>JAODKM010000035.1:4880156-4895462 GCA_026780845.1 Petrocephalus sullivani | reverse complement strand
TTAAAAAAAAATCTCCTCTTCCCCCCTCCGTTTCCTTTCCCCCCACGCCCTTTTTTTTTTTTTCTTTTCGCGCCCCCCCCCCCCCCCCCATATCTCATGTCTGTCTGCTGGTCAGTAAACTGAGTACAGGAATAGAAAGTGTAATTCAACCCTAATATCTATTTTCATGCTGAATGTATGTTAAACTTTCCCTGGTGCAGTAACTGATCCAGAATCAATGTGCCTCTACTCCATTTTGCCTGAATTTAGGGCTACGCCCTACACAGAGCGTATTACCTGGTGTCCGTTATGCTGTGTTATGCTGCTCTAAATGTGTGTTACACTGGTCCCAGTGTGTTCTCAATGTTTAAATGCATTTTTGTATGTCTCCTAGAGGAAATCTCTCCTGTTTGAGGTCTGACTTTCATTAGAACTTTGGGGAATTCTCACTCAGCAGCGAGAGTCGCTTGCCATGAGACAAACACTGCTGTCCAAGCCGGTCTATTCATGTCACCAGAGACTGCGTTTTTTCCATAGAAGTTCGGGTGTCTCCTGTGTGCCTCAGTGGCATAGATGTCCAATACCCAGCAATCGCATTACTTCTTGTTTGTGCTGTTGTTGTTTGGTCGCTGTTGTTGTGAGACTTTGCTCAGAAATTTTTAACTCACTTCCACTTACCAAGTGTCAAGTGATGTGTCCTAGTAATTTGATTGGGTTTGATTTGAATGGGGATTATGGACTTGTTGTGCAGACACAAACATGCTCAGTCACATGTGAGCTCCAGGCCCTGGTCCTATTCACTGCCCCCTGCCCCTCACTCCCCTGAGCGACCCTCTGTCCTTCCTGTACATTTAGCTACGTCCATTCGAAGGACACATAGGTGTAAACAGGGAGGCGAAGGCAGAGCTGAGCCTAGTAAGTGAGTCTTATTCTTTTTGCTTTTTAGTCTCGGTACAGCTGGCTTCCTGACCAGGCTGCAGTGATTGATGATTATTGTGTAAGCTTGGCAGACACACAGACAGCAAACAGGCAGCAAACACAGATGCACAGCAGCTTCAAAAGCGACTGGGACATTTTTTGGGGGGGATGGAGAGATTTGAAGAATACAAAAATGAATTAAAAATGTTGTTAGATAACATTTTTATTTTGATATGTGACCCTGCCAGATGCACCCTGACCCTGGACTTCGAAATGCAGTAAGATTCTGTCTCTTCCAGCTGCCCTATCGCACATGCCCAGCTGCTCACCTTATCTCTCCTCTCTGCTTGGTCTGTCTTCTTTACTTCCTCACTCAGCTCCTCCACTTCATCTTCTTTACCGTATTTTCCTTGCGACATTTCATTCAGACTTTCTGCAGTTTATTCAGTTTTTCCCACAATGCTTTTCATTCCCTTCTTTAGTTAAATCTAGAAAATTTGCGAATTCTATTGATAATGAGGAGTGAGCAGAAACATACAGAAAGGTAATTGAGAACACAGCAGCAAAGTGAATACTTGCTAAATTGCATAAATGCTTATGCGCAGAGCTTTCAAAAACATGACGCAAATCAATTGGATGAGAATGGTCATGTGACCATTATAGCTAAGTTGGGTTTTGGGCACTAAGAAAGGCAATATCCAAAACATGGATCCTTTGTGTGAAGAAACTGCTATCACCATTTTTGCTTCATTTCGCAGCACCATTTTGACTGGACGTCTTTTATGATTTGCTTATCCACCCCAAAGCCCCTTAACAGAAGCTGTCAGACAATTTGTACCCTAAAATTGTTTTTAAATTGGAGCGACTGTTTCTGATTGGCTGGAAATCACCATGGTCACCAATTGGTCCATGCCAGAATCTGTTCTGACAGTAGAGGCAGTGGGTGAGGCTAAACCACGCTTTGATCGGCAGCTTCTTTGTGTCATGGTCCCGCTTCTGCAGTTTTGTCACGTGCCCACTGTCTAATGGCTCTGGCTGTGGTCGCTCATTGCCCAGAGCAACCACTGTGCTAGTCGTGCAAGGCTCACGTGTAGTAACCCCTCTGTGAGTGTAAGCCAGTGTTCACCCATTGTGCATTTGAAGGTCTCACAGAGAGGGCAATGCCCATAGGAGCCACTAGGTGGGAGGAGAGAGCAGCCTCTGCTCTCAGTGCCCCTCTGCTCCTCCCTACATGTGCCTCCCATGCCTTTGTAATCCCTTGATTTAACACTGAACATGCGTTTGTGTTGCCGATATGCAATCCCAGGATCTTTTCTGGAGTCGAACACATTCAGAGGTAAGGTGACTTGAAGTTAAGGAAAGTGATTCCCCCCACGCTTCCCACTGCCCCAGTGCCTAGACACAGAGCTCTGTCAGGACCCCAAAACTAGGTGGCTCATTCCTGGTACTTGGATAAACTTGTTCCTAAATGACGCTCACAGTGCATGTTTTACCAAGTGACACTCTACATAGCGACTTCTCCGTTACTCATGTTCACGAGAACCCATGATGTTTTGGGGGAAAACAATAGTTAGTAACATTGAGCACCAGTTGGTGCTGATCCGTTTCTGCCCGTATGTTGTACTATCAGCATGTAATGCTGTCCAGTTCTAAAAATATAGTAAATTCAGTATTTCAAAATAATCTAAAACTGAAACTGTTATATGGATTCATTTTTACTTTAGTTCTCCTGCAACGTTCCAGAGGTGACGTTGTCGCTGTGGTTTGAGGACCTTCTGTATTCAGGCTCGATCTTCCTCAAAGATAATGTTATTGTCCTGTCATATTGCTCACAAAATTCTTGTGCACCTTATACTTATGTCTGTGATCCTTTCATATGGCAGGACTCGCGTCAGATTGGTCTGCTTAAAGAGCTGCTGGACCTCCAGAAAGACATGGTTGTTATGCTTCTATCCCTACTGGAAGGTAAGTGGTTTCTTGTTACTCAGCAAGGCATCTTTATGTTGTATTTATGCATGTCTTCTTTCTCATAATCTTCTCTAATCATTTCTCCCCATTCATGGCTCCCAGGTAACATTGTGAACGGGACCATCGCCCGCCAGATGGTAGACATGCTGGTAGAGTCGTCCAGCAATGTGGAGATGATTCTCAAGTTCTTTGACATGTTCCTCAAGCTGAAGGACATTGTGGCCTCAGATGCATTCCGTGACTATGTGACAGACCCCCGTGGCCTGATCTCAAAGAAGGACTTCCAGAAGGCTATGGACAGCCAGAAGCAGTACTCACCCTCAGAGATCCAGTTCTTGCTGTCCTGCTCGGAAGCTGATGAAAATGAGATGATCAACTTTGAGGAGTTTGCAGACCGCTTCCAGGAACCCGCCAAGGATATTGGGTTCAACATCGCAGTGCTGCTCACAAATTTGTCAGAACACGTTCCGCACGATACCCGGCTGCAGAACTTCCTTGAGCAGGCAGAGAGTGTTCTCAATTACTTCCGCCCTTTCCTAGGCCGTATTGAAATAATGGGTGCCAGCAAGAGAATCGAGCGTATCTACTTTGAGATCAGCGAGGTCAACCGCAATCAGTGGGAGATGCCCCAAGTCAGGGAGTCCAAGCGGCAGTTCATCTTCGATGTAGTGAACGAGGGCGGCGAATCTGAAAAAATGGAACTTTTTGTCAACTTCTGTGAGGATACCATTTTTGAGATGAATATTGCCGCACAGATTTCAGAACCCGAAGAAGGGGAGAAGGAGGATGAAGATGACGATGAGGGTGGTGCAGAGGGTGGCAGTGACGAGGGAGAGGGAGAGAATGGAGAAGCAGCAGCACCAGAGTCTACCTCGGCCTTTGCGGATTTCATCAATGGCGTGTTCAACTTCTTCGGAAAGTTCACCTTCCGCAACCTGCGGCGACAGTATCGCAGAGTGAGGAAAATGACTGTGAAGGAGATAGTGGTTGGACTTGTTACATTCTTCTGGACCATCTTCATGGGAATCTTGCACTTCATCTACAGCATCTGCAGAGGCTTCTTCTTGCTCATTTGGCACACGCTATTTGGTGGCAGTCTAGTAGAAGGGGCTAAGAAAATTACTGTGACTGAGATCCTGGCTAGCATGCCAGACCCCACACAGGATGAGGTTCATGGAGACCTACCTGCAGAGCCAGCAGCGGGGATGGTGCAGGAAGCGGGCGGAGCGGCTGACCTGATGGATGGTGGTGGTGGAGAAGAGGAGGAGCCAGACTCCCAGGAACAGGAAGGTGGCCGGATCCCTGGTATTGACATACCCGGAGGGCTGGGCGACATAGGCGACACTACTCCAGTTGAGCCACCAACGCCAGAAGGCTCTCCCATAACCAAGAGGAAGATGGTAAGATTGCTGTTCTATTAAGCTGTGTGAATCTGTTAATAATTTTGTGGGGGAGGACCCTGCCATTGTGTCCATGATGTCAGCAGTAGCAATGCCTCATGCTTCAGTGTTTTCATGGCATGGCCACATGGTGCAACTTCATTGTTATCCCAGCTATCGGACCTTCATTGAAAATGGACCCACTGTGTGCGTGACACTTTGTTGCAGTTGGGTTCTGAAGAAGATGAAGCTGAGCCTGAGGTCATAGAGGAACCACCTGCAGAACCCGAAAAGGCTGAGTGAGAACCATTGCATCTTGCTTCCTCTGTGCCTCTTTAAGTATGTTTCTCTACATCGGTCTGTGTGTATATTTCTTCTTTTCAGTGCTGAAAATGGAGAAAAAACAGAAAAGGTGGCAGAAGCTGAACCTGAAGCAGAGGGTGAATCACCAGAAGAGAAGAAGGAAGAGACAGTGAAGGTCAAAGCCAAGAAGGACAAGAAATCAGCAAGAGAGCAGGGCTTTGAGCTCTGGAATGAACTGGATGTCCAGAGGAATAAATTCATGGTTAGGAAAATCACGCTGTCTCCCTGCTGGCTTGGGGATGAGGATTAGCTGTAGCATCTAAGTTCATTCACAGTGCACCATTAAATTCTGTAAAACCAAGAGTATTACAGTTCAAGTTCCTACAGAGCTGTTACATGTTTTGTTTTTTCTTGTTTTTCTGCAGAACTACCTGTCCCGTAACTTTTATAACCTCCGTTTCCTGGCTCTTTTCATCGCTTTTGCTCTGAACTTCATCCTACTGTTCTACAAGGTACTCACAGCTTGTGGCTCTCTCTGCTGGTTTTTCTTTGAAGAGTTTTTAAAAACATGTTTAATTATTTTTGAAAAATTACAGTATGATGATTTTCTGGAGTACAATAATCAGAGATGGATATTTCAAGTTCAGAAAGTAAAAATCCAGACTAAAGTTTTGTTTCAACCAACCAGTTAAGTTCTCTGTGACTATGACTCTTTGTACTCAACTGGTTGGTTGAAACAAAATCTTGGTCTGGTAATAATCTGTCTGCTTATTCTCCAGTGAGTTTAAATATGTTCCATTCTTGCCCAGGTGTCGGACAGCCCCCCAGGTATTGAAGAGTATGAGGGCTCAGGGATATTTGAAGGTTCTGGGGCTGAACCAGAGGGTTCTGGGATGGAGGATGATGGAGGGGATGAGGATGAGGAAGATGGACTGGTGTACTACATCCTAGAAGAGAGTACTGGCTACATGGAGCCAGCCATGGCCTTACTTGCCATCATCCATACCATAATCTCCCTCCTTTGCATCATTGGCTACAACTGCCTTAAGGCAGGTCCATTTGCTCCGTGTTTTTCTGTGAAGTCACAGGTTATGTGTTGGAAAGTGAAATGTCAATGCCAGGGCAAATGACACGCAGAACTGATGTACTGTTGGATTGTGGTCGCCCTGCAGGTCCCCTTGGTCATCTTCAAGAGGGAGAAGGAGCTGGCACGAAAGCTGGAGTTTGACGGTGTGTATGTCACTGAGCAACCCGAAGATGATGACATCAAGGGACAATGGGATCGACTGGTTCTAAACACACCGTGAGTAAACACGCTATGTCTGTGCAATGCCAAAGTACAAAAGTCTACTATGAGTGTTACAGTCAGTCGAGATGTGATTGGGTGTCCTCACATACGGTGACTTTTAAAGGGATTTTTATTGTGCTGAAATAATAAAGACTTCACTGAAATGTGTGTTTTATTTACAGGTCCTTCCCAAATAACTACTGGGACAAGTTTGTCAAGAGAAAGGTGAGGAACCATTTTCTCCATAGCCTGTTCTGCTCATTTGTGTGAGGGCCCAGTCACTCCACTGATATGTTTGTGTGTCCAGGTCCTGGAGAAATATGGTGACATCTATGGCCGGGAGAGGATAGCGGAGCTGCTTGGCATGGACCTGGCCTCTCTGGATGTCAGTGCCCAGCAGAGGGAGAAGAAGCCTGCACCTGATAACTCACTGTTTACTTGGTAATGACTACCTGTGTGTACAATGAAGCAAACAGGCTTGTCCATGGGTTCCTGTCAATATGCGTACTTGACCAAACTTGTGTTCTCATCTTCCATTGCTGAAGATCGGTTCCAATACTAAGGACAAAAGTACAGAGAACGGTAAAAATCCTTGGATGTTGTTCTTGCCCCGCCCAAAATACCAAGGATGCATTGGTTGCATCTTTGCCAAATGAGAACATTCCCATGATTCACGGTGCCCCAAGTTTGTTCTAGGGAGGAAAGTTAGCAAGACCAGTCTTTCCAAGACCACAATGATCCTTGCGTCCTTGGTACTGAGAAACACCCCATTTTTTCTTGCTGGCCTTTGTTTTTGCCTGTTCGCCTCTTTTGGTATAACAGTAGATGCTGAGAGGGAAACAGGAAAGAGATCGGCCTGCACCAGTAAATAACTCTAGAATAAAGTGCCACATGTATCATACATTGGGGGCCAATTGAGAAATTTTGAAGAAAAAACTTCAGATTTGCTAACCACCCCAATTTCTGTTTTCTTAGGATCACATCCATTGATGTTAAGTACCAGATCTGGAAGCTAGGAGTAGTCTTCACAGACAATGTGAGTGGACCTGGTCCATCTTATATATCCATGGTCATACTGTATGTCATATTTGTTCACGTTGTATTGACTCTATGTATCTCTCTTCTCGTCCTTTTCTCAGACCTTCTTGTACCTGGTGTGGTACATGGTGATGTCCTTGCTAGGCCATTACAATAACTTCTTCTATGCTTGTCACCTGCTGGACATTGCCATGGGGGTCAAGACCCTGCGTACCATCCTGTCCTCTGTCACTCACAATGGCAAACAGGTATAGACAAACCTATATATGACAGCTCATATGGTATTCGGAACATTCTGGCACGGGCCTAAATACAATCTGGATCTCATGCATAGGTCCATTTCTTTCAAAATTTGAATTGACAATGTGCTAATTTCATGAGGTCTGGCCCCCTGCAGCCTGTTGGTCCTGGATTCAGAACTATCCCACCTATAACTGACCTTCCTTCTCCTTGCCAGTTGGTGATGACCGTAGGCTTGCTTGCGGTGGTGGTCTACCTCTACACTGTGGTGGCTTTCAACTTCTTCCGCAAGTTCTACAACATGAGTGAGGACGAGGACGAGCCCGACATGAAGTGTGATGACATGATGACAGTAAGCGGAAGGGGATCGATCTGTCCATGGACAATGAGCTAATGTGAATCTGCAGAACTCTACAAATAAAGTGGACATGAATTAGAAGCGCCGTCTGTACATATTCTGCCTCTACATCCCAGCGTATTACATTTTGGTAATGTGACTTTTGGTCGTGTGACTGTGTTATAGATCATAACATATGCTTTCTCTTCCTGTAATTTAGTGCTACCTGTTCCACATGTATGTTGGGGTCCGTGCTGGTGGGGGCATAGGAGACGAGATTGAGGACCCTGCAGGAGATGAGTATGAGCTCTACCGTGTGGTCTTTGACATCACCTTCTTCTTCTTCGTCATCGTCATCCTTCTGGCCATCATCCAGGGTATGGGGCATGTTCAGAAATGTCTTCTAGAACAAGTTTCTGGATTATTCAGTCAGGGACTGTGAACCTGTGATGTTAATGACCCAGAGAAGATCTAGGAGCTGCAGTTATGTCTGAATGGCTGTCCTAGGAGCAGCTATGAATAGCTGATAAATTCGTCTCCTGTTGACTGTTGTGGGATCACAGGTCTCATCATTGATGCCTTCGGCGAGTTGAGAGATCAGCAGGAACAGGTCAGAGAGGATATGGAGGTAGGTTCTTCCCCATGGCACCTTGGCCTATCTATCAGAATTCTTTGCATCTCATTTCCAAAACTCATGCTGAACCACATATTTAACGTGTCGCATGTTATCCTCTTGCTAACTCAGACTAAGTGTTTCATCTGTGGAATTGGGAGCGACTATTTTGACACGACTCCACATGGCTTTGAGACGCACACCCTTGAAGAGCATAACTTGGCCAATTACATGTGAGTATGATCAGCTAATCAGAGGGCAGACCGTTGCAGTCAATGGCAAGTATGTTTGCATGACTTGGCCCTGCTTTCAGACCTTTGTCCCCTTTTGGTGTGTCAGTACTTCTATGTGACCACCACCTCCCTTCCCTGCACCAATAACAGACTGTAATCCAGCCTATCATAGATCACTGCAGGAATGGGCAGGGAATTGCTGTTTATTAAGGGTGAGGTTTTTCCTTTTCAGGTGGGGAGTGGGGTAGGTATGTGTTTAATAAAATGAGCTAAGTAAAAAAGGTGTTGAGACAATGGTTGAAGTTACCTTGGTGGTAGAACTTATCAAGAGGGCTAACTTCTGTCACCGGACTCCCTCACCCTGCTCAATGTAAGTGTAATGTCATCATATTATTTTCCAAGCTGTGTTTTCATTGCTCTTTATTCTCTGCAGGTTCTTCCTCATGTATTTGATCAACAAAGATGAAACAGAGCACACTGGGCAGGTCAGTACTGCTCCAAGCTGGTCAGTACTGCACATCTGTCTGGCCCTAGTTTTTCCAGTGAAACAATAAAGATAGCCATGCTGTAAGGCTGGCAATGTATGGTCAAAAAGCTTGTTTTTTCTTGATCTAATGTTCTGTGGAACCCATCATTATCCACGTTGGTCATAGTTTCCACGAGCAAAAGATTTTATTCATTTACATCCATCTGCATCCTGCTCCCAATTCTGTCTCTCTCTCATATTCTATTTTAAAAGCATTTGTTTGAAGTGCAGGTGACTAATAATTACAGGCATGCCAGTAATAATAACGCATCTCTGTTCCTATCACGGCAGGAATCTTACGTCTGGAAGATGTATCAGGAGCGCTGCTGGGACTTCTTCCCTGCTGGCGACTGTTTCCGGAAGCAATACGAGGACCAGCTGGGCTAACTGTGTGTCACATGTCTGCGTGTGCGTGCTAGGGGGAAGGGCACTTCGGGAGGGGGGGTGGGGGGGGAGGGGGAGGAGCTTCGGAACTCCAGCCAGTGGAGCAAAATGAAATCTGGCCTTAGCAACTGCCATGGTGACGTGCACGCAAACGCAGCCTGAGATGCACCGAGCGAGGACCCCAGCGGCTTGGAAACGGAGGGCCGAGTGAACCGGACATGCCCACGAGATGGAGGGAGATGGAGGGAGAGTATCCATGTACAGCTGTATAAATACACGACAACCTTGCCGATTATGTAAGGAGGACGCGAGACGTGGCAGTGAGAGCAGCAGAGAGAGGGAGTTTCGCGGACACGAGACCAAACGGGAGTAAACGAGGACAGGGACATGCCTAGCGTGGACATCACGGCGGGTGGAGGCACCCACTACACAAGGAGCTCCCTCGTTATTACCACAAGTACCTGAGATGCTTGTATTTATTCTCATATTAGCAGTATGAATATGCAAAGGCCCTAGGTTTAGTGGCGTAGCTGCACACGTGTAATCAGTCACATGGTTTGTCTGTCTGTTAATCGCCTGGAGCTTTGCTGCTTGACTTGCGTGGGGCGAGGGGTTGGATGAAGGTGGCGTTTCCTTAACCTGCCACGGGTGAGTGTGTGGAGTGGCCGTCCACGTCCAGTCATCCTGTCCCCATGCAGCCTTCTGTTATTCATTTTAATGAGTCGTGTTCAGAATGACAGATTGAGAACTGGAAGATGTTCGTAAGTGTCCTAGACGTCCAAACACTCTAAGTCTTACAGGCCGTTACTTAAAATGGGAGGCCGGTGCGCTGAGAGAACAGAAATTAGGAGCAGAGGATCTCCGTTTACACTCCTGCTCTCAAAATGAAAGACTCTGCCTTTCCCCACGTTGATCGGCACTTCCTGCTTTGTTTTGTTTTTTTTACGGTGTAATCACTGCATCATTGTTGACTGACCAGAAGAAGCTGGAAAGGCCTGGTCACCAATATTTTAATACCAAAAATAACCTATTTTTCCCTTTGTGGAGCTTTGAAAAAGCAAATATGTTTATGGTGAATAAGTTCTCACCTGTTTTTTGGAGAAATTAAGGGTAAAATTCAAATGTATGCCTGGTTTGCAGTAAAAGGATAAACATGCCTTTTGTGATTTCAAAAGTTTAGACTTTTACTTAGTTATTTTTAGATAATCTGTGAAAGATGTTTTCTTGGTAAATGCAAGATCAAGTCATGGCTGAACTTTGGATCTCAGATGGCTTTCAGTCGTTAGCATTATACACACATACATGCACACACACTCTCCTGGTCTAACGGTGGGTTCTTCTGTTCATTATGAACGTGCGAATAGATATTGAATGTTGATGATGGTTTACAGGGGACTCTCACCAAACCACAAAGATTCTCATTGCTTTCTGCCATCGCTTTCTGAGATCTGTGTGCTGTCCGACTGAAGCCTGTGTTTCAATACAGATTAAACAGATTTCACTATTTTCAAATCTTTGCTTTGCCTGTTTCTTGTTTGGGCTGCTAATTGAACCTAAATTGTGAAGATCCCACTTAATCCTATGCATTGTCATTTATCTCAGAGTTAGAATTGGCAGCCTACTTAGCACGCATATAATACAAAGCTAGCAGCCTATATTTTAATGTAAAGCAAGCTAAGAAACCAAACTTGACTGACCTGTAAAAATAGCTGAATGTCAATTTTACCACATTTATTCAAATTCACTCTCAATAGCCTACAATTGTATGCTAGACACGGCAAAATACTTGACTTCTAATAATAATTGTGGAGACTCAAACTATTTTTAAACATCAGCACCAAGTGAATTAATCTCAGTTTAGCTTTTCATTCATTTCTTTTTACAATGTATACAATATTTTCATATTTATGCTGAGTTACCATGTGGAATATGGAAACTTGTCGTCCCATCTGATAGGCCAAGTGCAGTGGGGGTGCATGAGGTTACTTGGGGGGGGGCTAGACCATTCCATATCCCCCCTTTATTCTGGGCCCGGTGTATTCAGTCACAGCACAGAAGCAGGACCAGACTCACCTGTGGATCCAGATTGCCCTGTAAGGATATTAATCCCCCATGCAGTTCAGTCTCAGCTACTCTGAAATCTCAGTGAAGGTGTTTCTCTGCAGTTCACTTTGTTTGAAATGTTCATTGAATTTTATAAATCCTGCCTCTGTGGACAGTCTTGCCCAGATGTTTGGACATCTGTCTGTCTGTATGGCCCCCTGACTCTGTCCTGGCATAGCTGACCCAGAACAAACCCAAACCCAGATCCCCGGCCCCGAATTGTGTAAGCGTGTTGTAGGGATGATCTGTTTGCCGAGGGTGTTTCTAATGTGTTATCATGCTGGTATTCAGGCTGATTAATGACTCAGCTGAAGCACACACCTTTGAGTGGTCACTTCACACTAGGGGCGGAACTGCGTTGTCATTAAGACATAACTATAAAAAGTGCTGCTTGGCTGATCCTTACAGAGTGGCAACTGATGCACCAAATACTCACACGACATCTTTGCATAAGACAATTTCCTTACAGCAACAACTGAACCAAGAAATACTCACATAAAGCAAATGCCACGAGATATGCTTTACAGCAGTACATAATAATCAACAGCAAATACAGCAATGCAACAGCAGTTATGAATACATTTTCCTGCATTTAGAAGTTTTTCTTCCTTGTTTTACTGACAGAGAAGTCCTTCATAAGACTGGTAACAACCCAGTTCACGACGAATATCACCTTTGATGGACATTAGAGACAGGTGATTCTGCTTTGGCTCACTGTGGATCTCAGTCTATTTTTAACAAGTCCCAGTTTTGAAAAGCCCCTCCCCGCTGATGTTAGTTACAGGCGAAGTCATAAACAGTCACAGTGCTAAATAAACATTTGGAAACACTGACTGTAGTTTCCTTTGTCTTATAAATTTCGCGCAGTGACTTTGCTGAGGTGTCCTGAATTTCTTTAATACATTTTCCGAATTGTCCAATTTCATCCACAAAATCTGCCCCCATATCACCTGCATATTTTTTCTGGAGATTTGCCACTCCCTTATGAAGATCTTGTAAGGTGATGGACAGAATATTGTTCATCCATCCAAAAGTTTGCTGAATGTTTTTGTAGGAGTTTTACCTCCTACCTTTCAGTGGATCCAGTTCTGCAATGAGTCGATCAATTACAGGAATAAAGACGGTTGCTTTGAACCTGTTATGGCCTGACTGCTCACAGTCCGGTTCCGTCGATTTGATTCCGTTGATCTGCCTGTGTCCACTTTGTAGTTTTGGGTCACAGTTGAAGACATGGTAATTGCTTCAATCTAAAATTTTCCAAAATCATCCCTTAGGCTGGCCACATAGCCCCTCAATAAGATGACCAAATTAACAGCGTTACAAAAATCCAGTTCCACTGTCTGTAGAGCACGTTACACAGAAAAGCATTTTCTAGTTTTTCCATTTTTGCTTAGTGTCTTAGCTTCATCTAGAGTCGTAAGATTTTGGTTGGAATCTGCACTCGACTTTAGCAGCAGCTCTTGAATTAATTGTCGTATAGTTTTGGTGCGGCATTTCTTTGCTGTTGCGTGTGCTGACAATCTAGTATCAGATAGACTTTTAAAAGTCTCTATCCTGTGGTTGTCATTAAGCTCTAAACCCGCAATAACTGTCTGCCAATGAGAGGTGGATTTGGAAGAACATTTAAAAAGTGTCTGTGCGAAAGTAAACAATTATTTTTCCCAAGACTGCAGCTAACACAGTTAAGCCCCAACAAACTGAGCGTCTGCAGTGCATGGTACCCAGTACCCATTCGACCAAAGGGTTAATCTGTTTGGTGTGTGCTTGTAAGCCACTGTAACTACCGTTAGTCAACGTGCATGTCCTGTAACACTTTCATCCCAGCACGCAGGCTCCGAGCTAACCTGATGGGTAACGCGCTCTCGCAAGCACTGGTGGAGTCTGCAGCCTCTTCTGCCTTCTCAGCAGCTACAGGTGAGACCGTGGTGAAGGCTGGAACTGAAACTGGGACTGTATAGAGTACTAAGCTAATTAATTTGGCTCTTTGTTATTGGCTCTGTCTCATTTCCGGTTTGGTGGCGTTCGCAGCTAGGGCCCCTCCCACCTGTGGATTTATAAGAAAGGACTCCCAAGCTCCATCGCATTCTTTTTCCAGAAGCCTGGAACCTTCTCTCCGGTCGTCACCATGGCTTTTATGCTCCCACCGGGTTACCAGTCTGTCTGCAACCCTGTGAGTGGCACCTGCACTCTCCTTATCCTGTCCTTCCAGCTCTGCTCCAAACCGATTTGAAAATCCAAAGCGTTCTTCTAGCTGTGATGTAGCATTCCTAAATCCAGGATGTTTTACAGAGGCTCGACACTGTTACATATGTTTGCCGTCAGCGTTTCCTCTGTGTGACTTGTCTCTTGGATCCTATATGCATCCTTCACAGGCGCTCCCCTACCTGGGCTCCATCAATGGAGGTCTGAGGCCAGGAATGTCAATATACATCCAAGGGACTCTCCCTCATCACATGAAAAGGTGAGTGTGCCTGCCAGCTGGACGTGCCGGTCCTGGGTGGGAAGCTATATGGCGTGTGTGTTTTTTTAGTTTCCTACCTCTAGACCAGTGTTTCTCAATCCTGCTCCTGGAGCCCCACCTGCCAGAAAGTTCTCACTCCAGCCTGACCTTACTTAGCATCAGGTGTTTCTTAATGACCCAATAATGTAGGTGGCAGGTTGTAAGCCGTTCAGGTTTGACCGAAAACTTTCTGGCAGGAAGGGCTCCTGGAGCAGGATTGCAAAACGCTGCTCTAGACAGAGCTGTGTGGTCAGGGCTTTTCCAAGACCTGCTAACGGGTCAGTAATGCTCAAAATATCTCACCACTCCTCACTTATCAAACATAACTTGAGTGAGTTTCATTCTTTTTTTCTCCTGTGTGTTTAGGAGGGGGTTTTATCATTTTAAGGCTTGTTATCTCAAAGGGTAGGGCTTATTATTATTGCTCAGGGCCAATAGCCTTTCAGAGGAGCTACAAAGGTGTGATCCCACTGTTATCAAGAATGTTTAACCTCTGTGTGAGTTTCAAACCCTTTGATGACTAAACACTGCATTATGCAATTTCAGTGATTAGTGTATCATGCTATCTGAACATAAATATTGTCTGCTGGATATCAAACCAATTAATGTCACGTCACCAAGTGGGCCATTTGTCCCCACCCCAGCCCGCGATTCTCCTGGCTTACCTGCTCACTGCTGCCCCCTATAGGTTTTTCTGTAATTTGCAGTGTGGGGAGATGGAGGGCTGTGATGTCGCCCTCCACATAAACCCTCGATTCGATGGATGGGACAAGGTGGTCTTCAACAGCTTTCAGAATGGGATATGGCAAGAAGAGGAGAAGATCCATAGGATGCCATTTCACAAGGGGAAGGCCTTTGAACTGATCATCATTGTGAACTCTGAGGGATACCAGGTCAGCCTGGATTGTGCCCGAATGTCAGTCAACAGTCTACTGCAGCTTGTCGTTGACCTACTGGAAAACTCAACTAAAACCTGGTTTCTCTGGCTCCTGCAGGTGAACATTAATGGCACCCAGTTCCACTTATTCCGGCATCGTTTGCCTCCAGAGATGGTGTATTTCCTGTACATTGGCGGAGAAGTCATCATCCAGACACTCAACATCATTGGGGTGCGTGGCTCTCAAAACTTTGTGTCTTGATGGCTAAGGCCACTGTAGGGTCTCACTGGGACAACATGTTGTTTTATGACCCTGGGGACGTATACTTTAGCAGTATAACATGATGCAGTCCACCATGTAACAGGATATGGCACAACCATGCCCCCCTGTGGTCATCATTCCTCTCTGCTCATTGTTGTCTGTATTTTTTTGTATTGCTACTCAGGGAGGTGTGCAGGGATTTCCAGCAGGGATGGCAGGGATGGGCATGAATCCTGCTTCAATAGTATGTAGCTGTGGGTGCAGAACTGCCATGCATCTAATGGCGCTTTTCCACTGCATAGTACGGTACGACACGGTTCAGTTCAGCTCACTTTTGGGGGGTTTTCCACTGGGAACA
>JAODKM010000035.1:4866129-4879872 GCA_026780845.1 Petrocephalus sullivani | reverse complement strand
GAGCCGAACTGAGCCAAACCAAAGTGAGCTGTACTGAACCGTGTCGTACCGTACTATGCAGTGGAAAAGCGCCATAAATACTGCCTCTCGCATACATATTGTGGCACACGTGCACTTTCTACACGTATGTTAACCTCACATTTTCCCTTTTGTCCTTTTCAGGGCGGATACCCAGCCGGAGGAATGGTGGTAGGTCACATGTAGCGAATTGCCCTTGACATGTGTACCTGTGTGTGTTAAACAAGCAGCATCTTCCCATGTCATTTTAACCAGGCGGGGTACCCAGGCGGTGGAATGGGCGGTATGGGGGTAGGCATCTCCTTCCCTGTGGACACTCTGTTCCGTGGGGTGGGATTTCCACCCCTCACTGAGTGTGCGGACAGGCTTTTGAGGCTGTATGTTTCTCCTTTCTCTCTCAGGCTGCGGTGCCAGGCTTCCCAGGGATAGGAGTAAGTATATATGCCCTTTTTGCACCTGTCACTAAAGTACAGCATTGCACTAACAACGCAAAGATTGTGGGGTCAAATCCCAGGAAGCAATTGTAATTTGTGGGCCTTCCCTGTATTGTAAGTCACTTTTGGTAAAATGTCAGATAAATGAATGAAATGAATAGCTGAATGAATCCATGAGCAGGGCGTTGCTGATGCCACAGCCAACATCAGTGCCGAATCACTCTGTGGCCAGTTAGCCAAGTTGGCGGCAGACTAACTAATATGGCACAACTTTGTTTGCTCATGTCTCAGGGGCAGATGGGCTGCCCTGGAGAAAACCTGCCGGTGAGTGAGTGTGAAAATGAGAAATGGGGACTAGCAAAGGTTTGCTGTGACAGAAAAATAGAGGGCATGCCTGTGTTCTCAGTTAAAAATTTTCTCCTGGTAGATCTTGTCTGGTCCAGAGAGTACAAGTCTAGACCAAGATTTTGCTTCAACCAATCGCTTGAGTATAAAGTTAGTCACAGAATACTCAACTGTTTGGTTTAAATAAAATCTTGGTCTGGACATTTCCTCCCTGGACCTGAAGTACCTGCCTCTGTCGGAAGCATACATTTACAGCTGTATCTGTTTGTCCTACCTGCCAGTGCATTGCTGGTTGCTGTCTAGGAATGTACTTCTTGCAGTGTTTCCACTGGCAGTATGTTATCTATGGGGGGGGTGCGCTGGTGTGTGTGTATGAGATTTTCCAGGACTGTCTTATTTTAATGAATATTCACCTTTTTCAGGTTATGGGGGGAATGCCAATCTATAACCCGGTAAGTGTGGCTGGGTGCCCCTGTGGCAGCGTTTGAGCCCGACAGGATTGAACCTGGCTAAGGCTGTCTGCTATGTGTTCAGACTGTCCCCTACTTAGACTTCATTCCAGGCGGATTGAGCCCCAAACGGACCATCATCATCAGAGGCATGGTGCCATATGGAGCCAATAGGTACATCTCTGTGTTGTTTTTGGGCCTAAAACTGTCTATAGTCTAAGCTGCTCTGCTGCTTATCTGGCCGTGTGTATATATTACAATGTGGGGACCAAATTGTAAGTGATTAAAAACCTGGTATTCTGACATTATCGGGACCGTTTTTTCACTCCCCACAAGGGGAAACTCTCAAATCTATCAAAATCTGTGAGTACAATCAAAAACTAAAAATTCCAAAAGTCATGTATTTTCTTTGGTTGCTTGTGCTTAAGGTTAGGGCTGGGTAGGGGTTAAGGCTGTCATTGCTGGGATTAAGGTTTTTCTCCACGGACATGAATGGAGAATACCTACAAAGATATAGATGCCTAATCTGTGTGTGTGTGTGTTGTGCAGGTTCGGCATTAGCTTCAAGATGGCTGGTTCTGAGGACATTGCCTTCCACCTGAACCCCAGGCTGATGGAGGGGGTGGTGGTGCGAAACAGCTACCTTGGAGGCTGGTGGGGACAGGAGGAGAATGAAATTAGCTTCTGCCCCTTCCAGGAGGGACAGTACTTTGATGTAAGCCCAACCTGCTGCACCCCTTCCACTGCTCGATTCTGTGCTCATGTTTGACATCTCCTTGACAACCCGGTCTTGCAATCCTGTGCTGAGGTTTAGAGGCAGACACTGATGACGAGAGGGCATAGTGTGCACTAAGCTAGCAAATGCATCCGCACTATTCTCAGTCTTAGATGGTTCCCCGTCTGTTTCTTCCTGTCCCTGCCAATTCTCAGATCTCCATACGCTGTGGGAATCGGCGCTACAAGGTCTATGTGAATGGACAGCACCTGTGCAACTTCCACCACCGCATCGATCCATTTGGCCAGGTTGACCGGCTGGAAATCAGTGGGGACGTGCAGCTCTCATACATTCACTTCTGAGATCGAGACACTGCCCCCTGCTGGTCGGAGGTCCCTTCTCACAGGCCCCCATGGCCATCAAAATACCAGTCATAGCCTCGACTGATGGCTCTGCCTGTCATCTACCAAAGTATAGGTTACACTAATTATACGACTTGAATAAACCATAACATGTCTGAATTTCTTATTGCGTACATATGGACCTCCTAAACAAAACACGTTTTTTATCCCCTTTGTCACTCATAAGTGGTTTATTTAATACAAAAACTGATGCATCAAATGTAAAAATGTCCACAAAAATGTAACATCAGCACCACTAGCTGAATTCCCCTCTTCCAGTCCAATGGAAGATTTAACACTGAGTCTGACCATTAAGCTGCTCAATCAAAGCTAAGCTCTGGCTTTCAGGAGGCACGCTTTGAAGGTTAAAGGCCATTTAAAAAAGTTAAAAAGGTATAAAGTCTATCATTATAGGTTAAAATCCATGCATTAAAGAGGCAGTTCTTTGAAAAGATGTTTCAGAGGGGCTTTAGTCTAGGTTGCTCTGCTGGGAGTCGCCTAGTTTTGGCGATATCACCTGTAGAAGTGTTGGGCTTCTCCCAAATATAATAGGAATGAATTGCATTCTTTCTGTGGTGATTAAAGTGCCAGAAAAATACATCTGAAAAATTTAACATCAAAGTCTCTTACCAGAAATCATGAGCTGGTTACTGCATATAATCCACAGACACCGTAGTGAACAATTTAATTACCACACTTTGTTTCTACCAAAAACACCAACTGTATCACTATGCAGATGATACGAGCTCGACATTTCTATGGCTGATCTGACCAAAACTAGACAACTCCCAGTAGAACGACCTAGCTGGATAGATGGCACCAAATCCCCTCGGAAACATCTTGTTTTCAGTTTTAGGGTGCACTGCCTCTTTAACCACAGCTGTTTTTTCAACACCTCTTTGAGGATGTCTGCATATTCATGTGGATGTACAAATTATACAAAAATATTAAATAACGAACCTGGTACCAGTAATGGAAAAGATACAAATACTAAATAATCTTAGTCCATGATTCACATGGTCTTGATGATACAAAGACTAACAGTAAAGAAAGGAAATATTGCAGATCTATGTACCTGCAGATGGCCACGCACCCATGCCATTCTGTTCTCTGGCGTCAGGTTTTTCACACTTGGAAAAAGGTGTCATTTTTCAGCTGTCAATCAAACACACCTAATGTGCTGCAAAGATCAGGAAACTTGTGGCCAAATCCCTTATTTTGATCAGCAAGTGTTGAAATCAAGCTTTGACTAAGAATAGTCACTGATCTGGAATGATGATCACGGGATGTTCACACGCAGGGTGAAGGCCATCTTATCAACACTTGGAACGAGGCATTATAGTCCTCATGTGGAGTCACCCCTGCTCACCCTCATGTTACTGGCAGGTCCTGAATTACCACAGGCAGTGCTGAGCGAGACCTCGGACTGTGGTGAAGACGAGGGCGTCATTCTCAGTCTGCCCTTGGGGGAGGGGTCTTGCTCCAGAGAATTCAATAGTCATGATGGTAAAAGGAAGTTAAGTCACAGCACGATATGATCCACGGGCATCGCGCAGGGGACGGCCTGCAAGTCGATCATGCCGATTCTGACGAGCGGCCCAGAGTTTGGTGCTTTGTTACATTGGGGAGATGATGATTATGACTCTCACGCAAGGTGTCACAAGGATGAAAGTAACATAGAGAAACAGATGGTAAGGTACATACAATATGATTACGTGAACAACATGTAGTAATATTAGTGCAATATATTTGAAAACAAAAATCATTAACAACTGTGCTTGAGTCACTAAACTGGGCTTTAAACAGCCCAGTGATGAGCACTTGGCACTTCAGTGGTGGGTCTGCATTTGCCCTAATGCCAGGCCTAGAGGAGGTTCAGACTGCCCCCTTGTGGTAATGTTTGCTTCTGCAGTCTTGGGCCATTGTCTTTCCCATGACCCCGAGTTAGGTAGATCACCAGAGTCAGAGATTAACCTCTGACCTCAGTCGTACTGCTCCATCAGACATGTTCCAACATTACACTGGTTTTAATACGTTTTAGTTGTGCTGTAACTTAATTTCTGCTCTAATTTTTCCTTATAGCTGAAATAATCCGATCTGAGGCATCAAAAGCTCCATGGTGCCCTAGCCAGTGGTGGAAGGAGCATGCAGACCTGGGGGTCAAAGCAGACGGGGGTCAAAGCAGCCCGTCTGAAGGCAGGAGGCCACTGACCACACCAGCCGGGCGGCTAGGCTGGTCGTGTTTACTAACCTCTTTCAAAAAAATCTTCATTTCTCTTGCTGGCATTAGAAATCAGGCCCAATTCAAGTCTTTGATGGTAACTCTCAGTTATTTCTGCAGTTATATACATGTCCTTCTCTTGCCAATATGCAAAGCGAAGGGTGTTGATGTTATCACAGTGCGGACTGATACTGATTAGTACGTTGTCCTCCATGGCAGGGAGTAGCTGTGGGTGTCCATTGAGTCTTTCTGGGGCAGGTTTGGGAGGGTCTTTCACTGCCAGGGGACTTTCTTGCATGCCCTATCACATTCGGCATGCTCCTCCGACGCGGGGGTGGGCATGCGGGGTGCCGCAGATGGCAGGAGCAGAACTGGTGCGGAGGAAGAGGCGGCCAGGCCCAGATTCTCTAGAGAGTCTGACAAGAAGCGTTGCGTTTCCAGCTGGGGGCAGAGAACATAACGACCAGGCTGCTGCACCTCAGAAGCAGCCATCAGGGGCTCTGAGGCCTTCGGGAAGGCCGGCAGGGGGACTGGGGGGGGCTCCCTCCCACCCACTGCACCCAACTCGGACCCGGCCTCCTCCATGTTCACGTAAAGGATCTCGTCAGGGTCCTGGAGGTCTGGAAGGTCCTCCAGGGTCTTCTCCAGCTCACACCGCAGGAATTCGAACCCGGGCCGTTCCTTCGGGCTCAGGAGCCAGCACGAGAACATTAGGGCATAACTAAAGGCGAGCAGGAGAGAGAGAGAGGGAGGAGGGTGTCACTGCAGATGAGTCATTGCAGGCAGCATTACATCATACCGAGAAACAACCGCACCCAACATTTCCTTGTGAAAAAAGAGTATACCGTAACTAGCACTGAGGGGTTTAACCCAAACAACGGTACGCTGTGGACCCCACCCGTCTCTACTGCACATTCTGCCAAATGGCATGTCATCTTCTGTCTTTATTCATTTCCTACAAGCCTGATTCATGTCTGTCTGGTTCTGATCCTTTCTGTGACCATAGCTGGCTATGGCTTTAAGCGTGAAGTCACTAATGGAAACATTTAAAAAAAATAATCCAGATCTTTTTCAGTGCCGAGTGGGGAAGCAGCAGCCGCTGTACTCACATGCTATCCAGGCAGTCTGGGGGCTGTTTAAGGCGGTTGCCCTGTCTTAGGTAGTCATAAATCTCGCTGTTCTCCACGCCGGGGTAGGGTGTCTGCCCCCTGGTGGCGATCTCCCACATAGTCACGCCAAATGACCACTAGTGGGGAGAGGAATGGAGGGGGAGTGAGACAGGGATCCGTCTCCCAAGCACAAGCACACACGCCCTAAGTTTCGTTCTCGTTCCGTGGGCGGTATTTTGCTCTGCCTCATATCCTGATTGCTTCCTCCCTTGCCGCAGCCCTCAGATTCCCGGCTGGCTTACCACGTCACTTTTGGTGGTGTACACTCGGTCGGCCAGGCTCTCGATGGCGATCCACTTGACGGGCATCTTGGAGATCCGGCCTTGTCTGTAATAGTCACCGTTGTATATTTTCTTCGACAGGCCGAAGTCAGCCACGCACACTGTCAGGTTCTCGCTGAGCCTGGGACAGGGAAAGAGGGAGAGAGAAGTCCTGGTGTTACACAGACAGCAAATGATAAGTTATGAGAAAGAGCACCTCTTTGCAGTGTCATCACTGTTATCGCTATCGCTGTTATCAGTATTATCGCTGATATCATTATCACTGTTATCGCTATCTCTTTTATCAGTGTCATTGCTGCTATCGCTGTTATCGCTGAAACCCAAGCATCAGAGCAGGACTGGGGGCTCACATGCAGTTCCTGGCTGCCAGATCCCGGTGGATGAAGTTTCGGCTGCTCAGGTACTCCATCCCCCGCGCGATGTCAGTCATGAACTTCACTAGCATTTGAGATGGTAGGAACTGGAAGGACGAGAAACGAGTCAACAGATACAAAATAGGAAGGCCGTGGCTAAGCCTACTTATCTGGCTAGGCCGGAAAACATAATCCTATTGTTGTGAGGAATGCAGTCACAAAAAGCCAGTTTACCACATATCACTCGTCAACACACAAGATGTCCCACGCACGTCACAGCATGTGACTTATCGTGACACTTTGTTCCGGCACCAGTGGTGCAGGTTGGCTGGATTCTTTGTAACATGTGGCATTTTCTCTGTGTATCAGCTAGAGGTGGGACACTGACCACAGGGCAGTCGCCCAGCCGGGAGTAGAGGAGGTAGCTGTGGAGATCTCCGTGTTTCATGTAGGGCAAGATGACCACAGGAGATGGGTAACCCTCTCCCTCCACTGTCTGCAGACACACACCTGCGTAGGAGGGCAGTGTGAGATTTGCTGAAGTGTTGATCATCCAAGGGCAGATTATGCATCCAGAACATTGGTTCCTCTGGAAACCAAAGTATTCTTCTCACCCAAGAGCCTCATGATGTTGGGGTGGTCAAACTCCTTCATGCAAGCGGCCTCACGGAGGAAGTCTTCCATCTCAGTGCGGGTGCAGATGGCGACTGAGAGAAAGAGATGGAGTGAAAGGTATGAGGTTAAAGCTGTGGCTGAGGGGGTGGTTTCCATCCCTCCCGGTGGTCAGGAACTCACTCTTCATGGTCTTCACGGCCACCCGGAGCACAGACTCCTCCTGAGTAAGCAGGCCCTCCATCACCGACCCAAACTCTCCTGTGGAACAAGACGCGGCAGAAGTCAAATGTAGTCACGGGAGACCAGGGGCATAGCTTGAATCTCTGGACCTCCTGAAAAAAATGTTAACTTGGGCCCCCCAATGTTACATATTCAAGCCCCCCCCCAAAGTTCTAGGCCCCCTGAATCAGCCAGGATATCCATGCCCCCACTGACTGGGAGAGGGAATTGTGTTACCCCATTGCGAATCTTACCCTCGCCTAGGGTCTTGCCCAAGGTTAGCTTGTGCCTGTCCACCATCACATCCTGCAGTTTCTGCTTCAGCTCCTCGCTGATGCCGAGGCGGTTCACTGTGGGCATGGCCAGAATCACCGGTCACCAATCAACACTCTGTAAAGCTGGCCAAAGGTGGGCTCCTACGTGATGGACAGATGCCACCTCCACACACAAGGCACACACAGATACAAAAAATAATGGCATCTCTACAGATATCCTCTCTTGACACACTCAAGAGTGTAGCTCCTGGAACTTTCCACTCATAAGCACACACACACACCTGCACAGCTATCTCCTAACCCAGGGACACAGATCTGCAGAAGATGATGTTACACCTTTAGCGTAAGCGTGACTCAAACCCTAACATAAGTGCCTTTCCCGTGGTTATTTAATTCCTGGGTGAGAAAAACAGGGTTCCTTGGCACCTCCTCAGTCCACACATCCCACCCAGCATGAGTAACGGGCTGGGAATTTCAGCATCCTATCAGTTCCCAGATCCCACGACGCAACATAACTCTGGATTAATTTCGACCATGCACTGTTTTTGTTACACCTTGATTAGATCAAACGAGCATGGTCCCAGTGACCTCATGGAGCAAGCCAGCTGCAGAAAGAAAAACAAGACCGGGGGCCAACACTCTGCCATCTGTCTCTCCACCTTCCCTGCCTGCGCCTAAGCCCACTCAGAGCGGCACCGGTCAGCTATTCGAGCCCGTTCATGGTCACACTCATGTCACTGCACTTATTGAAAGGCAGGCCTTGGCCCTGTCGACCGCGCAGTTTAGGCTGCGTGTAGCTGCATGACCGCCACTGCTTGTCTTTCTGGGAGAGGGGTCTAGGCCGAAAGCCAGGGAATTCCCAACCGCCACAGCTGATAGACTAAAAGGTCAATCTCAGATGTTTTCCAAACACAGCTTGGTCGGGAACAAAAACACCTAACCCTATCTGTAAATGTAACGACCCACAGACCTGATTAATTTGTTTGCTGAGAGGTTTTCGGGAGGCAGGGGATCTTACTGTGTCAATACAGAGACCGGCCAATGACCGAATCGATTTGAATACAGGGATGGCCAAAGAAGTCCCCGAATGTCCCTTCCTGTGTTACCAATTAGGCTGTAAATCATAGTCTGTAGTGAGTAGAGGCCCCTACTGCAGCTGATCAGTATGGTCTGTGCTGGGGTGTGTCCACACGCATTAGGTTGTGGGCCCCGCTCTGGTGACTCGCAGAAGCACTGTGGCGAGGTGTGGACGCCACGTCTGACGGTGTGCCGTCTGTATCCTTTAGGAGATGCGCTCTCTAACTTCACCAGAACTTCTGCACATTGTCCATAGACTGCTCATTCGGTTAAATCAGGTATTCATTTAATTGCAGTAATTGGGTTTAATTACAGAAACAGAAAGTCTCTCTCTCGGTCAGACAGGATTGGCGGGTGTTGGGGCAGGTCATCCAGAGAACTTACGGGTGGCTTCGTTAGTCCTGCGGCTGTAGGTTCGACGGGCCTGATAGCGTACCACCAGCTGCCCCCGCTCCATCATGGGCTCGAACGCCTCCCTGTGACACACACACACACATCCATGTAGTCATATCATTATGGGGACTCTTCATTCATTTCTATGGGTATAATGCTAATCCCAAGTATGACAACCTTAACCCTATGTTGAATGCTTGCAGTCATGCAGATGGCATGTTTGCTGCAGTAAGGGGGGTGCGTGGAAATTGCTGCATTGACTCCACCCCCTCCCATGTGTGTAACCTGACACCATTTCCATCATCCCAGTAGAGGTCCTCTCATCCTCACGCCCCTATGCACAGAAGCGGCCCGCCCGTACCCGAATCGCGTCTCCTTCCTCCGCAGTCTGGTCACGTACACTGCTGCCAGTACCGCCAGTGCCACGGTAATGCCAATCGCCATGACGACGTACCACCACTGCCAGGAGGGGGTTGATGATGAGGAGAGACCTGAAAGAAGGGGGTGGAGGAGGTGAATAGATGCGGCGTCCCTGCGAGGTCACAGCCGGCTTTCGTCTTCCAGTCGCCAGAGCTGCACTCTCATAACGGCTTTCTGCCAATGTCAGACACATTTTCCTAACTGATGCAAAACAACCTGCATTTCTTACAGCTTAATATTATTATTATTAGACCAATTCAGCTGCCCTGCTTAAAGGCAGGAGTGCCACTAGACCAATCCAATAATGTTCCAATTTTTTGCAGCCGCCTTGGCCTCCCTCTGATCTTTACGGCGCCCCTGCTTAAAGGTACAGGAACAGGGCCTTTCTATTGGACTCGAGCCATTATATTATTCAGGCTTTACATTTGTATCATTAGGCCTTCTGCTTGCCAGCATGACCTTGGTAAATACTGACAGATTACAGATCAGCACACAGAAAATGGAGTGGCCTCTGTGTCTCTTAGGTAAGGTGTTAGCATTTCCCACTTCCTGGGGGCATGTGAGTACTGTGCGTAGGCCGCGTCATGCCGGCCACTCCATTCGCTAGCCTGCATCCTATGACAGCCACTTTCTCATGAATATTATCGAGCCACCACCCCTGCCTTGCAAAGTCCCGCCCCCCTGTTTCCTGTCCCCTCCTTGTCTTCTTGTTTACTCTTTTGCAGTACCCATACAAAAAGAAAATCAAGATGGAAATAGAAGAGTGTGAGATCACTTCGCTTATTAACATGCATCTTTGCGTGTCTGTGTGCGCATGCACGCGTTCCCGTGTGAGAAATGCACACCTTCCTGTTTGCGCTCTTTTATATATGCGTTAATGCGGAAAATGAAATCCACTCACCTCTGGATTCGCCCATCGCTGTGGGAGAGAAGGAGAACATTTTAATTTAGACGTCTTTAGACTGATATCTAGGGTGTGACACTGATCCCCAGACGGCCTGCTGTCCCTTAAGCTCCGCCCACATACCAGGCTGTGTGAGGGTGAGCGTGTGCAGTTCGCTCCAGGGACCCGGGCCGGCCGCCGTGTAGGCGCACACCCGGAACGACATGTTAGATAGGGGGGATGACAGGTTGATGGACAGCTCGCTGTATAGCCCCACATCCAGGACGCTCTGGAACACAAAGATGACAGCCCACTTTGATGTACTTCAGAATAACACGTACTGTTCCAACACCATTATGTGATGTGATTCACTCAGCAGGAGGGAAGGGCGTAGTGCGGGCTTTGCTGAGTCTCGGTCGTATACCACACACCGTACCTGGTTCGTCTCCGGGGTCCTGTACTCCAGCTTATAGCCCAGAAGGTGCCCGTTGAGTTTGCCCGTTGGCTCCACCCAGCTCACCATCACGCCGGTGCCATTCAGTATGGCGGTTACGTTCTCCGGGGCAGAGTCTGGCACTGTCGGTGATCAGAGTCGGGTTACCTCGGAGTACTGCATGCCACTGAGGCACCTTACAATCTGTGATGCTTATCTTTGTTACGGCTCAGACATGAGGGGGCTCAGAAAACAGATAAAAGCCGGCACTCAGATCCAGACGATCGCACCTCAGAGAGAGCTGATGACTCGAGAGAGCGCCGAGCACAACATCTGGGTCACGGTGTGGACGCGGGGAGCAGAGGAACTCTGCTTTTAGCGAAACGGCTTACGGGAGTTTAAGCTGTGAGGTAGCTGTGTAAGGGGGTCAGGTCCTAAGCAGAACGTTAGAGCAGCAAGGCATCCTGGGAATTGGCTGGTTTTTATAATGATGTGAAGGATAGGAGGTGCAGAACAGCGAGGAAAAACACACAAGAGGTGGAAAGGGCAGACTGTGCAGAGCAGGCGGCTAACAGCCTATAGGACGGCCTCATCTGCCTTGGTAATGGGGGGCGGGGGGGTCGACAGTGTTACCAGCAAGCGCTGATCGCTTCCACATGTGCTCCAGCCCTCACGCAACAGCGAGTAGCACAGACGCCCCCTCTCTGCGTCCCTCTACCTAACACCCCCACCCCCAAAATCCACAGGAGAACAAAGGCACCAAATAGACGGATCGAAATATGAAGAAGCAATGCTGGGTGGGGGGGGGGGGGGGAGTTAGGAATAATTACAAGATAAGAGGAACAAACAGAAGCTGGGAGGATAGGGGAGAAAGGACGGGCAGGGGAGGAAGTGCATGAGCATTCTGGGGGGTAGGAGCAAGGACAGGGCAGTCACTGGGCCTCATGGGTTTATAACAACTGCGCCACCTGCTGTCCAAAGGAAACATAACTCTTTGGCTCTGTCTGCCCTTATTTTGGCCACCCAGTGTTAGCCTGCAGCCACACAGAACACTACAGGTGACCAATTGGGGCAGTTAGACACGCTGGATTAATCTTGGTGCTGGCGGGGGGGGCACAGAAGAACAGGCAGTGGACTCTGCATGGACAAGGGCAGGAGGTTTTCCCAGAAAAGGTTTTCTGTTGGTTGCTCGTGGATAGGACTGGTCTCGCCTCACTGCCCCCCTCCCCCTCTCTCTCTCTCTCTCTCTCTCTCTCTCTCTCTTTCGATCAAATAGAGGGTCAGGCTGGGGATTTCAGGAGATTGTTTTTGAAGGCTGCCTCGCTGGTGCGGAATCTTTTTGTAACTTGGCATTAAAACCCAGTTTTTTTGTGCTTAAAATAGTGACCACCTTAAAGCACGAAAGTTGGAGTGCAATAAAAGAATAGCTGTGGTACGCGTGTCCCGTTCATGGTGTCTGAGAGCGGCAGGTAGGCGATGTTTGGAGGGAGCGGGCAAAGGGCTCACGGTTCGAATTTTTAAAGTCAAGGCCAAACTGGGTCACTGAAATGGAGCCGAGGCTCTCCTGTAGGTGCAGAGCAGAGTCTCGTGCGGTAGGTAGGGTTCAGGTCCTTCTTATGGAGTCTCAGGATCCAGGTGAGGAAGAACAAAACAAACAGCTGGAGGGTGTTTCAGAGCAGGACTGAACGCGCCACTGGGCTGCCACTCCTCGGTGGCCCGTCTGCTGTTTGAGGGCAGGGGCTGGACAGCCTGTCCGCCACATTGGCCCTGCTGCTGAAAGAACAGCCAAGCAGCGCTCCCTTCAAATCCTAGACAGAGGGATAACTGAGGCCATCACTTCTAGAAAGAAGAGCTAGTGTTTAAAAAGGCTTCATCTAACCAGGCCCTCCTCCATCAGCCTCTCGCCTTCTACCCCCATCTGGGACGATGGTGATGGTTTTTTGGAGCAGGTAGTTTCCATGTCAGCAAGTTCCTTTTCGGCAAATCGCGGTGGGAAACGCTGACAGACGGAGCCGGCTCTGCCAGACATACCGCGCGGCTGACGCCACGGCCGCCGGCCCCCTTCCCCGGGGCGCCGTGCTCACTTCTCCACACTTACTCACTTCTTCCATTCTTCCGGATGCTCTCCCGCCACCCTCGCACCCGTGTTTAAAATCCCGTTTTAAGCAAAGACTGTTGAGTGTGGAGGAGAAATGCCATCACCAGTGTCATCGAGTTTAAGCAGCACATCAACCCAGAAGAGGGCCGCCACCTACCCCCTTCTGCCGTGCTCAGCGTGACCCAGTTCGTCCAAGGAGACTGCCCCTGGCTGCTGCGGCAGGCCACTCGTACTCTGTACGTTGTCAGGGGCTCCAGGTCCGAGATCACATGACCGGAGGGTGCGGTGCTCACAATCTGCCGGGGGGCCGTGGAGCTGGGCATTGTGCTGGGGTCAGGGTCAAAGGGCGTGACCTGAAACACAAATTATCATCAATATCCACGCGATGATCTTAAATCTCATTAAACCATCTATAACTTAGAGATGCACAGTCACTGATCCATTTAACAGTGATATGGGCTGCCAACAGAGTACTTAAGGAGACATCTCAGCCTAATCCTGTTCCATATCCTCCAAGCCCTGCTGTGTTCTTCTACACTGAGGAAGTTAGTCAGAATTGCTCCAGTGCATAGATCCAGGACTATAAATATGTAAAAGAGTCTATTCTGTCTTAAAGGTGGAGCAATGTATCATACCACTCATGTAAAGTACCTTGGGGCAACTCTGTTGTGAAAGGCGCTATATAAAAATAAACTGAATTGATTTAAAAGAACCAGAATCTGGAGGAAAGCACCTCCAGTGCAGCGAGTGATCCGCATCTTCTCACATCTAGGAGAAACTCATCATGGGAGACTAAGCAGGGGCTGGGAGGAAAGGAGCAGGTGACTTTGAAGGCCGCCTAACTTCACACACCCCCCCCCCCCCCCCCCCCACGCACCCACCCACAACCCGAACCCCCGCCCGTCCTGGCGCCCGCCCAGCCAAATCCGGCACCCCCCAGACCC
>JAODKM010000035.1:4826567-4842998 GCA_026780845.1 Petrocephalus sullivani | reverse complement strand
GGTGGCTGGGCTCTCCCTTAGAGATAGGGTGAGAAGCTCGGTCATTCGGGGGGGACTCAGAGTAGAGCCGCTGCTCCACCGCATCGAGAGGAGCCAGATGAAGTGGCTCAGGTATCTGGTTAAGATGCCTCATGGATGCCTCCCTGGTGAGGTGTTCTGGGCATGTCACACTGGGGGGAGGCCCAGGGGAAGACCCAGGACACACTGGAGAGAATATGTCTCTCGGTTGGCTTGGGAACGCCTCGGGATTCCTTCAGAAGAGCTGGACGAAGTGGCCGGGGAGAGGGAGGTCTGGGCTTCCCTGCTTAGACTGCTGCCCCCACGACCCGACCCGGAACAGCGGTAGCAAATGGATGAATGGATGGATGGATGGATGATAATCATATATGTAATGAATGAATAAATGAATTTTTAAGATACCCAAAGTGCTTTACAGAACCAATAGGGAGCCAGTTCAACCACCACCACTGTGTAGCACCAACCTGGATGGACGGCACCATTTGTACCACACAGGGTCCCCATCACTGCACTGGGGCATTCGGATCCACACTGACCACAGGATGGGCAAACCTGCAGGCCATACCAACACCTCTTCCAGCAGCAACCTAGCTGGTCTCCCATCCAAGTACTGGGCAGGCCCAAACCTGCTTAGCTTCAGATAACCTAGTCTGAACTGCAGATGGTAAGGCCACTGGCAAAAAGGTCATATAGTAATACTAGGTGAAATGTTTTGTATAGTATGCATGTTATGTTTATATGGAAGCTGATAGTATATTTCCTTGTGCTTGTATAAGCCACTCCCACAGTGACAACTAAAAATCCTTGATCCTTAAACATCACCTTGTTGAGTATGATATTTGTCAATGTGTGGCTGGTGAATAGATAAAAACAAACAGAGCTGCCGTCTCTCTGATTTGTTTGTTTGCTTTATGAAGAGAGGGGCTGGCGATCAGACTGTTTACTCTAGCTTCTGCTATTGACAGAAAAGGCACAAGATAACCGGTCCACGCTCTGGGCAAAGTGTCACAAGAAGTTTGTGGCCCAACTCTGCCTTGCATAACCTTCAGCTCCGCCCTCCTCATACGCATACCTGCAGTCGTAGGACATAAATACCACATGTGCTGCAGGTAAGTATAAAACGAAGGCGCGAGAGGACTAGAGAAGGAAAAACTGAAATCCAGGTGCTGCCTTTGTTGATAGGATGAGAGAAGACAATGAGCATCTAATGGATTTCAAACTGACTAACTGAATCTCCTCCCTCAACTTCAGACAAAAACAGATCAAACCCCAGGCGAGGCTGCGGTGAGCCGCATAAACAACAGCAAACAAGAAGGAGCAGACGAAAGAAAAGACTAAATACCTGAAGCTGGGAAGCAGGTGGCTCTGGGTTACGCTACTACAGAGAGAGGAGAAAATGGAGATCTCTGCTACCCTGGTTCTAGCGGGCCTGGTGCTGGTCCTGGTGCTGCTCTCCAGCTTTGGATGGCGCCGAAAGCATGTTACTCTTCCACCGGGCCCCAAACCACTACCCCTGCTGGGGAACCTGTTGCAGCTGGACAGGAATGCTCCCTTCAAGAGCTTCCTCAAGGTGAGTATATGCAGAGAACACGTGCAGACTTGCATGAGATAACCGCTCACAGTTTGTTTCCAACACTTCATCTTTAAGTAGCATGTCTGCAGAGTTTAATATTCACTAATACTTTACACTAGCTCCATACTCCACAGCCCATGAGTACACTTTATTGAATTGTTTACCTATTAACTGGTTAGACCTTCCAAGTTCTGTAAATCTGTTACATTCTACTGGTAAAAGTAAACAGATCTGTTGGACTGTTATCTGTGGATTCCTACTGTACTTTTGCCTGTGGTTTTATTTTTTTTTTTAGTCTTCCGCAATCTAGTGTCTATTTATTCCGGGTTTGTTTTTCATGCTGGTTATGTACAAACCCAGGTTGAAATCCATGAATTCTATTTGACCGTAGTAATGACACTCCTACCAGCATTAAATGAGCTTTCTCAGCAGAAAGATTTGGCTACTTCAAGCCATTCACCAGAATGTGTGTGAGTTACAGCCTCCTTTCTCTCTGAACAAACCATTCTGGCAAAGAATGGTGTCCTGCCCAGAGGCGGCTTTAAGAATCTGTCCCATATCTGTCAGCTATACACTCTATGCATCCCACTTGGGAAATTCTATCATCCTGTTTTTCTTTAGGGTCCCTGAGGCTGAAATCGTAAAATCATTCCTGGTCCTGACATGCATCACTCATCTTTTTCAGTTCAGTAAGACTTACGGCCCGGTGATGACCGTGTATGTCGGCCCGCAGCGTCAGGTGGTCCTGGTGGGCTACGAAACTGTGAAGGAGGCCTTGGTGGACCAAGCTGAAGACTTCACTGATCGAGCCCCCTTGCCACTCTTTCAAAAAATAACAGAAGGCTTTGGTAACCACCATATGTAAAAGTGAAGTTCATTTAAGAAAAAAATGATGAGCAGCTGGTTCGCTTGTGGTCTGAAAGGTTATGGGTTGTTATTCTGTTAGGTTTGGTCATCAGTAACGGGCATCGCTGGCGCCAGCTTAGACGTTTCACACTGAGCACGCTCAGGGACTTTGGCATGGGACGCAAGAGGATGGAGGAGTGGATTCAGGAGGAGAGCAGACACCTAGTAGGCAGCCTGGCCAGTACCAACTGTGCGTTGGGGAGGGAAGTGTTTGGGTGATGTAAGAAGTGATGGCTGACAGTAGTTTGCAGACTTAAGAGTGGCTGATTTTTCCACATCCTGATATTGTGACTCTCTGAGTTTCCCGCTCGTTTTCCTGATTTGGTTCTCAATCTTCTCGCTGTTTTTCTCGTCCTACCTCGACCCAGCTACCCCGTGTAATACCACCTACATCCTGAGCCGCGCCGTATCCAATGTCATTTGCTCGTTGGTGTTTGGCCAGCGGTTTGAGTACGAAGACAAGACCTTCCTGCGCCTTCTCAGCATTACCAACCAGACTCTGTTGTTCATCAGCAGTCCGTGGGGGCAGGTGACATGTGACAATCCTAATCCCCATCCTACCCTTATGTTCTTTAGGACTTTTCCTTTGATCCAAGAATTTAGCACGTATTAAAGCGATTTGGATGCTAAGAGGTACATACATGGAATGGCGAATAGCTTTTGGTCAGTGGGCCACTTACTTAATCAGTGTAATTGCTCTGTATTCCCACAGTTCTGTAACACATTCCCTTGGTTCATGGATCACCTACCAGGGCGTCACCACAGAATCCTTGGAGACATTGATGAAATGAAGGATTTTATCAAAGAGAAGATTCACAAACATCAGGAGACCCTGACTCCCGACTGCCCACGAGACTTCGTCGATTGCTTCTTAACAAGACTCAACCAAGTACTGTCTTCTTGTCTGTCATGGATGGACCGGAGAGTGCATGACATCCTACTTAGCACAGGTCACAAAAGACCACCACTTGCTACAACCTTATGTTATCCTTTGTCCCACATGTTAACAGGAGAAGGACGACCCATCCTCTGAGTTCCAGTATGATAACATGGTGGTCACTGTGCTCAACCTCTTCTTGGCTGGAACTGAGACCACCAGCACAACCCTCCGATACGCTCTAATGTTGCTCATAAAACACCCAGACATACAGGGTAGGGGACACAGTAACACCATTTAATGAGGCACATTTTGACACACTTACATTCAAGTATTTGCTTATTGCATCTTCCAATCTTGTAGAACGGGCCCAGCTTGAGATTGACACAGTGATTGGACGGGACCGTTGTCCAATGATGGAGGACAGGAAGTCCCTCCCCTTCACTGATGCAGTGATACATGAGGTGCAGCGGTTCCTGGATATAGTGCCGTTCAGTGTTCCCCATTATGCAACACGGGACATTTCCTTCAGAGGATACACCATTCCTAAGGTACTGGCTGTATGTCTCTTACGCCTTGCAGCTGCTCACATATTCAGATTGAGATACTGTTACAGGTATCACGGTGGTAGAGGAACCGGGGAAAGAATGGGTGAAATATGACTCTTATCATATTAACTACCTTCCATACTGTCCTACAGGGGACATTTATAATTCCCTTCCTGCACTCTGTATTGAGGGACGACTCCCAATGGGAGTCCCCATGGGATTTTAAGCCTGGACACTTCTTGGATCACAATGGAAACTTCAAGAAAAGTTCAGCATTCATGGTCTTCTCTGCTGGTAGGTGATGACAAATTACACATATTTTTCTTACAAATTTGTGCATGAAATTCACATTTCTTCATCTTTAAAAAATGTCTCTTAAGTGTCCCTGACTGAAATGTTTTTTGTTGTTTTCAATCACTAGACATTCACATATAAGGTAATATATTAGGTGTGGAATTTAGCCCTTCAACTGTAAAACGCAGGTATAACGTTATGACCAACACCAACCGCGTTAACGTGGCAGTTTCAGGCCAAGTAACACATAACATAACCTCTTCAGATGTTTTGATGAAGGTCAGCATGTTTGGGCCTCAACAAACTGTACTGGATAAAATGCACGTCTATAAAAACGATAAAGTCAAACTTAACCTGAGAAAGACGATCCTTCCTACGTCCTCAGTCATCTTTTGCAGGCTGAATGGTGACCTGTGCAGAATAGTCATGAAATGCTGGCTTCTTCCATCCCAGGTAAGCGCTCGTGTGTCGGGGAGTCCTTGGCCAGGATGGAGCTCTTCCTGTTCCTGGTGTCTTTACTACAGCACTTCACCTTCTCCTGCCCTGGGGGGCCTGACAGCCTGGACCTCACCCCCGAGTACAGTAGCTTTGGTAGACTTCCAAGACAGTTTCAGCTCATCGCCACCCCCCGGTGACCACCTGATGGTATAAATGTATTCTACAGAAATACAAAAAGCCTTACATACATTATCAGTCCTAGTTCTTGCAAGTGAGGGTTGCCAGGCCCAGGAAATGAAGGTATCACTTATGGTATTGGATAAAACCTACATCCATGCAACATGTAATTCAATTATTTTAGTGTCCTTGCATAACTGTCTGCCACTAAGTATTTGTCACTGGGCCCCATAAAGCCCACTGTCTGGATTTATGTATTGTTTAAGTTGATTGACATTAAGGTCCTTGCTGTTTTACTGCTAATGATATTACTGTGAGAATAAGCTGCCTGAGGTTGTGTCTGGCTGTCTGTTTACTTTGCCTGCTGCCCAGCTCTGTCTGCCATAAACTCCTGTTAACCTGTATACCACTTGGAGAGCTTTCCTTCTCCACCCAGAAAAAAAGCAACAACTCATTAAACAGATGCTTTGGTCACCATGACTCATGGATTTATTTAGCTGAATCAACTGTGACCGCTTGGATTCACTTGCTGCAGAAGTAAACAGGCCTCACAGCTTTAGCTCTTTGCCTCTCCCTACTGATTGCTTGAGGAATTGCCCAAAAATCTTTCAAAACTGGGTTACCCGGTGAGATGAGCAGTATTCTGTGATGACTTTCAGTTTGCATTAGTGAGAGGGAAAGAGGGAAATCTGATATTTCAGATGAAGGGGGGGCAGTGGTTAGCACTTCAGTCTTACACCTCTAGGACTGGGGTTCAAGTCTCTGCCCTGGCTATGAGTGTGGAGCTTGCATGTTCTCCTCATGTCATGGTTGGGACCATAGTCTAAGAACATACTAAGGTCTGTTGCAGTTGAAAAATGGTGTGCCACGTGCTGTGTTTGCACCCCATCTTGGTTTATTCTCTGTCATGTGCCCATAGGCTCCAGACCCCCGCAACACTGCACAGGACAAGTGGGTATAGGACGGATGCAAGTTATGGCATTAAGCATTGCTCAAGCACATAAAGATAATGAGATCTTGCAGTGTACAGGGTATGCAGGGTATAGATGGGTACCTGTGCAGGTTCTGGTGGTTTGTTTTCATAGTCTTCTCTGCTGAAAAAGATGCTGCCTGTACATCTGAACCGGGAGGCGTGACACAGCTGCACAGATATACACCCTCACTAATGAGATCCCTAAATATGTGTTGGAGTGGCACGGGGCTGTCATAGTGCACGGCTTCTCCACTCTCACAGCCATCTTCCCAATCGTCTCACACGATTCCAGGCTTCCTTCTACACGGACCCTACTGTGGGATTCCTGGGGTAGATGTTAGGTGTGCTGGCTGCAGTGTAAACAGAATTAAAGTCAAGAAGCCATAAAGGATTCCTTACCCTCTGAAAAGAACACCTCACTGTTTAGTGACTTGGAGGAAATGTTTTATTCCTTTAAGAACAGGAGAAGAGAGCTTTTTTTAACCAATCACAACGCTGAGCCCCAGTGTAAGCATCGGTTCTGTTGGCACATCTCTCTAAAACATGCTGGCTTCACGTTTTGCAGCATCTGTGTAGTTTCAGGCATCATCTGTGTCTTTCAGACCAGCTCACTACGCAGCTCTGGTCACTTCTTCTACACTTCATTACAGGCGAGCGAGCAGAGGGCAGCCTGGTACCCAGTGTCCATACCGAACTGGAACTGATGGTCGAGACTCCATCCTAATGGTGGATTTGGCAACCTGCTGTCCCTACTGACCACTGGAGATACAGCAGCCATTTAATAAAAAAAATATGTAGCCATTTATTATGAGAATACGCAATACACTAACATGTATCACTGGTGATCCTCAGTCCTGGGCATGATAAGCCATGGTGTTTGTTTCTAGATGTAACATGCTTTAAAAGTACATGCTTTAAGTCTTAAGTAAAAATAGTAACAAAATGACCAGTGGAATCATGCTAATGCTAATCAATTAGGAGAAAAAAGAATGTAAGCAGAACTGAATATTTTAGTATTTCAGTCATAAATACGTGAAATGCCTCCTTCGATTAAGTTTTTACTTCTGACATAAATACTTATTCATGACTGTGATAAATCTAGAAATACTGCCCAGTAACAGCAAAGCTACAGATTAGCTGATAACGATTATGGCGATAAAGTTCATAACTGAAATACATATTACAAACTGGGACACAGTATTTTAAAAATACATTGATTACAAAAAACACAATTCATAATTCATTTTTTATCACAGCATTTATGGAAATTATGTAACCCAAATAGTATTCTCTTATACAAATAGCTTTAGAGAAAATATTATTCCACAAATGTTTTCAAAAATAATAATAATAAAAAATGTTGTAAATGTCTGCTATTCGCTTTATTCAGTCCAGTTAGAGGGATTACCAGTACTGGCCTGTCGTTGTCGGTACAAACACCTGGCTTATGAGCACATCTGTGCCTGTTTTCCATGCCTCTTAAGATAACCCATTTTCTGCAATTTTAAACCCCCATATTCCACACAAACAGGCACCCAGAATGTTCCCACGTACACACAGCGACCGTGCATGCAAGTAGCCATTCACAGACATACAGAGACACACAGCTTATCTCTCATTCACGTTTGGTTAGATGTTAGGCAAGTGGTGGTCATATCTGGGCTTCACCAGCTTCTTGACTTCGGGGGCCGGTGAGACGTTACTGCTGGGCAGCTGGGGGAGGTACTGGAACTGGAAGACAGATCAGCCGCAATAAACATGCATGCAAAGACAAGACACAGGGACAAAAGTGCAGACTAAGGACAGTCGGTTTGAGAAGCTTCTGCAGCACTGCAGTCCTGCAGCAGGGCAGTACTTGGTAGTAACTTTCAGCCGGAGTTGTTCCTTGTCTTCACTGCATTAGTGTGATGTAAGCGACTTCCCTGAGCAAACACAATGTTACACCCCCACACTCAGAGGCCACTCTAAGCTTTTCTCCCAGAGAGTCCAACCAGTCATTCATCCAGATAAATCGATTTGCAAAAAAAAATAATAATAATAAAAAAATTGTATGTGTACAGTATCTGTAATAAGTTACTCACACACTGATTTGACTAATGCAAGCCACATTTTCAAATTTAACTGCACAATACAATTCAGTTTCATTAAACTTATGCTCAAAAAACATGTTCTTTTTAACAGTAGGGGGTGCAATGCCCCCCTGGTAAAGTCGCCCGTGACCATGCAAGACCTGACCGGACTCTGAAGGCCATGTGGCCAAATGTGGCCTGCCTGGCCGGGAGATCGGAAGGAGCAAAAACACGGACCGACTGACTGGGAAACACCGCTATAGGCCTTATTTAGCAGGTCACTTCATGCATGCAGCGATACTTTATATATGATGAAAAAGTAGCTGATGATAAAACAATCCGCACCCCAGGCTGCTTGCGTCTGGCTCCCTTGTCATGCCTCCTCCCCGCACGCTCGCCCTCACGCCCCCAGCTGGCCCCTCCCTCTTCATGGAAGTAGGGGAGTGCCAGCAGCTCCTCGCAGGTCAACCGCAGGGAGGGGTCCATCACCAGGCACGACTGTGGCGGGATCGGGGTGGCAGGGTGGGGAGGGAAACTCACACACCTTTCTCTGAACCAGCAAAGTAAATATAACCCCGCCCCTTCTCTCAGGACACAGAGGCCTATAAACATGAAGATGAGAAGAGAACCATCACCTTCATCACTGTGAGCGCCTGGGGAGACACGCCAAGGAACCGCTTCTCCAAGGGTTCCTGCAAAACATAGAGAGTCACAATGTTGATCACCAAGCATTCATTAGCCAATCATCGAGAGCCACTTCATCAATCACAAAATATCCATCAGCCAATCATCGAGAGCCACTTCATCAATCACAAAACATCCATCAGCCAAACATGGAGAGCCATCACAGTGGTCAGTAAGCACCCATCAGCCAGTCCTCGAGATACCTCATGGCGAACACCAAACATCCATCAGCTAATCATCCAGCAACAATAAATTAATTAAAGAATATGTCAAAAAGTATTTTAGGATTATGATGGAGTGCGAAGGTTACCATAGTGTCTGGTTCAGGGATACTGACGCCACTGAAGAAGACATTGGAGCGGAACACCTGCTGGTGGCGAGGGATCAGGTCACCTGTGAAAAGGAGCCAAGGCAAAAGCAGTGCAGTGTGAGCAGTGCAGTGTGAGGAGCAGTGCAGTGCAGTGTAAGGAGCAGTACGGTGCAGTGCAGTGCAGTGCGAGCAGTGTACTGTGAGGAGCAGTGCAGTGCAGTGCAGTGTGAGCAGTGTACTGTGAAGAGCAGTGCAGTGTCCAGCCCAGGGTCTACTGCAGCTTCACTACCTGTCATTACACTGCACCACCTATTTACCTAGAACACCCATGGATATTTTTATAGCCATAATTCAAGATAAGAACCTTGCTTGACATAATGACAAGGACTCCCCTCTGTAAGTCTAACTTCTCCAGCATCACTCTGCCTGCTTCCCAAACACTCCCTCTAGCCTTTGGTACCTAGAGTCTTGCGGATGAGGTACAGCTGGTCCACGTCGGACCTGCCGGGCCATAGCGGGTTCCCGTATAGAAGCTCTGCAAAGACACAGCCGAGGGCCCACACATCCACGGGAGGACCATACTGTGTGTCCCCCACAAGCAGCTCCGGGGCTCGGTACCACCGCGTTGCTACGTAGTCTGTGTAGTCATCACCTGGACCAGCTGTTGTGCAAAGCACACAGAAATGGTCATTGACCTACACACCATGCAAGCTTAAACAAGTGGAACTATTCAGTAATAGCCTGTTTGTGAGCCAAATAGAGAAAAGCTGATGTCAGCCAGCTAGGGCATATTAGTGGCCAAACACCCTGGAAAATCCCTCTGTGATTTACTGAGAATCCTGGCGAAGCCGAAATCACACAGCTTGATGACCCCAGCCTTGGTCAGGAGGATGTTCTCTGGCTTTACATCACGATGGATACACTAGGGAGGGCAGATGAGCTCTGTGTCACGCATGCTGCTTTTGATAATCACAGGATTCCCCCTTTTACCCTTAATGCTAAAATAAACAAGTTCTGAGAAAGTCAAAGAAAAAGAAAGACATCATCAAAAGCCTAATTGGCACAAGCTCTGGGAGATGCGCAATCCAGTGGAAAAAAAACAGGCAAGTAGGAGACACACAAGCTTTGAGCACACGGGGGACATGCGATAGAGTCCTCCAGTACTGACGTTGTGTTTGTGACAGAAGCTGACGGCCTGTAGAGTTTGCCACACGATGCTCTTCAGTTGAGCTTCCGGGACCCTGAAGGAGACAGCGAGAGGCCCTCGTCAGACAATATGCTGCCCACATAACTCATGCCTTTTTAAAGGCGTACAGGTTCAAAGCAGCTCACTTGTCACCACAGTAACTGTAGCGCCGTCTCCCCCGGCAACCAGCGCCTTTGTTTGCCAGGGTGGGTAAGGTTACTGCTGCGGGGCATTGTGGGAAAGAAAGACTTTGTCAGGCAGTAACAGGTCTTTGTGGTCTGACTCATTGTACAACTTCACATTTTAAAAAAATCTAAACGATTCTTTTGTCCCTTGACTTTAGAGAAAAGGCCAAGCTGCATGTGAATGTTAACGAGTTCAGAGTACAAGCTCTTCCATTTATCCTCATTGTTTTTGGCATGACGTGTTTTTTTTTTTGTTGTCTCCAGGCAGCACATCTCAGGCTCTCTGTTCACCTATACTTGACCCCTGCCTTTAAATCTGGACAGAAAACCCTTCTAAAACCCATAGATGCAAATAAAACAGAATAAGATAGGATTAGATAAAACGCCGCATTCACCTTAATATACAAAGGATAAAATTAAGATATGAATAACAAGAAATAAAAATAATAAAAGCACATGCATTGAGAGTGAGAGTGGAATAGGATAATTAAGTGAATGAAAATAATCAGTAATTTTCTCTGCCATTTTAATTAATGCATAACATTATTACATAATAGCAATACACTATTCTCTCCCACTCGATCACCCCTGTTTAGGCGTGTCCCGGCGTGTCCCTGAGCACAGGTGGAGGGGGGACAGATTCGCAGGCAGACGGAAGCTGACGGAGTCTCACCCCCGAGGATGCCGGTCCAGCTCGTTGAGGACAGTCAGTTCACAAAACTCAAAGACGAGGTGGAGCCGTCTCTTCCTCCGGAACACCTCCAGGAGGTTCACCAGGTTGACGTGTTTCAGCTGCTGTAAGATGGAGAAAGGGGCTTGAGGTCAGGAGTGTGGCATGAGGACCACTCACCACTCTCATTCTGCCCCGCTGAACTAAACCAGCAAGTGAGTTCAGTGTTTTGAATCCAGTTTTTCTTTAACCACTTCAAGTTATTCATTTCCTCTGTCAATTAAGCCGTGTGCGAAAGCAGTTTTGTGCCTCTCTAAACCTTCAGCATGCGGATTTCCCTTAGTGCGATCTTCTTGATGACAGGATCATCTTCGGACTCCACGAACTTCTTGATGGCGACTATCTGTCCGGTCTCTCTGTGGCGACATTTGAACACCACCCCATAGGAGCCCTCTCCAATCTTGGCCAGTTTCTCATACTTCTCCATTGGGAAGAGGAGGACTGCACAGACACAGAATAAACATTAACCTATTCCTATTTGCACAGTACTCCCAAGTCCGCCTACTAGGGCCGTTTCTCTTTAACTAGAAATTAGAAAAAATGAACAAGTAAGTGCGCTTTATTCAGATACGTAACAATCCTTTTAACTAAAAGGAGATTCTAGTATTTTACATTGCGGAATACTTTTCCTGCTATCGCTTTAGATACACACGAAACACGTACAATGACAGTTTTCTCACCTTCCGCCAGATACCACTTTTAATTCACAACAGAAATATCTCGGATCTTCTAAGGTGGGTCTCCAGCCTTGCGGAGGCTTACGTACTTTACGTATGTATGCGCACTTTCCCCCGTAAGTATGCGCAGATCTCCCGTTAGCGTCCCGATCTCTGCGCAAAGCTGCGCTCCCCTTTCGCAGCCAAGTTACTTTGCATTTTAATTAGACCAAGCGACGTCGTCCGCAAATATGTCTGTTATGCTCCATTAAGTGATCCCTTGTGCTGAGGCGACATCTTCCGCGCTCGGCGTTATTTTTTCCGACTTTTCGGCTTTGCCGCGGTAACGAAGCCGTTTCTACGTCGCTGACACCTGCTATGTTAGCGCAAAAAAAAATCCAGTCTTCCAGTTTGTAACAAATACTATCTTATCCTCCCAGACTGAATAAAAACAAAAGGAAAACAATTATGACAGCAGAATCTGGATAATTACTCGGGGTCCCGGGAGAGCAGGATATTTCGCCAAGGTAGACATCGTGAAATAAAGGATGGTCCAGTTCAGGACTCCGCCCCCTTAGGATGGACCAATCAGGGGCTGCGCGCTGTTTACAGACTGCAAAGGGTTCTTAAGAATACTGTAATATTATGGAAACCAATGCATGTCGGTGTTTAATACAAGCGCTGTTAAATCTATGCTATATTAGTCCATATACATTCGATTGGTTAGGCAGCAGCATGTTTCCTAAAAGTTGCTGTAGGTATCCGGAGTCGTACCATTGAACTAGACCGTTACTCAGAAATGCTTCAGTATAATATCCTGTTGCAGCAATGACTGAAATTGCGACTCTTGGTAAAAGTGTCACATAAGCAACTTAAATAAAACACACTGCTGCCCATTCAACAGCTAAATTTAAAATCAGTCGTGAACTGGACGCCCTGGAAGGGAGTAGGGGGAGGGGGGTGCAGTTTTTTCCGTCATAAGGCGATGGATTTGAGCCAGCTGTTGGTACAGAATCTTTGCTTCCACCCCTGTGTGAGTTTCACCAGTTACTCTGTAGTTGAGATTATATTGGTGATTCAAAAGTGTGACGGTGCGAATGAATATCTCTCTTTGTAACTGACCGGCGATATCGGTCTGTACTCTGTGTTATCTCTCCTATGATTGGTCCCCGAATCACCGAGAGCCCAAGGAAACGTGCGGTTATTGGAAATGAATGGACGGATAAGAATTATTTGCCTTAACATGTATATAGCCTGACATCTGTACTATTGTACACCTTGGTACAAAACTTCAATTAACCACCAGATGGCGCAATAAACACATCAACGTAGAACATCGCGTCTTAGATTTTAAACTCTTTTGTCCTGTAATTATGCCTGGCCGTATATTGTACGGATATACAGTCTGTTATTACATCACTGTTGTTAATGCTTACACATGTAGTTGGTTATCTGACACCTTCATCAAAAGTAACATGTATTTTTATTTATGTATTACACCTAGATAATGTTGCAGGTATCCTTTTCAGGAGTATTACAACAGGGCCGCTCCTGGGAAGTATATGCACACATAACAGCACAGAGCCGACATCATTGAGTTTCCAGCTGCATCACTTTAATCACCAATCTCCCTGCTATCCATTTAGTAGTTTTGATTTGCTGTGGGTTATTACCCAGGAGTCTTACTGTGTATGACAATGTTCTTACCGGGTCTAGAATTAAGAACTGCTTTCACAAAGTTTTGCTAGTGTGTTTCGTCCATTTCACTGTCTATTTAAATATCTTACAGAGGATAATATAAGATAAAATAAGATAATCCTTTAGTAGTCCCACAATAAAGAAGGCATCGTTTGCTTCATTTTATCTGCCAGGTTTTGCAATTGCAAGCAAGTGGAAAGGTAAACGATTCTAAGTAAGGCTTCTATTTAGAGATACTGAGACATTTTGACTGGAAGCATCCCGTGGCTGCAGCCGATAACCCCGTGACTTTCATATCGCGCAAATGTCTGGGTTTTCCCCGTAAATCTGCGTGCATATATATATAGCCCAGCCTGAATAATGCGCGCAGGCACTCTGCCATCCAAACCGGTAAGTGCGGGTCTGACTCTAAAAAGCTGCGGACCGGCTCTTTACGCGGGGGTCTGATTGCCGGCGGGGCTTATCCAGAGCTGATCCAGCCCAGTGTCGGGTCCAGCAGCGCGTCTCACTTCCTGATGGTAACTGAGACCGGGCTGCAGATGTTCAATACCACAGTCTGCTCTCATTTCCTGGGCGGAGAACTCGCTATTCTAGCAGAGCAACAGGAACCAGTTCAAAAGGAGCTAAGAAAGCGGCGAAGCGCGCACGGAGTTCATCGGTGTCCCCCCCCCGCATGCTGTGACAGGCGCGGCTGCTCTGTGGCACCGGGACGAGCAGGAGAGGCTGGGACCGGTCCGGGGGAGACGGGGGATGCAGGGGATCTCAGCAGCCAGCATCGGTGCAATTTTAAAGAAAATAACAGCAGAAGAATGGCAGAACGGATGGACTGAAACGAGAAAGGAGAAAGGAAGAGCGCCCGAGATCTGATCACACAGCCTTTGTTTTCATCAGATCTGCTACTGTATCCGCCGCTGTTTTCCGAGCAGAGTGTTCGGGCTCTCGGCACCCGCAAGCCGCACTGGCGCTCCCTATCATCTAGCCTTAAAGAGCGCTCCTATTTATTTGAGCTCAGCAGGTGAGTTTTTTTTGCGGTATATTGTCAGATTAATTATTGATTATTAATTACTGCCCGTGCGTGTGAGGATCAGTGGGAAAGCACCGGCGGAGATGGTCTCTGAGGGAGACCCCCAAGTCCCCGAAACGCGTCGCTGCCTGGTTAGAAAAACGGAACTGATCTTAAAGTCCGTTAACTTGTCGTAAAGTTAGACTGCTTTTTCAGTTTCGATCGTCCCTTATAAGTAGACCAATGTTACCCATACCGCGTGAAGTGCTGTAATACAGCGATGCAAATCGTGGCGTGTTTTGACTTTTTAATCTATATTTCCGTGGCGCATGTCTCACTTGCACTATTTTTTTATCTTCAACTTGAGGGCTTTTCTGTGTGATTTTAGCACTTGATGCTGTCGACTCGTGCCGTCATTGAACTAAAGGGGAAGTTTGTTCTTATAATTCTATATGTGAGTGAGATTTCTGAAGCAGTTTCCTCGGGGTGAGTACGGTGAAAAAGTCCCAGATTTCCATCCTGCCATTTGCTTAGATTTGCTTGGTTAAATCTCCGGGGGTTAAAGTCTGCCGTACATATTCTCCTAGCCGGCCCTTCGGTAACGAAGGAAGTAGAGTTTTCTTGGTATAACATGAAACACACCAATTAAGTTTTGTTAAAACAATATTCAGGCTAAAATGTACTAGAATATGTATGATTTGGAGAAGCAGAACTTCACCCAGTAGTAAAAACAGCATTGGAAGTCTGGAAATGAATCTGGATTCCACACACAGTGACAGTCCGCGGTCACACACGAGTGTTTGGTTGACTAGGGGTTCAGGGTGTTAAGGTTTCATGAAACTTTCCTTAGGAAACCCACCTCTGAGCTCATAAGAGACAGTATGTAGCAATCACACGTCTAGGAGAATCGACAGCCGCGCGTGTAAAACAGCATAAGAGGAAGCTGGTGTCGAAATTGCACTTCGGGGGCTGAAACGTGGAGTTTCAGGTTCGTGCAGCCGCTGGCTCTCGTGTAGGTGCGTGTCGGCTCAGTGCGGCCTTCTCAGTGAGCTGGGCGGAGCCTCTGCACTAGATAGGGCACCAGGGCGGCACTCAGTAACTCAGGCTCCTTAAGGGTGCGAGAGCTTCTGTTGGGGGGGCGACCCCTGACCCAGGCCGCCAGAGCGGGACGTTCAGCAGAGGTTACTGTGAGAGGCCCTCGCTCTCACACCTCCTACTCTCAAGGTCTTTTCAGCTCCCCGGAGCAGCCGTAGCGATTGACTATGAGGGCCGGCTGGCTGACTCTGGCCGCACTCTGGGTGCTGGGCACCGTGGGCGGCTCTGAGGGCATGTCCACCTGCAAGACGCTGGACCTGGAGCTGGTGAAGAGAAAGCGCATTGAGGCCATCCGGGGTCAGATCCTCAGCAAGCTGCGGCTCCTGAAGGAGCCAGAGCCCGAGGAGGACGAGGAGGGCGAGGACATCCCCGTCTCCCTGATGTCGGCCTACAACAGCACGGTGGAGATGAGCGAGGAGTGGGCCAAGCAGCACCAGGACCTGCCTGCCTCCCCTGAGCAGGAGGAGGAGGAGTACTTTGCCAAGGAGGTGCACAAGTTCAACATGAATTCAAGTGAGTGGACGTCTGGAGATGTTTGTGCTGCATCAGTGTCATGGGAAACAGGATGGCCACATGGGCGCATAGCCACACACACACACAGCCAGACTCAGAAACAGGGACCCCCACAGCCAGACTCAGAGACAGGGACACACAGCCTGACTGAGAGAGAGGGACACCCACAGCCAGACTCAGAGACAAGGACACAGCCTGACTGAGAGAGAGGGACACACACAGCCTGACTGAGAGACAGGGAGACACACAGCCAGACTCAGAGACAGACACACGCACACACAGCCAGGCTCAGAGACAGGGACACACACAGCCTGACTGAGAGACAGGGAGACACACAGCCAGACTCAGAGACAGACACACGCACACACAGCCTGACTCAGAGACAGGGACACACACAGCCTGACTGAGAGAGAGGAACACCCACAGCCTGACTGAGAGACAGGGAGACACACAGCCAGACTCAGAGACAGACACACGCACACACAGCCAGGCTCAGAG
>JAODKM010000035.1:4799040-4814312 GCA_026780845.1 Petrocephalus sullivani | reverse complement strand
CCCCAGCGGCACGGGGGCAGTGGTAGTTTTCCACCTGTGCCTGGCGGGTCGGGCGGGGGGGGGACAGGAAATAACAATGGACAGGAAGGCATAGCGAAAATAAACTTGTGAGGCAGCAAAGGGAGTAATAGGACGCAGTCTGCACAGGCTGCTGCCTGATCTTCTGCTTTTACATCACAGGCTGCTCTGAGTCACTGCCCCGTTACCGTGTGTGCGTGTGCGCACCCTCATTTATGTCTCATAGTCTGGTGACCCAGGAAAGTTTGAGAGGCTCTCATTTGTGTGTGTATACAGTAGTCTAATTTAGGAAAGTGAGATTGTGCTTTGCGATGGAGAATGAGTCACACAGGCCGCCTTCTCCCTCGCTCTCCATTCGCTGCGGGTGGGCGGGGCCCTGCTGAAACGTGGAGACGATCGTAGGGCTGGGGGGTGGCGTCCGCAGGCACCCCGGCAGGCGAGACCCTGCCAATCTGGTTTGCGAGGACGTTAAAAGCCAGACGGCAGGGATTAAGGGACCCTTAATCTCTACCCCCATGGGGTGTGGGGGGGGGGGCAGGGTCACTGGGCAGTGCCTAGCGAGGACAAATGCCAGAATGTGTGCAGCTGGGACTGTCAGAGGAGGAGGCCCCGTTAGCCGGAGGGTCATGCTGACATGGGGCTGTGTGGAGAGATTCACACTACCTGCTGGTCACCTCAGTCCTGTCACATGTCACACAGAAAAGGCAGCTTCCAGTCTTCCGCAGTCTTGGCGATACTTTTGCAGACAGATTCAGTGCTCAGTCTGTCCATATGTCTCCCAAAGCACCCCCCCCCCCACACACACACCGGTCCGTTTTCTGGAATTTTCCCATTTCCTGTGCAGGGTGTGTGCCCATCACTTCTTCACACATAAATAGGAGTGTCTGTTTTGGACCAGGGGGAGGAAAAGAAACCAAACAAGAACGTGGAGAGGAATGAAGAGTGCCCATGTCCCGAAAAAACGGACAGGGGTGAAAAGGATTCTGGGAGGGAAATAAAGAGCAGAATCGAGAGACACTACCGCAGAGGAGCTGAATGAGGGAGGAGGAGAGGGCAGCCCGTCGTGTGTGCTTAGGGAAAGACTGCTTATTTACTCATTTGCTCAAACCTCAGCAGCAATTATGGAAGCAGTAATCAGCCTAATTCCTTTTAGCAAGTCTTTGGTGCATGGGGAGGTCTGCCATGTTTAAACCCGGGAACGTCATAAACAGCCATGTAACACTGAGGTTTTCCCAGCTCTGCCAGTCCGATCGACAAGAGCTAAATGTGGAATTTTTCAGTTTGGGTTGTGGGGAAGAAAAGTTTCCGACGGGTACCGCTTCTGACCCTCTGGTTCCCCCCCAGCGCTGTAACACGTCAAGTATCATTTTCCCTTTTTTCCAGAGCATTTTTTGTTTTACGAGTAAACAAATACAAGCAGGATGCAAAACACATAATCTAATCTTGTGTTTTTATGTAATAGAGTGGCGTGTGAATTCTTTTTATTTTCGATGACAGACAATATATTCCTAGTCGTAAAAAAAGCCGAATGGAAAACTGAGAGTGGACTAGCTGTGGATGTTTACATTTGGGGGCGGTCAGAAGTGCTAGTACAGAGTGAGCTATTCTGTGGCAGGCAGTCTGCTGGAGTCTGTCTGTCTCTCAGTGCTCGCCTCACTAAAGCCCGACTGTCTGCAGAGCAGCCGCACATACAGGGAGCCGCGCGGCCCGTCTGCAGGGCAGCCGCACATACAGGGAGCCGCGTGGCCCTTCTGCAGGGCAGCCGCACATACAGGGAGCCGCGCGACCTGTCTGCAGGGCAGCCGCACATACAGGGAGCCGCGTGGCCCGTCTGCAGGGCAGCCGCACATACAGGGAGCCGCGCGACCCGTCTGCAGGGCAGCCGCACATACAGGGAGCCGTGCAGCCCGTCTGCAGGGCAGCCGCACATACAGGGAGCCCATCTGCAGGGGAGCTGAACGCCTCAGCCAGGGTCTGAGACGGCCCTGCAGGATATATAAACAGCTGTGCTACAAATATAAGCAAAATCGCTCACTGTCCCCTCCCGCCTGTCAAAGTCCCTGGAGGGCGAGGTTGTGTGGCTGTCGTCATCGGGAGGTGGGGGGTGGGGGGTAGTTTGTGGTTAGATGGGGGAGAGAAAGGTAAAAGTGCCATCAATCTCTATTTCTTCCACTGTGCTGAATTTCCACCTGAGATGTACACAAACAGACAACGGTCTCTATCAAACAGAACGAGGCAAACGGAAACAAGCAAGGAACGTATACACAAATTCCAATGGCACTGAAAGCGCAAACTATAAATATTCTCCCCTGGGGATGCACATCTGCTTCCTGACACGGCATTGAGAGAAGAGAGATTGAGGTGCTGCAAGGCGAGCAGGTAGGAGGGCGGGAGAACAGTGATGGGGCGTGCTTCCCAGATATGTTTGCTCGGCTGATGACTTCTCTTTGAAGTTGCCGGGGTTTGTTTGGACAGAAAACATGTGGTTTAAATAAATGCCCCCCATCAGACCCCCAGCGCACATCCTGAGGCCAACTCCATTTAACGAGGAAATAGAAGAATGTGGCCAGCCCGATTATGAAATGCCTGTGACATTTCAGCTATTATGATGGGTTATCAGTCAGCAGCTTGTCCGGGGGAGGTGGCCTGCCAGGAATAAGCCTCCTTATTTTTTGAGGTGGTATTGGGCTCGTCAGAATGCACCCATAGCTCCACACAAATGAAAATCCCTGAAGTTACTGTCTGTGCTAAAATTCCGCACATGTAGTAATAGGTTATGCTGCTATTCTGAACAACAGGGCAGATCTGCGCAGTCGGCTGGTACTGCGTTCGCTCAGTGTAGGATTTTAGACTGGAGGAGAGGACGTTAGGCATGTCACATGTTACGACTTGAACTATCTTGTGTATTTATTTAAATCCCCATTAGGCAGTTTTACTTTACCAGCCTCTTTCTTTGGTCTGGTATATCTCTCGCTGTCTGCATTATAAACTTTCTCAGGACCCCACAATCCCAGGACCACGGAGGAAACCCCCTTAAAGATTCTTTGGTGCTTCTGTCGTTCTCCCTAGCCCTTTCTCAGCCGTCCTCCTCGTGCCTGTTTGCGCTGCAGAATATTTGTCGGTTCTTTTGGCTCCTGTCCTGCTTCATGCCATTCGTCTGTGGAAGTACTGCAGACGGTCTCTCCTTTAACCACAGACCGAGGCCCAACATAGCGACTGACCAGAAAAAGCAGTTAGAGGAAGCAACATTACCATTTGCCTGAACCCGCCGTGGCGTTCAGCACTTTCAGGCTGACGTCAGCGGGGCCAGAGAGCAGCGGCCTGCCCTCTGAATAAATGAGTGTCAAGTGTCACCGTATTTATATTCGGGAGATCCCCGTGAGTCATTATCCTATGAAATATCCCGAAAGCCCGGGGTCACCTCCCCACTGGTGTGACCATTTCACTCATGTCGTCGGTCAGAGATGTTGGGAACATGATCCTAATAGAAAAAGGAAATTCACTATATCAAAAAACCCCTTATATTATTACGTGGAAGAATGACAAGACATTGTAAATGTTACAGAATTAGACAGCTACGTAATAGTCTATGTAACGATGCTACAAAGGAAATACAGAATAAATAGCTGGTATTTTATTTACTCAGAAATCTATGAAATTTACTGGTAAATGACTGTCATCGGGGCACAGTCATGTACAGATATTCCCATATGTCTGAGACAGAGTTCTTTAAAAATATCCACATCTGGGGGAAAAAACTGAATTTTAAAAACTCAAAACCAATCACAGGAAGCGCGTATTAATTGTAAAACTACCTCTAAAGCTCTCGAGAAGGAAATGCTTTGTTCAGAAAAGCTCTAATAATAATAATAATAAGTTTTATTTATAAAGCGCCTTTCTCAAACTCAAGGACGCTCCCAATTACCTGCCAATTATTATTATCATCATCAGTGAACCTGTAGTGCCATCTAGTGTCCATATCTATTTAAGAACGATAAGAAATCGTTATTGTCAGTTTTGCAAGGAACAACAAAATTGCAATAATAAGATGTTTCTGTGTTTAAACAATCACAAATACAGCTAAAAATGGGCTAATTTAGTATTAAACATTCACACGATGAAGTTGTTTGGCAGGCCTTTACACTGGAGCTAGAGAAGGGAAAATGTATTTACTTACAGGTTTGCAAAGGTTTTGTGTGATGAGTTGTGCTAACGGTACAGATTGTTTACATGGGTGGTGTGATTCATCAGTGCAAACTGCACTTCATTATATGGCTGGAAATGTAGCAAAAATAACATGTAATATTGAAATATGTTTGCTAGAGACTCGAGGCACTTTGCTTCCCCTGTTTACATGGAGTTTATCTTCATTCACTTTCATTCAGCCCTGACTACCTGTCAGGATCGGTGCCCGTCTGGCCCTGTCCCGTGTGCCTTTCCCCCATCTGACCAGCAGTTCCCTCTGGCCGTCCCATTTGGTGTTGCCCAACTGTGCTTCACCAGCTTCCAGGGCCGCCGTGCAGCTCGATGGGTTGAGTGTATAGTTCAGAGGCTAACACCCTTCCTGTTATGAGTTCAAAGCTGGCCTGAGGCCTTCCTCACCTTTGTGTCTTATTTTATCCCTTGGTGTCCGTATGGTACATTTATGTCTTGTTTATGGTTACCCTGCCCATGTCCTGCCTATGTTCTCTTTTACTTGTATTCCTTAATTTCTCCACATCTTCAGCGTTTCCTAGTCCCTAGTGCCTGTTAATTGTAACTTCCCCAACCTGTTCCTTGTTGCCCCGAGCCCTTAATGATTGGTTATTTGCTTATGGTTCTCACCTGTCCTGCGTCGTGTCTTGTTAGCAGTGTATGTAAGTGCCTGCTCTTGTTCTGCTCTTCAGTGGTTCATTGTGGCTGTTTTCCTGTGTAAGCTGTGTGATTCGTTGTTGCTCCCTGCCCCGAGTTTCTGTTTTACCAATTTGGTTCTGACCTCTTGTGGGCCCTTTGTGTTTCATTAATAAAACGCTGGTTTGTTGGAGCTGCTGTCTCTCCTTGTCTGTTCTTCGCCATGCCCCCCTCACCCTCCAACACTACCTTAAATTCGACAAGTTATCTGGCCGAGTAAGAAATAAGGCTCCAGGTCTGTCAGTTGGCCATGCTCGCTGAACTGCTTCAGCAAATGAATGGGTTGCATATTATCTGTTGGGGGAACAGAGGACATTTCAACCCGATCTACAAGTGGAAAACGTGTTAGAATTGTTCATCCTGCTTTGTGCTGTATTCTACTACAATAAACTGTAGGAAATAGTCTAATCCAACCCCAGCGTCTACATGCTTTCTAACTTACATGTCCTCCTAGGATCAAATATTTTACAACATAATGACTCTGAAATGTACACTTGCCAGGAGTGCTGGAGGGCTTATGCTGGGGGCTGCTAGCAGCTTTGGTTACTTCCAGGGAAGACATAGACACATCACAATTATTTGACTGCTAGCTGCTACTTGTTTAATTCGGTAACTGCGTGTTTGCTCTGGAGTAATTGTCAGGCTTCCCTATTGCATTACCCTACTGTATCTCATGAGTACCAATTATCCTGCTCCAATTGCCCTCATATGGTTTCTCCTTTATATATACACACACATGGACTTCCGCCTAGTCGTCACCATAACATTAATGGACCTCAGTACCTGAATGAGGGGTCCACTAACAGGTTTAGTGGCCATATAATTAATCCTGATATCGACTTGGTGATGCACCTATCGATGAAATGATTGGTTAGCAACAGCCTTCAGACTCACCATAAAAAAGTTTTGCTACTTACATTAATGATTAAGCCTTTTTCTTCTTATCATCGTACAGTCCAGAAATTACATCGCAGCATACAGTATTTTGATGGCATTTTCAAAAGTAATGCTACTCCATTAAATTTATCTGACACCTTTATCCAAAGCGAGGGAAGTAGGAAATGATGACAGCATGGACTCTCTCAGAGCAGGCCCCACCTTGTCATTGCTGACTTGGAGGTACACAGCGTGATTTCAAAATACAGCAGCACCCCGTTTGCCTGTGTTTCTCCATGATACTGACATCAGGCGGCTCCTCTTTTGAGAGGAATTTAGTGGGGCACCGGTGCCCTCTGGTGGTGACAGAAAACACCACAATTAAAGCGGGACCTTTCAGGTTCAGATTTCACAAGTATGTTCACCATGGCAAATCTATAATCAGCTCTGTTATAATGTTGGATAAGTTTCTGTATCATTTCATTCCCTTTCTCACCTGCATCGTCTCCGTTCCCTAAGTGGCAGCTATAATTAAGCACACCGTCACAGACTCCGGCAACAAATATTAGCGGCAGAATTACTGGTTGTGGGGGAGAGTGGTGACGATGAAATTTGTGGATTTTTATCTTTATTAATTCTTCTCAGTTACTCAATTTCATTTGCAAAACAATTTAACAAAACTGGAGCGATAGTGCCGCTGCAGTTCCCCAGATCGGCCCTAGGTGGCAGTCGCGCGGATTCCGGCTAGGCGGCTGCGCGCATGCGCGCACAAACGCGAATGGATCCTACCCTCAGACCTTTGACACTTGTACTGGCGTTTGTTTTTTTTCTTGTTGTTGTTGTTTGTGCGACACCATGGCATAGCCGTACCGGCGGACGTTTGCGTGGCCCCGGGGGACAGACGTATGCTCCGGACTAGTTCACTATTCATCGGCCATTGAGCAAAATGCCTAAATACTGTACGGCTCCCAACTGCAGGAACGACGCTGGCTGCGCCGGTTCAGACAGGAAGAGCTTCTACAAGTAAGCCGGGGAGATGGCAGTGCGTGATAATGAATCTGCAAAACAGCGCGTGCTGGCCGCCATGCACAGCACTTTCGATTTGATAATGCTTCCAGATTTTATACACACATATATATATATATATATATATATGTATATATGTGTGTATATATATATATATATATATATTTATATTTATTTATTTATTTTGCATGCATGCATGCAGCCATATGCTCACTGATGATTCCCCTGTGGCTTTGACATTAAGCTTTGCGTGTAGCTGGCAGGGCTGCAGTATGCGAAATGCCATCCAAGGTGACATCTGCCGAGCTCTTCGCGACTGTTCGGATCACAGTTAATTTACTTACTAATGGACTAATGAAGCGTCGGTTCATTTGGTTTGCGATCTTGGTGGCGCCTACATTCGCCTGATTTCACAGCCAATTAGTTAAGTTTCTCGTTATTGGATGTGTTGAACAGTTTGGGCCTGTGATTTTTGTCTTGATAACAATATACATTCCTCTCATTTATTCATATGACCACTATAGTTACGGATGAAGTTTGAAATGTATTTATTCAGATTCATTGTTATGCATGTATGACATGCAGTGAGATCTAACCCTGAATCACTCCAGAGACTGTGCGTAGATTAAATGAGTTGGATAAACACAAATTTGAAATCCTACGCAGCTACAAATAACTGTAATATAAATAACTAGCAATATGAAATACTGAAAAACAATATGCGTCCAAGTAATTGGAGTCAGAAGCGGCATTTTGCTTTGTAAGAATGTGACGTTGTGCCTGTGCTTGTCCAGTGCAGGTACCTGCGAAAGTGAGGCATGTTACCACGTTCCACATGTGGGCACTGCCATGGTTGTCGCCGGGTATTTTCGCAAAAGGAAGTATTGTGACACACGTTGTACTCCAAGAACAATGTCAATATGTTATCTTTGGTTATACAATTGCCAACCTTGTCAGTATAAAGAAATCAAGAAGTATATTCAGTGTTCTTGTGCTCTTAAAAGAATGCTCAGAGATGCAGTACATTCACAAATTTTTCAAACCCCTTCAGCAGCTCTGGGTCCAGGGTCTATGTGTGAAGGCCAAATTGAGATTTGAGGTCTTGGTGACTGTACTACTGAGTGTCCACCACAGCTTGTATGGGGTTATGATGCCTCTGTGGTTCTTCAGAGTCTTTAGGCTTCTTTGTAATGGAGGTATTGATGATTCCCAGGTTTCCACTGCATGACCCAGCCAGGCTGCAGCAGTGGCTGAAGAACATGGGCCGAGAAGACTGGACGCCTTCCCGGCACCAGCACATCTGCCACGAGCACTTCACGCCCTCCTGCTTCACCATGCGATGGGGGATCCGCTACCTCGCCAGCGACGCCGTGCCGACCATCTTCCAGCTCTCTGGGAATGCAGAGGTAATGGCAGCTCCCTGCATGTTATTGCTGTAAGCCCCGACAAGCAGCCCTCTCACTAGTGCCTACTCTGCTGGATCCTGCTGGAAATGGATCCTGCATCAGGCTCGCGTTCGGTGAACCGCAGGCCGGAGCGTAAAGTTAGAAGTATGTGAGCGTTTCAGTTTCTCTCTTCTCAGCAGAAACGTGGAAGCACCAGTAACGCTGAAAGCAAACCGAAGAGAATACGACACTGCGGCAGAAAAGCCGTGCTGACTGTGCCAGTGGAGAAGACCGCTGACTGCGATAGTGTGCCCCAGGACGGCAACACTGGCCCCATGCAGCTCTACACCATTACGGTGGAGCCTTCTCTGCTGCTGAAATCGAGCACCGTGGAACAGTCTGTGGGATCTGCCTCCGCTGCTGTAGCCCTGCCAGCGATTGACGGACAGGATAGCCTAGGAGATGACTTTCCAATGACGCTCTTTCAAGCTGTGGAGGATTTCGGCATGTCTGGCGGAACAGAGCGTGCCGAGGTGATGGTAGTGTCCAAGGGCTCTTCGGACAATGAAGAGACACTGGAGGGCATAGCGACTGCTCTACTAGCAGAAGGCCAAGAGGTGGTCATACATGATGCTGTGGGCCAGGGAGCTGTGGGCTCCTCATCACTGGTCATTGAGAACATGGCTCTGGAAACAGTGGAGCCACCTGCAGGCCAGGATGACCGCGGTATCCAGATCATTGCTTACTTCGAGACGATTCCCAGTGTGCTTCCAGTCAGTGGCACTCAACCTGGCCTAACGCCCGACACAGTGCTCTCCTCTGCCCTCAGCCCTCAGCCCATAGTCTCCACTCTTCCCATCGTGTCCAAACATATGCTGCCTTTGCCAGGCTCCCTTGTTATCGCTTCAGAGAGGCCAGAGAGCTCGGAGACAGCGGTGGAGGGACAAAGGGAGGGAAAGGAAGAGGATGGCATGGATCATCAGGGGAAACAGCTGGATGAGCACCGGTAAGCATTAAAGACCTGCCCCTTCCCACTCTGGCCATGTGGTCATTGGGTAACGCCTCACCAGTAAGTCAGTGGCCAGCACCCAGCTCTGTGTCTCCTGCTCAGCTACCACAAGAACAGCCTGAGTAAAGAGGAGCTGGAAGTCATTGTGACAGAGCTGCAGAAGAAGGTGAAGGTCCTGCAGCAGAGGCACCGGAGGCACCTGGACAAGCTGCTGGGCCTGGAGAGCACAGTGAACCAGCTGAGGCAGAGCAAGCTGCTGGGCGAGGAGAGGCTCAGTCTGCTGGAGAGGGTGAGTCTGCTGGCTGGAGAGGGGGTGAGCCTGCTGGAGAGGGGGTGAGCCTGCTGGAGAGGGGGTGAGCCTGCTGGAGAGAGGGTGATCCTGTTGGAGTGAGTGAGTCTGGGCCCGGCCTTCAGTCTCAAACAGCGTCCCCTTTTACACACTAAGAACATCCTGCCTTGTGCATCCGGGTGGCCATGTGTGCAAGGAAAGAAGTTTAATCCACTCATATAATGCATTTAAATCTGATTGAACTATCCTATTTGAGGTGTTAGAATGAATTCTCAAGTTTACAGATTCTGTTTGTCATGTGGTTCTTGGCAGTAAAGCAGCGATTCCGCTACTCATAACCGTTCTGGGACAGGTATTTGATCTTATTAGCTCGGTTTCTTCTCCTTTCTCCATGCAGGCCTACGTTCAGACGAGTGCAGTTGTGTCAGATGCCGGGGAAACAGTGGCCATCATTTGTGAAGATGAGAAGATGGCGTACCTCTACTCTCTGCCAGAGTGTGGATCCGGAGAGGGACTTGAACCAGACCTGGAGGGTCCCGCTGCATTGTCGGAGAGCTGACGCCTACTCTGAGCTCCCCTTACCAAAACGGAAGTGGGGAAAAATGGAAGTGCCTGATTTCAGTCTTCTGTGTGGTGGAGAGAACCAGGCGTTCATCCTGAAACACTAAGCAGACCTGCACACTGGCACTGGTGCGATGAGGGTGGAATTGCATCCCTGGGGAATTATACTCTCTCCAGGGTTGCACTGATTTCTTGTTATTTGTGAATCCTGGACTGCTGAACCCCCCTCTGTGATTTATATATTATTGCAATTGGAAAAGCTTGAAGTTTATTCTTTCCTCCTTTCCTGTACTGACTTAATTTTTCTGACTTAAATCAGTGACCAGTGCTTAACGGGGCTGATGTTAATTTAGTGAATCGTACAGGGACTGGGGTGTGTGGTTGCTGATTTGTATACACTGCAGAATGTCAGTTGAACGTGGAGCTGCAGAAGTAAAGTGTCTTTTTACTTTGCCAAACCTTTGATGCGTAACTTCTTTCACATCACAGGATAATCATGGTCCCATTGACGCTCTTAGCCCTTTTTTCAGTCTATCTTCAGATCAGTATGGTTGGGTACCGTTTGGGTTTCATTCGATACCGGTGCCAAATCGATACTTTTAAAACGGTGCCAGTTCCTAAACGGTACTTTAAGAAAAACACACAGCAGACGTTTCATTACATTATTAATGTATTTTTAGATACATGGCTTTATCGATTATAAGTGACATTTTATTAGATTAATCATATGTACATTAGAGTCGATTTTATTACTTTATTGATGTACATTCAGGTTTTTACCGATATGTTTTCTTAACTGCCAGGGCTTTATTGATTATCACCTGGACATTACACACTCACATGAACACGTTATAACTTCAACTTTATGGCTGCTGCTTCAGACTGCGCCTGAAAATGTAAATTACCTGTTATCTAACTAAGACTGTGATTAAATGCATATCGGTAAAGTAAAATTCCTAATATTGTATATTTCTCAAAGTAATAATTATTCAGTTCGTGCAGGCTCAGCAAACATTTTGCTATGGAGTTAAATACATATTTGTATACGTATTTTATATACGTTATACCCAATAAAACATGTCGCTTTCAAGCTAAATATACGGTTATAATCAACAAGACTACCGAGCTAAATATACATCAACAATCTCATGAAACGTGTCGATTTATAATGGATAAAGCACGTCGCTGACGAGCTAAATATACATTATCTAATGAAACGTCTATTGTGCGATTAAGTTAAATGTATATAAACAATTTCTCATTAATGGATGAAAACACACTTTTAAAACGCGGGTTTCTAGAGGTGTCAATTTCAGGTCCAGAAAGTAAAGATCCAGACCAGGATTTTGTTTCAACCGGCTAGTTGAGCTACTCTGTGATTGTGACTCTTTATGCTGAACTGATTGGTTGAAACAAAATCCTGGTCTGGATTTTTACTTTCTGGACCTGAAATTGACACATCTGTGGGGTTTCCGCACCTGCATTGTGCCGTATGTGTCGTATGCGCTGTTAGTGGTGAACGCCATGCACATATTTCAGTGGCACCGAAACTCACGGTGCCATTCACGTACCGCTCACGTTGGCACCGGTTATACACTAGAACCGGGTTTCAGTACCCAACCCTAACCCTATTGCTGCTGTAAATATAAATTGCATTGAACGGCTGAGATAACTTGATTAATTTAAACCTTTCACCCAGCCCTTATACCTTTATAAGTACCGACCTCGGTACCCAACCCTACAGATCAGTAGTTCACAGTCCTGGTTTTAACCTGCATTTTTGTTTGTTTTTAATTTCAACTATTCATTTAACAAATTCCACCTTAACTCAGGTTATAATTCTGCAGTTATCCTTCTTTTATAAGCAAAACCGAAACCAGTACACGATATAAAGTTTTATAATTCTATACAATAACATATAATGATATGCAGTTTACCAATATACTATATATGAACTGTATGAGATGCAATGCGTGGTTTCTTTTAATGTATAGCGCTTTCTAGCAAACTGATAAGCAGTGGCAGTTTACTATAAGTGGGCAGTAAATTGGCAAATTAGTAAATTAAGGTTTACGGTTATTGAGCGTCCGTATTTTCGTCCCAGCATCAAACAAACTATTGCCATTGTATTGTGTTTGCTCTTAATCGCACGCGTCGTACACCATCAGGCAGAAGCCAAAGCAAACGCGATGCACGGTACGCGAAGACTGAAGACCCCCAACCGGCACTGAAAAGGGGGATTCTTCTGTCCGAGCGGCACGCCAGTCAAGGACGAAGAGCCAATCGTATCGCTCAATGGGGGCGGGGCTTCTCCCGCCGGGATCTCCTTTTTTTTACAGGACCACGCGAATCAGCGCGTGGCTCGCGTTTTTGAAAAGTGTTTCGCCGTTGCCAATGGCTACGCCGAGGGCGCGCGCGTGCGCGTGCGGTTCGCAAACCGCGCGTACGTTACTCCGGCGAGTGATTTGCTCCCTCCTGCGAAACTCGAACCGCTTTAAAACAACAGCAGCAGCGACATACTCCTGATAATAAGCACACGCGTAACATGTACTCGTATGTGAAATAAAGACGAATGGCGTGAGGCCACTTTGCCGCGAGTTCCTGGTTACGGGGCGTAGTTAACGAAGTTGGCTACATAAATAGTTATCAGCTGGTTTTGTCGTTAATGGTAGGCTAACGGCATAGCATTAGCTAGCAGGTCGGACCGTGGATGCGACCGCTGTCTTTTTATTCACTATTATTTATTTTTTGAAGTTTTTGGGTGAAGTTTTTAATTCTTGGTCGACACCACGATCGCCATGGCGGATGCGCCCCTTTTCGGGGGAGCTTCGAGTGCGGTTCCCTTCAGTTCTCGGGTGAAAAAGGTGACGAGTCTGCGGAAGAAAGGGCGACAGAGGCAGCCGAGACGGAGCGCCCTCAGCCGGGTGAGCTCGGGCCGGGCGTGGGTCGGGCTGCCTGCCTGCCTCGTTCGAGGTTTTCGGGGAGAGGGTTCGGAGCGAGTGCGCGTCCGTCCGGCGGAGCTGACGGGGCTCCTGTCATTGCCGGGGTCGGGGTGCCCGGCGTCTGGCTCTGCTTCGCCGCCGAATGACCCCCCCCAGCCACTTGGTCCAAAGTCCCGAAAAGGGCCCCGGATAGCTGCCACTCGCTGGCTGTAAATGAGACTGGTGCGGGCGGCTGGGGCAGTCATTAAAGTTAATGCCGGTTCTGATCTGCCCAGGTCGCTCTTGATGGTTATAAATGTTAATGTTTGGCCTTATCTTACCTGTCTAGGTGTCTCTGGAGAAGGTGCTGGGCATCACCACGTCTAGCAGTAGTGGCTTGGCCTGTGACCCCAACAGTGGATTGGTGGCTTACCCAGCTGGGTAAAACATTTGTGCTTAAAAAACTGCCATTTATCATGCATGTGAACTGGGATATTGTGCTGCACTAATGAAAGCCGATAAAGTGTGTGTGTGTGTGTGTGTGTGTGCGCGTGCGCCTGTGCATGTTTTCAAGATGAGGCCAAGAGGTGACTCATTTATAATTTTTCCATAATGTGGCTGGCTTCAGTATTTCAGCAGGTTGTGACATGCAGAGATTTATTTTTTTCCCTCACTTTTCATCATGTCCTCCCAGGTGTGTTGTGGTCATTCTGCACCCGCGGAAAAACAAACAGACCCACATACTGAACACTTCCAGGTTAGGAGCCTGTTTGCACTTTACGGCTGTGCCTTGAGTATTGTCCTAATGGTCTGGTTATGCTGTAAATCTGTTTTTTGTTTGTAAAAAAAAAAATAATCAATTATCTATGATTATGTATGTAGAAGACCTGATTGAGCTTGGTATTTCAGAATATTTGTGCATTTTGTGGTTGACAAAGGACTAGAGAGGCATTTTATGAAATTGTACAGTAGTATTGGTGAGGGGCTGAGTGTGGCCTGCTCTCCTCTTTGCGAGCACTGCTCTCATTAAGCCTGTTCTGTGTTTGTGTTTCCCAGGAAAACCTTCACTGCTTTGGCATTCTCTCAGGATGGAAAATACTTGGTCACTGGTGAGGTAAGCACTAGAAAATGCGAAAGTGAAATATGGTTCTCTGTGTTGCCGTGGCTTGGAGTGTGACACGATAGCTGTTTGGTGAGCCACCTTGGTCTGCATGTGCAGAAAGTGGGCATGCTGCAGATTTTGGTTGCTGTGTTTTCACTGAGAAATTGGTTCATCTTTGTAGCCAGAGCCACTGATGAACTGGGCTGCATTTTTCTCTACAGAAGGAGCTCTTGGCTCTGTGGTTTTAGTTGTAGTCTGTAAGATAAAGCCGCATCAGACTTTTTCCTCACACGCAGGGTTTTAACTTCCTTAATGTCTGTGGTTTTGCTTTAGCTTACTTCAAGCACCCAGCCACATAACACATACTAATATATGTAAATGTTATTTCATTCTAAAGTCAATGTTATGGCTAAAACGGCCAAAATGTTTCTCTTTGCTTGTTCAGAGTGGTCACATGCCATGTGTACGAGTATGGGATGTGGCTGACAGAACTCAGGTGGCTGAGGAACAGTGCCACAAGTATGGCGTTGCCTGCGTGGCCTTTTCAACCAATGGCAGCTACATCGTATCAGTGGGATATCAGCATGACATGACCGTCAGCGTGTGGGAGTGGAAGGTGAGTTAATGGCATGTCTGTCACTGGTCTGTTGTAATGTTTGGCATATTATTGTAGTGCAGGGCAATATGACAATTTGTCGTGACCAGTTGCAATTGTATCCACAATAAGCGTATTGGTTGTCTCAAGAATTACAACTTGGCATGTTTACATTTGCTTTTATTTAGCAGACACTTTTCCAAAGTGACGTACAAAAGAGGCAAATGAAAAATCACAAACGTTTGTGCCGTTGAAGAATTGACTAAGCATAAATGCTGCTAGACTGATCATCATTATAATGACAAAACAAATCAACAAGCGCTTATTTCTGCATGTTTGGAGGGTGCTGCAGTAGCTATCAGAAACACGGAGTCTCAGTGCTGTGTATCTCACTTCTTTGTCAATTATCTGTCGCACTGGAAAGATTTTTTTTCCTAACAGGTTAGGTATAGGCCATTTCAATTTCCAATTTTTTGCACAATAAAACCAAACAACATCAATCTCAAACAAACAAACATATTTCTTAGGGCTGTCAAAATTGACGCGTTAACGCGGATTAATCCAGCATCGTGATTAATCTGATTAAAAATATTAACGCAT
>JAODKM010000035.1:4784113-4798246 GCA_026780845.1 Petrocephalus sullivani | reverse complement strand
TTAATATTTTTAATCAGATTAATCACGATGCTGGATTAATCCGCGTTAACGCGTCAATTTTGACAGCCCTAATATTTCTTTGAATACTTTCTTTCCAAGGCTGACAAATTTGCATTGTTGTGGTCCGTCTTTTAATTAGATTAAACTTGATTTCAGTTTTCGGATGCATTACAACTCTGAGCTATTAGTTGAGTTCTCCCCAAACGAGCTTGATGGGCCGAATGGCCGCCTCTTGTTTGTAAATTTCTCATGTTCTTATTAAAAAGTGATCAATAGGATGTCCGTCTACACGTTATCAGTCTTTTTTTTTTTTTTTTGAGAAGAAAAATTGTACCTTGTAGTGATGGGCAATACCATTGGTTTCATATTCTGCTCTTTATGATAATTTAATTTACAAAATAATAAAAAAATCTATATTAACATTATGTTCAATTCTCAAAATTTTAAACATTCAGATCAAAAATACAGCCTACTTAACTTAGGATATCTAAAAATACTCAAATACTTTTTTGGTGACTTGCACTGCCTCCGTTTACTTACTGCCAGTTTTGCACACACAGATATTGTGATCATATTTAATTTTTTTTTTTTTTTTTATAAGGTTTTGAAATGTACCTCTTAGAATATATTAACTGTGGCTTTTTGGTAATATTTTGAGTATATTTTCAGTATCTATAAAAATATATAAACTAAGCTCGGTTTTCTCTATTGCTGTAATTATCTTGTAATAGATGATATTGCTGCTATATTGTCCCTATTCATTTTGCTTATCCTGACGTACAAAGTTTGCCATTTGCAAACTTTGCAAAGATACCATTAGGACAAGAGGTGGAGTCAGAACCAGAATAATTTTTTGTTTGTATTATATTGTGAACTTTAGAAGTAAATGGCAATTGACTGAAATGGTAAATGATCATTTGTGCTTGTTTTTTGTGCTTGAGTTTTTAGTATTAAAATGTATTGAAAAGCACTTTTGCTAAAATGAGTGAGGTTCTTTTATCTGTACTGTATTTTACATGCATTAAGTTTACTATTACAATGTTACATGCAGTGCTTCTCAGAAGATAATGGTTAAGTAATTGGATTGTTATTTAGCATATATTCCAATTTGGTTGATTTGTAAGCAAATGAATCATGATCTATATCTTGTACCGTGATTGTAACCAATTATTGTGATATGAGATTTTAGCCATATTGCCCACCTTTTTTATGCTGGTGGTTTTCATTAGAGAATATGGGTAGTCTTTTTATTATTCTGTATTGGTTATCTCTGGTGAATTTGCTGCTGTTTTGGAGTTTGGATTACATTTGGAAATTGTGATTAACAGCAGTATGTATGTGAAGGTGATTGGGTGGGAGGATCTATTGACACACGATATTTACCATTTATATCGAGATTTTTATTGTGCCTTACAGGCCTCAATGACAGGCCTCAATGTATTTGTATTTCATTATTACCACACGCTGTTAGTTTTTGTGACATCTCACAAGTAGGGTTATCTTACAACTGAATATTTAGCCCACTTCATAGAAAATATTGACGTACTGTGTACTGATATTGTCAAAAAATACCAGGATATGGTTTTTGGTCCATATCGCCCAGTCCTAGAAATTGATGAACCTAAATGTAATTTTAATTCTGCTTTATTTGTTTATTTGTCTCCCCTTTGAATACAGAAAGGGACTGTAATTGCTTCAAATAAGGTGTCCAGCAGAGTTGTTTCTGTGTCATTCTCTGAGGATAACAGCTACTTCGTCACTGCGGGGAACAGACACGTCAAGTTCTGGTATCTGGATGCCTCCAAGGAGAGGCGGGTGAGCAGATCGGGCCGTGTGTGGAGATGGTCATGTGAGGAGCTGTCATGTTGTGCTAAATGAATCCCATTCTCCATTTCCAGGTGAATAGCACGGTGCCTCTGATTGGCCGATCAGGTTTACTTGGGGAACAGAGGAATAGCATGTTCTGTGGCTTGGCATGCGGATGGGGTGGCATGGCTGGCAATACTTACTGCATCACAAACACTGGCCTCCTGTGCCAGTTCAACAGCAGGAGGTTCCTAGACGCGTGGGTCGACCTGAAGGTCAGCAGCTCCCTTTCACTCCATACCTTACACTTACCCAAAAAGAGAATAATGAAAGTTATTTATTTAATAATTCCCTAATTCCTGCTTTGCGTGCAAAACATCTAAGGTGTGGTGCTGATCTTCTGTCTAACTAGTCCTTTTTGTCTGCCACTAGACGACCTCAGCTCGATGTCTGTACGTGAGCGAGCACTACGTGTTCTGCGGCTGTGCAGATGGGACCGTCCGCGTCTTCAGGCCTCAGAACCTGCAGTACATCACCACGCTGCCGCGCCCTCACTGCCTTGGGGTGGACATCACAAAGGGAGTGCAGTCGGGGTGTGTGTCATTACAGGGTGATTAGAAGCACGATGTGCGCAGGCATTCAGATGTAAGAAGAAGATGTAGGTAACTGCCAGAAAAGACACTCAACACATCTTACTTCTAAAAGAATTTCCTGTCTTTTGGCAGTTCCCTGTATCTTTCTGTCAGCTGAGATCATTGCTTTGGCAATGTTGATGAATTAAAATTCTGTTATGGTATCTTTTGGATGGTTCTTAAATTACCTTCTTTACTGAATGTCTGAAATCAGTTGCGGGGATCTAAATCTTTACCTGAATTTTAAAGCTAGTTTCTTAACTGCATAACATGATCTGCATTCTCATGTATAAAATGCTGTCTTTTTTCCTGTTTTAGACACTTGTTTTCCAACAGTCCGGATGCAGAGTACCCAGATACCCTTGCTCTCACCTTTGACCCAGTGACAAGCTTCCTGACCTGTGTATACAATGACCACAGTGTTTACGTGTGGGATGTCCATGATGTCCGGAATGTGGGGAAGGTCTACTCTGCCCTTTATCACAGTGGCTGTGTTTGGAGTGTGGAGGTGTGCATCGCTTTCATTTGCCTACCCACATACCCTCCCTCTGAATCTCAAAGAAATTAGAGGAATTTTTGGAGTAATGGTTAGAAAAAGTAAAAGAGAACTTTTTCCCAGTTATCATCGTTAATGTTGAAATTTGCAGATAGACCTAGCAGAAATTGGTTATGTGTGTGTGTGTGTGTGTGTGTGTGTGTGTGTGTGTGTGTGTGTATATATATAGATATTTTTCTGATGTGTGTGTGTGTGTGTGTGATCTTTCAGACCTACCCTCGTGTGGTGGAGCAGTCGCCATCCTGCCTGAGTCCTGGTTCCTTCTTCACCTGTTCCTCTGATAACACCATCCGGCTGTGGCACATTGATGCCCAGCAGAACGTAGGCCCAGACTCCACCTATGCTCGGAACCTCTATAGCCATGTAAGAGGAACCATATTGGCGCTTCACTCTTATACCTGTGTAGTCGTACTGACTCCATGTAGCCTGCCACCTTTTAGTCAGAGTGTGTGTGTGTGTGTGTGTCTGGCAGGACCTTATGAAGATTGTGTACGTGGGGAAGGACATGCAACATCTGCAACAGGAATGCGAGCGTGGAGAGGGTGGGAGCTCTGAGGCAAAGTCTGGTATCCGTGTCCTGAGGATCAGTCCCGATGGGCAGCACATGGCAGCCGGAGATCGCCATGGCAACCTGCAGTGAGCAGTTATTTCTGCTTTGGATGGCAAATAAGTTCATGAGGCAATTTTTTTATTGAAGTGTAAATGAGAAGTAATATACACCTAAATTTTAAATGACTTTTTATTAAATGTGTTTTTTGCTATAAAACATGGTTCCAATCCAGTGGCTGACGGTGATTTCACTGCTGGGCCCCTAACCCCAGCTGCACCAAGGGCGCTATCTGCCTCTGCTTTCTGATCCTAAATTGTACTTTGCTTGGCTATCTGGAATCTACTACACGCATAAACGTAAATGCAAACCGTAATCTAGGAAGTCATGCAGAGAATATGATGGCCTCTCTTCTGCAGTATTTTTGGGCTGCAGTCTCTGGATGAGCTGTTGAAGATTGAAGCCCATGACTCAGAGGTTCTGTGCCTGGAGTTCTCCCCAACTGAGACCGGTAAGTGCAGCTCGGTTAGGCTGTAAAAACGCTTGTGGGAGGTGTATATAAGTGATGCCGAGCCGCGTGTATCTGTGCAGGCCTGCGCCTGCTGGCATCGGCGAGCCGAGACCGTCTCATCCACGTGTTCAACATGGAGAAGGCCTACAGCCTGGAGCAGACTGTGTATGACCACTCCGCCTCCATCACCGCCATCAAGTTCACAGGTGTGTGCTGTACCCCCCACGGAAGGAATTCATTTCATCTCGGAATTGATGCTCAGAATGAAATGCTCAATATTGAAATAATCAGTATTTCAGTATCGATCGGCACAATTTTAGCTTGCAGCCCTGTGACGGTGATGTGGGGGATGATGTCACTTTCAGGCGAGGCTTCGGATGTGCACATGGTGAGCTGTGGCGCCGATAAGAGCATCTACTTCCGCACGGCGGAGAAGGTAACCCTCCATCCCTGCAAAGATCTCTACTCTCTCAGGTTACAAAGTTAACTAAATAAGCACGGATGCCTTTCTTGACAGTCCGCGGAGGGTCTGACGTTCAGCCGCTCCCACCACGTGGTGGAGAAGGCCACGCTGTATGACATGGACCTGGACGCCACACGGAGTCACGCTGCCATTGCCTGCCAGGACCGTAACATCAGGTACTGTGATGGGGCTGTGTCTAATCTATTATTTGATGTCTAATTTCAGCCTTCTAATGTCTAATTTAGTTCTTAGCATTTTTTCACTCCTGTTGCCGGTGGTGAACAGATATGTGGTTAGACCTTTGGGAGGAAAGATGTGTGCTTTCCACACTGAAATGGAGGTGGTGTTTGGTCTCTCGCTTCGTTTCCCAGGGTGTATGATGTTAAGAGTGGCAAGCTGAAGAAGTGCTTTAAGGGGTCCTTAAGTGATGACGGCACGCTCCTCAAGGTAAGGAAAGGCTTCTCGGGGTGTCTTCTGCCAGCTCCTGCACATGTGGTCTGGACCTTCGGCTCTTTCTCAGGTTCAGATGGACCCCTCTGGTTTGTTCCTGGCCACCAGCTGCTCAGATAAAAACATCTGCATCTTTGACTACGAGACTGGTGAATGTGTGGCTACCCTGTTTGGGCACTCTGGTAGGCTCTCTTCTTTCACTTAACTTACACAAGCTCTCGCCAAGTAGCATCTGCTGATTCACCCTCACCCTAAACAGAAATTGTGACGGAACTTAAATTCACCCCGGATTGCCGGCACCTCATCACTGTGTCTGGGGACAGGTAACGGCCATTGTTATTCTTTCACTGTTGTCATTTTTGCCCTGCTGTATAATTACTGTATGTCTGATTTGGGTGTGCCTGTTTATTATGCTTTGTGTGTTTTTGGCATGCACAAGTGGTACTCGGGTAGGGATTTATAAGCTCACCCTCTCTGTGTTAGCTGTGTGTTTGTCTGGAGACTGGATCCTCCCATGACCTGTGCCATGCGGAAGAAGCTGGCAGAGCTGCGGCTGCAAGCAGGCCCCTGCGGGCCCGCCTTCGCCGAGCGCCCCCCCATCAGGTTCGTCATGAACATTCTCCTTCGGGGAAAACTGTGCCCTTCGTCGTCTGCTGTGGGTGCTAGAGTGTCTTGCTGTTTGTGTGCCGTCTTCCCTCCAGGAAGGAGACTTACATCAGTGTACCTAGAGTCTTGCTGCCTGAAATGGGAGAAGAGGAGGAGGAGGAGGAAGATGTGAAGATTGAGGAAGAGCAAAGGGAGTACCCCAAGACGCCTGCCCGGGAGGACTCCCTGCAGGGTGAGCCGGGCAAAGGGCTGTGATTACTGGGGCATACCCTGAGGGGCTCTCTGGACCAGGTCCAGGATCCACTGGATCTTGGATCTTCCTTTTCTGGCTTCCTTACTGTTCCTCCTTCCAAACTCCTTTCAAAATCCAACTTTGGTGATGAGCCTTCACTATGATGCTCCGTTTTCCGCGTCTTTAGAATTCCCCTCCCACTGACAATCCGTAACTCGCCCCCTCTCCCAGCCTTCAAATCTTGTCTTAAACACGTTCTGTTCACACAAGCTTTCGGATTTTCCTCTGGTTGCTGCCATGTTTAGGTTTTGAAAAGCACTGTATAAATCTACTGTATTATTGCTGAATCTTGCTCCCAGCTGGGCTAATTTAACAGCCCTGTGGTCCTACTGCTCAATATTCCTTCAGATGCTCTTGATCCCATGTTCCTGCAGACCAACGGCAAACTGCCCATGTGGGCCAGAAGACTGGTACGTCATCCCGAGCCAGGCAGCTCTTTGTTTGGATCATGGCATGCACACAATTGCACACAACTGAGGGTCTGTGCCGCTTTTACTAGGGAGCAGCTGACTCCTCTGGGTCGAACCCCGTCGGCGGTATTGAGGTGGGCCCCTACCAGCCACGGGGGCGCTGGGCAGAGCAGTCTGATCCCCAGGCCATTCGTTCAGTCTTGGAGAGCCGGAGTCTGCAGCTGCCTCTCTCGGCCAGTCCCAGACAGCCGGAGAAGGATGTGGAAAATGGGCCAGAGGAGGATTCCTGCTTTCACCCACAAAGTCTGGACAGCCTGCTGGAGCAGGAAGATGAGGAAGAGGAGGAAAGTGAGGTCTGCTTCGGGGGTGTCAGGGCTCTTTGTCTTGTGTAGGGGCAGAGGAATGTAGCTCCAGACTGCTGTTGAGTTGCTTGACTATTGTTTGAAATCATGAAACCCATGAAAGATGGTGGCCCCTTATTGAATAGGTCTGTCGTTGGGGAGTTGGGTTTTGTCTTTGGGGTTCTTGTCTGTCCCTGCTTTGGCACCATATGCATCGGAAAGGCTGGTGGAACCCTGCTTGGTGGCTTGACAGCTACATCTGTAGCCCGTTCTGTATTCACCACAGCTGCTGGACAATGAGCTCCTACTTGATCACCAGAGGCCAGCCTTCCTGCCGTTGGTAGGTGGTGAAGAGCTCTTCCCACCAGAGCTGGGCTCCCCGGAAGCACAGGACTACATCCTGTACCCTGCCAACAGCACGGCCCTCTCCGCTGGTGGAGAGGGGTAAGACTAATACAGGGGACACCTCCATGCAGAACTATGTAGATACATTTTATTGAAAATGAGCTACAGAAGTCTACAGGCTTTGTCCTGGCAGTAACAGTCAGCCCACACCTCAGTGGCCACTGTCATCCCCAGGGAGTTTGATGTGAAGGAGCAATGTGAGGCCATGCCTGAGAGTCGCCGAGGAGCCTGGGGTGGCGAGGAGCTCAGTCCTGACAGCGCCTGCTGCGTGGGCTCTGCTGAGAGCCAGGCCTTCAGCCAGGACCACCCCCAGGATGGTATGTGTGAGACAGGCTTCGTTTACCTTCAAATGAGAAGGCCTTCAGATGTGGTCTCACAAAGGGACTGTGCTCATCTTTCCAAAGGATGCTTAAACAAGCCATGCATGTGCTGCTCCTGAACCATCTCCTTGCTATTGGCAGATACAGACTCCCTCAGCCAAGTGAGCTCCACAGGCAGCTCTGGAGTGGAAGAGGAAGAGGAGGACCCCGGTGTGCTGTTAAGGCACCATTTTGACACTCTGGCCGATAGCCTTGCTGCAAATGGTGAGGTCCAGCTGCTGTGCAGTGTGGAAGGTGCTTTTCATGGCTCAGTGTGTCTCTTACAGTTCTTTTGCCTTCCCTGTTTCCTTCAGAGAAGTTTGACACAGACCTCAGGAAATTACAGCCATCCACCGAGAGCATCTTCCTAAATCCTCGACTCAGCATCTCCACACGTTTCCTGTCCCGCTTCCAGGGTCGTGCAAAGTCTGTATCTTCTTCCAGTTGAATTTCTGTTCACTCCTTGAATACTAATGCATGTTTTTTCATTTGATCTACTGTTGTGCGTTTACTTATCTGTCTGTTCTTACTTCAGTAAACTTGGGATTAGCCTTGCGCCTCGACCTGCGGGACTGCCTGCCATGTCTGTCCCTGTCATCACAGAGGAGCCCTCTGTCAAACTGACTGGTACCTCTGAGGTATCCATGCATCCCCTGGACCCATTGCCCTCGCATTTAAATTCCGTAGCATGACAGAGGTTGTTAAATAAAGCCCGAATTTTGATGCTGATCCTGCAGATGGGATTGTCAGATTGTCGGTCTGCTGTGCACTGTGTTGGTTTGTTGATATGCACGTTTCGGTCTGATTTCTGAGCACCCTTCCATCTGCCGTCAGTGTCATTACTAATGTTTCTCTTTCGTCTGCTTTGTTGACTTCAAAGCTCCTTCCAGATGAGGCAGTCTCAGAATTTGTCACTCCACAAGAGGAAGGTGGAGACATGGGTGAGCTTGTTTTAATCTTTTAAAGAGAAGAATATTGAATATCCCCTGTGATTTATTACGATGATAACATTTTCCTTCATGTCTAATGACGATTGAGGATCGTTTTTTCCCTGCACACTGCCCTGGCTTTGTTTCATTCTCCTGTTTTTCTAAGTGTCGTGTAAACAAACAACCAGTGAGCTTCTCGTTGGTATCATTCCACTATGACATGAGACTCATTTCTGGATACTGCAGTGAAAGTGGTCAAGTCTTGTTCACTGGTGAGAAGTTCCTCAGTCTCGGCTCAGCGGTACCAGAGGCCACTAAAGGGTCGCAGGACCATAGCAACCTGCCAGTGGCAGGGAATTCTGGGAGGTGTGTGTATTATAACGGCAAATGTGCTGTTGTCACTGGTGGGGGTGGTGTTGTCTACCCTGGGCTAATTATGCACCGCAGCACCTTGCTGGAATTCAACTGGCTGGGTTGTTCTTGCCTCATTGGATCTGCCCCTTCTTACGGTTATGGATTTGGTGGCAATTCTGTGACATGTTCCCTCCCATCTCTGGCATCCCTGACGTGTTCTTCTCTTGGTCCCTCACCTTAGATGTGTCAAACAGGATGCAGCCCGAAGAGTCTAGTCCTCCAGTTTCTGCCCAGAGCAGCGCAGAAGCCTGTCTCCAAAAACAGGGCCTCTCTGGGCCCACCAAGATCTGTGCACCGACTCGGCCCGCTGTCCGGCCTGGTCGCCAGAGCTACATGTGCACCACTGCCAGCTCACGTGCAAAGAGGTCTTCTGAGAACCTGAATATCACACCAACAGATGAGCAGCCCTCCAAGGTCTCACCAGGTCTGAAGGCTTCCTTCCCCCAGGACCTCATTGTTCACCAGGAGTGTAAGGAGAATCGGCCTCATCTGCTGGCAAATCGCCCCATGGCCAGGCCCACCGGCACATCTGGCAGCCAACCCCCGCTGCCTCCAGGCAACCACAGTGCCAGGGCAGGCCTGCACCTCGACCTGGCTGGGTCAGAGCGCACTGCAGGCCTCAAACTGCGGAGACGCTCTGTAGACCTTACCCGCCTCCCTACCCTGACCACGCCCACAGAAATGAGGTCTCTGGGTGCTGAGGGGAAGAGTTACATCAGCAACATTGAACAGTCTCTGGTGCCTCAGGGCATCTCCCGAGGAAGGAGCCTGTCCGCCCTAGGGAGTTCCATGATGCCTCAGAGTGACACTGTGGTTCAGTTTCCCACTGTCCCCCCTGTGAGGAGCACTGAAGGGAGACAACCCCCCTCTGTGTCACATGAACTGGCCAGCTGCACCGGGTCTCCCAGCCCACTCGGGGACAAGACGGCACCAGGTCCAACATCGCAAGAAGGTATTGCCCATTCTCACACTGTTCGAACTTGGGGCGTTCTTGCATTTGAATTCCAAATGTATTTTGTGCTCTGCTTTTCTTTGTGCAGCTATCATAAGTGATCCAGTGAGCATACAGACTTGTAAGGAGATCGTGGGTAATCTGCAGCAATCAATGAAGCGAGCACTTTCCTTATACAGCAAGGTGAGACACGGAAGGAGACCAAAGGTGGCTAGCTGGGTGCTGGGGTGAAACGCTTCATCCCAAAGAGCAAAATTACTGTCAGAATACCACAGACGTATATTTTGCATTTACTAGTGTGGTGAGGAATGGAAGAGACCAGGTCCTGTTGGGTTCTAGAAGGTTAAGAGCCTCAAAATGAATGAAAAATGATTAGTTCAGAGAGAGAACCAATATGATCTTGTTAATGTCAGACCAACCAATCAGATGTCTTAGTCTTGCCTCTTCTAGTTGTGTGGATTTGCTTCCTCTGCAATCTGATTGGTTGTCTCTCTGTCAGTTATTATTCATTCTGCCCTCAGAAAGTTTGTGTAAGTAAACCTCACATCAAAAAAAAAGAGTAATGAAAGCTGTGTCCAGGATCTTCTGGTGCTTCCTGTGCTTGGGTAGGTGTGCCTGAAGCTAGCAGCTTGTGTAGCTTGTCTGCTTTGTCCTTCCCCAGCTCTGCTCCGTAGAAGATGGCACAGAGCAGCAGCTACACATGAGGTCTATCCTGACGGATGCTTTCGCAGCAGTTCAGAGAGAGCTGGACTCTGTGAGTGTGCAGGGACAGCGCCCCCTCTCAAAGGCTATCTGCCCATCAGCAGAGGAGTCACCTGGCCGACAGCTGAAGGATGATCGCACTGTGGCTCTGTTGGAGAAGTACTCTGAGATGCTGCTGAGGATTGCAGAGAAGAAGATGGACTGTAACTGAGAATATTGGCACTGTTCGTAACACCCAAGTTACCTGTGAGACTCAACTCCACGATCATTAAAGATGCTCAGTATTTGTGATGGGAGAGTGCAATCATGTGCTGAGTTTGCCTGCTTCAGCCCAGTGCGACATGGGTTAAATCTGCCTGACGGTGCACAGTAATTCCTCATTCCGTTGGTCTGGGAGAATCTCGTCCGTAAAGGCTCAAGGCTCGACAGCCTTGGGTCTGTTTCACGCATTTGCTCCCCGACTGACAAGCCTTAAACCTGATGTATCCACACCTAAACGTCAATTTACAGAGACCGCTAACAGTGCTCACAGCCTTTTTTGAAAGTGTTCACCTTTTTATTTGGCATTGTTTACTTCATTTGTAAATCTTTTATTTTTTTTAAACGTATTCATACATGCGTTACCATACAACAGTCCATATCCACTACTAATACAGGGTTTATGATTTTAGATGGTATTCTGAATGAAACCAGCACATGAAATTCTTAGTGTATTTAGTCACATATGCTGAGGTTTTAACGGCAGTCATGAAATGCTTTTTCTTGGAAGAGTAATGAATGCGCAGTGTGGTACATCTCCGTTAAATGCGGCCTTGCGGTTTGTCACTCACCTGTGTTCTGTTGCAAGCAGCCAAGCACAGTGTTCAGTCTAAATTTGGGTTGTGAAGCTGGGTGCTATGGGCATGTAATCTGAGTCTGCTGTGTTCAATGTAGCTTTACGTAGTTGCAAGGTGTTCAGCTATACGTTCCTTATTTGCACTATACAGTTTATTGCACTTGATGGTTGTCTTTTGAGTTATTTTTTTGTAATCACAGGTTTACAGAAGTGCAGTGTTTTTTGTGTGAATATTTTTCATACTCTTTTGTAAATATTTTATGTTAGCAGTACCCTTCAGTCGTCTGCCTTTTTTAGTAAATTAAAAGATTTTAATAAAACATGTTTTGTGCCACTATATATATGTGTGTGTGTGTGTGTGTGTGTGTGCGCGCGCGCGCGCGCGGGCGCTAGGGTTGGGCGATATTCAGTTTTCAAACGCTATACGATGTCTTTTAATATCGCGATACACTATCGTTCACACGATTGCTATACTGACCAGACTGACAAAAGTAAGGTATGGTTAGAAACAAAGCTCTTTTTCGAGTTCTTAACAGCCTCCATTTAGGTACTGAACAAGCCCTAAACCAAGTACAACGTCCGAAACACAAGGAAGTCAGATTCCAGACTGTCAGGTACACACATGGTGGGGGATTTATATAAAGGTAGGGACATCGGAGGATCAATTAAGGTTCACACACACTAGTACTGACACTGGTAACATGTACCACAATCGGGAAATGCAACTATTTACAACAACAACAGAATAGAGGGCTATGTACACATTGCCGGCGAGCATGCTGGGATATGATAATCACCCCTGGCGCTACAGTACTTTTAAAGAGCGTCACTCGACGATCATTAAAAAACATTAGAAACGTATTATCAATGATATCAACGAATTATCAATGATCATTAAAAAAAATGTAGGATTTGGCATCGAAGGGGCATTTTCGCTTTCAGACATGCACTGCCACCCGGTACTTCTTTACCTAGAGGGGCTGTATATGTGAACAGAAATGTCCGAAACAGACTTTACCCAGCTTGATCCGTAATACAAAGTCCTCCGGCGTGAATGGAGCAGGGGAATTCAGCGCGAGCGAGTGGGCGTGTTAATGACGTTTCTATCACGGCTCTGGGGCAAAAACGGAAGAATATGTAGCTGCTTCATGCCGGTATATTACGGAAGCATATTGCATTCATCCTGTGTTTTTTTTAAGTAACAAGACCAATTCTCTTTTTCATGATGCGCGATCTGCGTAGTTTAACCCGCTTTTTTTATCTTGGTTTGACACATTGGGAAACATTAATGTTTCTAAGTAGTTTAGATGGAATTAATAGTTTATCAAACAGGATGACTGTCATTAATTCGGAAAAATAAAACCCATTTTTTCCCCAGACGAATGCAATATGCTTCCGTAATATATGGCTTTCCCTTATTTCGCTGATATTGCAGGTACGTCTAAATAAATGTAGAATTTATATCAAAGCTAAAACAGTGGCCATTGCAGAAAGATATATGTATTATGTGTCATGTCCTGCCTGCTGCATGCTCTACTCCAGCGCCACCCCGCGGACCAGCCGGAATATTTCTAAATGTTGTAAACGCAACTCGGGAAAATGTCTGGACTTGAATAATTCTCCGAAAAATGTCCAGAGTTCATGTATGCGCATTTCTTGAAGTACCTACAGCAAGGACTGATAATAATCAAGAAAACCATATAGTATTTTCTTAATGAGCAGGTCAGCCATCTTTGTTTTCTTCAGTGCGGGTGTAACACGTGTTTGACGGTTATCGTCTCAAAGCGAAAGTTGACATCGTTAGGCTGCCAACATCGCCACGATAATATCGATATATCGCCCAAGCCTACTTTATGCATGTATATACAATCGTCCCTCGTTTATCGCGTTTAACCCGTTCCAGACTCTACCGCGGAAAGTGAATTTCCGCGAAGTAGGATTATTTATTTATAAATCGAATATTTTCGTAGTTAGAGCAAGGAAAACCTGCTTACGGTTTTTAACATTATTAGAGTCCTCTAGACATGAAACAACTCCCTTTAGTCACCATTACACTCGTATTACCCAATATATTAGATATTAGACGTTACAAATATCATATTATTATTATTATTGTACATTTAATTACACACACAGTTCTTACATAGAACCACTAACCTATGAAAATAAGAAGAAACAGAAGGCTTAGAAGAAGCAGCACGTTTAGGAGCCATCGTGGGGCTTAGATAAAAGTTCTCAGAAATCGCAAACACAAAAACCTGTATGAGAGAAACGAACTTGCGTGAGGCTGAGCCAGTCAGTGGCCAGGATAAGAACCGGATATAACTGAGCCCACGCTGTATCATTTTCATGGTCTCGATCATTTTTTTTAATGAATATACAGTACTGTATATACTTTAATGAATATACAGTAGTGTATATACTCTAATGAGCACAGTACTGTATATACTTTAATGAGCACAGTACTGTATTTGAAAAAATCGCGATAGAGTGAAGCCGCGAAAGTCAAAGCGACGTGGGAGGGAGAACTGCATGTATATGTACACCTACCGGCCACTTTATTAGGTACACCTGTCCAACTGCTCGTTGACGCAAATTACTAATCAGCCAATCACATGGTGGCAACTCAATGTATTTAGGCATGTTGACATGGTCAAGACGAACCACTGCTGTTCAAACCGAGCTTCAGAATGGGGAAGAAAGGTGATTTAAGTGACTTTGAATGGAGCATGGTTGTTGGTGCCAGACGGGCTGGTCTGAGTATCGCAGAAACTGCTGATCTTCTAGGATTGTCACGCACAAACATCTCTAGGGTTTACAGAGAAACCGAAAAAGGGAAAACATCTAGTGAGCGGCAGTTCTGTGGGCAAAAATGCCTTGTTGATGCCAGAGGTCAGAGGAGAATGGCCAGAGTGGTTCGAGC
>JAODKM010000035.1:4758126-4784013 GCA_026780845.1 Petrocephalus sullivani | reverse complement strand
AATCTATGCCACGAAGGATTAAGGCAGTTCTGAAGGCGAAAGGGGGTCCAACCCGGTACTAGCAAGGTTTACCTAATGAAGTGGCCGGTGTGTGTGTGTGTGTATATATACATATATTGTGGATCTGTCGATCCATTCCCGCCATCCCTTATTCACTCCAACTGTTGATTGGGGCTGTGCAACTGGAACATAAATTATTTGAAGCTGTATACCTTTATGTGAGGTCAGGTGCTTCCTAACCAGGCACTGCCTGCAAACCAAAGCCACTGCTGTTCCCTGTAAACTAAATGTGAGTGATACCTAAAACTGGCTCAAACAGCAACCAGTGCACACAAGGCGCAATCCTTCGGCCATAGGTTCTTGGATTCCTGTTTCATGTGTCAAGAAGATCACATTGGGTTATATTCATATTCATTACAACCAAGATTTCCAGTCTGCTGCATGCCCAGTTGCTCACCTTATTCTGACGTCGCTTACTCGTTCTCTGGGGAAAGAGTCATATTCGTACCAAAACTTTCATGCTAAAAAAGTTATTGTACCTGACCCGTGGACTGTCAGCGAAGCGAGCGCGTCCCCCTCTTACCGACGTGGCGCATATGGCTCTTATTGGAGGGGGTAACCGGCGATCCGCTAAGTGCAGAGTCCTTAGACAAGGAGACGCAGCATCGTGTTTAATGTTTATTTTCTACAACCTCAAATGTCAGGCTTACAGCACGTCTACAGAACTGCACATTGCTCGCCGGCTGCATTTACTCGATAAAGTACAGAAAGTGTAGCTAACATGGCGTGCGTGGGCGGCAGGACGGGCGTGTCCTGGCGTGCCTTTGTAACGCGACCGATGACGCTCCTCTCCAGTCCGAGAAAAACAAGAAAAGAAAAAAAAAAACAAGTGTCAGTGGTTAGGCAGGCAGGCTGCTGCCGCTGACGGGCCCCCAGAGGCGTGCGGGTGCGCGCTGGCACCGCTGGGCTGCGCGGAGGCGGAGCGCCGCAATACGGGGGCCCCGGAGACGCGGGGGACGGGACCATGGCCGATCCGTGGAAACATCACATCATCCATCAACTAAAACTTCGGGACAGGACGCAGAAGACCATGTTCCAGGAGGTCATTCGCTCGTGTAGGTTCCATGCTTTATTTATAAAGATATGTTGTAGCGGGAAACGACGCGTTGCTTTGTTACATAGTTTCAGATGGATCAGCATTTTTGAAGAAACCGAAAGTGTTGCGGGAATGTCTAGACTGCAAGAGGAAGGTCCTTAAATGTCGGGCTTTACGATTTCAGGATGTGTGTCCAATTTTCGGTGGCACAGATTGCTGCAAAAGCCCCAGCAAATTCAGCAGCTCGGTTGCTTACCTACACAAGTTTGTCTGAGTCTGTGCAAATGCTTCTGTTATCGGCATAAGCATCCTGAATACCTTATTAAAAATAAGCGACAGGGATGCCATGGCACCATCACTCGAGGTGCCGTACAAAGTGCCCCACTGTGCGTTTCAACAGATCGCACATTGATGTAGCCCGTCGCAAACAAGTGCATCTGGATCTGAACCAAGCGGCAGAGGAAACCTCCCCTTCTGCTGGACGGCAGTTACTCTGTATGCGCATAGTCTGCCTTCGCGTGATTTATTCAGCCCTGTGCCATTTATGTTCCTCATCCTTCTCATACAGACGTCAAACTGCTAGAGAGGTCCAATCAAAGGATCTTGATCACACAAGGCATCTTGGGGTCAGCGGCAAGGTAAATTAGGCACAGGAATGCATGTCGAGGCAGCTTAATTTTATTGAAGTTTCATCTACACTACACTTCGTTGTTCTGTTTAAAGCAGGGGCTGTGCGTGTTAGGAGACAGGCATGACTGTACTGCTTCACACATTTTACGGAAGTTTGAGGAAGTATATTTAACGCCGGCATTTTCTTGTCAACACATCTAGGAAACTGCTGAAGTACCTAGAAAAAAATTGAATGGTGTTTGTTTGCTCGCCGATGAGAAGATTTGGCATTCTGTGTTATGCTGCTCAGCAGTTCAGAGTCAAATATCAAGATCTTCATTTTTTTTCCCAAGTAACTGCTATTTATGGGTGTTACAGGGTCCCTTCATATACCTCCAAAGAGTCTCTTGTTTCTCAGCATGAAGATAACGTAAAGGACCTGAAAAAAACAAGTGGAGAGGTATGTTAAAATTTAACTATTCTTAAAATTGGACGCCATCTCATATATTTCCTTTATGTCACATGTGATTCTGAGAGACTGACAATCTCATTACAAATCTCAGTAAATGGCTCCAGACTTTGCCCCTGCCATGCAGTCCTGTTTCATTACTTACAGGCTCCTCCAGGGGTCTTTCTGCGGGGTTAACAGGGGGGTCGTGTTTATTGGCTTCTCTGTGATGTCATTTCCTCTGACAGGAAGTACTGGCAGCAGTTATGAGTTATGTATCTGAATCCCAGAATAGCTATAAAAGTAACAGATGTCTCTTAATCTGTGGTACCATTTTGGAACATTATGCAGATTTCTCCCAGTGTTCGCTGCACATCCAAGCTGTGGACACGTCACAGGGCATGATATGCTTTGTGCTTTGATGCTTTTTTTTTCGTTTAAAAACACAAACAGTTAAAATGACTTGAATCCTGACTTTCCCTTCATGTTTACTCTATTGAAAGCAACTTTATGGCCTGACATGAAGCAAAACTTCAGCCAGTCTCTGTTTCATTTCTCTAGCTGGCCTACAAGGTTGTGGAACTTCAGCAGGAGTTCACAATCAAAGCCTCCATTCTGGACCAGCAGTATACCAAGTGAGTTCTTTCATCTTCCAATTTAAAGAAAGGTTTATCATCACCGCTGAATTCAGCCAAGATGGCTGAAATAGGTTGGAGAAAGGTTGTTAGACTGAATGGGGTGTCACATAACAGAAATACTCCTGAGTATGACTGTTCACCAGCTCATAATATTGGTTAACCTATACTTGACACATGCATGTGTGAACCACGGACAGTAGCCGGCCCAGGAGGTGAAGGCGAGCAGCTAACGGTCCTCGGTCTCGCGTCACTCTCCAGGATGAGTGAGCTGAGGACGCAGCTGGAGGAAGCGGAGCGCAGGTTTGGGAAGCTGCAGGCAGAGGTGGGGGCGATGCGAGCCGGCAACGGCCAGCTGAAGCTGGAGTACGACGCCCTGCTGGGACGCCACCACGTCATGGAGCAGAAGTTCCGCGAGGAGAAAATGCGAGGCACTGAGCTGCTGGAGAACATGATCCGGCAGAAGCAGCTGGCCGCTGCCAGAATGAACAGCAGGAACGAGAAGCGAGTGCGGTGAGTGAGCCCAGGGCCGTTAGCGCAGAGCCACCGACCACCTCGGCCACCTGGGCCACCTGGGCCACCTGGGCCACCTCGGCGACTCAGCATCGCTGTCCATCCCATGCTGAGGGGACTGTCACACTCATTGTGTGTGTAAAATGTGTTACGGAGTGTCATTGTTTTAAATTACAGGATGAAAAATAATTGGAATTATAGGATTAAATTATTAGTTATGAATTATAAATTATTAAAGTATGATTAGTAATCAAAACACATTAACTGCTAAGTGTATAAAACTCATTTTTTGTACCACAAAATGTTTGGGTGCTGTGTGTGTGCTTGTAATCTGCTATATGCTCACATTAACTCCCCCTACAAACAGTGCAAGAGCAGCTGAAATTCGGAAGAATGCCAAGGAGAAAGTGCAGGAGTGTGCGTAAGTGGCGGCTGCGGTGCATAAGAGGCGGCTTCGGTGTGTACGTGGCGAACGCGGTGCGTAAGTGGCGACCGCGGTGAGTAAGTGGCGGCTGTGGTGAGTAAGTGGAGGCCGCGGTGCGCAAGTGGCGGCTGTGGTGAGTAAGTGGAGGCCGCGGTGCGCAAGTGGCGGCTGTGGTGAGTAAGTGGAGGCCATGGTGCGTAAGTGGCGGCCGCGGTGCGTACGTGGCAGCTGTGGTGAGTAAGTGGAGGCCGTGGTGCGTACGTGGCGGCTGTGGTGAGTAAGTGGAGGCCGCGGTGAGTAAGTGTGCCGTGGTGCGTAAGTGGCAGCCGCGGTGCATAAGTGGCGGCTGTGGTGAGTAAGTGGAGGCCGCGGTGAGTAAGTGTGCCGTGGTGCGTAAGTGGCGGCCGCGGTGCATAAGTGGCGGCTGTGGTGAGTAAGTGGAGGCCGCGGTGCATAAGTGGCGGCTGTGGTGAGTAAATGGAGGCCGCGGTGCGTAAGTGGCGGCCGTGGTGCATAAGTGGTGGCCGCGGTGCTTAAGTGGCAGCTGTGGTGCTTAAGTGGCGGCTGTGGTGAGTAAGTTGAGGCCGCGGTGCGTAAGTCGCGGCTGTGGTAAGTAAGTGGAGGCCGCGGTGTGTAAGTGGTGGCTGTGGTGCGTAAGTGACGGCTGCGGTGGCCCGTGGCTCTGTGAGCCTGCTGGGGCTGCCTGATTAGCCAGCCCAGGGGCAGCTAGGGGGCGGAAAAAATCACCTAGCTCTGGGGAAATCAGGCCTAATTGACGGCCCACAGAGATTAGCTTAATTTATTAGCCCTGGGGAAAGGAAATTCATCATGGTAATTAGCTGAAGGCACACTGAGGTGAACAGGACTCGGCTGTGCCTTTGTAGGGTGGTTCGTTATTTGAGGATAGGGAGAGCTCTTCTAAGGAGCTCACAGCCTCACCCATTCTCTCTCTTTCTTTCTCTCTCTCTGTCTATCTGTCTGTGTCTGGAATGTGGAAGGGTCTGTGATAATCAGTAGCCATAGCACGTGCAGGTTGGACTAGGTAATCCCTCTGAAGCTAAGCAGGTTTAGACCTGGCCAGTACTTGGATGGGAGACCAACTAGGATAGCTGGGTTGCTGCTGGAAGAGGTGTTGGTATGGCCAGCAGGTTAGCCCATCCTGCGGTCAGTGTGGATCCGAATGGTCCAGTGCGGTGATGGGCACACTGTGCTGTAAAAATGTTGCCGTACTTTGGATGAGACATAAATCCAAGGTCTTTGAGGTCATGAAAGATCCCTGATCCTCAAAAGAGCTAGTGTGGTACCCAGATGTCCTGGATAAAACTATCCACTGTGACCCTATCAAATCTGGCCTCCTAATCACCCCCTATCTAACTGGTGAATTCTCTCCTGCCCCTTCACCACCTTAGCTCCTGTGTGGTGGGTGTACTGACACAAATTGGCTGCTGTTGCATTATCCAGGTGGGAGCTACACAGTGGTGTGGCTCCCCTTGGTACTGTACTGTACAGTGCTTTGGGTGTGTTGAAAAGTGCCGTATGAATGTAACATTCGCTAACTTATTTGGAGCATATGGATTTGCTGTGTTTGTACAGGCAGTCCCTAGGTTGAAATCTGAAATCTGAAATCCGTAAGTATGTCTTTAAGTCGGAACAATAATATAGCACGTAATAAGAATAATAATAATACAGTCATAATAAATCACAAAATTTGTATATAATGGGTTTTATGGCAGTCCTTTGTAAGTACTGGTTGTACATAAGTCGGACATTCTTAACCCGGGGACTGCCTGTATAGGACAGATGTTCCTGTGTTATGTGCCACATTGTTTGTTGTCTGTTTTTATCAATGGCGATTGCGGTACGTGTCCAAAACAAGTTTCCATCTAATTTCACATTTTTCTATCCATCTGTTCATCCATCTTCCAAGCCTGCTCAGGGTCACGCTTCAGACCAGTAAAAAAAATGATCAGCCGCATTCGACCAGCTTAGTTGGCGTCCTGATCCACGGACCTGCCTTAGAGTAGTGCGCGTTCCGTTTGCTGCTCTGACGGTGTACAGTTTATGCCGAATGCACTCACGTGAGGTCACTGCTTCGCAGCGATCCCGGTGACAGCCTGCCGACAGCGACAGCGCCCCCTACGGCTAAGATGGATGAGCAGCCAGAGAAAAGCCATCCAAGGCCTTTTAGGTAGGGCGGACCTTCACACCATTTTGACATCACTGGGTTTGCTGGGTCCCACATTATGCTTCAGAAGAATCTATACGTGTCTTTAATACTATTCATCAGCCTAATCAGACTATCATATTTCATTTTTACCATAATTTTCTTTGTTTTGTGACACTGTAATTAAACCTGCTGGTATGTTTTTTTTTTTTTTTCCAGTGCGAACTAATATCTGTTGCCTTTTCAGGTCCGCCTCGGCCACATCTCCGCGGATTTTCGATTCTATCAAAGAACTCTTTGAGTACGTCGCTCTGGAGATATTAAACTTTTTTTTCTTCACATTGTTGAGCGGGATAGACACAGGCAGCAGTTAGACTGGCCTGCGTTGGAGACGCCATCTCTCTGTCCCCGCATAGCTAGAGGAACACGACACTCAACCCCCATTTCACCCTCCTAACCCTCCAGATGCCCACTTTTCGTCAGCATTGTACATTTCGTAGCGATTTGCAGCAAAGTGGAAACTGGTGCTATGTTCCCTCCCCAGTAAGAAGAGGCGAGGTAACTCAGTCTGCAGTCTGGAGGAGGACTTCTGTGCCCCCATGAGAGTCTGCCTAGCAGCGAGGGTGCCCTGCAGGGCCTTGCATGTGCTGGTAAGCAGGCCATCTGTCCAGGTGGAGGATGTCAGCTCAGTAATCAGAGCCACACTTACTTCAGCCCTGTTGAACGGTTTTTCCACCCCCCCCCACACACACCTTCCCAAACTAGCTTTTCAACTTTTATCATGCATGAAAGATGAAAATGAGATGTGTGTTATTAGTTTGCCATGATTAGGCTTGGGCATTTAGAAATCCCAAATGTATTATTTTTAATACAATAAAAAACACGAATGCTCCACTTTCTATAATACGGATACGGAGACGCGGAATTGAGGCGATGTGTAGTGCACAGCGTTGCCAATGGTGATAAGATAAAAAAACACGTCAAAGAATAACGTGCATGTGTCGGTAAATTGCACAAAAACTAGTATTTATCTGGGAGGTGTTCCAAGAAGCAGTATCTCCCAGTTAGCTTGATTTACTAAAACTAGATGTCTTTATTGACCAATAGGTTTAGGTAAGGATCATTCCTGTTGGACAATCCAAACTTCTAAGTTGGTTAACATAGCTGACTGGGGAATCCTGCTTTGTGTAACACTCCCCTGTGAACTTTCCCACGTGGGTGTGGTTACCGCCCCTCTTTGGGGGAGACAGGCCTTTGAATTCAGGCCTTTTCCCTACTCGTTAGCAAGGAGAATGGAATGTGTGGATGTGTTTTACTATTGATGGTGCAGGACACAACACGGCTACTATCAGGCATAGTAAAAACCTCGATCTTCTGTTTGCCCGCCAGTCAACTTTACCACTTTGTTCTTCCCCAAAAAGGGGTGTGGCCACCAGAACCACTTCCAGCTGATGTCACGGCGCTCTGGTTTCAGGCTGTTGGAACACGTGCAGCATGCCTGAAACCTGGTGCACATGCGGCGGCAGATCGGCCGGGGGCCGCAGTTTGCACAAGTGACAGTGGTGTCAATAAACAAAGGGTGATCTTTCTAACTCTCCAAGTAGGAGTTTCACTTATTTCAGTACTGCTCAATTTCCACACTGATGAGCCTGTTTAGGGGCAGTGGTGGCCTAAGGGTTAGGGACGCACACCTGCGATCGAGAGATTGCTGGTTCGATTCCCTGACAAGGTACCGTCCCCAAGCACTGCTCCTCGGGCACTGAATTAGCTGCCCACGGCTGTATCACATATGGGTTAAATGCAGAGGACACATTTTGTTGTTGGGCACCTGTTCGCTGTGGTGTCTTAACAATGACAATTAATCCCTTCCCTATCTGATTGATTGACATTTTTTTTTTCTCACTGGGGTGAAATGTCTAGACAGTATGAACGTTTTGAAGAGGTAGATACCGCCCAAGCCTAGTCATGATGTTCTGTACACAAAAATGTGAAAAGTGGAGCCACTTGATAATTGGTCAGAACTGAGTATTCACTTTAGGTCCTTGCGCTGATGTTTTGAAATAATTCATGGCTATTCGTCTCTAGGATGCACATGAGCTGGGCATTAATGCTGTGCGGTTCAGCTCGAGTTCCAACTTGTTGGCTACGGGGGGCACAGACAGAGTCATCAAACTCTGGGACATCAGTGCAGGTACTGAGACACCCTATAGTCCAGCAGATGGCAGTATAGTCATAAAATCCAACATCCGTAAGATGGGAGTATTGCTGTGAGATGTCCAGCAGATGGCAGTATAGTCATAAAAGCCAACATCCGTAAGATGGGAGTATTGCTGTGAGATGTCCAGCTGGTGGCAGTCGAGTACATTAACATCTGTCACCAACAGAAATTTACATTTGGGTATCTCAGAAGTTAGAATGCATTATGTAGATTAAGTAACAAGGAAAGTCTAACATTACATAATAACAGTAATTGTATTAACAATTCAGCACTATATATTTGTAGGTGAAGTACTGGTGCCCACATTGAATAATGCATTCGTACACCAATAGTGGTACATTTCAGACATTTGTACAATTTCAGCACATTGTTTTTGGCCACAGGAACGTTACAGTACCGAGGAACACTAGATGGCAGTAACGAGGGAATAACAAGTATTGAGTTTGACCCAACTGTAAGTGATTATCTTTTCTTTTTATATTCTAATTTAATAGAACATTTTCACTGAGTTATGTATCTGGGACAAGTAATTTCCAGTTCAAATAAATACATTTTTATATCTCGCCTTTCCCACCCACTGACATATTGCAGATCACTGGCCATTTATAAAAATGTGCTAAATGTATTTAATTTGTTATGTTTATTTTGTGAAGGAAAGCAAATAACTGGTTGTAATTTCCATTTTTTGTAATAGGGTACCAAAATTCTAGCAGCATCATATGACAAATCGGCTCTCTTCTGGAGACTGGACAGCTGCACACCCAAGGTAACCAGGTGCCTGTGGAACAGACAGATTCAGTACCGCGTGTCCTGTGTTGCTTTGAGGATGTGCCATGCACTGTCCTACTTACTTGCTGAAGTGTTTTTATTTTCTATATATTGGTCAAGGATACAAAATTTTTCATTTTGAAAAGTGTGCAAAGTTAACGTAGATTTCATAGGATATAGCCATGGCTATGCAGCTGATAATGCAGGCAGATTGAGATGTTCTTCTGGGGGACTATCAAAGGTCCACAGTATGTATGGCTGTGCCACTCTGTTTCTGTGTGAGTCTCTCTAACTGAGGAGTGCCTGCACTTTGGCTTTGAGTGCCTCGGCCCTGTCTTGCAGTTCGCACTGACTGGCCATTCGCGCAAGGTGACGGCAGCCAAGTTCAAGTGCAGCCTGCGGCAGGTGGTTACCGGCAGCCTCGACAGGACGGTGAAGGTGTGGGACCTCCAGAGGGCTGCCTGTGAGTCCGCTGCACACTCACCTACCCATAGGTGTTTCCTAGCCTTCTTTTCGGCCTCAAAATAGCAGTATGACTTCACTGCTTAACACTGTCCCAATTCGCAATCATAAAGTAAAAGTATGAAATCAGCTGATGTTTTCTGGTGAAGGTATTTCTGACTAATTACTTCATCTGTAAAAACTGGGGTACTCCGACCCTGTTTATGTGCCCTGCGATGGACATCTGTGACCCTGTAGTGGATATGTGACTGGAAGACGGATGGATTGATGGTTCTAGTTAATTGTATTGCAACTATTTTTCTCCTCCCCTATAAATCCACTAGATCCACCCCCAGAGAGCCCAGGGCGGGGTTTCCACCCCCTCCTCCCTCATCGTGCCCGGGGGTGGGGGTGGGCTATTCACTGGGCTTGCACCCTGTATGTTGCCCCCGTGTCTCATGTGCCTGCATTTCCGCTCTTCCCCATGTCGCTCTGAAGGCATACAGACCATCGAGGTTATGTCCTACTGCAGTGATGTGGTCTGCGCAGAGTACTTCATCATTAGCGGGCACTACGACGGAAAAATCCGCTTCTGGGACAGCAGGTAAGAGAGGGTCCAGTGGACAAAAGGCACCGAGACTCCGATCCGGTCGCCAGGCAGAAGTGTAGGATGAGAAGTGTGCCGTCTCATAAGACACTGACTAGGGGTGACGAGCAAAGGTGACCCGGGGGCTCACTGTAGCTCCATTGCGCTGCAAAATCCGTAAATGACACAGACTAATTATATGCAATTACCCCCCAATAAAACAGTTTAACAAAAAAATGTTTAATGATGATCTTTGCATCAAAGGACCAGTATTTGAGGTATGGTATAAGAATAATGAATATTTTTGTCATATCAGTCATACATATCAGCTATGTATTAATCAAAATGCAGATCCTAGGTTAAATTTGCAGGTTAAATGTTTTGGATGTTGCTGACGTGACCGGTGCCCCTGTTAAGCACTTGGTGGCTGATTTATCAGGAGCCTAAAAGCCACCCTGATTTCAGGGCATTATTGCCCAGTTGCCATGTGATCTCACCATTAATGAGGAGACACTCCGTCCGAGCTGTCCTGATCACTGAGGTTTTAACTTAAATCACTAATGGTGAATTTATTCATTATCTTCTGGTGTCAAACGAGGCATCTAAGTGCACGCTACGATAATGACATCTGCACTGCCAGGGACGAGCTGGGAGGCTAACATTCTAAAGCACTGTTACCGTTTAATAAAATGCATGCAAAAAATGCACGGACATCTGATTATGGCACCCTGCACCCCAGTAACAGACTACTATCCTCATTGCTGTTCAGGTTGCCCTGATCGCGTACCATACCCTAATAAAGACTAAGCCTTCCTTTGCCAGAAGCCGCTCTTGTGAATCCTACAGCGGCCGTCTGAGCCCTTACATCCCATGGTTGCCTAGCAACAGCCGGCCTACATATCTGTGCCGGCTCTCCCGCCTTAATGGGAATCCTCAGTATTTCACGGCGTATAGAAATGTGAGCATGTTTTAATTATAAGCGTGTCTTCATTCATTAGCGTAGATCGTCAAATTTTTAATCTACGGATCGATGTGCTTCTCTGTCACAGACCTTAAATAACATCAGTTAATTAAGGCCTGCCTTTGTGCATCTTGCCTCAGTGTGTCTCTGAAACCTGAAAAGGGCAGAAGCTTTCCTTTTCTTCTGGAGTGACGTGCGCATGTGTGCACGTAACCCCAGAACCTGCTCTGCACCCAGGGCGGCGAGCTGCACGCAGGAGATCCCCCTCCAGGGCAAGGTTACCTCCATGGACCTCTGCCCCGACCACAGGCAGCTACTCAGCTGCTCCAGGGATGAGAGCCTGCAGCTGGTGGACCTCAGGATGAGCAACTCCAGGAGGTCTTTCAGGTAGCCTCCTGAGCCTGGCCACGTCGGGAAAGGGCGCACAGTTTACAGTCATGGCTACCTCCCACACACAGCCTGCTGTTAAAAGGAATGAAATGAAGTGATTAATTGTTATTGTTAACACACCACAGCACACCAACCAACACAGCGCAACAACAAAATGTCTCATTGTCAACATGCAGTTCTCTTACCATAATAATCATGGAGAAAGTGTACTGATACTAAATCTGAACATAAAAGTAGTGTCAGAGAAAATGGTTTTATTACAATACAGTAGAAAATTGTTATTAGAAGAACATTACTGTCAAGTCAAGTAAAGTAGTAAAGTATTGGCGAAAGCCAGCATACGCTTCTAGAGGTATGAGTGCGTGCTGTACTGTCACTGTGCATTGGCTGCTGCTGTGGAATGGTTTCAGAGGAGAATGTAGGAAGCTGATAATGTAGGAGTCTGTGAGTCTCCTCAGTGTCCTGGGACGACCACCAGCTTACATAACATTTCCCCTCTGTGCTGAAGCTCTCCTCTGAGGTTCTGTGCCATTTCGTTAAGTCGAATGCTGTTTATGTCACGCTCCAGTGCCGTTTGTCATCATGTAAGACGTGGCTTGCCTTTGCCTGCCGCCGCCCCCGAGTCTCTCTTTCTCTCTGGTGGGGAAGTGCGCCCTGCAGAGTCTGTATTCCGCCAGTAACATTTCTGCTTCTCTTAGGGCCGATGGGTTTAAATGTGGCTCTGACAGCACTAAAGCAATATTCAGGTAAGCATGCGTAAGTCCTTCTCACTTGACCTTTTGAGCCAAAGTGGCAATATAAGCCCTTCTGCTGCCTTCCCAGACCCGCAGCGCTGATTTCCCTTTTAATGAGATTTTACGAGAGCTTTCATAAAGTAAAAAAAAAAAAACCTTCATCTTCTATGTTTACAGTTCATTACAGTACTTGGACTGCTTTGAATTCCTAGCCGCCCGCCCAATTTCTCTAACCGCACATCTCCTTCTGTGCCTTGCGTCAGAGGATTCTGCCTTCTTCCTGGATTATTATATTTCAGAGTCAAGCTGTTGTCCACTTTAGAGACTTCATTGTTTTATTGTTGCTTGGCAGTCTTTCTGTATTTCTCTGTACAGTTCATAAACCGTAGGTTGGAGGTCTACCTCCCTATACACAGCACATCTTATTATGCTTTGCCAGTTCGTGTTTTTACCCAGCACAAATCTCAAGCTGTTATATTTGCACGATGACCATCTAGCTCTTAGGTCTTAGCTCTGCCACTTTCCATTCATATAGATAAGAACCTATTTTTAAAATGTTTTGCAGGGCCAGTCGCAAAACAATGTATATACATGGCTGCTCACTCGGTTAGTGTGAGTGTCACTCTGGGCCAGTCCTGGATAGTTAACCAGCTTACAGCATGCTTTCGCAACATGGTTTGATGGTTTTGCTGCTCGTTCCAGCTTAGGATGGTCATTTTAGCTGGTTTAGATGGTGATACCAGCATGACCAACTGGTGACCCACCCCGCTAAACCATCAAAAAGCAGCGAGAGCTGGGACATGCCCATCTAGGACCATCTTAGACCAGCTAAAACCAGCTACCAGCATACGCTGGTTTCTAGCTGTTTTGTTCAGCAGGGGAATGGGACTTTCACAGGGCTTTCACACAGTAGACCACTCACACTTTCAGTTTGTTCAATGGATCTGTTTAATAAACATGGCGGAAGATATGTTACGTTGGTGTCCATAGCCTTGGAAAAGCATTGCTTTGACAGCAGACATGACCTCCACCCTTCCTACCCCCCACCTCCAGCCCCGATGGGAGCTACCTGGCAGCCGGTTCGGCAGACGGGGCCGTCTACATCTGGAATGTGAACACTGGGAACCTGGAGACGTGTCTTCCTGACAAGCACAAGTACGCGGTCCCTCGCAGGCTGCGGCCTCGTTGTGACATCCACCGCAGCAGTGTCTCCCAGGAAGGCCCTGCAGATGTCCTGCAGAGCCCGCTGTCCCTTCGGCATTCTGGCCTCGTCTCTGCATGTCCCGTCGCTGCATCCTGTCCCATGAGCGCTTGTCAGTTTCCTGCCTTGCCTCCCGCCCCCACCTTTCCTCTCGGGCTTGTGTGCTTTCAATAGCGACCCTTCTGGGTGGCAGCCAGCCAGCCAGGCATTAGGATTCAGGGCGACCGGCGTGCCGGGGCTTCCGAAGGACTGCCGCATCCTTCCCATTCCTAGCTTGGCGGTCATTCCAGACTCGTCACATTACTTAACATTGAACAGTGATGAATTTGGAATCATTCGGTTTAGCCTCAAATGATAACATGAGGTTGCCCACTACATACTTTGCAAACCCGTGACTGATGTGTGCTTAAGTGGTGCACGGACTGACATGCCAGGCTCTGTGTCTTGCAGCTCCACCATCAACGCCGTGTCCTGGGCAGTCTCCGGGGAATACGTGGTGAGCGTGGACAGAAGCCGGCGGGCGGTCCTGTGGAGCGATATCTGATGGCCGGCTATGGCTGTTGCTACCCCGGATGATGTCAGACAACTCCGGTGCCTCCTGGTACCCTGCACGTCACATTTCTGCTGCCAAATTTTTCAGATAACCAGCAGTGCTTTTTTCTTCCACCTCCAAGTATACAGGACAGGCAAAAAGTTTGGTTTTGATGGTCATGGTGGCAGTGAGGAAGCTGCAGGTTTATCTTGGCTTTTGCGCGTCTGGCGGCGTAAATAATGACAGCAGTCGCTTTACTAAGAAGCAGGAAGGACGCTTCGTCCTTTAAAGGGTTCCTTATGCCCACAGCTGGAAGCACATGATGTTTTCACTTGTGCAGCCTTAAGGTCATGTTCCTTATGGGCAAACAGAATCTTTCGCAGCTGCTTGTTTCCCGTGCATTTTCCTGGAAATCATTGAAAACAGCACATAATAGGTTTTCTTTGTGTCATGGAAAGGAGCTGTGTGGCTCAAGGCCGACGTGACTGTCTTCGGGATCTTTTCTCATCAGGCACTTTGTCAAGGTATAGAACTGACCTTGCCATGGGTCATGTTTTCTCTTGCTGCAATGCCTGCGGTCGGTTTTCCCATAATGCACTTGGACACAGACTGTGACACACATCCTGGTGGGATATGCAAGTTGTGCGGCTGTTCAGCTCTGCACAGAGGCACATTAAAATCCACCCTCACCAAAGGATAAAGCCAGTTAATTATTACTGTCAAATGGGCCCAGGTTACCCAGTGGGATTCCAGAACTTGATCTGTACAATTTAAACATAACATAACACACATAACACAACTATGTGTCTGATGCTAAACGGTAACCGTTTAGTAATATACAGCAAACTCAACCAGGGTAACAAGCACGTCGTGTAACAAACATGCTAGATGTCGACTAAAACGAGAGCGATTCCCTAAAAACCAGCTGGGCCATCGTGCCACCAGTAAACTCTTCCCGCACAAAGGACGGTTCTTCTTAGGCTTTCAGGGAAAGCTTGTTAAAAGGTTGTTTCATAAAAGCACTTTGCTCCTTTCTGTTATTTGTGTGAATAAATAAACACCCTTGCACAACAGAAACCTGCGCCATGGAGGTGTTGGTAGACATATAATATAAGGAACTGCGTCTTTAGAACAGGGCCTTGTTTTGTCAGCTTTATGGATTTATATTTCTTAAGTTTACAATCAGATTTGCTCTGCAAACTGCACAAATTAGCTTGATTGTCAGAATTCCCTTTTCCTAGTTATTTTATGATGCTATTTTTTTTTTGAGTCAAGTCACTTGTGATAACAGTGGATTGATTGCCTCAGAAACAGAAGCATAGTTTAAGCATCGTGACGGTTCCTTGCCTCCAATTCTAACGTCACTAACAAAAATGTAAATAAAACAGCACTTAGTCCCGTCACACTTCAGTTTAAATTTGGAGACTTTTTTTGAAGGGACAGCAATATCAATTGTGTTTGTAACTGGTGATGTTTCAGGTGGAAATATAATAAAGTATTCCTTGCAGATTTAAAGTATTTTACCACAATGTGAGCTCAAACTTTACTTTACTTTTTTTTAGCAAAGAAGTATTGTTTTGTTTTTTTTGTATCAGTATGTATCTGTGGAGAAAAGCCATTCTGACGAGGTACCAGCTCCTAGGGGGGGCTTCACTGTCAGTGGAAAGTTATATTCAAGTATTCTTTTCTCGGATGATCCTTTTTGGGTAATATGGTCACCTTCGTTGTTGCTGTAAATGCTGAATTTTAATAAACAGATAAGAGGTTTGTAACCATTGGTGATGTTTTAATTTTGATTTTACTTTTTTAAGAAATGTATGTAACTACACAATGCTGTCCTTAAACAATTGCCGTCTTCGGTTTAGTGTTGGGGAAAAATATTTGGACTTACCTGGAATTTTTTTCTTAGGAACTTGCGTATGTTGCACATGAATAAAATACTTTAGCGAAATCTGTTTATCGCTGTATTGTATTTTTTGTTTAGTTGATATTACATATAGTGATATCAACCTGAACTTCGGAACAACAGGGGAATAAGCCCGCTCTCAGCATTCGAAATGGCTCAAATCCCATACAGATATTTGTACCTCGCTCAACTGACCTCTTACATTCATTGATCTCAGGATTGTATGTGGATGATATTATTGTGAATCAACTCTATCAAGAACGAATAGTTGAAGGATGGCTGGACGAGCAGATGGATTATTGTGCTCAAACTGCCTGATTGACTTCGATCAGGAAAGCAACAATATAACCCAAACAAATGACATACCATTTAGTTATATGACTTTTTATGCGTAGTGTTGAAACCAAAAGACATCATAATGAATTTACAGTTGCCTTTCTCCCATACGATTAAAAACACTGCATGCAAATGGGGTAGAAAATAGATCAAGCTTTTAGAGCCCAATTTGTGTTCAGCATGTGCTGTGCCCACATCAGCTGGAGCACGCTGGCACATGGACGCTGTCCTGGCGTAAAAATAGCATTTCCTTTAATTTGCTCTATAGGGCTATAGGAAAGAAAGACAGAGTTAAGTATCTATCATAAATAATTACCTTGATGTTCTTTTCACTTTTTAATCACACATCCTTCAGACTTGCAGTTCATTGTCTCTTTGTGTCTATTTTCATCTGACGTCTTGATCTCAAGACACCAGTGTTTGTAGTACAGCTTTAATCTTAAGCACTCTGCCTTGTTGGTAACTGTAATAATTCTTGATGGCTTTCTGTTAACTAGCTTATGGTATGTTTTCACTGGGAAATTGCAGTATGCTGATGAATTTGTAACTGGCAATTGTTTTCAGGATTTATAGGAGTATATTGAAGGAAGATACATACAGTGTGTCTTGTTTTTTGAAAAATGTCATGTCGAATGAATAATTCATATATTACAATCAAATCACTGGGTCAGTCCCAGTGAGGGCTGTACTACAGAGATGTGATTTGAAGTTGACATAAATTTGGGGGTCTCCCCCCCACATCCATTTCCATCTCAGGCCATTAGGTTTGGAGATCAGTGAAGCCTGGACTGTTTGTTTCATATTCATGCAGACACACTGACACAAGTAGCAGATTCAATGAGTGACTAAGCAAGAGAGACAGCAAGGAAATGAGCAAGGGAGGAAGGGAGGGAGGGTGAGAGAGGGGAGAGAGGAAGAGAGAGAGAGAGAGAGGGAGGGAGGGAGAGAGAGAAAGCCAGCCATAGAGACAGGCAGATCGTCAGAGCAGAACTGTGATGAAAGATTCCTGTAGACGGGGACCTCTGGCTTTCATCTTCCCAGGATCCCTGATTCCCCGTCCGGAGCTTCCTTTAAACACAACAGATTTACGTCACGGTTTCTTCTTGGAATCAACGGGAGCGAGCGGGCGACGGTCAGTCTGTTCAGCACGTCTGTGAGAGATGCCTTTTTAATTCGTTCAGACGGGTCAGAAGGCAGGCAGGGAGGCAGTCTGACACGACGGACCCCCCCCCCATCTCACGACACTTTCACAAGCCGGCTGGCTCTGAGAGGGAGATCTCCCTCGTCCTGTCCATCAGGCACTCCCGTCCCTCGCCGCCTCGTCTCCGCTGCACGCAGATCCCGACCGGCATCGCCATGGGTGACAAAGGCACAAGGTGGGTGAGCCTTTTCATCCAGAATTCCAGCGACTTACCGCCCGGCATGATCTGACACCCTGCCTGTCAGTCCTGTCTCCTGGCTGCATTCTGATAACAGGTCGTGTTCCTTTGTTGATGCTGGATCTCGTCCTGTGTGATTGTTCACGTCTCAACATGAGCATCTGGTGCATCCTCTCTGAATATACTGTCCAAATCCGGATATGTTAGCCTTCTCTTACCTGCTCGTTTCCAACACCTCAGCTGTACTTGTACTGACAGGGGGTCTTGGGGATCCTCTGCTTTGGCTCAGGAAGTAACTGGTCTGTCTGCTTGTATAAAGTACATCTACAGGTTTCAGCTGTTGAAAGCGTATTCTATCGTGCAGTGAATGACTAAGAGTGCTCCAGTACAGATTAGGCACATGCAGAAATCGTGTGGGATTCCCACTCTCATTGTCAGTGTACTTCAAAAATCATTTGAAAAATTCTGGGGAAAATTAAATGGAATGTTGGGCAGTAAAAACCTTATTGTGCCGAAACATCAATGTACATGGAGGACTGCCCACAATATATAAATATGTACATATATTTACTCAATTGACATTCAAGTCAAACTATACTTTACACTTTAGTAATTTCCTGTTGAAGAGTACGTACTGGTTTGTATAGTCGCATGTTGACCTGCTAGGCCTTTGCACTGATTATTATTCGTTTGTTTTATTGACTTGAGTTTTGCACTGCTGTTAGTGACCAACCTCCAGTCCAACCCATGAATGCTAATACTGAAGAAAGAATTTCAGTTGCTTTATTTTAGCGACCTGGGGGAGGAAGTGCCTGAGAAAGTGGTGGGATCGCCTCACGAATCGCCGCTATCGTGCCGAGGTCTCGCCCTTCCAGTGTGTTCTCTGGCCTTCCCAATTTCCTGCTTTTTGCTATTAATCTGATTTTCAGCAAAAGGCCAGAACACCCTTGGGGGCCTTAGCAAATATAATTTGAACATAATTTAATCAAATGTTACTCCAGTATGTTTGTTTAATGTCAAATTGCGGGATGCTTGTCTTTTTCAATTGTGAACTCTACAACTAATCTCGGGCCTCGTAATTAATTTCTTGATGCAATTTTTGTCAGAGGATTAAACCTGGAGATTGTTTCCCATTGTTTTATTCTCGCTCTGATGCATATCGGCTTAGACACCACTATCATTATCCAGCTCTATCCATTGTGAGGGATTTCCAAATTTGAACGGAAGGAGAGTGCCCTATTGTTGTTGTAAGATGGTGTTTGTGACATATGGCCCCATGAGGGCTTTCTAAGTTTGCATATGGTTCAGTCTACCACTAGTGTCGAGTGATGGCTCACCTTAATGAAACACACCAAACATGATTAACGATCTGTTCACTGGGCCACTGAAATACTAATTGTTGTGAAGGAACCCCAGGATAAAATGGCTAGTATGTTTCATGACTGGTAGTGGTTAACAGTAGAAGCTGTGCTCATCAGGAGTGTGCTGTACGTCTCTGTGCTGCTGAGTCTCTGCAGTGAGTCTCAGCACTGGCAGAGATGCTAGTAATTTCCTCTCTGTGCTCTGCTTCACAATTCCCGATTCCTTGTTTTAATTTCCAGATGATTGACTTCTCTGTCTGGACTTGTGCATTCCTCTAAACTAAACGTGTCACCTCATAAGCTCCCAGACTCGCAGGTCGTCCAGGCCTGTGCTTTGGGGCCGCCTACTCCCTGCTGCATCCTGCCAGGGCCTGGTAGAGCCAGCTAAATGAGTGTTGTGGGATTCTCAATTAATTCTCCTCCCCAGCCTGGGACCACATGTGCACCCCTGTGAATATGGAGATACCATCCACAGAACAGGGGGCCAGCAAGTACAGCGTATTCTTTAGGTCCCGAACCGAATGTGTAGCGGAACAATTGATATCGCATTCAGATGGAAAGGGCCACCAGATCACCAAGGTACTGAGGACAGAAGGTCCTCCTGATGTCGCCATTGGTATCTCTTGGTATTATTACTACAAGCCTAACTAACAATGGAGACGGTAAAAAGAACATTTTGTCTATGTCACGCCATTCAGGCACTTCGGAGTGATGGTTGGAGCTGCCCGATTCAGCAGAGCCTGCACAAAACCCACTCCATCACGTTGTTTAAAAATTCATAGATGCTCGGCAATGTTTAATCAGTCATGAGACTTTGAGGTTCTTAAAACCTTAAAGGGAGATGAGGGTACACATTGGTATTCACTGCACATTAACTCCAGCAAGAACAATTATTGTCATGTGTATTTCTCAGGGGTTAAGACCTAATCACAGGTGTTCATGCAAAATTGTCCTTAAAATAGGAAAAATATCACAGTAAAGGTATGAAAAGATATAAATGGTCCAGGTTTCTCTCAATAAGATAGAAGTGATGGCAGTTTTATTATGGTTATACATATTTTATATATCTGAAACCCATAAAAGAGAAATTAGTGTTAGAGTTCAAGGATAGGAGTCTGCCTGTATATCACATATCCTGTATATCAGCGTGTACCTCCAATGCTTGCATGGAGCTGGAGTGATGAAGAGAGATGAACATTTTTGGGTGTTTCTGTCCTTCTGAAATTCGGGGGTGTTGCAGCTGGTGTGGCCTCTGGTGTCACTTTTGATGTTCAACTGAACAAAAACTTCCACTGTTCCTCAAATTTTCTCCACAAGTTCGGACAGAAGAAACTGGAGCTGACGTGCGGCTCAAGTGGCACAAACAGCGAGTCAGAATGGAGTGTGACTCCTGGAGTCATTCGCCAGTGCCATTCACAAGGACCCCTTTCTTGTGGTTCACATATTCTACAGACATTTTTGAACCTGCATTGTAATTGCTAAAACGAGCATCTAGTCAATGTGATGCAAGTTTTGTAAAATATTCTGTCATTTCATATTGAACGTTTAAAACATGCTCTCCATGGTCTTCAGAACAGATGCCATGTTCTTGGGATTCTCATGGGTCGGATACATCATATATACAGCCTTATGAAAAGCCCCCCATTTAGAAGCCAGGATCATGCCTGAGGTATTTGGTAAGCTAAGGTCACCGGGCCCTCAAACTCAGCGAGATTTCAAAGAAGATCTTTGTTGAAAAAGTACAGAGTCCCTTAACATGTCTTGTCCGACAACTTGTTTTTATGTAATCAAATAAAAAAAAATTCATTTTCAGCATTGAATCCCTCAGCTTTGCTATTAATATGCTAATTATTATTGATATTAATATGTTATTATTGTTATTACTATAATAATATTATTTATTCTGATATAACACAATTTCCAGTGCCCTAATTTGCTTCTAAGCTGTAAATTGTTCCTCACAATTTCTCTGTGGAAGCTAACTTTGTGATTACAGTCATTAACAAAATTGTATGTGTGCATGGCATCTATGAATCAAAAGGTCCTTTTCTTATGCAAATTTAAGGTATCAGTAATGAGCCGTGCAAAGTTGCGGCTCTCTGCTTTAATTTATTGAATGATTATCAATGTTATAATTCACGGGTATCCTGTCATGGGTGCTTTTCTATGTTATGTGCTGTACTGCCCGGAAATAGGCTCCCCTGTGATCTTATACTATTTAGCAGCTGAAAGATGGATGGATATAATCATTTGTGCAGTGCTGCACTACTACAAATAATATGATGACGCGAATCTTTAATTTCACACTGTTGTCGGAGAACCAGTCCCATTACAATAAACACCAGTAGCCACTTCAAGTCCCCAGTGTGAGAGATTACAGGAAGTGTAACTCCTCGCTATGTGGAAGAGTCGGTCCTCGCTACACGAAACGGTGTCTCTTCTAAGTGGATTTTTAAACTGCACATTAGCTGAGACACGAGTGTGATGTAGGACTCCGCAATATTTTAGAACCAAAACTCAATTTTGCATCCCACTGAGGTACGTATTCATACCCAAAGTACTCAAGATGACACAGTTGGACTGTATAATGTCACTTGAAATGTTATGTCAAAAACATTTTAATGGATGTCATGAGTTTGTTTTAGAACCACTGGGGACAGGGAGATCTCTCTCTGAGCTGGCTCACCATGGTAACGGTTCTCAGGCCAGCCGCACTTCACAGTGCAGGTTTTGGAGGTGGTATGCCTAAGTATGAGAACGGCTTCAGCACTGCAACCCTGAACATGACCGCATTCAATCAGGAAATAATGCAGTTACACTTTTTTTAATTTCCAGAAAAGTAAAATCAATACACTGACGAATGTTTCTATAATGTACTTCATTAATGTTGCCAATAAATATTATGTAACATTGCCAAGAGCAAGAGCCAACTATTTGATGTTGAATGTCAGTAACCTTCTTAGCTTTTTATAGTAGTGGTGCAGATAAGTTAATGGCGAACAGGAAAACCAATTAATCGAAAAGCAAAACGAAATACTAAAAATCATACTCTGCAGATGTTGAAATATGTATTAAAACAATACACTCGGGTGAAACTATGATTTAAGTTAACTATCTAACTATGCATCTATACACACAGTGTCATCCCAAAATCTTCTGTGATTCTATTAGTTTATTGATTTATGTTTTTATGCTTTATTAACAGGGCCCTATTATGCATTTCTAGTTTTTCCCTTTCGGGTTATATAGTGTGTTATACAGCTTTACGTGCATGTAAATGGTCAAAGTCTTAACGTCCAAAGTACATGCCAAAGACAGTAACTCTCACCCCAGAAACCACTATTCTTTAATCTGCACAATACACCTTGTTGGAATTCCAGCCCTTACTTCCATGACATGGTGAGATCACCTTGTAACACAATCCTTATTGGCTGCCTACCTGCAAGCCTGGCACAACCTCACACAACCTGCAGCCTTTGCAGCAACTTTTTCCAACAAGGGTGGAGCCTGTAGGGTGACCAGTCAGCACACTGGGCTCGTCAGGGGTGGGGCTTACAGTGTTTCAGACTGAGTTATAGTCAGACTGAATAGAGATGTACACTAAGAGGGAAATAATGTGTTTTTGGAACACTGAAGCATGTAAATGTATTCTAGTAGACCCCCACAATACAATCATGAACAGTAAAAATAAGCATAATAATTATTTTCCAGTGCTGCATCTCAGTGTCACTGAGGGAACATCTATCTAACATTTTAAGTGTTAACATGCCAAGTATAACAGTTTCATAAAACCCAATTACACACAACCTAACATACTCCACTGATGCATTTCATAATTTATTTATATAGACAGGTACTGTATCATTAAGAGGGAGCATTCAGACTACACCGTTATTCGTAAAATCGTAATTTCTTCATGAGCCAGTTTTGCAGCTTTGGGGTGAAAGGTCCAGGTCTGCTCCCTAGCAACAGAACCTAAAGGGCAACTGTGCAATCCGTGCAGATAAACGTTCCGGGTGTGTTAGCAGTGTGTTACGCTTCACGAAACTGGCATCAGGAGGAACAAGTCTTTCTCTGCTTTCATGGTTCATTTGTTGATAGATGTTGATAGGTATTAACTGTATGACTTGCTAATCTACTGTACCACATGTTTTTATCGTCAATAGTTTATTAATAGCCAGCACTTCTGTTATCAGAACAACACATTTTTTTAATCTCTTTGTGCAGGCACACATTTTTCTTGAGACACGTTGAAGGGTGAGACTGTAACCATCCCTGTAACCAGATGCAACCAGATTTTGAACTTGTAAAATTTGGGTTACGAATGCTTCTCCCAGATCATCTTCCTACCAGCTGTATTTACAATGCATGAAAGGAGATAATTAAGTTCTAATCAGTACATCTTAATTTGAGAGATTTCTCCTATACATTCATTGCTTGGAGAGTCACTTTTTGCATTCTTAAATTCTCCCTTCGATGTGCCATGACAGATTTTGTTATTTCACACGTTATAGTCATGGGAAATGCATGCTGGGAGGAAGTCACATGGCGCAGAGACTTGTCGTGATTAGAACATCTGCCACCCAAGCAGCCCAGACAAGCTTGCTCAGAGACATTATTTCCCTGGGTAGGGACCAGGGGACATTCCAGTCAGCTGTCTGCATTTCCTTCACTGACAGAATACATATTCACTAATGCTCCCTGTTCATAGTCTGCACACAACAGTTTTTAAAAATTGTCTTATGGTAATTCATTACTTATTTTACAAATGTAATTATTGTTCTCCACTTCTCAGTCTGAAGTGTTATGTATAAATTCAAACCGTGTGAGGAGTGGCATCTGTCATGGACACACAGCCGTCCTGGTTGCACTCTGACTGGCCTTTTCACAGTAAGTGGAGTGTGATGTATCACCAAACTGGCTCTGTGTCATTCCTGTTGCTGCAGACGCAAGTTTCACTAGACATTCATCTTTCTGACCTGATCAGATAATCACATCCCATTTCTGTGCAGGCTGTTGAGTGTGCAGACTATGGCTGAACCTGCAGGTATTAGCTAGCGTGTAGCTAATGGCAGCTTGCCACAGTGGAAACTACTGTTTTCATATGCATCCCATTCTCTGCCCCTAAATTGGTCAAAAAAGATGCTGCTTGCGTAACCTGTCATTTGCATATCAAAGACACGCTGTTGCTACAGTAATTAGTGCTGAAGTATTAAACAGGAAGTGCTCCCTTTGTTTCCATGGCAACCATGTCTCAAAAGCCGGTTTCTTCACGCAAAATCTTTTAAGGTTGTGTAAGTCTAGGTTGCCTCTAATCTGAAAATATATCCATGAATGGAAAATTAATAATAATAATGAGAATTTTTTATATAAAACTGTGCTTAAAGATTTATTTTTTGTACAGCTTTTATACTGGACTGTTCACTGTTGTTGATTTTGTTATGGGTTCTGTTGTTGATAATGATTGGTTTATATTAATACACTACAGTAGGAGCTACCAAACTGCTGGAATACCGGTAGGAAGGTCGGAATCCCCTGCACTTGGAGATTTCAAATATTGAATCTGACCAGTTTTTATTAATTGACTTCAAAATAATTGGCACCACCTGTTTTAATCATCGGTATGCATCTTTTGGCTAGAAGGTGTGCTGTTTGCCTAGAAGTTGGGAGCTCCAAGGCACAGACAAAATGAAAGACAAATACCTGTGGCCACTGTTAATATATTTATTATAATATATATCCCTGTCCCTAATGGCTCTAAAACAAACTCAAGAGTTTCAAAAAGGATTGCGGCTGCACCTGCTCCTCATTCCCCAGCAGATCTCCTCTCTTATAGTTTTCTGATTATATTTACAATTGAATAAATCCCATCTTCTCCCTTTGCAGTAGAAAGGGGTCAAAATAGTTTACCAGGACTGGTTTATGCCGAGATTAGGTAATTGCTGTTCCTTACTCCAAATAACAATTTCTCAACAATGCAGACCACTGTCATTTTACTCTGAATCCATATATTAATATACAACCCCTAATACTTAATAATGTCCTTTTATGTTAATAATGAAATTAATAATGTTTAGACAGATATTTAAAAATCATTATTTTACATAGAGCGTAGGAAGACAAATTGTTATTTTCAGTCTAGGTTCGTGCATTTAGGCATATTGATTCTGCAAAAATCTGAGACACTCAGTGAAACAGTTTTCAGTTTTTACCACGGTAAAATGCTGTTGAAAATGAATTCGGACTTCCTTGGGGAACTTTTTACTGGCCAGGCATTAGCGCACGGAAGCACATTGATCAAGACAACATGATGCACAGACAGTTTCTCTTAATGGCCCATCGTTAAAAATTCATTTCCAAGTGCATTTCAGCACAGCTAAGTCATCACACCCACAATTATCTGTTGAAATAATACATTATTAGCTTATGAAAGCCCATGGTGCTTTATGTCACAGTAAATAGCAGGCATGGGGTATAGAACCATGCCTAAAAATCAGAACTGGATGGCCCCGTTTATTAGGCATCGATGACTACATACTGTAGCATGCTCAGTGCTCATGTATAAGTAAAAAAGAATGCATTACAGGCATGATATATCAACACATTCATATATTAATGTTTTAAAATATATGAATATTTTTAATACTAATATATTCATTTCTGAACATCAAAGGATATCAGTTAATGAAACTCATAAAGTTCAGAGTTGTCAATTTCTCCATAAATGTCCTTTGGGATCACAGTATCCCTCGTTAACATCTAATTGATGTGGGTCTTTGTTTTGCTGGAGTGCCGTAGTTCACCCAGATAAATACCAGTGGTCATACATGTTTGGCTGATGAGATGATCTTACTTATATAATATGTGTGTGTGTGTGTGTGTATATATATACACGCACGCGTGTGTATGTATATGAGAGAGAGAGATACATTTTAGATGACAATAAATTTGCAGAAAATGCTTAAATGTTCTGAATCACAGTGCTGGTATTTCCTGCCATTCTGAATGAATAACACATCGGCAGTCGTAGGGTAACAGTCCTGCCTTTCTGAATGAATAACAAAGAGAGTACATCGGCAATCACAGGGTAACAGTCCTGCCTTTCTGAATGAATAACAAAGAGAGTACATCGGTAATCACAGGGTAACAGTCCTGCCTTTCTGAATGAATGACAAAGAGAGTACA
>JAODKM010000035.1:4739599-4758026 GCA_026780845.1 Petrocephalus sullivani | reverse complement strand
CAAATTTCACCAGTTTGCTGTATATATTAGTGTCTATATCATTTATATAAATTAGGAACAATAGTGGTCCTAAAAATCATGTGTTTCTCTAAATACAAACTATAAACACATGTGCTCTTGTGTCTGAAATGTATAAATTTAAATAGTATTCAATATGTATTTACTCGTCATAAACATTTGTTTGGAAGATGGCCTTCACATTAGAGGATTGCCTTCACTGGAATCTGTTGGGGCAGCTGATAACATGGAGGTTAATTTTCGATGGACAGATGGAAGGTGAGGTAACTGGCTTTCAAGTCATTATCCAGTGGGCCATGTAAACAGGTTCTTTTAGTCAAAGGCTATTAAAGACCATCTGTCTTTCGATGTGGTATAACTGTCTACTAATCCAAAACATCTATGACAAACCCCTGGATACAGTTAAAAATGAATTTAAAGAGTGACACAAATTCAGTAATCCAGTTTGCCACTCAGATGGCAAGGTCTAAGACAGCCAACATGTTGATGGATTCTGCTCCATCTCAGCAGCACTTCAACATGCATCCAAATTGGCAGCTGAAATGCATGAGATTTTCATCAGAACTGTATGTCTGGAGACCAGGACTTATGCTCTAACCTGTCTTTCTTTCTGTTAGCGGCATTTCCACCAATATCCTACTCACCAGTGCTGGTATTGTAAATACTCAAGTAATTAATTCTTTTTGATGTTTTTCAGGGTGTTTAAGAAAGCAAGCCCCAATGGCAAAGTAGGTTTGTTTTGATTTTTTTCTGAAGACCCATATCTGTCAAGGGGGAAATTGTGCCATTGCTTACCGACTTTTACTTGGTAGACAATTTTGTCCAACACAAAATAGATTTATATGGGAACACTTTAGTTCATGGTCTGCTGCTTAACTATTAATAGACTGTTACTGATCAATTGATAATAAATGAATGGATGGAAATATTCATTAACAAACAAGAAATATAGAAATGTATTACAGTCATATCTTGCTCCTGGTATTCACACAGTAGCTTGCAAATCCCTTACAAATTATAAAACTATGGGTTAGCTCTTTCATAAATATTCTAAATATTTTCTGAGACAGGAGGAAGACATTCCTAATTTTGATTGTAAGTGAATTTTAAAAATTCTAATATTATCAAATGAGTATTTATGCAGCAGACCTTAAACGCATGTATTGCCATTTATACTGATTATATAGCTGGAACTGAAGTGCACACCCCTACAGCGGGGTTTCCCAATCTGGTCCTTCAGGGCCCATAGACACTTCATGTTTTTGTTCCCATTGGACTGTCTGCTAGGAAGCTGGGAGGGAGCAAAAATGTGGACCGTGTGTGGGTCCCTTAGGGCTGGAATGGGAGACAATGCTCTAGGGGTATAACATGTTGAGTCTCCCGATGCATCACTTGCACGCATGCATAATAAGCTGCAGGCTATTATAGATCCAAGTCGGAATGAATGTACTTGTGCTTAACAAGGCAGCGACCTTGCGCCGCATGGGTCATCTTGGGTCATACTCACCACTGTCCTGACAAATGATCATTTGTTATGCAGACAGCCAATCAGCTTTCTTTTTCCCCTAGCTTACTGTGTACCTTGGGAAGAGGGACTTTGTTGACCAGATTAACCTTGTTGAACCTGTTGGTAAGCCAATGCTCTACCTCCATTTGTAGCTGTATTGATTTTACTAGAAGTCTGCTTCTGAGGAAGAATATCACTCAATGAGTTTTGTTTTTATCAATGATATTACATGACATTTCTAACTTCTGAACATTAAAAATGGATTAATCTCATAGCACAAAGTCTCATTTGCAACTCGTGGCTTTTTGATTATTGTCCAAGGAAGTTGAAAGGGCTGCTAATTCTTTGGACCTGTATTTATATGTCCCCAGATACATAAATATTTAATCCATATCTCACTTTCAATTCTGTGCCTTCCAGATGGTGTGGTTCTGATTGACCCAGAATACCTAAAGGAAAGAAAAGGTGACAGGATATGCAGCCAGCCGAGTTTCCCACATCCCCGTGTGTCAAGCCTGTGTGTTTCAGACCTGTGCTCTTGTTCCTGTGTTATTATGGGATGGGCTTGTGCCATTTGAAGTGATTCTTGTATTTAGAGGCTGGGTTTGCAGTGATTTCTATTGTCTCACAAAGCCTCCGATTCTGATAGAATTTAAACTGAATGTATTTTAATTTAATGAAACTGTGCATGATGTATTTTTGTTCAATCTTCTGAAAGTGTAAATAGAAATCTAATTTCGGAGTTGTAGCCCTTCCTCTAAGATTGCCTATCGCTGCAATAAGGTCATAGGGCCCAAACGGCACAGGCTGAGGGTCCTGCTTCTGTTTCCTAAGCCAATAGCGTTCGTTCTCACATTTTCCAGTTTTTGTGACCCTGACGTGTGCCTTCCGCTACGGCCGCGAGGACCTGGACGTCCTGGGCTTGACGTTTAGAAAGGACCTCTTTGCCGCCAACATGCTAACGTTTCCTCCAATGCCAGATGGGAAAAAAGCCCTAACCCGACTTCAGGAGCGCCTTATCAGAAAGCTTGGGGAACACGCGCACCCCTTCACTTTTGAGGTAACGGCGCTTTAATTGGTTATTGGAGGCCCCCACAGTCCATTGTGAAGAATGTGTTGGAGTGACTTTGGAGGCACATGGATGGCTGCATTCCTAGTGCATATTTTTACACATTTAAGCTTTTTCTGCAGATTCCTCCCAACTTACCTTGCTCAGTCACCCTTCAACCAGGACCAGAAGATACAGGAAAGGTAAGGAAAAGTGCACGTTTTAAATTGATTCGGTGTGCAGCTGATATGTTGTTGAATAGGATCCAGAGGCCTCATTTGCGTAAATTTCATTGTGGGGAAACAACCTGCCGTGCATACATTTCTCTTTGGAAATGTCGGAACTATCTTGTGAATGTGCGTACGTGTACGATGTCCACAAGAGGTGATGTCGTTTTGAAATCTCAAACTTAATTCAAGGCAAATACCTAGCCTTTGTCTTACACAAATAAATGGAAAATCGATAATCACAGTTCACATTTTTAGAGTTGCTGTTTTTCACATGAAGCAGAGGGTCGATGGTATAAATTGTTAGAATGCATGTGGTCAATATTGCTGGTCTACCCGCAGTTCCTTGCTTTACATGGCCAATGCATTTTCCTGTTTCAGTCCAAAATGTCGCATACGCCTGCCCCCGAGTTTCCATAAATATTTGCATTTCTTGTTGTCAAGCTTTGTTTGATCAAAACCCGGGATTTTATTGTTGCATACACACATTTTGGGCATCTTTTGCGTGTAGATAGATAAGGCCCAAGGGCTGTGCATGAAATGATGCGTATAAACAGTATTTTGTGAATTTTGATTTGTGCTGAGCCTGAAACATTGAAATGTCAAACGAAGGGTAATTTGATGTCACCCATAAATTATATAAGGTGCCCTTTTATTATCTTTGAAGGCCTGTGGGGTTGACTTTGAAGTAAAAGCTTTCTGTGCAGAAAACATCGATGAAAAAATCCACAAAAGGTACGTGTGCCACCTGCCGCAGTCATGAAACCGGCTGCCGTGAGGCAAACATGCAAGCGAACGGGGAAATACAGAAAGTGACCATTTGGGCTACAAGGGCAAGACTCGGGGGATAAAAACAGGACTGTGAGACGACGGGGGCAGAGGGTCGCCTTTGGTCGCGTCAAAAATAACTTGTCACATGACCAAAGCTCTGTCAGTAGCTGGTGGCGTCCTTGAGAACCCACTGCAAGGCAGATAATACCATCGTAACCGCAGTCATACTGTGACCTTTGGATCACAGGGGCTCACAGCATTGTTCCTAATCTCGCGAAGTTGTGCATGCCACTGCATATCATCAGTATGTGATGTGTCATCGGCGAATTGCTGCTGCAAGCTCCAACATTGTGTTTCAGTTTCGTATTCTTCACATTAAGGGGAGTCATTCCAGACTGGCTTTAGAACCTAGAACCTAAGAACTAGATAAGTAGAAATTCCAAACTAATAACCTTCCAGGCACTCCTGGAAAACAACATATTCAGTATTTTGTTTCATTCCTGGGATAAATGGGATAAATATTCCATGGGTGAAAGTTAAATAGGAGGGGCAACGTGAAAGTTTGTAGCCGAAATCACAGGTAAATCACAGGGAAGCATCATAGCAGGCTGCTGTCCTTATACTGTTAGGCTGTCTCTTATCAGCAAAGCCATTAGATGGAGATGAGAGAGTAACCCGTGTGCTCTGCCATGCAGGAACTCGGTGCGTCTTGTCATCAGGAAGGTGCAGTACGCTCCAGAGAAGCCCGGTCCACAGCCCATGGCTGAGACCACTCGCCAGTTTCTGATGTCCGACAAGCCGCTTCACCTGGAGGCCTCTCTGGACAAAGAGGTGAAGGAGTGAGGGGCGTCATAAGCTGGAAGACATGCATGGAACCACAATCTTCTCAGTTATGATTGTAATTAAACTTTCTGATCAGACAAAGATAGGGTTCAAATTTCCACCATGGCTCCTTCTGTGTGGAGTTTGCATGTTCCTTTGGGTTCCCTGGTTGCCCACCACAGTGCAAACACATGGTGAGCTTAATTGGATTTACCAAATTGTCCATAGGTATGAATGGTGTGTGTGTGCCCTGCAATGGGCTGGTGCTCCATCCTGGGATGCTCCCTCCCTTGTGCCTGTAGTGTCCCCACAACCCTGGATAGGACAAGCTATTATGGGAAATGGATGGACATCTGGACGGAATGATTGATTGATTTGTTCGATTCGGTCTTTGCCCTCATCCTTCAGATTTACTACCACGGAGAGCCAATCAACGTGAATGTCCACGTGACCAACAACACGAATAAGACAGTGAAGAAGATGAAGATCTCAGGTCAGCCGTAGGCTCGACTTGACGTGTGACTCTGGGCGGCGATGGGTGATGCTCTGCTGAAAGCTGCCGTTTTGTGTCTGCCTTCACAGTGCGTCAGTATGCTGACATCTGCCTGTTTAACACTGCGCAGTACAAGTGCCCCGTGGCGACGGAGGAGTCCGAGTAAGACGTCTACCAATAACCCCATTCCTCGTTTGGAACATCTGTGACATTTTCAACAAACCAATCAAGTCTATAGAACACTGTATTCCTCATCAATTATTTGATTAGCAATGCATAATTTCTAAGGGTTTAAGAAGAGAAATCTCATGGGTACTTTTCTGAGGTCTGGCACAAATTGTTTCCCTTTGCCCACAGCGACATCGTAGCGCCCAGCTCCACTTTCTGCAAGGTGTTCACCCTCACGCCCTTCCTGGCCAACAACCGAGAGAAACGCGGCTTGGCTCTAGACGGGAAGCTGAAGCACGAGGACACAAACTTAGCCTCCAGCACCCTGTAAGCAAACCCTACTTCCTGCAGCCAAGACGGCGTGTCCGGCGGCTGAGCTGTGAGACCTTACCATGTTCCTCTTTCGCAGGCTGAAGGAGGGAGCTAACAAAGAAATCCTGGGGATTATTGTCTCATACAAAGTCAAAGTGAAGCTGGTTATTTCCCGGGGAGGGTGAGTGTTTCCCATCCCCCCCCCGGGGAAGATTAACTATTCTACTGCCTTTCTAAATCTGCATCACTGGAGTTGGGATGTGTAACAATGTGTACCATTTTCTGCTGTTCCAGGCTCCTGGGAGACCTCGCATCGAGGTAATTCTTGTTTTGTGTACTGCTGATTATCTTTAGGTTAATTCAGTGCTCAGTGGAGTGTCACTTATATGTGTTAATGCTGACATGCTGCTGGATGGGAACATGCAAATAAATTTAATACGTTTATGAATATGTGCTATTATTTTGTCGTGTAAGTAAGCCTGCCGTCTTGTTAGCTGAGTGGTATATTTGAGGTATTGTGCTTCCTTCTCAGCGACCTGGCGATTGAGCTCCCATTCACATTGATGCACCCCAAACCTATCGAGGGCTCTTCCTACAGAGATGGTATGCTTGGCACCTCAAAACAGAATCTTACCCCTCTGTTATGGTTCATGACTGTCACCCCCTACAACAGGGCTGTTTAAATCACGGTCCTCAGGCCCGAGCACTGCTGATTTCCCATACTTCCTTTACCTTTTGAATCCTCTGTTGCCAGTAATTATTAAACTAACTATATTGGAGAACTAAAAATAGAGCCTGGATTTGGAATCGAGGGCCAGATTTGATTAGCCCTGCTCTAGAACAATTCCACCAGAGAATTTTTGTTCAGTTAGAGTTGTCGAGATGTATAAACTCATTTAGCTCGGCATTGTTGCCTCCTGTGTCCCGTGACCTGTTTGCGGTACCATGAACTCGTGGCCTGTTTGCTGTGTTTTTGCCTCAGCTACAGAAAAGGACGCACCAGTAGATGCCAATCTGATCGAATTTGACACAAAGTAAGCCGACCGTTGTTCCGTCGTTCTCGGGACCCCATCCCCAGGGTTCTGCGTGTGCAGCCACGCCAGAGCTGATGTCCACTTCCCTTGTTCTCTGTGGTTCACTCTTACCTCATATGAATTTTAGATGATAATCATAGCTTGAGTGTGAGTGACTGGTGTGTGAGTGTGCCCCACAGGCCCGGCTCCGGCTCTCGGTAACAGGGTGGGCCAGGAAGGTTTTTTGGGGGGGCAAGTACATATAAAAAAACTATATTGCGGCTGGGTGGGCCAGCCTTGTGATTGGGTGGGCCTTGCGCACCCTGCCCCCCCCCCATGAAACCGGGCCCGGTGCCCCGTGATGAGTTGTTGTGCCATCCTGGTTTGTTCCCTGGCTTCCACCTGAAGCCTCCGGGATAGGCTCTGGACCCCCCACGACAAGCGGTTTCAGAGAATGGATGGATGGAATCATAGCTTACGTCATACAAAAAAATGCACGCACATAACTTAAAACATTTAACATGGTTTTGAGGTTTTAAAAGACATTGATGATAATTTAGCTAATATGTCAACATTATGCTCACATCACCAAGGTGGTAGAAAGCTGATTGAATATATGTCCTTGTAGTTGCATGCTGGGGATTCTTAACCGTAGGTCACAAGTCAGTCCCTCGATCTCGTGTTTCCCATAGTGACGACGACATCGTCTTTGAAGACTTTGCGCGACAGCGTCTCATAGGGGCGAAGGAAGAGAAGGATGAGGACGAGGATGGGGCCGACTCACCGAAGCTGAGCGACAGATAGGCATCGGGGCGCGGGTGCGAAGCCTCACTGGCCGGTGGCATGCGGGTTCACCATAGCCTGGAAGAGCCTTTAACAGTCTTGTGCCTGTGGCGTCATCGTGTTGTTGCTCACCTTAGTCTTATTCCATTTCCATGGGAACGTAGAGTTAAGAGCCCAGCTGAGTCTGTGCACAAGGCTTACAGCGGACGTGGTAAATGGGGTTTGGTCACCCAGCGGGCTCTGCTAGAGAAGTGGGCGTCAAAAGCAGAGAAAACTTGTCCTATGACAGCTTCGGTTACTTTGATAGATTGGTGGATTAAGGTTGTTCCCTCTAGGACGAAACAGTAACTAAAATCACGCCCTAAGAGTAATTACCTACTGTATCAAACTGTGAAAAGTACCCCAGAATAATTACAAAAACCCCAACTTTCTTTCACTTGCTGTTACTTGTGATTTATGACAATAGCAATTCACCAGACTTAGCCGTGAGTAGTTTGTGGGATTTTTGTAAATGCCTGGGTGGCTCTTCTTGGACACGTTAGCGACGTACCCTCAGAACAATGGCCTTAAATCATCACTCATTCGTAAATTATGGTTCCAATTTTTATAGGATACTTTCTGCTAATATTATATTAACCTATTTGTACCTACGGATATTGGTTACTACATTCAAATGGGCAGTAACCCTTTATCTCTTTGAATGAATATTTTTTTAAATTAAAAAAAAATATATATATATAATTTTGTAGCAGTCAGTGTTTACAGTATATTTCCCATGTACATTTGCTGGTTTTGACGACACACATGTCTCACCGTCTTTTTCACACAAGGTCTCAGGTGGGTCTGTCTGTAGGAATTAAAGACCTCAGGATGTCTCAAATGTGGGGCGAATGGGGCCGCACTGCTTTGAGGGAGGCGTTAGCGAGCAGACAAAACCAGAGGACAGGGCCTCATGAGGACTGTCTGAAAATGTCTGTTTTGCATGACATGTGTCACTGATGCTCACTGCATGCACATGATGAGATGCCCAGGGGGACTCCGTCATCACGCTCATGGCGAGTGACCGGCTCGCCAAAAAGACACGAGTAGAACCATGACATTGGCTGGAACGTCTGCATGTCTCACGTGTGTTTCATTTATTTTCAGTAACTGGATTCGCTGTTAGATGATAGGTAATGTAGCTCTGGAGCAGGCTGCCTGGCCACCCTGTTCCTTGACTTTGACAGATGCAGCAGATGAGCTGTTCTACTTCATACTGAATTTTAGGAACCCGGTGAACTGTTTGAACCAGAGTCAGAAAAAGCCATAATGCCCGTCTTACTGCTGCCTCGCCTATCGCAGTTTCGCAGGTATTGTTTTCCATGTAGTACAGGAAAAATAGTAAATCATACAGGAAATAAAAAAAAAAACCTATGGAATTTCATATTAAATTTCATATTAAATTTTAAGGTGGAGATTAAGTCGACATCAGTTCTGTATGAGAATTATGTTTAACACAATTTCCTGCCCTCTTCTTTTGCTTTGCCTATACACCCACCTGTAGAGCAAATAAAATGGATCACACTAATTAAGTCCTATCTGCTGTGAAACTATTTTGCAGCCCATCATTACCTCTTTTCTATAAGTTTGGTTTGGTTTGAAACTAAAACATCTCATTTATGAATATTTCACAGTAATTCAAATGTTTTCACAGAAAGCTTCCCCATTCAAGAATAAAATGATTATATGTGTGTGCCTATTAACATGATATTCACATCTGATTACCCCCGAAGATATTTTCACTTCTTGTATATATCTAATTCTAGTGAATGGTGTTAAAGTGTAGAATTTCTGATGAACATACTGGTACTGACTTAGTTAGTTTGAAGAAGAAATATTACAGCATCAATTCTGTAATTCTTAAGTAATCTGTATATTTAAGTTTTATTTTTAATTACTTGATGTGCCGGATTTACTCTCACTGATGCTACAAAAAAATCAATTTCATCTGCAAATTGGGAAGAAATCTATAATAATCTAATTTTTTTTATAATGTGTGTCCAAATATTAAAGATATTTAGGGACGTTTCCGTAGAGCTTCTGGTCAAGAGAGAGGCCGTCATTATAACAAAGCCAGGTAACCCTGGAGAGTAGTCTTGTCTCCATCTACCACAGCAATTAAAAGTATAGTCGATATAATTAATCGATATCAGTTTGTCAGTGCTGCTGTTTCGTTTTATAATCACTGGATGGCGAATTAAGGTTAAAGGGTGCTGAAAGCTTTCAGGGATAGCTAAATATTTTGAGGGTCCTTGTCTTTCACGTTCGATTTCGCACGTGATAATGAGGCATGAGGCCTAAAGTAGGATGGGAAGCCTGCAGTTGATTTCACGCCCAATCTGAAGTGATGGATCCCCAGGTGGCCTCTAGTGGTGATCTGCTGCACTGCTGTCCTCATAAAGACCATATTATGTAACTACAATCTCTGGGAAAATAACTCCCGTTATTCCCGAACCTCGACACATTTTTGAGAAACAGCTGAACGTAAATGATGGAGCAGAAGTCTGGGGAAAATTTCAGGCAAGGAAAGTCAAGTGTGAGCCAAAATTAGATTCTTTCGTATAAAATATGCCCCCCCCCCCAGGTCAGATTGGGATAAAGGAACATGCAAAGTTCTGAGGCCAATCCATATGAATTAAAGTGTCCTGAAACTTGAATGGGTAATCAAATGTAAAGCTAATGCATTTAATTAAACAGCAGATGGGACAAAGTGAACATTCAAAATGAAGGAAACATGCCCCCCCCCCATCTTAGTTTCTGTATATGTTGTATTTTGTGGCAAAAATCTCAGTATTACCTATTTGTTCCTATGATTTCTGTATTTGTTGATGTAAAATTGTTAAAAGCTGTTTGTGCTCTTGCAAAAGCGTGTAATAAAGTGGTCTGGTTTCTGTGCATCTCTGCTCCGTGGTCCATTCCTGTTGGCCTGTAAGGTGGTCCCGAATATACTGACAAACAGAGTTTGCAAAACACACAAAAAAAAACACAGCACAAAAACAACACACAGCCCCTCCCCTGCTTCCATTAACGAGTTAAAAAGCAGCATTGCATCCCCAGATTCATAAATGTGAAGACAGTCATTAAGGCGAGCATTGCAAACTCCACCTTATAATGGCCACACTTACTCACTTGGATCAGTGTACCCTTAGCGGCCAATTATGTTTGGCCACAGATATCGAAAGCCCGGGGCCTAATTGCAGCTGGACTGATTAAGAAGCTTGTTGTTGATGTTTGGTTGTAGCTTGTGGGACCTGAAAGCCCTCACAGGTCATTTATTTGCACTCTTCAGCACATCTCGTCTCATTAGATGTTTGCAGCCACTCAGTGCTTAACGAGAGCTTTAGAGAAGGTCTTACTGTCAGCCGCTGGACCTTCATCTTCTCTGTGTCCACAGTTGCTTTATGGCATTGTGTACCTCTGTGATGTATATCGAGGCGCGGTTTTACTGGTCTGCCAGTACGTTTAGTCTTTTTCCTTTGCCCCTGCTTATTAACAGTCTCAATACAAACTTTTCAGAATTTCGTCACCTCTTTTTTCTGCTAATTAAAGGTTATAGGCATTTGTGTAATATTGGTTTGCATAGAAAATATTTAAATGGACTTATACTGTAATGCATAGGAATACAATTTGAGGTGAAGGTGAAATAAATTAGTTATTTGTTTAAATAAACACTGTGATTATCGTTCTCACTGTCTGTAAGAGGAGATTTTGTTGCTCTGATGGTAGCCCTGCAGCCTCACTCCACCATAACTATAGACTCGATTCATTTAGTTTGCATGTTCTGCATTTCTCGTTACAGGTTTAAGCCCAAAGACGTGAGAGTATGACATCTTTGGGTTGTACATAGTCTGTGTGCATTCTGATGAACTGACATTCTGTCCAGGGGAGGCCCAGATTGGTCAATCGGGAGAATCCTCGGTGGGCCCCTTATCTGTTGTCAACAAAATAACATGGAGTCAGTTGGAGACAAAATACTTTTGTTTAAAATTCTACAACGACGTTTCAGTGTGCAAACCTGCAGGTTTTTTCATGCACACAGCACACACACACAATTGACCGTGAATGCTCTGCGTAGAGAAGCATGACCGCCTGAGCACAATGCACAGTCATGGAGGTGCCACCATGGATCACTTGCTGTCATTTCTCATATCACCAGCTAAGCACTGGAAGTTTCTCAAACGACGGATGTTAGAAAGATAAGAACGTCAGACTGCTTAAAGAGTTCAATATGATATTTATTTTTTTTTCTTGAAATGTCAGTGATAAATTCATCAGGATAATAAAACTTGAATTGTGGTATCATTTATCAAAGTTCCCCAAGAAGGAAGACAAAATCGGCTGGTCTTGGGCATAAAGCTCCAAGGATGAAAAATAGCCCCACTCCATGTCTGGTCCAGGGCTATGAATAAAATATTAAGCAGAGTAATATTTCGCTTTGATGTTCTCCTGCTCTTTATAGTCGAATATGCAAGGTGGCACACAATCAACATCACTAACTTGTATGCATGCCACAAGTAACTGACACCAACTGGCTCTGAGGTTAGGATCTGATCCACACAACACCAGATGGCCCTCCACTGCGCAGTCTGGCTAGCATGCAGGCCTCTCCCCTATGTCACACGACCATCCTCCGTAATTGATTGCTCACACAATCAGACATTATATTAAGCTGGTAAATAGCAGAACTGAAAACAGTGTAGTTAATTAATCCACCCTCTGATTAGGGACTAGCATTGACTTCTCTAGCGCTGGGCTCCCCTGGATTAGCACACAGGCTGAGATTGCAGCCTTAGTATGAAGCTGATTTCAGTCAGTGGCCAGCCACAAATACTGCCTACATTTGTCCAAGTACATGTTTACTGAAAGTCTTCTCTTCTTCTGCCTCATCTTGATTGAAGATTTCCAAAATTTTTATCAAAAAGCTAATGTACAGGTCTTCTCAAAGTTGACAGAGAATATTTTTACTATAACATTATTGCCATATTTTACATTTTAACAACGGTTCTGTCAATGTTAGCGTCATAACAGTACCTGAACATCATTTTAACAATTAATATCAAAAAAACATTTTTTATGATAGTGCTGTATGTGTATACTGTGAATGTACCAGCCTTGCACCCCTTGAGATCATTATGTTATATATTATTCTTGTATATAATGTTCTGGGAACATCAGGAAAACCGAATGATTTCAGTGTTTCCACCTTAATTGTACTGTTTGGTAAATGTTCCTATATTGAAAAATTGTTAGCTGGGTGGCTTCAAGCCAGGGCCCGTGAGGCTACTGTTCTCATTTATTGGTTTTAGTGGTTTCTTCTGAGTTGGTTTCATTGGTCAACAATACAAAGCATCTTGTTCTCCACCTATCAGCCTATTCATCAGCCATTGACCTTTCACCTTCAGGCTGTTTGCTTCTCTAAAGGCTCATTTCTCCTTCATTAATGGTTGGTTCTCTTGGGTTTTCTTGCCTATACCACAAGACAGTATTGTTGTGTCCAGCTGCTTCTAATTAGTGCAGCTGCGGAGCTGATCCAGCACCAGAAATAGGCTGTGATTAAGTCCAAGCCCTCTTCTGACCCCACTTGTGGCTCTGACCAATCCTGGGTCCCCTTACATTGCTACCTTGCTAGCTAATAAAACCGCTAGAGGCTGAGGAGGGTGGACTCTGTGACGAAGGGGGCAGTAGAGTGCCTGGGGGCCCAAAATGATGCAAGTCATAATCTAAGACATCACACAAAAAAGAAAAAATCTCAGCACAGTTCCCTGTTATGAAAAGACAATTGTAGTGAACTTATAGTAAATAGTGAATTTTCTTTTACAGCCATTCTTGATCACAAATGATATATCTAACGGTACTATTAGATTTGGCCACTAGTTTTCATACATTATGCCCCACAAGACTAATTTATCATTAAAAGTATCACAAGGTACAGCAATTGAAATTGTCCACAAATATGTATTATGTGCTAAACAAATGCGGCTTCTTTGGTTTCTTTTCAACGATTTTCATAAATGCCTGACGACGAATTGTTCATTTTAAATTAGCTCCACCCACCTCGGGAGATCAGGGCATAACTGCCAAAAATGTCGATGTGTCAGGGTGCTGAAGAGCTGTCATTGGGGAGCAGGAGGGAGTGGGGTCATACTCTGACACCCCGAAAGAGCCAAGTGCAAAGCCAAACTGCAAAGTGCGACACTGAAAATACATATACACTATCAACAATTTAAATCAAATTTATTTGCACTTCGCAACCGTAATTCCATCTGTCAGACTTCTTAAAAAGAAGCAAATGATGAGATACTTTCTTATTAAGTCAATACATATTTACAGAGAAATATTTTATTGTCCATTTTGTCACACTGAGTGGAATGTGTTTGTCTCTCCCAAAAATACATTAATGATATAATAAGTCTAACGAAGGCGAGAGCATAGAGACAACAGGTAAGATGTACAGAGCACCCCATAAGGAATTAAACTTTCAACATCGCCACATTTACCACGAAGGTTTTATTTGTCCTCATGTTAAACATTTTCAAAGCTGCATTCCTTATTTCCCTGGTGCGGACACCATAAATAATAGGGTTTATCGTAGCAGGGAAAACAATGTATAGAACTCCCAAGAAGGTGTTCACGTCTGTTGTGATGGGGATGCCGAGATTGTGCGAGAGAAACGTGATGCTCCCCACCAGGTAGAAGCTCATCATAACCATCAGGTGAGTACCGCAGGTGTGGAACGCCTTCCAGCGGTCCTCCCCCGCCGCTGCCCGCAGGACGACGCTCAGGATCCTGGCGTACGAGAAGGCGATGACGGAGATGTCGATGCCCACGAAGCAGACGATCACCACCAGTCCTACGGCGTTGTTTCCACTCGTATCGCCGCACGCCAAGCTGACGAGAGCCATGTGGTCGCAGTAGCAGTGGCTAATGATGTTTGAGCCGCAGAACTGCAGAGGACGTGCAAGGGCGACCAGAGCCACCATTATCGTCCCACTCCGTACCAGCGTCAGGATAACCAGTCTCACCAGCACGGAAGTGTTCATGATTTCAGAGTAGCGCAGCGGATTGCAGATGGCCACCAGTCGATCCAGGGCCATGGCCAGGAGGATGGAGGATTCCAGGGATGAAAAGAAATGTGTGAAGAACATCTGCGTTAAACAGCCCTCTAAGGAAATCTCATTCCAGTCAAACAGGAAGCTCAGAAGCATGTTGGGTACAATAACAGTGGGGACGATTATATTGACAACAGCCAAGCTGGATATCAGTACGTACATGGGGCCATGCAAGTTCTGGAAGTATATAATCACACAGATCATCAGCGAGTTGCCGGCCAGGGCCAGCACATACGTTATGAAAAATGGCAAGAAAAGTAAACGTCTATATTCGTATAGCTCTGGAAATCCTAAGAAAATGAACGTGGTGTGGGTGAAGTTGCTTTGTAGCAGTGCTTCAGCCATGGCACTTTGGACTAACCTGAAAGTCCATTAAAATGAAAAGATGTTATTGCAGTCTGTCACAACAGAAATGCATATGATTAACTACGCAGTCAGACAGACCTACTTTTTGCAATTTAATTTGGAACATTTAAAAAAATATATACAAAGAATATAATCATGGCTCATTGCATGTAACCTCAAGATTTCTTATTCTCTTTGTTAATGTTATGTTCCTTAGGGCCAAAATCCATACCTGCTTGGCTCCCGTTTTATTTTCTTTCCTGTTGTTTCTGCAGAATAGCATTTAATCAACGTAGTAATAAATTTTGTTGGTTGGCCAGCTGGAGTGTCTGGCCCATCCTAGGTGACTCTTGCTGCAAGTCTGGTGGATTTATAGCATACATAGCAGAACAGGCATTGGTCTCATAGGACCTCCTGTAGCTTCAATTATCTCTTCATTGATTGCTGTGGCTGGGAAAACTCCCTGTAGACAACTCAAAGGTGACACACACAACCCTAGAGTGATGCCAGGAGTATTACTACTAACAATGCAAGCTGATTTGCTTCGTGTGATGGGTATTTGTCTCCAAAGTATTGTTTTGATACCTTTAAAGTCTATTTAGAAGGTTATAGTTATTTGTATTTAGTACAAGGAGATGGCAATGTGAAATTTTTGCAAACAGTGCTATAACTGGCAGATGCTGAGAAGCTTAATGGTTTGCGGGTAGAAGTCTCTGAACCTTGTGCTTCAAATGCAGATGTTTCTGTGCCATCTGTCAGAAGGGAGGAGGGAGATGTGCAGCTGTGTAGGGTGACCTGAAGTCCTCGATGATGCTGCGTGCCATTCAGCACGTGGTGACGGTGTCGACTAATTAGTTCCTGAAAAACCTTGCATTCACTAAAGTCGCTAACATAGGGTTAGGGGAATCTGACTCCAGAACTTAGCTACTTCAGCCAAACAAAATGAATTAAATACTAAAAAGTGATACCAGTGGCCAATAATGTAATTATGTGCATGACCTCAGAGATCTTGTGGTGCTGAGCTGACAGAGTTGATCTCCTATGTGGGAAGGGGCTGAAGCATTTATGGCTTGTGATCTGGACCTGGACCTGGTCTTCATTGGGGTCCCAGAAGTGGTGCTATGGCGGTATAAAGTTGCCTTTGACAATTTGTCTGATCAATGATAAAGACCATTTTGCAAGTATTTGAGATTATAGTTTTTAACATAATCATTCCTTTATGAAATAATCTAAATATTGTTTTCGCTCAATACAAATAATAATAATAATAAGCTCAATAATATAGTGTTTATATAGTCATTGAATATATATTTCAGTTTGGTAAAGGTTTTGTCTAATGAAGGCCCAACTCAGTCATGGTGGACACATTGAGACCAGCGTCGTTAACAAGGTCCCAATGGAGACTGGGCTACAAACAACACAAGATATACATGCAACATTGACACCAGCTGTCTTAGATGAATGGATTTCCATTCTACTAAAGGGCTGAAAACATCCCCGGAGTGTGGCAGCTAGGCGGTGAGGTCATCAGGACCACATACACATCCCATCTTCAGGTTAATTACTAAGCTAGCTGTAATTATAATTTATGTATTGTTCTCTGTCATTGAAAGGGATTAAACCATTGACAGTTTTTTGAAACAATAAATCTAACACCATAAGAACAATGTAGTGTCAGAAAGCTAATGGTATTAAAATCAATTTCTGAACCCATTTTTACTGAAGGGATAATTTTAGCCGTTATGGGTCATAGTTCAACACGTATAATTTACTGCATTTCATCAGTTATTAAAACTTGTTTAACTCTTATCTTTTTGGCTCAGATGAAATTATGTGGTTGCAGCATCCAGGGATTACATAGGCAAAGCGAGTTAACAGCCAGACAGCCACAGGGATGACACCTTTCTCCCGGGAACCGGGGCTTGCAGGTACATGTCATTGAATCATATTTCTGCCTGGAAACCTGGATCAGTGTTTCAAAGTAGGAAGAGCATATAAACATTTGAACTAAGTATTAGTGTTACAGGCAGGGTGCATTATTAATGCTTTAGCACATACACAGATAATAGGAAGGAAGCTGAGGAAAGTACTTTGGTGTTTTATCTCAGTTTCTAATGCTTACTGGAAAATCGAGTCACGCAGGGTGACAAGATAATACATGTCAGATGGGACACTTTCAGCTACCTCTGGTTTTATAAACTACTTTGAAGCTGAATGGCTCATATGCTCGGCTAAATAGTTCTTCTTCAGTTTTTACTGGTTTGTTTCCTTGACTGAACGACTCATCCAGCTGGCTTACATTAACATCCATGACACATGCATGACTATAGGAGACTGACTAATCAGCGCACAGCAAGAACTCAGAGCCCAAGTGAATTCCAGGTCCTGTTAATTAAAAATGATGGTTTGCAAATCCTGTCCTAGCTCAAAGTGTCGCTGGCATGAATTATCTGGACACCCTAATGTCACCTGTCTTGCAACTTGGAACCAGAACTCTTTCCACTATCAGAACAGCCCTTCCTACCACTACTTACATTCCCCTTTGTGAATTCCCCCGACACAGTGCAGGCCCTCTTGTTAAACACATCCAAAGAAATAAATGAGAGTCCGGTTCTGCAGGCCCAAATCAGACCAGGCCGCCAACTTTGTCGTCTGGAACATGTACTGAAGGGGGTGTGAAGAAGACTTTAATTTACTGTTAAAGTACCTAATTTTGTAGCCCCAGCCCATCTCTGGTCAGTGCGTGAAGCAGGTCAAGTTGCATGGGGTGTAAGCAGAGCACTGATTACCCCCCTCTTACTCCTTTGGCAGATCAAAATGAAAAGGAGGGGCTTACAGTGACTTTTCAAGAGATGGTCCCTAATCCTGCTCTTTCTTCTTCAGAGGGCGAGGACTGACACTGTAGCCCAGGTCTATGGGCGTAGGGTTTAAATTTTCCTCCACATTCTGCACATCTATCCCACTGAATGAAAAACATGTTTCTGGGGATGAGGTTCCTGTCAGATTCTTGTCACGATAATTTCACTGTGTTACTTAGCAACTAAACTGAAGAAAAGTGAGATAGGGAATTAGGGAATTCTCAAATTATAACACTACGTGAAAGGGACACTTTTGGTATTTTTCTTGTTGATTCAAGTGTATAATTTAATTATGCATATAAAACTTTTTTACTTTTCATCATTTTATGCGTTCCTGTTTTTTTTTCTCATTTAGGAGTATTAATGACGTAATGGAAATTCCTGAGAAACGTCTGCTTCTTTGGCTGAGGCTGTTATAGCAAACAAGTGGGAAAGCCTGAGAGCTGGGCCAGCTGGGCTTTCAGGCCGTGGGAGGCCCAGTGGCTGGAGTAATGTGTGTGTGCACATATTTATATTACATATTATAATGTCCCCACAGTGTGATAAAAACCAGTTATTTTCTACCTTGTGGTAGTATAACCTCAATTTTATAAAAATCTGTGCAATCAAAAAAACATATTTCGTTTGGTTACTTGTGGTTAAGGTTAGGGCTGGGTAGGGGTTAGGGGTGTCATAGTTGGGATCAGGGTTATGCCCATAGGAATGAATGGAGTGTCCCCATAAAGACAGGAATACATGGAATACACCCATTTAGATAGGTACGCCGAGGCTGTGTGTGTGTGAGTGCGTGTGTGTGTGTGTGTGTGTGTTGGGTGACTAATGACTAATGAAATTCTTTTGTCATACACATGCTCAGTGCAGTAAGAGAGACATAGATATACATACAATATAAGAAATAAGAATATATATATATA
>JAODKM010000035.1:4611183-4630422 GCA_026780845.1 Petrocephalus sullivani | reverse complement strand
TCTCCATGAGCCCATGTACATCTTCCTGTGTAATCTCTGTGTTAATGGCATTTTTGGCGCTACTGGTTTCTACCCCAAGATTCTCATTGACCTCATCTCAGACTCTCACTTTATTTCGTACAGTGCTTGTATAGTTCAGGTTTGTGTGATCCACACTTATATTCTCTCTGAAATGACAAATCTAACAGCAATGGCTTATGACAGGTATGTTGCAATTTGCAAACCGCTGGAGTATCACTCCATCATGACGCCGCAAAGGCTGAGGAACCTGATATTAACTGCTTGGTTTTTTCCTTTAAGTCAAATTTTAATTGGACTATATCTGACAGTCAGACTGCCTCTCTGTGGTATTAGGATTGAAAAGGTTTACTGCTCCAACTGGGACATTGTGAAATTATCCTGCACTGATTACACTTTGAACAACCTTCATGCCTACTCTATCATTGTTTTGTACTTTATTCAATTTGGGATGATCGTGGTTTCCTACAGCCACATCATCAGGGCATGCCTAAGATCCCGGGCAGAACAGAAGAAGTTCATGGAGACCTGCCTGCCCCACCTGCTCACGCTGATGAACTTCATTCTTTCCCACCTTTTTGACATCATGTATGCACGTTATGGATCCAGCAGCGACCTGCAGGGTCTCCGTAACTTCTTCTCCATAGAGTATCTGATCATCCCTCCCCTGCTGAACCCCCTCATTTATGGCCTCAAGCTGAAGCAGATTCGTCGGAGTGTCTGGAGGCTCCTCAGCAGGAAAGTCAGGGCACTGACATAGATCTCATGTTCACTGTCATGGAAACAGTGGATCACCATGTTGTCTGATTGATGGTGTTTCATTTCTCTGTACAGTTCTTAGAATCATTTGCATGCAAGCTAATGATGTCAGGAACATGTGAGCTGATTCCCTCTGCTCTGTGTCTGTGGGCTCTGCATATGTTACCTGGGCTATGCTGGTTTCGCCTGGATGCTGAGGATTCCTACTGCTATCCAATCATATGAAACAAGGCAACCCGGCATCTCTAAATCACACAGCGCATGTGACTCTGTTTCCGCAAGTGTCTATAAGTGCATGTTCCAGTGAACTGGCATCCCATCCAGGGTGTACTCTGGCCTTGTACCCCTCCTGGGATTGACTTCAGCCCTACCCTGTCACAACCCACAACACAGCTGTTGCTGCTGTGCAGGTAAAGATTAGCCTTCGCTCAGCTCTGGGCGAAAAAGTAAAGCACCATGTGGTTCATACAGTGCAGCTCAGTGCACACTGCATTCTGCAGTGACCAGAGCACCAGGGAATGTGTGGGCCTGCAGCTCCCTGCCACAGAGTGAAGTCGCAGTGATATTTACCAAGCCACTGATTTTTGTGAGATGATTAAGCATATGGTCTCCTTGGTAACAGTCCCCTAGGTAACATGTCCCCATTCAAGCTAAATCCCAGAATTAGCAAACGGTTGAATTTCCGGTGCATCTGCATGATACTGTGTTATATGTGATTTGTACAGTGTGGGACCTCGTGTCTGTTTGTGAGGTTAATGTATTTAACTTCACAAGACAAGATATGTACACTTTTTGTACATAAAAATAATTTCAATCTGCTTAGTCTTACACAGTCAGTGTCCAGTTGCTGCACGACAAAAAACACTACGTCTGTACATGGAGGGAAAACAAGCCCCCTCTGGGCACAGCCGTCTGCCTGGAATGGCTGTCTGTGGCCTTGCTGGCTCCCTGACTGACTCCTCCCCCTCATCATGTGACCGACACGCGTCTCCTTCAGGGGCACCAGCCGTTTTTTCACGTATGACTGTCTTCACAATAATAGGTCCAGAACAATCCATTGTACCTGTAGCCAGGTTAATTGGGTAAATTCTCCTTTACACTTTGATATAATATATGTATATATATTCTTTTTTTAAGGCGCAGTGTAAAATTAGATCCACTCTCACATCAGCAACATAACCATGTCTTTGCAAACTGACATCACTCAAAAAAGTTCAAGAGTTCTGGTCTCCACTGTGGTTCCATGTCTGTGGAGTATGCATGTTCTGTCTGTGTTGTTGTGGAGTTTCCTCTGGGTACTCCAGTTTTCCCTGACAGTTCAGAAACATGCTGCCCGTGAGTGTGCTCTGCAATTGGTTGGCACACCATTGTTCCCTGCAATTGGTTGGCACACCATTGTTCCCTGCAATTGGTTGGCACACCATTGTTCCCTGCCTTGCACCAGTCGTCCCATGGATAGGCTCCAGACCCCCTCTGATCCTGGCATATTGTAAAATTATCCTGCTTTGAATATCGTTAATGGCAACTGTATCATTGTTTTGTACTTTATTCAAATCGGGCTGATCGTGGTCTCTTATAGCCACATCATCAGGGCATCCGTAAGATCCCGGGCAGAACAGAAGAAGTTCATGGAGACCTGCCTGCCCCACCTGCTCACGCTGATGAACTTCATTCTCTCTATTTTTTTGACGTCATGTACGCACGCTATGGCTCCAGCAGCAGCCTCCTGCCTCTCCGTAACGTGCTCTCTATAGAGTGCCTCGTTGTTCCTCCCCTGCTGAACCCCCTCATCTATGGCCTCAAGCTGAAGCAGATCTGCCGAGGTATACGGAGGCTTCTCAGCCAGAGAACTGACATCCTGAAATGAATGAATTTCAGGCTGCTTTCCTAAAATAACAATTTCCAAGTAATTAATGCTTTTGGTACTATTTATTTTCTAAATATAATCTGATTGTAAACTGGTAGAATTGAATGACATAGTTAGTTCTATTTTAAAAATGGTGTCTTTGCATAATTTACTGTATATCAGTCGTTCATCTTCACCCTCTGTCCTCATGACTCAAAATTCACCAGCTGTGGGCAACAGATTAGGTATATTAATGTGGAGTCCTGATTCCAAAAACTACTCCATGGCTGGTGCATACAGGTAAGCACTCTGACCCCAGGCTTCATTCTGCCTCACCTGTGTGTGTCTCATGGGGGAGGGAGGTGGAATATGCAAAGACTGAATTTTGCAGTACAGTACTTGGTGTTGCCTGTGCAATGACAGCAAAATGAGCATATCCTGGGCAGTGTAGGTCATGATGTGGGGTTTTGCCCACAACAGGATGCCATGTAAATATATTAATACATCACTCTACTTATTGTTATTGTTTCGTTTCATTATGGTTTCCTTCCTTTGTTTTGTTTCTTTTTAATGTATCAAGCCATAAAAGATATACCTAGTATCTCAATATTATTCCAAACAAAATACAAAGGGCAAAATTATTTTTTAGCAATCTAGTTAAAACGTGTTGGAATATCTTTTCAGTTAACTATTTATTTGATTGTTTTGGCTTTTGGTTTTTTCTTGTTTTTTGGGATTACATTTTTTTATTTGAATGTGTTATATCTATTGCCTCGTGTCTGAATTGTGCTGTATAAATAAACTTGCCATGCCTACAAATACATGAACTCAAAAAGAATTTAATTATATGGTAGCTTGTTTACTTATACATTTAGAGAAAACATAATTTATTTGGTGGTGAGACACCTAAATCTAATTAAATAGTCATAGCTTATGACAGGTATGTTACATTTTGCAAAATCAAGAAGTTAAATACTGCAGTGCATGTTTATGTAATGTCATCTTAATTGAGATGATAAACTTTAATTAAGGTCTTATTAATAATTAGATGTGCGTTCGACAAAGCAGTGATTCTGGAATTTAACTGCGTTTTAAGAACACAATACGCTTAATTTTGTTGTTTTTTGCGGGGTGTGGGGCCCTCATGTGTCCATAACTTGCAGTTGCACTTAACTATTCATCTTGCAATCAGTTTTTGGGGGGCGTCGTGGTGACACCTGGTAGCATATCCCATGTTGCGCAGGGTACGAGGCAAGGCCCTCAAATATATAGTCTTGAGATCAATATTACCCTCTAGTGGAAAAATGCTGAATGTAACCTGCGATATTGCCGGTGGTAGAATTTTTCCCGCTTAAAACATGTACATAACAGTGCAAAACAGTACTTTGACTTTTATTGGGTTCAAGTTAAGATTACCACGTAACTCATGTCAGAAGGCATACTTTGAGGTAGGACAAGATTTACAAACTACCAATTCAATTTAAAAGATCAGGATTTCTCTTTAGCACTGAGTTATGGCTGTGTACGAATTGGTCAGCCTCATATAATTACGCATCACTAATATTAATGTGAAACAGCTGGATGCATCTTTTAATCAAGAAAACAAACCAGTCCACCAACAAACCAAGAGCAGAAACCTTTCAGATTTGAAGTAGTTTATAAAAAAAAGTAGTTCAAAGTGTCCTTCCTGACTTGCACTGTCAGAAAAGTCCGTAAAAATATGCTCCAATGTACCGTGTTAATATAAAGGAATTTTCCGTATTAGTTTTTCACAGGTGTTTTACCCTTTAATTTGAATTTCGCGTTGCATTGTGGGAGCGAGTACACCCGCTAAATTTAACAAAAAATGTACTGGTAATATTCTGCCTGGCCGTTTTTTTACGGATTTTTTACAGTGTAGATTAGGTGGTAACCATACTTAAATACTAAAGCTTCTGAAACAATGTATTCATTGACACTTTATAGACTTTTATAGACACTTTTATGAACATAATTACACGCATAATATTGCATGTTTTGGAAATCTTGGATGATTTACACATGCAATTTGGTCTATTCATGAAACAAACTCTTTCCAGCTAGATGGCAGGATTGGCACTCCTGCCACTGGAAAAAAAACGTCACACTGTCAATCTCCATCTGAAGAGTGTGGCGCTGCGGTATCACCCCCTGCATGTCTGCACCCAGGTCCTCATCCCTGAGGTAGTGTGGTGGTGTGCGGCAACGCGCTGTATCAGCGCATGCGTCCTTACCCACCTCTAGACACGGACAAACCGTGAACCAGGACCGCATTTGGGCAACCCCAAGAAGTGCTTGTAGTTGTCCAAAAGCGCCAGCAGATGGCAGCATGCTACCATAATTTTGTGCCAGTGACTTAACCTTACTCTATATCAGTGCTGGCGTATATGGAAAATCGGTTCACATATCGCTAATGTATACCACAAACTTCTTTTACACAAATCTTATTGAACGTCATTAAATGTGCATTATGACAATTTTACTTGGATTTTACTTGGATTTCTTCTTGGAGAGAAGCTGACAGCGATGCAGGTGGATGCCGCTCTAGTGTCCTGGATTGTGGACTATCTGACCGAAAGACCACAATATATGCGTTTCAAACGCTGTGTGTCTAACGTGGTGGTCAGCAACACCGGAGCACCACAAGGGACCGTCCTCTCTCCCTTCCTACTCACCCTCTACACCACGGACTTCAGCCCCTGCACAGGAACCTGCCATCTTCAGAAGTTTTCTGATGATTCCGCGGTGGTTGGATGCATCAGTGGTGGTGATGAGACAGAGTACCGGACTGTGGTTGATTCCTTTGTTACGTGGTACAAGCAGAATCATCTGCAGCTGAATGTGACAAAGACTAAGGAACTGATTGTGGACTTAAGGAGGACCAGAAAACCAATGACCCCTGTTTCAATCTTGGGGGTTGATGTTGACATAGTCGAGGACTACAAATACCTCGGGGGACACATTAACAATAAACTGAACTGGGTAAAAGACACAATGTCACTGTACAAAAAGGGCTGCCTCTATTTTCTAAGGACCTGGTCCTTTAACATCTGTCGGACAATGCTCAGGATTTTCTATGAGTCTGTTGTTGCCAGTGCTGTACTCTACGCTGTTGCATGCTGGGGCAGCAGACTGAGGGTAGCTGATGCCAACAGACTCAACAAACTGATTCATAAGGCCAGTAACATTGTGGGGATGGAGCTGGTGTCGGAGAGGCGGATGTTGTCTAAGCTTAAGTCAATGCTTGACAATATCTCCCACCCACTCCGTGATGTGCTGATTAGTCACAGGAGCACCTTCAGCGAGATTAAGATTACCTAAATGCTCCACTGAACGACACAGGAAATCATTCCTGCCTGTGGCTATCTCTCTGTACAACCCCTCATATAAGCACCGGTATTACACTGCACTGCACTACAAGTATACACCTCATATAAGCACAAGTATTACACTGCACTGCACTACAAGTATACACCTCATATAAGCACAAGTATTACACTACACTGCACTACAAGTATACACCTCATATAAGCACAAGTATTACACTACACGCACTACAAGTATACACCTCATATAAGCACAAGTATTACACTACAAGTATACACCTCAAATAAGCACAAGTATTACACTGCACTGCACTACAAGTATACACCTCAATTACACCCCATAAATTTATTGAGAAAATTACAATCATAACTTAGTGTCCAGAAAGTAGGGGTGGGGGGACAGTGGTGCAGTGGTTATCACTGCTGCCTTACACCTCTGGGACCAGGGCTCAAAGCTATGCTATGGCTCCATGCCTGTGGAGTTTGCATGGTGTTGCTGTGAGGATTCCTCCGGGTACTCTGGGATTCCTCCAGGTACTCTGGTTTCATGCTCCCCCCCCCCCCCAATTAAAAAATGTGCTGAGGTAATTGGACTTATCTGTAGGGTTGGATGTGTGAGTGAATGGTGTGTGATTGTGCCCTGCAATGAGTTGGCATCCCAACCTGGGTTGTACCCTGCTTTGCACCTGTAGCATCCAGGATTGGCTCTGGACCCTCCATGATCCTGAATAGGATATGTGGTTACAGAAATTGGATGGATGTTCAGCAAATCTTCAGTTTTAATAGACGGTTATGACTGAATTCAATTCACCATAGTCTTCTATAGCCTCTCTTCACTCCTTATAACTTCACATGCCTCACTCGTTGATCTGGAATGCACGCACCCCTAGGAAATTATAGTCCCGAGAGTTCTCATGCGCCTAAAATTATGGTAAACAAATTTCAGCCTCAGCGCTGCCATGATCCTCAAGTGAGCGAAAGCACTCCTGAAATGCCTGAAATGTACTTTAGCACAATGCCTCTATTCATCAGTCCCAGCTCAAAATAATTGCATTTGAGGGATTAAAAGTTTCAGGAAAAGCTGTGACCTATGGCTAGTCTAGTAATGCCGGCTCCTCCTCCTTGGACAATTTGGAGCGAGAAAAGGCACTTGAGGATCCAGAGTGCTCATTGCTGTGAGTGTCAGGTTGAAGGAGTCCTGTTTCCACGGTCAACATGAGCCACAAATATGTGATGATCCTGGTTCTTCTCCTTTTCCTTGTCTTCGCACGTGAGTGGTGACAAACACATTCTTTCTGTAATTTCTCTTCTGTGTGAGATGTCTGCAGCATTAAATGTTGAGTTTCATTTATACTAGAGAGTTTCCAGTTCTACTCTGGAGTCAGCAGCATCTTTGTAGACATGATGTTTCCCTGTTAGAGCACTTAACGATTTACTGGTGTGTAACCACAAAATAGCAGCGCATTACCACAGATAGATGTCCTGAGAAAGGTTTCTATTGAAAGTTTACATTTATGGTAATTAGCTGAGTCTCTTATCCAGCGTGACTTACATTACAGGGGATTAAAATCTCCCTGGAGCAACTTGGGGTTAAGGGTCTTGCTCAGGGACCCACTGGTGGTAGCCAGGACTTGAACCAGTGACCTCTTGGTCCATAACCAGAGCTTCATACCACCCCCCCATTACGTGTATATGCTATCTAGTCACATTCACTCTGTGTCTGTTGTCCAGGAGTATTAACTTGGTGGGTTTCTTTGAAAGACTTAGGGAATTGTTTACAGGTATCATCTGAGGAAGTAGCAGGCCAACGAAAAACAGCAATTTCTTTATATAGGGACCAGACCACCCAGTTCCCACCCTTTCTGCTCCTCAGATTCTCAGCAGAAACAGAAGTAAGTTGCTTCCATTTTGGTTTGATGGCAGGTGAGCTCACAGAAGCAGCCATGTTTCCCTGGGGCTGCTCCAGCTATGGAGGGGTGTGCCGATCTTCCTGCTGGTCCTCGGAGCTGACCTTCGGCCCCTTCGGCTGTGGCAAGGACTTTGTGTAGGTTGCTGTCTGAGTGTGCCTGTTGCGGGGTATACCCTGGGGCCCCTCCTGACAAAATGTCACCGTTGGCCCCCTGCTAGGGTTGCCAGTAGTGATGGCAATAATCACGCTTCATGAGTCATTTGCTGCATTTTGACCCCACTAGATGTTGCTGGTGCTGTCTGTTCAAAAAGCAGGCTTAAAGCATACCCCAAAGCAAGCTAAGCACGCCATCTAGTGGGGTCAAAAAATACAGCAAATGGTTCCTGAGGACACCACAGTAAGACTTCCTGTCTATGTCATAATATTCCCTGGGCATATACTCTTATACCTCTGCATATTCATGGAGCCCTATAGTGCTGGGTCCCCTGAATCTGCCAGGGTATCCATGCCCACCTCCAATGCCTCTGGGTATGGGTTATTATTGCTGAGGCAGAGCACAGCATGACTGTGCTGATGTAGCAGCATCTGTGGAAGAATGAGCTGTTGTCTTTGTCCTTGCAGATGCTGTGTCTCCTATATTTAATGAGGGCCGAAGTCCCAGTAATGGTGTCGTCGTGATCTCATCATGTGACTCCAGTCTGGTCGTCATGACGACGACTGTTGTCTCCCAACACTGGATCTTCTGCTGGTCCGCCATCAATTTGGTGATTCATGTTTTTTGTGCTGCTTTCAGGCATTTTTAGCTTCTAACTAAGCACTTAGGCCATTTCTGTCTACGTAGAGTAAACTAAACTAAACTGTTGCACAATAATATATGAAAAATACACATGCATACAAATAAATCTATGGAAAACCAAATACATCACTGCGTGATTGTTAAAAAATAAAGCTTCTAAACCTGCCATCACACAGGCCTCTTGGAGAGTCAAAAAATTATATGGACTACAAAAATAAACATATTTCGAACAGAAACAAACTGTGGTCGGAATGTATGTCTGTTTTCCTGTGTGTTCGCCCTGCTGTACTGGCACATTAAATAAGTTAGTCGGGTGCGTGAATTATGATTAAATGTGGGTGAGACTGAGAGTCCAGTCGCCAATCCTGCCCTACAGGTGGACTCGGATCAGCACTTCAGCACTGAAATTGGGTAAACTGGTTTTCATTTTACAGCTCCGCATGACAGTTCATCAGTCTAACCGTTATAGGAATATGTTAAACAGTACATGCAGCTTTAAACTCTGCATTACTGCGTGCACATCTTTAATCAACAGTAGCTGGAAATAGCGCTGGTTACCCGTGTTCCCCGGTCAGCCACACTAACCCGCTGCCTGCGGTACCGGCAGAGGCCGCTGCCGGCTGCAGCCGCTAGGGGGAGCCCCGCGCACGGCAGGCCGCGGAAGAAGATGGCGGCGGCGAGCTCCGGTAAGTGCGCGGGCGGCGGACCGGAGAGGCCGGAGCGGCCGAGGGGCCGGGGCCGGGCAGCGGCGAGGCCCCTGGCGCAGGCCGTGGCGTGCCGAGACCGCTCCGTGGAGCCCGTCAGCACGCCGCGCCCGGCCTGCTAGAGGCGCCCGGCCGGGCCGCGGGTCGGGGCGCGCCGGAGCTCCGCGGAGAGGCGCCGGCGGAGGACTGGGGGAGCCCGAGGCCCGAGGCCCGGCCGCGGACGGGACTTTCGCGGCACTTTATAAAATATCAGTATTATTATTACGCAGCATTACTTATTGGACGGTAAGGGTGATTATAGCGATGGCGCTGCGCCGAGTGTCGGCTTTCCTGTTATTATTATCATCATCATCATCATCATCATCATCATCATCATCATTATTATTATTATTATTATCATTATTATTATTATTATTATTATATATTATTATATTATAATTATGTGACAGCAGTTCGCCGTATAGCACAAAGGCCCGGTGTGCGGGGCCCGGGTCCCTCTCAGACGCAGGTGGACGGACTCGCCCGGGCATGTGTGCTGTTGTTAAGCGGCTGTGTGTACATGGGGGCTGCTTCTGAGGTTCCTGCTTTCCGCAGCGCTTGTCAGAGCGCTCCTTTTAATCAGAGCCTCTTTTGTAATGACAACAAAACCTGAGCCGTAATCATTTTCCAGGCTGCAAAGTCCAAACTAGCTCGCTGGACCCCCCTGTGTGGGGTCTGTCTGCTCTCCCCTTCCTCAGTGATATTCAGAGCTCCGGTCCACATATGCAAGCCAGGAGAGAAGCTGCAGGAATATACCAAGGCAAAGAAGAAGGTGGGTCGCTTTTTCACTTTATTTGGGGTTTTCCTTCATCTGCTGCGGGGGGACGAGGAACCACCATCTCCAGGAACCCGGAGTTCCAAGGTCTAAGGGATCTTCAAATCGCATTTAAACCAAACCTCAAGGCACCCAGTCCCCTGAGCGCTGGGATATTCTGCTCATCTGCTCACTTTCTGGTTAATGAAGCAGTTTGAGTGTATGTTACCTGCACAAACGTCACAGCTGAATTTGTAACTGGCTGTTTCAGTAGCACCATTAAACTGCTTACACCCTATTTGTAAAATAAATCAATACTTTTTTTTTTACCCTTGCTGTATTGGTTTACATCTTTATCATCTTTGGGGGCCGGGGGACTGTTTTTTCATTAGATGGAGTTAGATCAGCAGAAGGGTGAAAAGGTATCTGAACCACGAATGCAGAAGATGCTTGAGGTGGACCGGAGACAGGTGGAGATTAAAGCCGGACTCAGACCCGAAGACTTGGCACCGGTAGCTCTATAGCTGCTGTTTCATCTGCTGTTTAAGGCCCTTTAACGGTCACTTAAAGCTAAGTGGTAATGTTAGTGCCCCCCAATCCTTGTTCAGGCAGAAATGAGCGAGGAGAAGCAAAGGCCACAGGTTCACCAGAGACAGGAGGACGGCGGGTCTCTGAAGCACCGTCATAATTCGGTAAGCGTCCCTTACTTTCTGCTCCATTCTGGCCGTCATAATGAGTCGCTCTGGTCTGCTGCCTGCTGATTCGTGCGTTGTGTTGGTCAGCAGCGTAAATCACGCCCTGATTGGTTTTCCTGCTTTCGTTTCGCTCTGCTCAGTGGTGCGGGGTCTTGTCAGACTCAGAGAACGAGGAGCCCATCGGAAGAAGGACAAGACATGTCTCTGCGTTTGTCCGCAAGATCCGGAGCCCGCCTGCCAGTCGAATGTATTGGTTCAAACTTTCTCTATCATCATAGCAGGATCCATATTCATCAAATGTTATTTATCCATGGCCTAATGTATTCCATTAATCAATAACTGCTTGCTAAAAACAAGTCGGATATTATTTAATTTTAGCATAAGAGCACTCTTCCTTCCACCTGTGTTAGCCCTCATGCTGTGATGTCATCTGTGCGTTTTCATTAAAACGATTTGGCACAAGTGTGAGTGGGATCGGCCCTCCTCCTGTCTCCACAGTCTCCAGAACCATGCGGGTCAGAGGAGCAAAAGCTGCACCGATTCTGAAGACGACAGACTGAAGAACCGCGGTCCCCTGCCGCTTACCAGCACCACCAAGGTAGGCACTCACAGGGCCCCCTGCTGGCGACACGCTGGTGTTACCACATGGCTGGTAACTGCATCCGTAAGGTTTCAGCCTCTTTAATTTTTTCACATATTCGCACTTGAGTTTAAAAGACATCTGCAGTTGTAACTAGTATAATCGCATTAACTAGAGCATTGTTGCTCTTTCTTGGCTATCAGTAGGCAGCAAAAATGTGGCCTGTTTGCGAGTCCCCTAGTATCGGATTGGGAAACCCTAAACTATAATCTTGGCACTTTTAGAGTTTTTCTTCAATAATATTTTGCTCTACAGGCATCCGTGGGCTATAGCCACAATGCTGGAATCCTGCTGTCCTCCGAGAACAGCCGGTCCCTCTCAGCACCCATCCTAGCCTCTGATAAAAGGAACACATGCAGAGGCATGGCTGCTCTGGCATGCGCCACATTCGTGGCTCCTTCAACCAAAGTCGAGAGGTCCATCAGCCCTGAAAGCAACGACAGCATCTCCGAGGAGCTGAACCACTTCAAGCCCATTGTCTGCTCCCCCTGCACACCACCAAAAAGGCTGCCCAATGGACAGGTGGTCGAGCCCACCATAGTGAAATCCACCCCAAGAAACTTGACCCGGAATTTGCAGAAGCAGACCAGCTATGAGGCAAGCCCCTGCATTCTCCAGAAATGGAAGCAGATCGAGATTGACCGGCAAGGCTCCCGGCTGACCTCCAAGGGGACCGTCACAAGTCCACTGGCAGAGGATTTCAACCTTCGGAAAAGTCCCAGAGAGAAGAAGGGAACATTCAGTAGGACTTCACTGGTGGAGGGTACCCTGAAAGACTGCTGTGCTCGTCGCACGGCAAAAAGTGATACCTCTGGGCACAAAGGAGAGAGTCAGTCATACAACAGATGTCGGTTGATATTTGATCAGAGCCCTGGGAAGCCAGGTCGTTCCCTCACACAGCTAGATAAGGTGTACACAACTCGGGGGGCCAGCTCCGTAAGTGGGACCTGTGATGCAGCTCAGGGGCAAGTGTCAGAACCTCTACGACGCAATAGACCGACCTCGAGCGTCCTCCCTGACGGGGACTCCAAAATGGCAACGTGCAATCGAAGGGCAACCGACACTCAGAACCCGAGCAGAGTGTCGAATGCCAGGAGTGATGTGAAGAGCCGACCTACCTCCTGGAGGGGCAGGAAGAGGAGCCAGAAGACCAAGCACCTGGAGGAAGCCGGAGCAGCGAAAAAGCCCAAGATGCAAGGCGACAATGGCCACTCGGCCCCCGAGTTTGACGGAGATTGCTGGCTGAGCCATCGACTGCAGCAGGAAAAGGAGGACCTCGAACTGGCGCTGAAACTGCAGAGGCAGTTCAACCGAGAGTTTGAGAAAGTGGACCGTCAAAAAACAAGCCATGAGAGGTACCTTCTCCGCTCCTGGACCTCTGTGGACACCACGCGAAGGTCACGGAGGATTTCTGAGCGAAACAAGCACTTTAACTACAGCTGTTAACTCTTCGATGGGTTGGTTTTGCGGTGTTCTTAGACGCCTGGATTTCTCCATTAACTCCCCTCTTAATACCAGAGACAGTGCAAAGTTTTTAAATCCCTTTATAACATATGAGAAAGAAAATATATTGTATAGTATATGGATTCTGAATGGTTTGAAAGATACTACCATTTTGTTAAGTGTTATTCATTAGCGTTTTTAGTCACAGTTCTGACTTGCTTTGTGAGTAGCTGTTAGGTCCAGCTGAGCTTTCGGTTATACCCAACTAACTTGTTGATTTAATGAATGACTAGGATTTTAAGCATTGTAACTAAAATCAATTTAAGCCCAAAGTTAGCTGAAAACTTAAAAAAAAATATATACTGACTTAACCAAAAAGTACTAGATGTTCTAAATATTCTAAATATTGCTCTCTTTGAACAGTGCTTTATACATCATCTTAGTTCATTATGACGGGTTGGTGAATGCATATGAAATAAAGTCATTGTTTTTTTATTTTTTTTTATTTTTTAATCTCACAGTAAGGCAAAAACAGGCGCTCAGTTGGATCTAAAATCAGCATTCATTGAAGGTTGCTATACATGCCATGGGTCATGTGCATACCCTTTTATGTCCATGTGATATTTACACCTGTTGAAAATCCATGAATCTGTCATGCAGGCTGTTGTCAGATCCCAGATAATCATAAAAAGAGCCGGATTAGGATGTTGCAGTAAGGCTGATGATCAGTGGCATTTTTGTAGCCAGTGGCGTGACTTTTAAAGAGAATGTCCAGGTTAGTGCAGTCTGGTTATTTGCACAATGTTCTATATGTTCATCATGTCTTTACTTTACTGGAAGAGGTCCTGTATACATCACAGTTACCTTTGATAGGTAGATCTGTAAATACTCTGTATATCAATCTAGTCAACAAAACAATGCTTAGACCAAATATTAGTAGTATTATTATAGAAAAATACACCACTACTGGTTTGATCAATAATTGGAAAGCAGGTGTTGTCATGTATTTTCAAACTATAATAAAATAACATGGCTAGTCTTGAGGAGCCATGGACCAGTGGACCAGTGGCTTACCTGTTAATGTAGGGACTGCTTTTTTAAATGGGGTTTCTGTTTGTTCTGTTTGATTCATTCAGATTGGAGTATGGAAAGGATTACTGTGTTCGCGTATTCGTCTCTACCTCTAAGTTCCGAGTATTTGGATGGTTTTGCCTTTCAGATTTCTGTGTTCACAGTATTTGTTTTTTTTTTTGTAGCCAGTGATGATTTTAACGATTCTCTAATGTTCTGCCTTTCCCAGAAAACTCGTATTTGACAGTTTTATGGAAACTGGGAAAACTTTTTTTTTTCCTTGATTTTTAAATATTTGTCATTACAGAAATTTCTGTGTAGGCATTGTATGCAGAGAATAATTCCTTAAAAGGGCTATGTAATAGATTTGAGAAGCATTTTCCTTCTTCTCAAAGACGGTTTTCTTTGCTTATTGAGTCTGCCAAAATAATCTTAAAAAAAAAAAACTTTTAAGTGATTGTAGACAAACATACACAGTACACTGCATATACAGACACTGGCCTGTGTAGTGATGCTCCATATATGTGTGTGCAAGTATTTAGGGAGTGCTTTGTTAGTGCCAAAATCTTTCTTTAAATTTCAGAATATTATGTCTGGTTTCAAATCATTGTTTTTGAACTCATGGTCCCAAATTAACCTAATTTTAAAAGTTTTACAAATTAATTCTGTTTTAACAAGACAAATTTTTCTTCTAATGTAAGGGGCAACGGTCTTAACCTTCTTTCAACCAAAACTTGAAACAATTTATCTTTAAAACTAGTTTTATAATGGCCCTGCAATGGACTGGCATCTCATCGGTATGCCCTGCCTTGTGCCCTGTGCTGCCAGCCGTAGACTCCAGGCCTCCCTGAGACCCTGACCCGGATAAGTGGTCGGAAGATGGTAGTGACTTGGTGTTGAACTTGGTTCATCAATGAGCTGTTATTGTATAATGCTTATTGATCTATAATGAGTATAATTTCAACAGCATTCCAGGAAATATAGGCTGGAACTCAGATTGCATGTAGCATTTTTTCGCCTTCTGTGAAACTGGCACCAGAGATTTATCTAGTCCTGTTAGTTCAAGGGGGAAGTGATTCTCAGACTTCATTCAGAGGTTTTCCACTGTTTTGGTTCCAGTGTTATGGGACCAGCCTGTCATTTTTATTTCCGACCTTGGTTACATAACATTCTCTCTCCTTTTGTCATCAACTACATATTGTATTTTTCTTTTTAAAGCTTGGTCTTCCTGTAGGGTTTTGAGATGTATTATACAGTATATCATCATACTGATGTACTTTTACTTCTCTTAAATGTAGCTCTTTAATGAATGAACCTATGAATATGTGGATGGCTTTCTGCAATTACAGCTTATTGAGGTCAAATGATTTAAAATGGGTATTGAGCACCAGACGCACTTTCACAGATTCCTGTTCTTTCTTTTATATCGGTCCTGATATCCATTTCATGGCATTGGTTTAGTGCATATCACTTTTTAAAGGTTGTAAAACAAGGAATTTGGACACAGTAATTTCACTCAAAACACATATTTCTCCTGATGATCCTGGGAACTTGTGAACAGCTTATGATGATGTCATTATTATTATTATTATTATTATTGTGGAAGAAAAGCATCTAAGACTTTCTTTTGTCAATCCTATCTCTCTCTCTCTCTCTCTCTCTCTCTGCTTGAATAATACTATGGACCGGTGAGCAAAGTTTTCTCCTTTATTCAGCAATCCAGCACAGTGCTCCGGCCACAATCGGGTACCATGCACAATGCACACAAAAATCAGCAGGTTGATATCCTCTAACACCAATTCCCCGCTAAGGACTTCTAAGTCCTGATTGTTTCCTAAATATCCACAAACCAGCCAACTGATATTACGGTGTTCACCCTCCACCTAGCATCCACCAAATGTGCTCCTTACGTGCATGATACACTTGTTTCCCGCCTCCTCTGGGCCTCACATGAATCCCACGAATAAGCCTGTCTAATTAGGGCAAAAACCCTAAATATTAGGGATTCCACTCCCAACCCACCGAAAGGCACGCCCCCCCCTTTCCATGGATGGCAAGGCTCACAAAACCACAGAACTACAAGTCAATGAATAAAACAACTACACAGTATGTTATAATGGCAGTTTGAACATATAAGAAAGTCATGGAGCCATAAGAGTTATTACTGTGAGAGAAATGTATACATTTATGCTATAGTCTATTTACGTATTGGAGTTTTGTAATTTACTTAATTTATTTTATATGACATAGAAGTCCTTAGCGGGGAATTGGTGTTAGAGAATACCAACTTGCTGATTTTTGTGTGCATTGTGCATGGTACCTGATTTTTAAGAACCATGTCGTCTGATACCATCTGGTTACGCGGGTAATTGCGCAAACTCCATGCGACGAGACTCTATGCGATGAGGTAACATAATTATGCGTTTCCTGCTGCATGCTATTGGTCAGCGGACGACGCGATAACGTCCAATCAGAGTAGCCCAGGTCACACCGTAGTCACGGACGGAAAAAGATGGCGGCGAAAAACGGCAAGAACGGTTTACTCGAGAAAGTAAGTCATTTGGAATATGCTTTAGCGTCAGTATTCACTAGCGGCATTATATACCTAACGCATGCCGAGTAGTTTGCGTTGGATGCGGTTTGGTGTTTCTGTTACGTTTCCCAGTATATTTGGCGGGTCTTTATTGAGACAGATGTCATTTGGCTCAGCGTGCACATCCGCTCCTGCATCCTGTAAAAATAAAAGCATGCTTTGATGTGCTCTCTTCTTAAAGATGGGTAGCTGGCTAAGTGCTTATGGCTTTTACTAGCTTGGTAACTTGGCTGTAGTTAGTGGTTCGATTCTTACAGCCCAAAACGTAACGTATGGCAGTGAGATTTAATGTCCTTCCCTACTTAACCCTGTTTCGCTGGATACCAGCATTTCACCTGATTATAAGTACATCACCTTTAAACACGATTGGTTAGTGTTTAGGTTGCATACTAGAACCGAGTAACCATCTAATTGGTCTTTTATTGGTTTAGTGAACTTGTGAACGTCTATAGATAGCAGGTGAATTTAGTGTGTGTTTATGTATGTATATGTGTATATATATATGAATGTACGTACATATTTATAAGTACAGTAAATGTGCCTGAGTGTATGCAGTGCTTATACACCACTAGATGTCACTGTGTAGTGTAACGTGATAAAAGTGGGCAAAATCACGGGTGCCCAACTCCAGTCCTGGGGGGCACCCCTGGTTAATATCATGGGAAACTTCTTTTACTAAACGTATTACTGCTGTTCTCACCCATTGTGTTAAATGTCCTGTCACCAATCTTGCTACAGTGGAGGATTGATGAGAAACCCGTGAAGATTGACAAATGGGACGGAGCTGCGGTTAAGAATTCACTGGACGATGCTGCCAAGAAGGTGCGGTGTTATTCTTGAGTGGTTTTCTGTCAGAGATTTTACAAGGCGTGCAATTTATTTTCAAACATCTTCCCGCAGGTTCTCCTGGAAAAGTATGGCTATGTGGAGAACTTCAGTCTCGTAGATGGACGGCTCTTTATTTGCACGATTTCCTGCCTGTTCGCCATCGTAGCTTTGGTGTGGGATTATCTTCACCCCTTCCCCGAATCCAAACCGGTTCTGGCATGCTGTGTTATCTCATATCCTTACCAGTTAAAAGCCAGTTTTGCCTGGCCTGGGTTTTATGTGAAAAGCCATCTTGGTCATGTGAAATGTCAATGATCTTGGTTCCTGTTCTGTTGGATTATCTTTTGTGTCGCGGGGGAGTCGTCCCATTGTGTGTCTTTGAAAGAGAACTGTTTGAACTGTGTCTCAAATTTATTCCCTTTATGGTTGTCTCCTTAATTCTGCATATTTACGTACTTCATAATGATGGGGATCCTCACTTTGTATACCTCTTATAAAGAGAAAAGCATCTTTCTCGTGGCCATGCAGAGAGACCCCACCGGCATGGATCCTGACAATGTATGGCAGCTGACATCTAGCTTGAAAAGGTCTCTTTACTGAAATTTTCAACCCATTTCAATAGTTCGCATATTGACCTAAGCTTGCTTATGATCGATGCCAAACGATGCCATTTTTCCACACATCACTCTGCAGGTTTGACGACAAGTACACCCTGAGAGTCACCTTCATCGATGGGAGATCCAAACGGAGTCGCGAGAGGGAGTTCACAGAGTCCGTTGGCCGCTTCTTTGATGAAAACGGAACGTTGGTCATGGACCACTTCGAAAGAAATGTCTCGAAGCTCCATGACACCTTAGCGGTGGAGAAGAAAACCAAGTAGACAGCAAGAGAAGTGAAGCGTGCCAGTGTGACTCCGTCACCACTGGGGGCACTGTGGCGTCGTGTGGCGTCATGTGGCGTCATGTGGCTTGTGCTACATACATCTCTGGTCTTTAGTCTAAGTAAATTTCCCACTGTGCTGCAGGCACCAGCGCATTTGCATACTTTCTTTCCAGTTTTTTTTTTCTTGGTCAGATCAGAAGGGACTAAAAGCATTTAGAATGTAAAGCTTATGTTGTTTCATTAAGTCTGCCGTGACACCAAGAAGGTATTAACATGTTAGTATCAATACCATCCTTGGTTTCATATGCAGGACTGTTACAAATGTGTAGATGCTTGCATATTGGATAGTGTGTGTTTAGTTTCATTTATAGCTGTTGAAGGAAACCAGTTATTTTCAAGTAATTTCTACATTTCAGACATCATTATGTGCTTTTAGTCCCGAGAGCCTTGGGCTACTGAAGTGGGTACTGTTGCCTGTTAGTTTATTTGAACTTTCATTTTATACTTGAGGCACAAAGAGCAAAAATAAACAAGTATAAATTAAAGAGGAAATATTTTGATATTTCTTAAAACAGAAATTTTCCAGAAATTATCATTCAGACTATATCCACGTTTGTTATTTGCATTTTTGGCAGCAGTTTTCAGGATGCAGTTCACCCGACCCAGCTTTCTTTCCACACTGGAAATTATTTCCAGAGGCAGACATTTCAGGTCCAGAAAGGTGTTTCAACCTACTAGTTGAGCATAGAGAATCCCAGTCACATAATATTCAGCTGGTTGGTTGAAACAAAATCCTGTTCCAGATTTTTACTTTCTGAAACTGAAATGTCCGCCTCTGATTACACAATGTAACACAATTTTTGTTCCTGGCTTCCAAGTGTTATATTTCAACTGCTTATGTCTAAAGCCTATTGAAAA
>JAODKM010000035.1:4583602-4595271 GCA_026780845.1 Petrocephalus sullivani | reverse complement strand
CATTTTTGGTCCTGCATGCATAACTTAAGATACTGATGTGACAGACAAAATGCGTTTTCAGATTTCAATTCAGCCCAATGTAGAACACATGGATTAGACAAAGTAGCAAAGAGAAATTATTTTTCTGTGATTCAGTGTAATCTATAATTTTTCTACTTAAGTATTTTACTTAAGCGCAATGCGATGCGATTTTTAAAGCACGTTTATAGGAGTGGGAAATTGAGTGAGTGTCGCCTCCTTTATACTGAGAACCCTGCACGCTTTTGGACAGAGGCATGACCGGTCTTAGGATTTGGCGCCTGAAGCTCAGGATTCTGACTCCACTGCTCTGATGCTTAGCGACCACCCCCCCAAAGTGTGGTTGCTAGTCGTTTACATGTACAGGACTCCTGTCTGCCGTGCAGCGATGAGAAATCACTCTGATCGGAGCCTGACGAGAATCGTTGCCGTTATGGGTGTAATATATGTTCAGAAGAAACATCTTCTGTCCATGCCAGTAGTACTGCTTCTTGTAGTGTGCCCGTCCTTCCGGCTATCCCTGCCGAAAGGAGTCTTTGCACTGTTTTGCACGCACCTTTATTTGCTACATGCTCGTACCAACCATACGATGCCAGGTTTGACAGCTTGCCTCCTCCTTATACGTAAACAAAGAGGGGCAGTGGGGGTCCAAATTCCACAGCGTTACTAAATGTTAGGTTTATCGGGGGTCTGTGCATTCTTCCCCCACCGTCTCCCTGACGGTAATGCACATACCTCGAAGTTACATTATCCCACATGCAACGTCTTATGGCCGCAGTACCAAATACTAGTGATGGCCAAATGAAACTTCATGAACCGTTTGCTGTATTTTCTGACCCCACTAGATAGTGCTCTCTTTTCAAAAAAAGGGCTCAAAGCATGCCCCAAAGCAAAGCAAGATCGCCACCTAGTGGGGGTCATAAAATACAGCAAATGGTTCATGAAGCTTCATTTAGCCATCACTACCAAATACCATTTAGCTGTTACAGTCAAGGCAAAATAAATGCAAACTAGCAATGTATTTTTGTGCTTGTTTTTGAAAAAGCTGGAAAATATGACAGATTTGGAAGGTCAGGCTTGTCTTTAACGCATTCATTAACACTGCTTCGCGGTTATGTGCATTTAGGATTTTCAGTGTGTGTTGCACCTTGCATATTTATATTCGTATACTTCCACTTGTCGGCACGTTTGCAACACCGCCCTCTGCTGGCGACGGAGGTCTACTCACTGCTTTGAAAATTAGGAAACAAAATGTTTATCTTCACTGTTTTTTCCCTGTACTGATTCTAATGGATTTTACATGCTTTTCATTCAGTTTCTAAGAAAATGCATTAGTTCATTCATTTATTTATTGCGTACAGTATTTTTGCTTTTTGCTGGTTAAATTTGAATTCTTTTAAACGTCTCTGTAAGAGAACTGTGCTGTAATAAAATCATTCTGTAGAAACATAAATAAAGTTTCTATACTTTGAGGAGATGGTATTTCTCCTGTCTTGCCCCCCGACCTTGCAGCGTCTTTATACATTTCCTGCAGCAGCCCTGTGCCCCCATTTCACTTATCCTCGTGTGACAAATGATGGAAAATAACTGGCAATATATATTTTAAACCATAATCCTGAAAAATTTCCAGGCTGAACTTTTCCTTTTTTGTTATGGTTTAATGCGTGTGACGGCGAGGAAACAATAGTGTTCTATCACTGAGAACACCAAAGGGAGATGATTTACACAGCTCAATATAACATTTGTTTGAATCACAGCCCCCTGCTTAACAGATCCAAACGTCTCAGTGGTTTAATTTAGCTAATTCCCCTCCAAGGGTGCTTCAAGGCAGTAAATGCGCACCAGCTGATGAGAATGGCTGCTGGGAATGATGCGGGTGTTTTACCACACTCACTTTAGTAAGTCTCACCAGTCATAAAAGCAACAGACTAACCCAGGGGTGGGCAATCTTATCCACAAAGGGCCGGTGTGTATGCAGGTTCTTGCTGCACCTCCCTAATTAGATCACTAATTAGAGGATCGATTGGGTCCTCACACCTGGGTTTGAACAGCTGACCTTAGGGTTATCCCGGAAAGCTGCATGACCTACTTAGGAGAGAGAACATCACAGCAGCTCAAGCTATGGCTGTTGGAGCTATAGATGATCATATGTCATTATGTATTATTTAATAATGTCGTTTTTTGTATACTTATTACTGAATACTTCATTGGGGTTATAGCAGTATCAGTTTCTGCTAGCAATAATGTGTAAGTCGAGACCCCTATATGGATGGTTTTGGTATGACCCGGTCTGTGTGTTCGGAGTAAAGCTGCTTCTTTGACCGTGCCAGTGGAGATCTGTAAACCCCTTTTTATTACAGGAAGATTCTGAAAAGTGCTTTTTACTCCCTTTACAAAAATGTTTTAATTGCGTTTTACCGCTTTGCACCCATCCACTGCGTCACTTGACCGCTTTAAGGACTGGACCACATGGATCTGTCACCATAACGGCAGGAAAGTTCTTATGTCACATGACTGGTGCACCTTGCTGGCATGTGGGGTACCTGGAATATGGATCATGCACACAACTCCCTTCTAACTGAAGGCCTTCTCCTCATTTGGATGGCATGTCTCTCAGCTCCTCCTTCTTGATATTACTTTCTATTCTCAGTTCAATATCCAATTCCGCAGCTGCTGTTTGATTTGTGCCAGGCAGTGTTTGAGTTTTGAAATTCATTATCCTGCTATTGGGATATTATATTAAAGCTATTAAAGTCTAACCATCCAAATGTTTCTTTTTATGGCAGAGTTTTTAAGTTATTGAATATATTACTTTTTTCTGTTTGTAAAATGTGGCATGTCCTTGACGCATGTATTTGATTGTAATTGCATGTCCTTGACGCATGTATTTGATTGTAATTGCATGTCCTTGACGCATGTATTTGATTGTAATTGCATGCATGGAGTCCTGAAAAGTTTCTAGATGTTTGTCGGTAGAGTGAATACCCGCCGTGTGTGCGCTACACCTTTAGAAAGCAACACTCCAGGCATGTGATCTAAACACCGAAGGAGAGCCCCCCACCCTTTCTGTTTTGGAACTCTTCTATTCCTGTGATGCATCAATCAGTGAAGAAGAAATGTCCTCGTGACCAGAAAAAAACTCTTCTTTTCAGGTTGTCTGTTTTTGCCAAAATTGTACTTTTTGTGTCTTTCCCTCTGAGGCTGCCTGTAGTTCCTCCTAAGATCTACACCAGGGGTCTCCAACTCCGGTCCTGGAGAGCAACTGTCCAGTAGGTTTTCTATTCCACCTGGCTTCTGATGAGCTGCACCTGTTCCTGGTATTTACCTGAGAACAGTTGTGGCTCATTAGAAGGCAGGTAGGAGAGAGAACCTAGTTAGGAGAGAGAACAGTAGCTCTCCAGGACCGGAGTTGGAGCCCCCTGATCTACACCTATTCATCCAACTAATGTGAGGAGGAGGAACCCCCCCCCAGGACTCAAAGGTAAGGGGAGGTAAGGGTGATGCCGGGATAGTGCCATTTGCTAGCACTTTGCGTTCTTTGAAGACTGCTGCCCCTGAATTCAGACACAGTCCGCCTGTATACCGTGGCCAGAGGAGAGCCCCGTGCCCATGGCCCACCATCAGCTTGGCACGGCATTTCTCTCGGAGGCTGGCCATATGTTAAATACTTACTGCCTGCATATGTAAGCAGAAATGCTTCCCCAAGAGGTTCCTAGAAACATATCGGCGTTAAAGACTAGTTTTGTCTATTTTGACTGTTTTGATTTGGCCTCTAGAGGAGGAGCAAAATTCCAGATGATCAGCCTGACGCAGCCCAATCTAGCCCCAGCGCGTTTTAATAGCTAAACCTCTGACACTGATAAAAGCAACATCCCGGTTCATCTTCTCAATGACCTCACTCTCTAGTGTTCATGTGGACTTTATACTCAGCCATACAAACACAGGTCAGGTAACAGATTCAAGCAAGAAGCAAGGGTGCAGGGCGGTGTGACGGACACCAGGTTGCACCAGTCAGATGTCTCCTGTAGTGCTAATGACCCTACAGCTATGTCCCAGTTCAAGGGCTGCATCCTCTATGAAAATGTAGCTTTAGATGGTGGCGTCCTTAGAAGGTCAAACCTAAAACATCATTAAATGACACAGTCTGGCCTATGGATAATTTCCTGTTTGCGTTACCAGCTGTTCCTGCCCTTACCCTCGAGTCACAAAGCACAGTTCCTATCTCCTCACTGATACACACCCATTCTACCTCTGTGCAATGAACCTTGGGATACATCGGGCTGCCAAGGATCCGTCGGGTGCTTCTTTTGCGGGGTGGGAAAAGACCTCATTTGACGAAGATTTCGAAATGGAACAGCCGTTTTGCACCGCTGTGACGCATTTGGTCTTCAAATGCAACCTTAGAAGGGTGCAGCCCCTGAATTGGGACACAGCCTACGTAAGACATCGTTAGATAGGTGGTGGCTCCTCGTTTTTTATTGATTTAATGATTTTAATTGATTTAAGCTCCATATTTCTTTCCTCATGCTTTTGTCCTCCTTGTGCGGGCTTCTGCCTTTAGCTGGCTTCTGTTAGCCAATCACAGGCTTCACCTACTCTTTTATTCCTGTGTGTATGAGCCAATGACTTACGGGGTCTCTGAGGGGGGAAACTTTGGCTACGTTGCTAAGTCATGGATTATTTTTACTTCTAATGTATTGAATGCCTTGGGCTCTTGCAACAGCTGTGCATACCCTTGTTAGTAAAACTCTTCAGCACTGATGATTGAAAACATGGTGGTAGATTGAGCTTCCCCGCCCAAACTTGTCTTCTGAGGGTTGAACACCCGTGACAGAACGCTGCGGCTGAATCGTACATTGTATATACTGCGCTTTTCCACTAGAGGGCAACATTGTTCAACAATTTTTTTTCACTCTCTACTATCGGAGCTACCTAAATAAACGGGCTGAAGGTCTTATAAATTGTACTTCAATGAATACCTGAACTTCGGAAATGTACAATAAATTGGCCTATATTAAATTTAAAGTACTGTCCCTGACATGCTTCTTATCATCCAGTATGCTGAATTAGTTCTCTATATGTCCTTAAATGCCACAATATTGAACAATTCTACTATCACGCGCATGGTGAAGAAGCTGATTTATATCAGGCTGACAGTTCCCCCCTAAGCAGAAGGTCTTGTAGATATGCGTTGTCCTAACTACCCTCATTGGTTTTTACTTACCGAACGCCTCTTTCTCATGGAGACGCGTGAATGCACACGAAGGCCTGCCTTGGGCTCGGACTCCATGGCGTGAATGCACACGAAGGCCCGCCTTGGGCTCGGACTCCATGGCGTGAAAGCACACGAAGGCCCGCCTTGGGCTCGGACTCCATGGCGTGAATGCACACGAAGGCCCGCCTTGGGCTCGGACTCCATGGCGTGAATGCACACGAAAGCCCGCCTTGGGCTCGGTCTCCATGGTGCATTCATGCCTCAGCATTCTGCATCAGTTGGTTATCTACACCTGGACAGGTTTTCCAGAAGGGTGTGATGTAGGCTTTGAAGGGCCCGTGTCCTGAATGAGTGTGCGTGTCCCCCCGTGGAGTTGCTGGCTCCCTGATAAAAGGCCTTGACCTCCTGGCCTCCTCTCCCTCTAGCTAAGACACTGGGTCTCCGTTATGGGATTGCTCTTGCATAATGGACAGTGGGGGGTGTCTGCTGCCAAGTGGTGGCTCCTATGGACCAGCTGGCGGATCAGGTCGCAGCCCCCACCGGCGATGTGGTGACCACCTGAGGTGGGTGTACGGTTCAAAGACCACAGTAGCCAGGCTGGGTTTGTCGCCAAACGCTAACAGCCGCGGGGATTTATTCTCGCTGGGGTGACGTGGGAGACCCACCGAGGTGCAAAGCATCCGACCCCCGCAGGATCAGGATATCAGTGAACTTTTCCTACACCATTAAACATAAGAAAGCAGGAGAAATGGGCAGGGGGGTGTTAAATTGTTAGTTTTCCTGCTTGATTACCTAATGACCCCTCCTCACACGTCCCTCTGTTGTGGCTAATAGTTGCACCTGATATTTTCTGGAAGTACTTGTTCTCCCACACTGGCTGTAGGTCTCTGCTGCCGTTATGGTTGGTTTCCGGTACATTCAGTGCCGCGTGTGGTTGGTTATACGGGAGGACTGACTCGCCGTTTCCCTGGACAGTAATAGAACCTCATGTCAGACAGCGGATGGAGTCCATTCTGAGCCCTATACGGGCCCGGGATTCCCGGTTCCGGATCTGAGTGCAAGCAGTGCCGCGAGTCGCCGGGGGCCGGCTCTCCGGTTTAACCAGCCAGGCATCAGATGGCAGCTTATTTCCGGGCCCCTCCATCCGGGACGGCGCTCCAGCCCGGCGTCAGTCACTGGACGCCGCAGAGATGCCCTCGTTAAATTCTCATTTCGCTGGCCTGCTCCCTGCCTCATCCCAGAGTGCTAAAAGCCTGTGTCCTGACAGGCGTCCCGGCCGCCCCCCCTGCATGCCCTGCCACCCACTCGACGGTGCAGCAGCGAGCATTCTTTCAATTACAGGGCCTCAGCTTGGCCAAAACCCCCAATCCCACGACTGAGTGCTCCGCTGTAATCTGCCGGCTGTGGCTCCGCCTTTCTGGGCAGGTGGGGGGGTGTCCATCGCTTTGGGAGGAAAATTATGCCGTTCTGGGCAGGTGGGGGGGACAGGAAGACGGGTTTGATGGCTTATTCCGGGTCCCACAACTCCCCCTCCCCAAAGGCCCCCCCCCAAGGAAAGTCCAGGCGATAATGGGCTGAGAATTTTATCCATAATGCATAGTTATACCTTGGGGCTCCAGATCGTACCCCTGAGCCAGAATGCTTAGCTGGAATTTTGGCTATTAAAATCCCCAAGTGTGTGGCTGACCTGTGAAACTGCAGCCTTGTCCCTCTGGATATAATTATCTGCTATTTTGTTGCTCAAGGCAGGAGCTGGTTTGACACGAATCGTGCCAGTCCCTAACCTTAGGAGGGCGCGCACTTCACATGCTCCACATTTTTAGTCCTGTAACTGGCAGCTTTTACAAGGTGGCCGCCCCAGCCGAAAACGTGGGGTTCCTGGCCCTGTAAGTCCCCTTCTCGGGTGATTAACAGGCACCCATGTGACCTCATGTTTGGGACGGGGATCAGTGCCTCCAGATTTCAAGATTTATGTTCGTCACATACAGAGTTTCATATGGGTACAGCTTGTGATGTAATGAAAATCTGTGACTGTGCAGCAAAGAGACTTAAAATTAATTTTGGGCAGGGGTGATCATCATAGCATAAAAATAAAGGATAAATAAAAGAGAAATAAAAGCATATATGTATAAAAATGCCGGTGTGTTAAATAGCACTCTACGCAGATGGTCAGATGCTGTGTGTTAGCTAGACAGCTGGGCACCTTTGTCCATGCATTTCATCAGGGTTGCAGGGTACATGCCTCCCCCAAGGCTGCCGCAGCAGAAACCTTATATGATTAAAACCTGCAGCCTACAGGTTATAAGTCCAATCTAAGCCCAGTACCTGCTGCTAACATCCTCTGCCGGAGCAGCTTCGCTGTCACGCTAGCCGCACTGCTACTGCGTGGTGGTGGCAGACAGCTGCCAGCTGGTATTTTTAAAGCTCACACTAGCCTGCGCATTTAGTCGGCCTCCACGCTTGTTTTGATGTGCTCTGCCATGCAGGTGGATTTTACATATTCCAGTCCAATTATTCAGTTGTTTATTTATGCATTTTATTTTGCCTACAGGGCCAGAAGTCGCCGTGTTCTGCGTGTGTTTTCTTTTCAGGTCCTGCGGTTTGCTACTGTGTGAAATGTGTGACCCCCCCCCCCCCCGGTCCCCGGGGGTTTTTGCTTCATCCGTGCGCCTGTAGGCTTGTCGCTCGCACCGATGTATCGCCCAGCGCTTCAGACGGCCTCCTCTGTAATCAAAGGATCATTAGATGAGGGATGGAGACTGAAGGCGGGGTGATCCTGTCTGCCGTGTTTGTCAAACTCAGACAGTCGCTGTCTCTCCACTCAGTCCTGCCATAGTCATGTGACTCCCCAGGCCGACTGTAATCGGCAGCAAAGACCCACGATCTGTGTCATATATCACACCTATGCGCCAGTCCAAGCTGAAAGTGGCAGAGTGGAAAATCCACTTACTTGCTGCGCCGCTTTGGCCTGATACCAAACTACGACCCCCCCCACGCCCCACCCAGCTGGTCAGGTGACTCAGAGGGACTCAGCACAGGTGTCTGTGCTGGATTAGCCTGTTCTTTCAGAACGACGCGTGACGCTGTTCCTTGCTTGTCCACCCTGACTTCTCGTGTGTGATGTCCTGAGGACCAGAATGCAATTCTATACCACGCTCATGTCGGTGAGAATGACCTCATCAACTTCTGTGCAACCGTGCCACGTGACACCAGCATCCGTATGGTGGCAGCGAATCGTCCGGCAGGCCCCTCTCCCGGCCTCGTCCTCGGCCTCTCACCGGGCTGAATGCGCAGGGCTGCGATGTCATTCATGATGTTTCTGGAAGCCACGCCCATATCAGGTTCAGGCAAAATCCTTTGGGGTTAGAATGTCAAATGATGAGGGGCCAGGCCTCATGTCTTTGCTGGCTACGATTTCACAGCCGTTCTGGGCGTAGGGTATCTTTGGTCCAACATGCTTTGGCTGAGGACGTCCTGGGATCTTCCGTGCTGCTGTGGTCTAGTAGGGTAGAGCCGGGGTGAGGCCCTGGCTCTGGGGAGAGAGGGAGCGAGGAAGGGAGATGCAGACCACTGGGATACGGGGCATGGAGGCTTGGTCTTGCCTGTTAGCGCCATCATTCTCACACTTGTATTTACAGCCTCATCCCGAGTCCTGTCAATGTTACTGAAAGGCAGAAAGAATCAGGATTTATTAGGATGTAAAACTGCTATGAATTATTAATGCTATTTATGTAACACTATTTATGTGTTATGTAATGACCACTGCAGGCGGACAAACAGGTCAGGACTCTAACCGTATAGATGGGTTCTGCTCTGTGATCCGATCTAAAGGGTTTGTGCGCTTTGATCTTTATGTCTTTTAAATGTAGAGCCATCGCCTGTCTATCCGCGCCCCTCCCCCCAGCCCCAGCTCCTGACCAATCTGGCCTTTTAAAAGGCAGCGTGTGATTCTCCATGCTGGGGCAAACGGACACGTGCAGCGGGAAGCTTCGGAGCTAGCGTTTGGCCCCAGGAAGCCGGCAAGAGGCATGCGTGACGAGGAGAGCGTCCTGGATGATGTCATGTTTAAAGCTTGAGTTAAAGTCACCCTGGGACGCTGGCTTGTCCTGTGAGCCCCATAGGTATGTTCAGTGGGTCACGAGGGGCACTGCGCTGTCACCTCTTCGTGTCCCTGGCCTGTAATTATCACCAAATGACACCTCCCCCTTGTGCTCTTTAATTAACTCAGCATGCATTTCCAGAAAGGAGCCCACTTCATCCCACAGGGGCCCTCCAGGGAAATTTAAAGAAAAGTGTGTGTGTGTGTGTGTGTGTACATGCGCAGACACCTGCACGCTGTGCCTTAGAAACCACCCCACAAGCATAGTATGGTCTTTAAGATGCCGTTCTGACCATACTGAAACCAGCTCTCGCCGTCTGCAAAGCGTCCAAGTAGTCTTTCCTGGTTTGATGGGGTTTTAGGGAGCGTGACCCTGCCATCGGCCTACCTCGAGTCGTACCATATCTCCTCCTGCAATGCTCCAACCTTGCAGGCTTTTCTCCACGTGTTAAGGTCTCCATAAGTAATATCTATGCTAGCGTGGGCTTTAGGGCTTAACACACAGGCTCCTCTGAAGGCATAGACGTGGGAATTAAACAAGAAGCAACCCAAAGACTGTTCATCTAGAAAGCAACCAGCATGACCACCAGTGAACTGGAAACCACTTGTGTAGCTCGGGGGTAGAGTTTCTTGGGTGTAGAGTAGCTCTGGGGTAGTGTAGCTGAGATGTAGAGTAGCTTTAGGGTAGTGTAGCTGAGATGTAGAGTAGCTCTGGGGTAGTGTTGCTGAGATGTAGGGTAGCTCTGGGGGTAGAGTAGTTCGAGGGTAGCATAGCTTTGGTGTAGAGTAGCTCTGGGTTAGTGTAGCTGAGATGTAGAGTAGCTCTGGGGTTGTGTAGCTGAGATGTAGAGTAGCTCTGGGAGTAGAGTAGTTTGAGGGTAGCGTAGCTTGGGTGTAGTGTAGCTCTGGGGTAGTGTAGCTGAGATGTAGAGTAGCTCTAGGGTAGTGTAGCTAAGATGTAGAGTAGCTCTGGGGTAGTGTAGCTGAGATGTAGGGTAGCTCTGGGGGTAGAGTAGTTCGAGGGTAGCATAGGTTTGGTGTAGAGTAGTTCTGGGTTAGTGTAGCTGAGATGTAGAGTAGCTCTGGGGTTGTGTAGCTGAGATGTAGAGTAGCTCTGGGAGTAGAGTAGTTTGAGGGTAGCATAGCTTTGGTGTAGAGTAGCTCTGGGGTAGTGTAGCTGAGATGTAGAGTAGCTCTGGGGGTAGAGTAGTTTGAGGGTAGAATAGCTTTGGTGTAGAGTAGCTCTGGGGTAGTGTAGCTAGTGTAGCTGTTAAAGTAGCTTAGCTTGTACAGTACAGCAGTCATTTTCCCTCCCTGTCTGAGAGCCTCTTTCATAAATGTCTCCAGGGCATCCTTCACCTAGTTAAATGTCACTTGGTGTGTACTCTGACCCCCAAGTGCTAGCGGGGGCTTAATCTTACGCCACTGAATTCAGGCACTGCCAACGCTTAGTTATTTGACTTTTTCTTAGGATTGATTCCCAAGCTTTCGTCATCCTGTGGACGGGGAAGATGGAAAGGCAGGAGTGTCGACCCAGAAGGGAAATCGGTGACGAGCAGATTGTGGGGTGAGGTGCTGCTCACTGCAGGGCCATGGCTGAAGCTGATGGTACTGAGTGGCGGGGGGGGCTCTCTGTCACACAGTCTGCACAAGTTTTTAAATCAAACCAACAGCAGAGTCATTTGCTGAAACGGGGAGAGAAGTAGACGCCTCTATCACCGATCCATCGTCCCTGGAGGGAGACTGGGCTCTGTCGATCTCGTTATCAGTTCATGGGGCAGTCCAGATTCATGTTCGGGGTTCTGTTCATTCTGTTATTCTGTTGGTTAGGCGTTGTGGCGGAACCAGTGGGGTTTATTCAATGAAATAAAATCTAAAAACAAACAGGATTGGGAGGGATCCAAAATGGGGGGGGTTGTAAACAAGGAAAGGTACAAGCAACAGGAAGGACCACGGGGGGGATCCCCACGGGGATCAATAAAGTATCTCAAAATCAAAAAGGACCGACATTAATGACTGGACTGGACTGGACAAAGGGGCACTTAAATACGAGGACTAATGAGGGATAAAAGCAACAAGCCGCATCAGGGCCACATTCGGGCGGAAACGTTAGGGTCAGGCGTGCAGGGTGTGACAGCAGGGTGTGACAGCAGGGTGTGTGTGACAGCAGGGTGTGACAGCAGGGTGTGTGTGACAGCAGGGTATGACAGCAGGGTGTGACAGCAGGGTGTGACAGCAGGGTGTGTGTGACAGCAGGGTATGACAGCAGGGTGTGTGTGACAGCAGGGTGTGACAGCAGGGTGTGTGTGACAGCAGGGTATGACAGCAGGGTGTGAC
>JAODKM010000035.1:4569873-4583580 GCA_026780845.1 Petrocephalus sullivani | reverse complement strand
TGTGCCATGTGACCAGCATGTCATGACATGCATTCAATCCCCTCTACCTACCAGTCACGAGTCAATCGATCTTTTAGGTATTCTTTGGATAAAAAGAAAATAGTGATATTTATAGAAATGCATAAATAGCCTAACCCTTTTCCACAGGATTTGCACAGACAAGCACCTGGTGTCACACTTCTAACAAACACGACTCCTGAGATTTCTCTCCTGGGGAGAGGAGTAAGATTGCATGTGGCCAGCAAGGGTAATGTCAGGCTGAAAGGTTACGGACAACTACTCAAACGAGGTACCTAATGGGGCGTTAGTCAGCACCATTAGAGCGCTCAGATCCATAAGTAAAGGCAAGCTGACACTTTTGATTGTTGGCTTTATTTGCTGGATTGTCATGACAATTTTTAAGCTTGTTCTCCATATAAACTAATAAACAGACTCTTTTGAAGGATGAAACTGTAGCAATTGATTCATGATGGCAGGCTAATTTATTTTTGAGGTTATCTTTGTTTTGACCTTATATCAGACCGTAGTTCTTAGAGCACACTAGGTGCATCTTCTCCGCATGTCATGTCATGTTTTGTTGCTAGGTGACCTGGGTATACCTGCACAAGGGTAAGATTTTGTTTCATGAAATGTATTTCTGCATGCAGGCTGGCTGTAACAGGGATGAATTCGAGCTTGATGTAGGCATCTTGACGTAAAGTTGAGCTTGTAAAGCTTATAAATACCTTGACATAAACGCAAGCTTCTTGTAAACTCGAGCTTGACAAACGGATCCTCTTCCAGTCCAACGGATCTTCCCGATATGCAGCTTCCACCATCACAGTTCCTGGGTCGGCAGGGCTTAAGGAGAACTTTCTCTGCCTCCTTTTGCAGAGGAGAACTGATAGTCACACCCTGACGTGTCTTAGAGGCACAGGCAGAGTCCGCTGAGGCGAAGTTAATTAGCACAGGTAAGGAGAAACTTGTGTAATACAAGAGATTCAACAAGAAGGTGTCAGGCTGGTGAGGATAGTTACCATGCCGGACGTGCAGCGCTTTGGGTCCCGGCTGTCGCTGTCATCACCGGCGTGGCTGCTGTAGGTTCTGTCCGACTGTGGGAGTCACTGGGCTCCTGTGGGTGCCGAGTGCTGCATTACAGCCTGTCCCTGCCTCTCAGATCCACTCAGCATCTGAAAGCCTTATTCAATTTCTGTCTGACATAATGGACCACTCCCTCTCTCCTGATCAAATTTAGATTTCCATACCAGGCTTCCGGTACCGCTAACGGTGGGTGTAATATTCGGGTGCAAGAGCACGGAATTTGCCAGGAAATGAAATGGAATTTTGTGCTCAAAGGTGCAGTTTGCTCGGGCTGGAACCATGGTGCCAAATTCTGCTCACATTGCCTGCTTAAGCTTGTGGGCGCTTGCTGCTGAATGACTGCAGGGCGGGTGGTACTGAAGCAGCACGTGCTTCATCATCTTCATCATCTTCATCATCTATTCCACACTCAAAGCCCAAAAAATATGGAGAGAGCTTTGCAGACCTTTGGACCATTAAGCTGAAAGCATCTACATCTGTAATGACCGTGGGGGGGCACTGTAATGGTGGAACATCATAGTAGCCGTCTGCTGTCAAGCTGTTTTATGATGTTTGCGCTCGTCCTCGGGGGGGGGGGGGACTGAAAAGAGGTGAAAAACACTTTGTTTTAAACGCTGCTTAGGGCCAATCAGCTGTCTCACTCGGGAGAAGGAATGTCAGAGGGCTTGGGGGGGGGTGATGTTTTGCCTCTGGGCCCCCTCAAGCTGGGCTAGGAGATCAGGATTAAATGGGGGGGTTAGTGGGCACAGCTTATCTTTCCCAGTTGAGCCAAGCGTCAGTGTGACCTGCTCTTTACCATTCGGCCACTTCGGATCTCCTCATGCCTCTGGCCTCCGACAAAAGGACGTTCACTTCAATCAGCTAAATTCATGAAGTCTCTTCTGCTGGAAACTGCACGGCCATTTCAGAGCTGCTGTTATCCTCTGCATGTGTTTGAAGACCAAATTACTTAAATGTCCCCCCCACTCACGGCAATATATTAATGAGACGGCTTTCCGGCAGAGTATTTTTGATGTTCTTTGTGGAATAGCGTCGATTTCATGGTCGGGTTTTGTCTTCCACGCTGCTTTTTCAGATTTCTACACTCATCAAAATTCGCTAGCTGTCGTATGCTTGTATATTTTAGTCCATCCAATGAAAATGTCATTAGAGCCCATTATCCGTCTGCAGAGCCGGCACGTTCTGCCGCTGAAGCCCCATGTGACCCCCGTCGCGAGATAATCACTTCACTGATCAAGTCACTGTGAACAATTTGAATTCTGCTGAAGGGTCCCCCTCCTCCTCTGTTCCTTTTTGTCCTGTCTAAGAGACAGAACGGCTCTCTGCATCTTCAAAATGCTCCAGGAGTAGTGAGGTTGCCTGAGAGGAGCGTTGTGGGGAAGGCAGCGGTCCCGTTCCTCTCCCAGAGGTGACCGCTGTGCGGATCCTGCTTAGTCTGAGTGCCGGTTACCTTATTACCAAATTATAAATGGTGTTGAGCCCTTGAGCAAAGTACCAGCTGAGAGTGACTTGGTCACCCTGCCGTCTGTGTCAGTTGAGGGAATGGACTCTCCTAATATCCCATATTTAATATAAATAATACCCCCCCCCCCGGCACCACACCCCCCTGCCGGAAGCCCTTTTGTGGGGATTCTCTGGTTTATTTGTCTCTGGCTTATCACACTCCTCCACTGTGATTTTTACTCTCTCCCAGATAAGGGAAAGAGAGATTAATATGTGCCAGATTCTTCTAGCTGTCGGGCCTGACGTGCCAATGCCCAGGCGTTCTGCCCGTCTGGGAAAATCAGGCTCTTCAGCTGCTTCCAAATCATTTCAGGTCCTGGGAGGGTGCTGCTGTTGTACCCGGAGAGGGTTACCTCTCAGCATGACCTTCTCCTTAAAAAAATGCCCAGCAGTATATCTGGGAAAGACCTTTGTGGGTAATAACAGTACAATCTGTAAAAGGAGTTATTACTTGGATGCCAGGCCCTGTGAGGTTTGGCGTCCCTGCAGCCTCCAGTCTATCTGTTGGAGAGATGACTTGATCAGTCTTATCATCTCAGCTTCGTCGTTCTAATTTAGATAAGTCCTGATTAAAGTTAAACACAAAGTACTTTAAAGGAGAGCCTCTCAAAGGACTGATAAAGCTTTGGCTTCTCCCTGGACATCCCCGTTTTACTGGGGCAGATCCCGCCTGCTGGCAGGGAGGTGCAATAGCACGTGTTCTACAAAACATCTTGTATTTTAGATTCCAGGACAGCAGCACTTTTTAGCTGAGACATGCTCTCTGGAAGAATCTACATAGCTGGGAGAATGTGCCCGGGGCCCCGGGCCTTGCTGGGGGCCTTTATTAGGAAGGGAAGGAACGGTGCTTCCGGTTCTTGAGTGCTAAAGGTACAGCAGGGAATGTTGCCAGGCGGACCCCTACGGGGCAAACGAAGACGTGAGGCTCGCGGCCCGGCAAGGCGCCTGCCCACTGCTGGGACCCTCCGAGTGCCTCATCGCTACCCGGCCACAGGTGCGTGACGCTCTGTCATCAGTCAGCGGCTGTCACCGCTGAGCTCCATCACCAGCTCGGCCCTCATCCCTCGGAGATGGAGTGGGATGTGCACTCCCCAGGAGGGCCACGGGGCGAGTGCATCGTCCTGCTCTCGCCGCAGCTGAGAAGAACCCTTCATGAAGAACCAGCTGTCCATGATGCATGATGCAGGTCTTCAATGTTGAGGATAAGTAGGGGAGCTGAGGCAGTAGCAGGAATCACTCTGGGGTCCCAAAAACTAAGCTAAAAATGTGTGTGTGTGTGTGTGTGAGAGAGAGGGAGAGATGCGGCGAGATCTGCATTCTGTGCTCTGGGCTGTACATTAATCAGCTCGGTCAGACGCTCAGGTTCCTGACCTTTAAACGCCTTGTTTGCTCCTGGCCTAGCAAACAGCAGAAGGCTTAGGACTTCATTATCAGCCGAGCATCGTGATCCCACCCACCTAAACGCCATTCCAGCCAGTGCTGGCTGCTGTCTAATAGCCCTCACCTCCAGCTGAGCATCGTGGATTCTGCTAGCAGATACTAGCCGAATCGCCTCCTAACTTCTGTCAAAAGTGCTGAGTGGTGAGAGCCACCTTTCATAGGCCATACCTAAACGCCCACATTAGTGCTAAAATAACACGCCAAGTCAGGCGAAAATTCTGCCATGACAACGCTGATATGCCGAGTGTCATTTTATAGGGACTCTGGCCAAGTTTTTTTTATAGGTACGAGCATTTAAGCTGTAAACAAGCTGAAAAGCCTTACTGAGGTGTTACTGCCACAGCGAACTGGCATTGATTTCTTAAAGGGTGTAGTTTCCCCAAATCCCCAGATGGAGGCAGTGGTGAGCAGTTAACCAGCGGGGAGCTGCATGTGGTAGCGAGCTCGGAAACACACCCGCAAAGGTAGCTGCTGTTTGAGGAGGCTGTCAGCTTGGGGGGTAGAAACGCTCATTTCCACCGCAGCTCTCTTGGGGCGCCTCACACCTGTGGAATGAGCAGTGTGGAGACTTGGGGAGGGAGCTGTCCACTGCTTCATTTTGCTGTTATGGGATGGAGGAATGGAGAACCTGGGAAAAATAGTAATAGATATGAGCCTTCAAAAAGGAAGGCCCTGGAAGGTCGTATAAAATCTGGCAAAAGCCGACAGGCTTGCGGGCCTAGTACTTGCCACGGCTAGGTACCACAGAGAGGGAGACGGCCCAAAATGGAGGGGCAATCAGAGGCGTGCCTTTTTTAAACATTAATGCACACCACGGATCCTCACTAACCTGAGTTGTACACTCATTCCTGAGGGAAGGTGCGGTCTCCAGAAGCTGCCACCATGTGGAGTGAAGGGGGACTAGTTTGCTGGGGTGGTGGCAAAAAAAAAGACTCAGGTCTATTAGGAATTGTAATGTAAATATAAATATGGGGTGTGTTGGATATAAAAAGCTGTGTGATGGTGTTCTGGGGACCGAAAGCCCTTTTCAGATCTTATTAGTGTCACCATGGAAACCTACCCGGGAAAAGTAAAGAGATTGGGGAAGGGTCTTCATGGCAGGCGGGGGAGCCCGGCTGTCTCTGGTTAATGAATTTTAGCTGGAAAACTTGAGAGTTAAAATTGAAAAATCCACAGAGCTCCCTGAACACTGTGTGTAGAATATTCTACTTCTCCAGACTCCCATTGTGGCATCTTTACTGCTTCTGTTCCCGGGGGGGTGGGGGGGGGCATACTTCTGACCCGAGCGTGACAGGTCCGCGGTGCCGAAGACCTGCCTCTTTGTTCTGCTGGGAACCCGGGCAGAAATGCTCCTCTGACTAACTGTTTTTCACATTGTTTCGAAGCCATCAACAGAATGTGACAGAGGCGCCCCCCCCACCACCCCCCACCCCCTCCTGTGAGTCAAAGCGCTTGAGTATAATCAGTGTCCTCTGTTTTATGTAGCTATTTCATGATGAGATAAATGAACAAGGCAGATGGAGGCGCTGAGAGTGTTCAAATCCAGCTGGATGACAGGTTGTGTTCGGGACCTTGTGTTTCCATGCCGTCCGTCTTTGCTCTGTTTGCTATAAATGCTTCAGAAGCTACCCACCCCGCGCCCAGATCATTTGTCGATATTTGCACACTAACCTGTTCACAGCAAGCACCAAAGACAGACAGTGGAGTGGACCGATACTCCTAGCCGGTTGAGGTGCAGAGCGCAGCTCCCTGTCTGGCCGGTACCATCGTTAGGCCCGCTGCTATGCACTGAGTGGGATCAGTGTGAGTGGACCACTCCCCCTGCCCCACTACCCCCGCCGCTCTGAATACCACCTCTGGATGGCCACCATGTTGGGTGGCTTAAAGCGACAAGGCAAATCAGCAGGATGGCCTTGGGCATTTAACTGTTTCAAAAAGTCAGCAGCACAGAAGAGCGAGGGCTGGGGGCTTATTCCGATGGCACATAAGGGTGAACTGGAGAGGCTTTGTGGATTACTCTGAGAGGGGATCCGCGTCCATGCTGAACCTGATGTGCACTGAGCTTAGTGACTCCTCGAGTGCTGTGTTGGTGGATCGAGGCATCATCACTGCCGATCTGACTCCACATTTCCGATATCTCAGAGAGTGTTTGGAAAGCACTTGGTTTAATCACCCTGCAGACAATTGCCTTTCAGCTGGGGCACATTTTATAAGAATGAGAAATCACTTCCAAGTGGGCCAGGTGTCTCGGCTTGTCTCGGTTTGTGTGTTGGGTGTCACTTGTCTTCATCTTCACGGTGAACAGAAAGACTTACATTTTCTTGTGGTTCCATCGGGCCCCTTGGGATGTGACATACAGATACTTCAGGCTGTACCACGACAAAGACTTAAAGGGACAAACCAAATTCTGGTTGGTCGTCAAATTATGGTGTGAACTTCAAGAGAAGTGCAGAGCTTCCGCTTTCACAATAACCATTTTCTCATAAGAATAAAATCATTTTTGTGCTTCGCTTAGTTATAAAGCAAATGATTATACTACACTGCAGGACAAGTCCCTGTCCCAGTAAGTTTACATGGGGGGAACCAACTGCTTTCATTCTGAATGTCTCTTTACAGCAGAAGAAAATGACTGTGTCGAGTTACAGACTGAAATCAGGCGGAAATCATCCCATCTCGTTCCTTTATGATCTTCACGAGCAGATCAGTTTCCACCTGCCTTTAAGGGACAGAGAGAGAGACTGAAGTAGGGGTGGCTTATCCATCATCCAGTCCACACAAGCCCTGAATTGTTAGTAATTCAGGTGGTCACTGGGGCGAAAAAAAACAGCGCATTTACACAGAATAATGTGAAGCACAAAATCATTATCTGAGCTGTTTAGAAATGTCATTTGCCAAGACTCACATCCACTACAAAAAGAACATGGCGGGCGTCGAAGTTTTACCGGCTTTTAGGTTTCTGCTGTTAAATATGGGGAGGACAGCTTACGCAGGGTAAAGCTGACCTCATTTAGCAATACATTATAATCGCAGGTCCCATTCCGCCATGAGGACATCTGTATAACGTCTAAGGGTGATCCAGTGTAATTCAAGGCAGTCACCCTCAATATCCAAGATAATCATGACCATGCTAGGAGGTACATGTTCATACCTTCCTGAAGCTTCATGTGAGATCTTTAAGCCCGATTTTACATGAACAGCCTGCTGATGGGTTTGGGGCTAAAACTTCTGCACGGAGCACCCTCAGATCTAGTTTCCTTATTGTGCTCCATGATATTAATGCCCTACTGACAGCATTAGGGTAGTGTGTTTCTTGCCAACCCTAAGCCTTTGTATGGATATCCCATGATGCTCTCCTATAATATGGTATTGTGAAGATAAATGCCCTTCAGCTGAGATTACCTCCTGCTGTTGCTGTTCTGGATGGGGCCTGACCATCCTACAGCTCAATATCCTCCTTTGGGAAAGATCTGGGCAAACTACCTCACAACAATGTGCAGAATGCCCCCGCTGCCCCCAGGATAGAACTTGTCATTGCACCCATTGGTTACCCGGAGTTGCCAGGCCTTGGCTCGTTACTGTTGTAAGTAATTAATTGATCAGACCGCGACCGGAGAATGTTGTCTTGCTTAGCCACTCATCTTGTCTAACTGACCACCTGACTATGTTCAGCTCCATTACGTTAATAATTTGTCATTATGGGCTGGATGTCCTTCCTACCCCCCACGGCACCTTTTTGTGCTTAAATAGCCCTTTATATGGGGATGTGTAATTACCATGGCAATCATATGAAACTGATGGTCTGTTTCCTAGCACCCGGATCACATTTGGCCCCTTCATTGTCATCCTTCCTGAAATGACAGGCAGCTGTAATCTTCTCTTCTAAGTAAAAGTGCCCCCACCCCTGATAAGTATCCCCCCACGGGTGTGACCTCACCATCCCGCCCTGTGTAAGGAACACCGCCACACAGATCAGCTCACTGTGGAGCCTAGTGCACCCTCCCCTGGGAGATGGGCTTTAATCACCCCCCACCTGCGCTCCACAGGGGCAGCAATCACAGGGAGTTAGTAATTACAGATGTGGTATTAACAAGCTCAATTACAGCAATGTGTAGAGTGCGGCATGTGATGCATGGGGGTGGGGGGGCGTGGCTCCTATTAGCTAAACAAGCGGCCTAATTACCGCATGTTACCAGAAGCACATCAGCATCCCTACGTGGCGGATTGGTCCCGTTCAGATCTGGCAAAAGGCCAATGATCACGTGCTGCCCATCAACTGATCCTCGCTGTGCTCTCATGATGAACTTGATTTGTCTTGAGAGTCGCCGTGGAAACGGCCCGAGCGCACTCGGCAACTCATACAATATGCTAATTAACAAGGATGTGAGCTGATAGTCGGGGAATTAGGCAAGACTGACAGATAGCTGCCAAGGCTGCCTTCACGCCTAGATCTCGCTGATAGCCTCTCACCATATTCGCAAATTACTTTAACGATTCTATTTTAATACTCTATATTAATGTTTTCATTTGGGAGATAACAGCATTCTGTGCGATGCTGGCTCTTCTTGTAGCAGCAATAGGATCAGAGGACCATAGTGACTCCTCATCAGAATGATCTCCTACACCTGAGACGTCTCGGCACGGCAGGTGGGGGGAGACTTGACCTGTGGCCCTGGGTAGCCTCCTGAAACTAGGCCATGCAGGTGGAGAGCTGGAAGGTCCTTCATTATGGTGCAGACCCTCAAATCAACCTTGAGCTGGCAAATGAAACCCATAAAATAACTCAATATCCACAGGGATCAAAATAAAAGTGCCCAGTATAGACTAAATATAAGGAGCAAATTTATAGGGGCTTTTTATATGGGTAGACTGCTTGGGGGCAATTCAAGGGTTGTGGTGCGTCTCCCGGGTGAGCATACATCTGGTTTGCACACTCAGGACTCCCAGTGTTAAAGCAACAGTGCAGGCTGACTGTTCACGAGGCTGTGGGCCGTGTCTGTGAGATATTTACACCTCTGCACACTTCCACCTGATCTCACAGTTGGAAATGAGAGTAAGACTGGGTCACCTCTGTGGAGGTGAGCCTCGGGATTACCCACGCAGAACCAGACCATGTGATCGATACACTATTATGTGGCAGAGAGGGCTCTGCATTATGCAACCCACGGTTCGCAGAAGTTAATGAGAAATCATGAGCAGATAAGCATATAGTCAAGCTACGACCTAAACGAAGATATTTAGGACCATAAACCTGGAATGAAATGCATAAGACAATAACGGCAAGGAGATTCATTTTAATTAAAATGCTGAGAAAAACTGTTTGTGGTGAGACACTGAAGTGGCTGAATCACGCGGCCTGGCTGGGCTGAATTACATCATTTTGGCTGAATTTCAAGAAGGATGAGTTGTGTTTGGTGAAGTCCCCGAGGAAATGTCCCTCAAGGAGATTTAAGAGATTCAGGATCTACCTCAGTCCTGTCAAAGTGACACGTAAATTATCTGCTTTGCCCTGATGAAATATAACTTGCTTGTCTGTGTATTCATTTGAAAATAAGAGTGAATATGATAATAGCACATTATTCAGCTGTCCTGTCGTGGGGCCTTTTCGTGTGACAGCCGCTGTTGATTCAGATGAGTAAGATGCTTTCGATCAGTGATGCATGTTTGCTTGAGGGATTCTGACAAAGTGAAACATTACGGAGCTCGGAATGAAAGTGTCGTGCAGGAGAATTTCCTCAGGGAGGGCCTTCTTTTGGGGGGGCGGGGGGGGCTCTCTGCTGCGGGTATCAAACCCAGGCCTGACTGCACGCTTAGAGGGCAGGTCCTGCAGTGAGATGTCCCATTGCTTGTTCTGAAACTGGGATCCCATAGCAGAAGACAGTTTCTCATGCTGTTCCTGATGGCTTGGGTCTCCTTTTCTATGGAAAACCAGCAGGGAGACGCTTGGCCCTCATATATCAAAACGAGCATAGATTCGGGTGCAAAAAATTCACGCACGGGGCACCGCGGCATATTTCACTGACTGTACGTGCTGGTTGTAATGATCTTGTGGTGTTTGATATTCTGTGCAAATGGTCAGCGACTGAAGACGGTAAAAAATTTGATAAAAAAATCAGTACACGGTAACATTGCTTTAAGTAGTACAGCCATCTTCCTGAGAAATCCTGAGCTCCAGCAGAAATATTTCATATTTCAGAAGTTAAAAGTTGAATTTAATATCCTCCGTCCTGTGGTTTGCTTAACATTCCCATAATATTGAGGCTACTGCAATCAAAGCCGTAACAAGGATCTTTCGAATACTGAGGTCACTAATGGCCAACCAGCGGCATTTATATACGGATAATTATCATTTTCATCAAGTTTCTTGAACGAAACTTTATGAAAAATACAGAAGACATGATATTGGTGTCCTCAAAGGTAATCTAACCCAACCCAGCTTCATTTGTAAAGTACCTCATGCAACCGCACCGGGCTAAAGTGCTATACAGAGGAAGGCAAGACAACCACAAGGCAAAAAATACACGTAAAATACAAATGAAGTAAATAACAGACATAAGACAAATAAGACAACAGCTATAAGAATAAAATTAATGAATAAAATGAAAAAAACAAGTAAAATCAAATGAAAAACTGAAATAGAATAACAAAATATGATCAAATAATGGTAGCCACAGGCATGACTGCAGTAATATAACGTTGCTCATTGAACGTTTATAATTACTGAATTACTGAAATCTGGATAATTATCTGCTTAAAATCACTTTAGCGCAGTTCTGATGTAATAATTCTCCGACACAGCTTAATGCCCCCAGCTGCAGCGCGAGTTCGCAGTGACCGGAAACTGCACGCACCATCTGAGAGCTGGCGTCGGATTTCAGCGTATCCTACACTCACGTCCAAATTGATAAATCTGGAAACTTGCGTTGAAATGACCGTACTCCCCTTGTTCTGCTGTACGCATGCTTGATAAATGCGGGCCTGCGTGAGGAAGCCATCCAGTTGATTTGGTCTGAAGTAAATTAAGCGTAAAACTGAATTAATCTGACTTTTTTAATGCTCTCTCACTTTGTTCTCCCTACCCCAGGGTAGTTTATGTCTGCCAGAATCCCAGAGGGCATCTTTGATATTCTGCCCTAGTTTACTGACAGCCATTTTTGTTCCATGTATGAATTTTTGATTACTACTTAGGAAATTGGGCCTGGTTCACTCTTACTTGGAACCACATTCCTCCTGTCTTAGAGTCAGCGATCCACCTGAACTCTTTATACTGTGTGAACTGCTGAGAATCCTACACGAACACACACGTATCTCAGGCCAAATTTAAACCTCCGACTGAGGAAATGCAATGTAATCATGGCTCCTACCGAGGCAAACGGCCACAACGCCTCATATCGGTCTCATTTTCTACCCTCATTGGCCGCCTGCATGTCCTGTCTCAGCCAATGACAGATCAGACTGTTTACAGTCAGTCACTGTTTGCAGGAACCTAGAGAAGGAATGGGTCCAGCTTTTCCAATATCACAAGCTGCAACACTGACTCCAGCTGAGTCGATTCGCCAGTCGGGGCTTTTTCTTCCCAATTTGTCAAGGATGGAGTGTGTAGGTAAGCGGTCGTGTGCAGAATGCAAATCTTTGGTCACTGGGTTAGTACCATGCGGCAGAAACTGACCCATCTATATTGAATTGTAATTCTAAGTCAAAATGACGTCAAATCCACTGCAGGTTTTAGTGAGTGTTCGAAGGGAGACCATAATAATTTCTTGCTGAAAGCAATACATTGCACCTCTACACAAGCTGTGACTTTCTGTTTGGCAGTCCAGACGTTCCACAATACTGTCATTAAACCTTCCCAAGATGGATGCATGTGAAATTTCTCGGAAGGTAATTTGGTTTTTGCTGAACGTGCTTTAGAGGGAACGCGGCTCCTACTCGTTGGTCTTTGCTCTCCTCGCTACCCATAACTGGTGTGTTTTCATTCCTCTTATGGAAAGTTCCGGTCTAATGCCAAAATGGTTCAGTTCCAGCATGATGTCTTCTCTGGGGCAGTAATTCAAAATGCTTTTCATGGGCCTCATCATTAATCAATCCGTGTACTTCATGGTGGTTGGGCAGAAAGGTCACCTAAGCTTCCTTCTCCTTGGTGAAGGCCACCTAGAGCATTTTCATGGACATTTAAATGTCAACCATTTGAATGCTCTTTTAGAGCACTGCATAAATTATGCAAAACTCCAGAATTAAAAAAAAAATGAATGGGTCATTACTGTGATGTCTTAGACCGGTGCAAAGGCATCATGCATCCTAGATGTACCTCTAGATGAGCCGAGATTGTTGGCTGTATGTTCTCTATTGGCATGCAAAGTGTTGTTCTTGTAAATTCCTCAACCTCTAGAGTGATCTCGTGTTCTTGGCCTTCATTCCTACATTTGTCACTTTAAGGCTGCTGGAACGTGATTTTGGGATGTGATTTGGTACCATGACTTGAATACTTTCCAGAGGTGGATCTACAAACACCATCCCAGACCCCATATTGTCAATGTGCTGAAGATATCACTACAATTTTACATGCATTCTTTCCAAAAATGCCACTGTTACACAGGAAAACAATTAATCCTAGGAGGAAATAAGAACACTGTTTGTAACTTATCACTAGGGGGCACTATAACATGAGTAAGCACTTATATCTCTTGGTTTTGAACTTCCAGCCCGCCACAATGCTGAGATAGCTTAACATATCTCTTAGGCTGGTCTGTAGTGTTGAGATCCTCCCATTGACTCTCAACTCCCTGTTTAACTGGGAAAAGCAAACATGAGACACTGTTTCTGCATTTACACGAGCAGAGGGTGGGGGCACAGGGGTTGTTTTATCATCATCCCTGCTGACATTTTTGTCCAGAACAATTACAGTTTATGTCGCTCTAAAACAATTACACCTAAGCCCCCTGTTGTTACTGGTGCTGTCATGCGTCATGTACACTGATAATGTCAGACTGCATACTTGCATCTCTGCTTGGAGGATCTGGCAACATCGCTGCTATTTTTTTTGGCAGACTATGGAAGAAGAGCTGTTACCCAGTTATCATGGTCTAATTCCTGGAACTACGCCGGTGAAACAGAGAGCCCCTTAAACAGCACTCTTTGGTGTCACCTTCTTGGACCTGCCCACCACTACCTCTGGTACCTCACGATTCCTTAGACGTAGACAGTGATGCTACACTCACTAGCATTGGTAGGTGCGATACCATTACGGAAGGTGAGCTTCTCCCCTGTGTTCCAGAGAACTCCACCCTGAAGCTGGATAGCTACCACCGGCAAGGTGGAGCCTGCTCATATGTTTTGGAAGTAGCTTGCTGGCAAGTCTATAAAAGTCCAGATGACTTCCTGTTAAATGTCTTAGCCTGAATGCATGACATTTAAGTGGGGGGGGGGGTTGAGAAAATGTTAAAACAGGAGTCTTTTCATTGTAAACTATCATTTTCAGGCCTGCCATATGCGAAGTTTTTTAGGCCACATGGGAGACTCCCCCTACAGGTCTCAGCCTGTCAGTGTCTGCCATGTTGCCATTTTGGTGTAATTCCAGGTTATCTGTGCATATTGCACAAAACCATAAAGTGTGTGTCTCAGTCATGCAGGACACAGTAACTGGTGAATCTGCCAGGGTTATGATTCGAAACAGGACAGCACTTTTAA
>JAODKM010000035.1:4548900-4561187 GCA_026780845.1 Petrocephalus sullivani | reverse complement strand
CTTTGGGACTCCCATCCGGCAGGGGGACGGGGGACGGGGGAGGGGGGAGGGGGGGGGTATTGTAGGGGCCGGGGGGGCTGACGTTGGTTTCGTGCTGGAAGTTACCCTCTTTACTGTGGTGTGACCGGCAAAGTAAGCGGCTTTGACCCCTATTAATGGAATGAGTGCAAATGAAGATTCGGGGGGGGGGGGGGTTTCCACATAGCAGGATTTCTCAGTTGGCTGAGTTAACTTAAGCTAGAAGTCATGATTGTCCAATAAGAGTCCAGGTAAGGAGCATTCCTATTGGATAATCATTACTTCTAGCTTAAGTTAACCCAGCCAACTGAGAAATCCTGCTTTGCTGAGGTCCATTTGGTCCAGGTGTACAATTAGGAAGGGAAATTTGGCTCCCTGACTCCGTCTTCCCCATCAGCTCGAGGTCCGGGGACGTGCGGACTTCTCAGGTTCATGCTCATCTCATGACGGACCAGCCCTCCTTCCTGAGAGATTCTGGGGATAGTTTCCCTCAGATTCTGTTGTTTTCATTTTCCGGGTTGTGATTAATTCCACTGAGATGACAGTACCACAATGACGGACAGGCTCGGTGACAGTAGCTTGTGTGCGTGTGTGTGTGGGGGGATGGGTGCAGCTGAAAACAGGCAAACAGTGTTTAATAAGCACACAGTCCCTTTACAGCCCAGAGGCAGACTCTCTGACTCGCTCCTCAGCCCGGGACAGACTTAATAAACGCAGTCTGGATTTGGTTGTCTGCTTAGTATGGAAAAGAAGCAGTTATAGTCAAAAACAGACATTGCAGTATTCAGGATACATGGGGCTTTAAAAGAGAGGCTGCCTCTGATGACTGAATGTTCTCGCAGAATGAACAGGATCATTTGACATTTCGGATCAGCAGGATTCCCAGGTTTTCTAGTACTGAATGAGACCCTTAGTTTTACCGGCTTAGTTTTTAATCTTAATTAAAGTGTGATCCCAGAGTTTTTCTTTGAATCCTGCTGCCAGATAACATGTGAGCCATCTACCTACCCAAGGCTTCCTTGGAGTAAGATGGGGTATGTCTACAGCAAAGGGCACAGGACGTGAGGGTAATGATCAGTCACCCAGAGTCTGTAGGGAGAAGGTGTTGGGGGGACAGGGGGCAGTTAATTATAAGTCTGTTAACTTGGACACTGTGGGGTCTTTGATAGGAAGGAATTAGAAATTGGATAAATGGTGTGCGGGGAGAGATAGCTGGAATGGAAATGTCTGACCAGGTTCCTGTAACTGGTGCCACCATCACTCACCATCACCCTGTCAGAAGGGGATGGGAACAAGTAATTCCTCCACGAGTCCAAATCAAGTCTTGAGTCAAAACATTGCAAGTCCGAGTCAAGTCTCAAGTCATGTGCCCTCAAGTTGAGTCCAAGTCTTTCCCCCCATTTTTGCTCTCACGTTGCAAGTCTTTGAGTTTGTGACTCAAGTCCAAGTCAATCTGTGAGTTATGTAACTTGAGTGGATGTATATGTAGGGAGTGATGCATCTTTCCAACAAACTATCTCAGGAGACCTTGCATTCAGCCAAATGAAAATACAGACAGCAGAGAATTAATATACACTGAAATGATGAAATTAAAGTTATGGTATCCAGAAGGATGACTATAACCTCAAGTCTTCTTTAGTCATAGAGCCTAAGTCAGGTCCAAGTCTCGAGTTATTTACACTCAAGTCCAAGACCAAGTTTTTCCATCAGTTTTGCAGAGTCAAATTTGTGACTTGAGTCTGAGTTGAGGAGTGAGTCAGTGACTCGAGGACCCACCTCTGCTATCTGGTCGCCACTCTCCCCTGTAAGCACCTTATCGGGTGTCACCCTGGCGCGCCAGGCCCCGGCTTGGCCCTCGATGTCACTTTACTCAGGGCTTCTCTCTCTCTGGTTCTGTCATGGTTCCTGCAGGGCTTTGTAAGGGGTGGGGGTTAAAAGCGGTATTTCAGCTTTCATGGAAAGGTGCTGTCCCATAGGTAAAGGTCCCTACTGACTGTCCTTTTTGTTGTCACAGGAAGGTCTGTCACCCGCCTGTCAGAGGATTCCCCTGGCGGTGCTGCCCACCATTTAATGACCCCTGAGAGGAGTGCCTGTGGGTATCCAGCCCGTCCTCTTGGGAGACCACAGGAGAGCCAGTGTGGGTGACCAAGGTCCATGGGTACGTGCCTCTCTGCTCTCTGCTAGCTTCCAGGCCGTACCGTCAGGGTGCATTGCAGAATAGGTGCATGTCTAAACACGCAAACCTTTATCATGCTCCAGTGTGTTCCCCAAGGCCCTCCAGCGGGACAAAAGTGCTCCACTGGGTACAGGGAAGCCATCTCGGAGCCCCTGACAGGACAGGATATACTTTCAAAGCTGTATTAATTAGCTCTGCTGATTAGTGGCCTGGAACAATAGGCCTAATTAGTTCTAAGTTCATTAAGCCACAGCAAAGTTTGAATGTCCCCATCCCAGCCTCACATGTTGGTTAGGACATTATGTCTGCGTCCAAATCCTGCCCTCGCTCTCCTAATCGGCCCAGTTAGAAGGAGGCAGGCTCCTAATCTTCCCACCTACGTCAAGGCAATTTGAAGGTTGGAGACTGACGTTGGAAATCGTTGATAAAAAAAAGATGCAACATCAGTCAGTCATATTTTTAGCATATTTTTACATGCGACTTGTCGCCTGACGCCTCTCAGAGGCGATGTTGCTGCCACGCCGGGCCGCACAGAAGGCTCTGCCCTCGTACCCCATTTGCACTGTAAAGCGATGTGATTGGCTGCTGTCCACTGCTGCAGAGGGAATGGCCCACGCTGAAGGTGAGCATCCACCTTGATGGGGATGTACCACGCTGGAGTAAACAGGAGACAAGTTTGGGGAGGATGACGACCGTCTGTCCATATCAGTTAGCGGTGAGAGCCATGACAGTTAGAGCAGGTCAAAGCGGATGTACCATACAGGAGGGGGCGCTACAGCGCTGGGCTCCAGTCTGGGAAATGCTGCGTAATATTGCCATGGCAAAAAGGCATTTCTGCATCCACGTCAAGCACTTTGATGTAATTTCAGCTGGACGTGTGCCTTTCAGAGCCGTTTCCAGGGTTACGATCCCTCGGGCTTCGAGGGGGAGGAGGTCCGCAGGAAGACTGCTGTCTGTTTTACCGGAAGGGAGGCAGAAGAGAAAAGAAAAGGAGGAGAGAGAGGCACTTTCCCACATTAGGGACTGGTATGGGATTTGTGGGTGGGAAAAGCTGGAGCACATCAATATACCAGTAACAGGACCAGTAACAAGGGACAGGTGCATTTCATAACCCCCCTTTGGGATTCTGTGGGCACCCTCTGGGTTTGTGATGGACCATTATCCCAGAAGACACCCCAGTGTGAGATCTTGCTGCCACCGAAAGTCACAAGGACAGCATTCCCGTTGAGAGATCTTGCCAATGGGCGGGCATAGTCACCGCTGGTCCTCTGGCACGTTGTCAGCGGTCAGCTAACACATCATAAATTTCAAGAGCGTGACCTCTGCTTTCTGTCAGTCCTGCGCCGGTACCTGCCAGGTATCTTATCTTATCTTAAACTGATACAGGTGTTCATGCAACACAGAGCTGATTGCACAGAGACACAGGCATCCTGCTGAGTGTTAGTGGCATCTGACACATATTGATAAAGCTCGTATATTAATGAGCATCCCAGCTGGCCGATGAGTTCAGAATGAGAACGAGGCTCCGTTGGGATGGTCAGCCTTGCTACTGGGGCAACAGCCTATCTGTGACATAGTGCCTAAGTGTCAGATCTGGGCCTCTGATGTACTGCCTGATCTCTGGAGCTCTACTTTCATCTGATGACCTCTGTTCCTCGTGGGCTTTCACCAGGATAATGAGAATAGGAGAGTCTCTGCACCAGAGGGGCTGTGCCCTGCCAAACAGCATCTCCCTAGACGAGACGTCTGGCTGCCTTTCAGAGTGAAGGCCGTGTCAGAACAGCCAAGACCGATCAGGCAGCCAGACAGATTTATTCCTCTTTTTATAATTCGGTTCCCTGAGCAACAGGTTGGCGGCAAAGATGTAGAAGCCTCTGAGACGCTTCCTTAACAATCTGCTGCTGATAATGCTGCCATCATTTGTGACTTCTGAGGACCCGTAAGCCTGGCGGAGGACTTAAGGTGGATCTACTGTGGAGGAAAACAAGGCCTGGCTTTTCCTATAGCCAGGAAACCTTGAAATTTCTCCTCAGACCACAGCGTGGTATGATAATAAGGAAGCTGGCACAATAAACATGCTGGTCTATACAAATCAGAAGCAGAAATCATTTTGGGAAGAAAATCTATTTTATGTGGGGGGTGGGGGGTCTCCAGACTTTAACAAAATTGATTTGTTAAAAAAAAAAGTTTGTTTACTTTTTAATACTTTCTCATTTCCCAGCCTCATTATTACCCATCAGGCTTTGCTAACTGGATTGGGAGGATTGGGTAACAGGAGGAGAAGGAGGGTGTGTAAATCAATCATAACAAATGCATAACATTAATATTGGTGAGTTACCACCCATAACTTTCTTCAGTATATTGAGTATTACTATAAACAGCTCAAAAATACAGAAAAATACAGGTTATTTTTGTCATGTGTGTGAATAGTGCTGTCTGGCTTACACTCCAGGAGGTGGAGGTGTAGAGATCCACGTCCCGTCTTTCCGTGCTCCCTCACCCCTGTGTGTTTTTACCCCCAAAATTCTGTCAGTTCAGTGATTCAGCATGGCTGCCTACACACCCTCTCCAGTCTTCTGCTGCAGATAATCATGGCTAATTTTCTCCTTAAAAAATGCGTAGCTGATATGCAGAGCATGGGCACTGGGATTGCGAGGTGTCTTCGGTGCGCAAACCTTTGTACCCTCCCTAGCTGGTGGCACCTTCACAGCAGACCCACTGATCAGAGGTGACGACCACCTGGGAAAGCTTGGGGACCAGGACACGTTTGTGAAAGTCCGTCTGATCCCAGTCTTTTTCTGGTCTTCATTTCAAATTTGACACCCATTGTCCGGCTCTCATGTGGTTGTGTTTTTATGTACAACGGGGTCATAAAACCTCCCCTTGCACTGAGAGAGAGAGTGAGAAAGCTCACTGTGACTCTGACAGCAAGGTTTTAAAAGTGCCTGAACAACTTAGCAGCTCCTCACCTCCCTTAATTGGCTTTTAAGGTTAAAGCGGACATTAAAATATTTTCAATAGCACCCGGCGTGCTGTTTTTGTCCTCTAGGTGAGGTTTCCAGTCCATGAATTGGTGCGTGATTTCCAGAGAATGGTGAAAAGCATAGGTGCCCTTATCAAGGTGTCTTACACAGACAATGAACATGTTTATTATTTATCAGATTATGTCTGTCCTGCCATTATTCTAGAGGTTGCTTTTCATTGAAAAATAGCTCTGAATGTGCTTATAACAGCATGACAGGTTCACTTTAGTGACGAATTTCACCATCTGGCTTTGAGTTAACGTTCCTTTGCAGTCCATTTGCATGGGCAGCCGCAGGACGCAGGCAGGCATGGCGCTTTGTCGCAATCTCCTCTACGGGCACATGTCCGCTCTTAGCCCCAAATCGCTGGGGCAGCGAGAGTCAGGAGGCCTTGAGGCCAGACAGCATCATCAGCGTGAAGCCTTGTGGTCACTCCCACAGACACCAGCAGACAGAGCACACAGGCCAGCTCCCTGTTGTTCCCCAGTCTCTGCTGTCACATGACCATGACCAAGGGAGTATTGATCATCGTATGGCTCTGGGCTGCCTCCCACTGACCCCCACGTGGTCCCGGATCAGGACAGCAGTGACATAAATGTCAGCAGAACTGGGTTTATCCCAGCAGGTCCTGGGGATCACAAGAGACCCGCGGCCAGGTCAGTATTGGCTGTGTCATCAGGGGGCCGGTGTTATTGGTTTCCATCGTGTAAATAACGTCTCCTTCAAACGATCCCCCCCCCCCCCGACCCGCTTACAGCGTGGGGAAGTCTCCACTTCCGTTTGTTTTCTCTCCAGGTTTCTAGATGTTTTCTGTAGGCAAAGTTCAGCATGAATTTCATTTTGCAAAAGGCCGGTCCACCATGGGTAATTTCCCAGGGTGCAGTGGGCCCTCGCTCGGAAAATAAGAACAAATGAAGGTGATTAATCCTCATTGTTGACGCACCACAGCACGCAACAATGAAATGTGTCCTCTGCATTTAACCCATGTGACAATGTGACACAGCAGGGGGCAGCTATGTGAGCGCCCGGGGAGCAGTGCTCGGGGATGGTACCTTGCTCAGGGTACCTCAGCGGTACTTGCAGTTCGGGGACTCGAACCGGCAATCTTTCAAATACACGGTTGTGTCCTTAACCACTACACCACCTGCCTGCCCCTGGACTTGGGATCCCAGGACCAGCAATCGGCAGGAAGAAAGTAAATTATTGTTTTTAATTTCTCTCATTCTGAAATAAGCACAGTATTTCAGTAACTTTTGGTCCAGGTATACCACTTAAAAATTGAGGCCTTTGAAGCCGACCTATCGGAAGTGATCTTTAAAATGTGCTTGTTATAGTCCCACCTCATCAAAAAAATGTATTTTGTTACATATGTCTGTATTTTCAGTACCTTTTAATATTGTGTAGAGAAACTAACATTATTACATAATGGGAAGATCTCTGATTTTTTACTTGCTCATATATAGGCTACGGACAGACTCCTGTAGAGTGTAATGAATGTGGAAAGATCAGGCATTCTGCCTAATTCCAGCCATTGTTTCTAAATGCTAATTATGGAGCACCAGAGCCATCCTGGGCTAACAGCTATCCCAAGGGAAGAGCTCTAATCGACGTACCACCAGTGCTGCTAGGAATGCATAAAGCCATCACAGAGAAACTATCATTGGCATATTTATGCATATAGTACCCATGTCCTTTTCTGAGATTATGTGCTGGTCTGCTTTGAAGAGTTTTCCCATGAGAAAGACCCTCAGATTGTATTTCAGGACCTGTTTTGGGTGCATGAGAAAAAGCGGGTGGGTGCTGGAGAATCACACGTACATCTGACTGTCTTTTAACTTCAGAAGCAGGAAAAGACGATTCAGTGGGAAGGCAGCATGGATGTGAGGCTCTATTTTTAGACCCCGCTTCTACACAGAAGATGATTTTTTTAATTGAGGCAGATTGCAAGTTGAGAACGTTGTGGGTGAAATCACTGTTCTGCAAGGGGCGAGGTGGGCAACACAGGACTCTGGCTGAAGAGCAGGATGGCGCTGAAGCACACATGCGGGTCGAATGGCACCGCCTGCAGTGTTATGCACACACCCTGTCCTCTATAGCGCCGCCCTTGTGGATGGTGAATGGTGTAATTTGCAGCTGGCTCTGTTGCTTCTTAGCATTTGTTTACTGATTATGGAGTCTGTTACTCTGGACCAGGATGCATAATCGAAAATCCTGAGGAGCTTCTTTCAGGTGCGGGACACCACTTTTACAGCACTGGTATATACCCTATTATCTGTGATGGGCCTCCACAAAAACATGTGACTGTCTCAACGCTGATGTCTGCCTCTGTGGAGGAAGGCAGCTGTAATTATGAACGGGCCGCTAACCTGTGCACTCGCCTGTGACTGTGTGTTCAGTGGCTGCTCTCCTGCTTACAGCAGAGGTGCTTGGTGTCTAACACAACATCATCCCGAGGTCGCCTCCAGGTGACTGGCCATGGCTGGGCTCGGTCCTTCATTTGCACTGGAATTCGTACTGCTATTAGCAGAATGTGGGGTAAACAGATAAGGTGGGGTAGGAGGAGGGCCATCGTGATCCAAGATAAACCTGTAGTTTAACGTCTTGTAAAGTCACCAAATTCTTAAGCATGTACACTTCATTGACTGATCCATCATTTATGCTGTGTTAAGCATTCTGTTTAGAACCTTAGATGCACAGAGCTGCTTACAGGACCCACATAAGGCCATGTCAGACTCTACCCTCATTGCTCTTGGCCAGACACCAAGGGGCAAATGTTCTGTTTGGCCCTTCTGAATGTTCATCATCCTAACGCAATCAGCCCCTGGCATCAGGAGAGACGAGCTCATACGGCCGTATAGCTCAGTCCTCTGTTTAGCATCTCCCTTTAGCAGAGTTTACACAACACAGTGTTTTAAAAATACCCTCTGTTTACTTATTTGTATTTTTAGCTCCGCGTAGTATTTGCATAGCTCACTGCCCAGGTTGTGTCCGTTGTTTGTTTTCTTTACCTGTTTCTTCATGAGTAGGCCGCCGGCCACCTGGGGCAGCTGTTGGGCCGGCCTGTTCCAAGCAATGCACTCACACATGGACACACATGCACACTTTGCTGTCAGCGGTGTGCTGTTAACCTGCTGCCCCATATGCTGGGGTCCTGACTCTCTGCCCCCCCCGGCACAGGAGGCCAGCCACAGGCCTCCTTCCCACATCTCCGTCAATTCAGTGCTAGCTGCCAGTCATCAATACGTTAAACATAATGTCAGGGGTGTAGCCAGAAATCCTGGAATATCTGACAAAATGCCCCCCGCCACGTTGCATTATATAATTTTTCTAGTTTTACGTATTCAAGGGCCCCTGTAAGGTGCTGGGCTTCCTGAATTACCTTGGTATCCATGCGCCCCTCTACACTGTCCCCATGAGCAGAGTCACCTGAGTCGAAATTGCAATTACTTAGCAAGACCAGCATTGCACTGTTCATCCTGGCACTGTGCACCTTTACATAAGGCAACATGGTGGCACCCAACAGCAAAATAATGGGTTGAGTGTGCATCAGACACGTGCATTAACACATAAGATGGATGTGGGTTTTTTGGCCCCCCAAATGTACACATCAAAGCCTGTAATCGTGCCCCATGATTGGCTGAAGGATCAGGCCACTCGGTAGTGACCGTGGCTGTATGGCGGCCAGGCGTCTCGCCTCCTGGGAGCGGCACTCGGCATCCCCTCTACTGCAGCATTTAAAACACAAGTCACGCCTCCCTGTGGCTTATTTATGGTGTTTTCTCAGGGCAAGTGCTCCGCAGAGAGGGTCAGGAAGCTAGTTTGGGACTGATCGATGCCGGGTTACATCAGACAGCCGTTTCCCTGCTGCAAGGAACGCTCCCGTCTGCTGGAAAGTCGCCCAGGTGCTTTATCACTCAGGTGATTGTCGACGCATTTCTAATCCCCGGGAAGCGGGTAGCTCGCTGTCTTGCTGGGCGATGCGGGGCTAAGCGCTTCCCCGGAACACTCCGGAAGCGGGGTTCTTCAGGCGTTCTCACAGTTTCCATGGCGACTGCCGCCGGGAGAAGGGATGACACCTGTCTTATCAGAAGGTGCTTTATCACACGTAGCATGTATGTTACATTTGTGGGGAGAAATTCCTGGGAAGATGATTTTTCAGAGCGCCGCCTTCGGCTCGCTGACATATTTTATGTCTGACTTTGACCCTACGCAGGCCTGACTTCAATCTACCTCTCCATTTCTTCTACCAATGCATTCCCGTAGAGTCTGTTACCCTACCCTGAGGCCCCCTCACCTGATTGGTCACATAATGACAGCTCTTATCTTATTGGTTATGCCATTGTGTCACTGATGCGTCTCTCTCCGTTCAGCTCCAAAAATCACGCAGGCTTGACTTCTCTGGAGTCCCTGTCTTGTCTGTGTTCAGGGGTCTGCTGTGAACAATCCCCCGCTGTCCTTTCTCCACGCTGTTTACCACCCGCTCTGAGTGTCCTGATTCTGGTCACTGATAAGATTATTATTTTTAACATTCAAATGGAAGACCCATGTAATGATCATTGGTGCGCTCTGGTTCTCAGGATTTTTGATTTCATTCCAACCTTATATTAATCGTAAAATATACTCATGTAATATTAATCAGAATTACTTTCTGCTACTCAACTCATGGGATCAATAACTTATAATGGGGTCAATGTGCTGAATGCTTGTATTGTAAGAACAGGCATATGTTAGAGAGTAATAATCTGACCAGAGCTGGACTCGTCCTTAGTGTCCTGCACTTAAATGATCTGCTACAAAAAGCACTTAGCTCTCCAGGCAAGATCTTCCCTCATAGAGGCAGTAGAAACATGCAGGGTTTGGGAGGATCTTTGCTGTAAGGCTGACATCGGAAACAGAACTGTATCATTTATGAAACAGTCAGCCTTTTGTCTTAATTATAATAATAATTGTTAATTTATGGTTAGATTCACGCATGACGCATTACATTAACAGCACCTTAATAATACCTTTATAATGCATTTGTAGAACATTCAATATACCTTCATAATACACTCATAGAATATTCATAAATAGCATGTAAGTATATTTTAATACCTTAACAACTTTAATATACATTAACAACAAACATATAAAGCTGTTAATGTGTTGGATGTTAAGGTTTACTTACTTGCTATTTATGAATATTCTATAACTGCACAACAGCTTCGCTCCCCTAACCCTAACCCTAACCCCCTCAACCCTGAACAGGATAAGCAGTTACAGAAAATGGATGGATGCCTTATGTAGGTGCACTGAATGTTCTGTTTCTGCTTTATAAATGCATTATGAAGGTGCTGTTAATGTAAAGTGTAACCAATTCCTGTTCTGTAAAGAATGGAAAAACATAAATGTGCAAAACTGCACCCGTGGACCCAGCTGCAATCTGTGCCTAATATTATGTGAGATCTCCATGCTACTAATTTGTCATTCTCAGTTCCTGGCTGTGTGACAAATGGTCTCTTATATGCGTCACTTTCTATTAGAGCCTCAAGTCTCGTACTCATACCGTATCCGACAGCCAATCGGGCCAAAAAGAAATTTCACTGCTTCACGTCTCTTGTCACCAAAACGTAACGTGATTGGTTCATTTCAGCCGGATCCCGCCCTTTCCACAGTGCTTATGTAGACAGGTTGCTCTCTTGGCCATCTAATAATTATTTTAGATGCTCGCCTAACCCTTTCAACCAATGTAGACAGTCTTAGATTTTGCCCGTTTATGCATCTCAACATTTTAACCGTAACAATTAAGGGTACATATCTTACTCAGAGCTACTACAGCTCACCCCCTGGTACTGATAGCGGACATCTTTAATTACAGGGGCACTGAGCAGTAGGTCCTCACCTCAGGTTGAGAGACGGGAATTGGGAGCGAGGTCCCTGGGGAGATCTGGCCTGAGGGAGGCCCACTGGACCTCTGTCACTCTCTAAGTATGATCCTGTCCTACAGAATATAGTCTATATATATGTCCTAGAGTATAACAAAAGTCTTGTGAAAAATTAAATGGCTTCCAGCTCTGTCTGCTTATTCAGGAAGGGGCCAGTCTGCTGATGCATTATCTTCACCTCTTGTTCTGTGACTATTGTTTGACCAGGATGCAGTTAATTGTTATTTGTGTCACAGTGCAAATTACATACAAACAAGACTAATCATTTTTGTTACAAATAACAGCGAAGATGATGGAGGGAAATGACTGTTTTCTGGGAAGAGGGAATTGCCTACGACGATAGTGACGCATCTGTACAGTTTGAGCTGAATTAATTTCAGTGGTGGGGGCGTGGGGGGGTAAGCCATGCTGGAGCTTTAGTCCAGTTAATTCTAATATTAAGTTTATCTTTAAATGCACTCTGTGTGATGAGGGTTACATGTCCTCTACCATGTCTCCCTGCCCCGTTAAGCCTGTGACCTGGCTTTATCGAAAACAAAATAGCTTTTTCCATTAATACCAAAATACAAGGTAGCGTCCCTTCGTCCGCCTGCACCGGGCCCAATTGCATTGTGGGAAGGACAGGGATTTATCAGTCATTGCCCAGAAGAGAGCAGATTATCAGGCCTGTCTCTACAGGTTCACCTCCATCCCAAGCGGCAGCCTAATGAAGCCTGTCTCATTCAATTCACAAGAGAAACGATGCATGGCAAAGCCTTTGGGGGGCACTTTCCCGTCGGGCACACTGGGGGGGCATCAAGGGAGCATTCACCCCCTCCTCACTTAAGGAGACGGATGTGAGCAAGACGGCGTGACTGTCGTCTAGTGTGCATGCGTGTGTGTGCACGTGTGTGTGTGTGTGTGTGTGTGTGTGTGTGTGTATAGTACGTATATGTTATATTTATAGCCTGGTCCACATGTATGTATTTCTGTTTACAGTAAATATATTCTTGTAAATATAATTCACTGAACCAGCTGAGACAGAAATATCACGAGAGGAATTTCAGCTGTGTCGAAGTACAGCTTAAGAAAGCTGTCACACCTGGACAGGAAGCTGTCACACCTGGACAGGAAGTGTCACATGGCTACATTGCTCTGGTCATCACT
>JAODKM010000035.1:4533140-4548800 GCA_026780845.1 Petrocephalus sullivani | reverse complement strand
AAGCTGTCACACCTGGACAGGAAGCTGTCACACCTGGACAGGAAGTGTCACATGGCTACATTGCTCTGGTCATCACTCACTCTCGTCTCACAAAGTCAGGCCCAAGGCTGCCTCTCCATATTTCTGTCTGGCATGAATATTTATTTTCCAGAGATACAGCCCAGAATCCTCTTTTCCTGCATGGTTTTTATGTGTTCTTAATCATTTTATTCTGAAAACTCCAGCTGCATGTTGTAAACTGGTTCATGTGCCGGTAAATAAAAGGTCTCGGAACACCGATCTCTGGAAAATCAGCTGGTGACATTGTTCAGTCTCGACTCAGAGCACTTTAAAGTTTCCTGACAACGTGCCCTTTGCTTTGGTGCAGAGAAGATGGCCCCCTGAGATTATCCTGACACCTGTTGATTGTGCTGCCCTTCATATCTCCTGAGACCGGATATGCATAAACACCACTGGCCAAAAGGAGCAGATCTGAGGGCTGATGGCGGGAGCTCCAACTGGCCCCGCATTATGGACACCTCTGAGAAGTCTGCAAGACTGATTTTGTATGTTACTTGTGAGCAATTATCACAACTGCAGATGCATAAAAATCATCTACCAGTGATCAGATCAAGTTCTCCTTTTTATTAGCTTCTAAAATTCACCGTACGAGTCTGGAATGTTGCATGGGTTTCTCCTCTCTCCTTTTGGCAGCTTACGTCTCACTGAAACGGTCGGCTGTGGGAGGCGCACCACCGCATGTCACCCGGACACATCGGCGGTTTCCCTCGAGAGGAGAACTGTCTAGCTTTTCTGCGCTGCTCCTCCTCTCGGCGCTGTCTCCGGCAACACCGAGGTCTGCGCGGACTGAGACACATGCCGCTGAGTCGCTCTGATGCGTTTCCCCGATGCCAGGCCCTTCACCAGCCGGGGGGGGGGGGGCAAACAGGCTCGTTGGGTGGTTTAACACGTCGCATTAATGCTGATCTCCAAAGCAGCACAGCCGTAATGCTGTGATCGCCTGCCGTTTAGGTGGCACATTTTCATCAGCCATTTTAAACCTGAGAATTAGCCGCAGTTTAGATGGAGTTCCAATTACGCCGCCTTTGTCAGGGTAACTGACAGATTATGGTTTTGGGCTGTAAGCTTGTGCAGAGGGACAGCACGGTTCACACCGGCCGCATGTCTGTCCTCTCTCCTCGGCCCTGGATGAGCATATAACCTACTTACAGATGCTGGAATATGGTGCAGGAGGTAGGCCCTGCAGCCAACACAGACGCGCCACATATCTTCCCCGAGGACAAGAGAACTGTGCTCTCAAGCCCCAAATACCTAAAATAGAAAGTCATCCTTTTTCTCCCCAGTTTGGTGGGGGAGCGGGGTGGTGGGGGGCACTGTCCTCTCTGTTATCTGTGACTAAATGCAGCTTGTCCGGCTGAGATAGTGATTAAACCACTGAAAGCATTGACCAGATGCTCTAATGCAGTGTTTCCCAACCCTGTCCTCGGGGGCCCGCAGCCAGGCCACATTTTTGCTACCTGCCAGCCCCCGGTAGGAGCAGAAGCTGTGGAGTGTCTGGCAGGGAGCTCAGATGGAACAAAAACATGGACTGACTGTGGGTCCCCGGGGACCAGATTGGAAAACACCGCTCTAATGATAAGAATTATGCTGAAGGCCTCCCAGACGCGAAGCCCCAAAGCAAGGAGCCACTCCGGCCCACTTTGCCAGGTCACACTTATGGCCCCGGGGTGTTTTAATGTCTTGTTAAAATCTGCAGTATGAGGAATCGTGTAGCACCTGTGATTTGGGGTGTCTGTCTCACGGAGTTCTCTCTGTCAGGTTCCGCAAACCCTGCTCTTACGATGACTTATTTTTACCACGAGCAGTTCGCTATATTTATTGTGTCCCAGTGGCTGCGCGGTGGGATGGACTTGCACATGCTGATTTTATCTGGCTCTGGGTGCCCGGATTTAAACTCTTGGCTGAATCCGTGAAGCTGCACCAGTGTGAAAAACCAGAGGAAAATGGGCCGGGGGGGGCAGGTTTACGGCAATGTTTTCGGCTGCCGTGGTAACATGGTGGCCACAAAAGAGGCAGCTGGTTTCTTGAAGCTCATATGGCAGTTTATTTACATCCCAAAGAGTGTACACACAGACAGTTTGCTATTTAAGAAGCGTTATCATCACTGGCATAATAAAGGGTCCCACTTCTCTCTAGGGAAGATGCTCCAGATATATATAATGTTTGATGTGGGTTTATGACGTCAGGTGTTTCTCCCCCTGGACGAGAGGTGTGTCATGAAGCTTGCTCTTATCTCAGGTGCTTCCTCCACAATACACCCTTTTCCTCCCCTGGGGGCATGCGGGAACAGCGGTCGTGTATTATGGGCGCGACAGCGCCCCCAGCTGGTGGATGGTGCTCAGTGTCTGACCTTGGGAAGGTCTGTGTGCTGTGGCACTACATCAATCCACAGTTATGAAAGATGGTTTCTGTCTACGCACGGGGAAAGCGTAAATGAACTGATATTTGTGATGTATATAAAAGTAGAGACCATCTGCGTTCATTGTTTCTCCATTTAAGCTGGTCATTTTTGTCCAAGAACCTCTATAGCAGCGCCCTGACATACCTCTGGTCATTAGTAGGGTTTTGCTGAATAAACTTTCTTTCAGAGATGACTGGGCGAGGAGGTTTAACACTCCAGACCCACCTTCTGCAGATGTTCTGCAGACCGGTATCATCCTGCACGGAGCCGATCCACGTCGGAGTACGTTGTCAGTGTGGTCCTGATCCATGCTCGTTCTTTCCGGTGCTATTCTTGTGGACCTGTGTTGACCCTCTCGATGAACCACATGAAATATGCCATGGAAATGGGTTTCTGAACAGCCTAAGAAGCCAGCCGTGCCTCATCACTTAATCTCCAGAGTAGCTCCGCCAGCAGAGGAATGTTCCGGAATAGACGTCCTTTGTCAGGTGCGCGCTGGGAGATTTGGGCGGCATCATTATTTTGTGTTGCTTCAGAAAGGGAAATCCCTCGCTCCTCGCTAGTACTCGCGGCCTCTGTGGTCAGGGCTGCCGTCGTGGCATGGAGCCAATCATTTCAGTTCTGCCCTCGGAACATTTTTGTGTAAATAAAAGTCCCACAAGCGTAGATCACAGGGCCTCTGAGAGTGAACGTGCGTGACCCGAGTGTGCATTCCATCCCTCCATATGCACCTCGTCTGTCCTCACCGGATAAACGAGCGTCCATGGCAGGACTGGCCAGCTTGCTCCCAGTATGTGGAGCAGACAGTACCGCTTCTGTCCAGATGGGGGCGCTGCTGCAGATGGGGGGGCGCTGCTGCAGATGGGGGGCGCTGCTACAGACGGGGGCACTGCTCCCGATCTTCTGCGGCCGTGGAGTCAGTGGGGCTTACGGCTACCGCACTGGTGCCCGCATGTCGAGCTCCACGCAGTTTTATTACGCGATGATAATTATTTGGAGATGTTGTCTGACATGGACACTGGCTCTCATATTGATTCTGTGTCTGTGTCTTGCCAGCATCTGTGACATCTCTCCTGGATCTGTTTTCCATAGTTTCCTCCCCATATACTCTTACAGTGGGTGGGAACCCAGAACACTATCATAAATCTTCATGTACCTTCAATAAATTCAGCTCCTGCCACTAAAACTCCACATTAATTACAGACACGACAAGTAAGGATCTCAGATAACCCTTTCAGACATTCTTTTGATTTGTTGTTTTATATAATTATGCATATGCATTTGTCCTTTGAATCATGTAGAAATTGCCCTAGATATGTTTACATGGCTTTGCCTGTACCACAGAGCAATTTGAAAGTTGCAGTCTGCTCCTCTGCTCTCCATAATTACACATATCTATGTGTGATTTAGTCAGAGACTCTGTCTCCTCTATGCTTCCCAGCCCTAATTGAGCTTTAATGTCTCTTCTCTAGCTGTTTTGTTTGTATCCTCCCATTTTCAAAACAGCAGCTATTTTATCGCCCTCTTCTGCCCAGATTAATTCTTCTTAGCCAAATCTCTGTCACTCCAGCATGTCTGCAGAAGAAAATGGGTGGCCCTAACCCTGAGACAATTAAGCCGTTAATTAACTGCACTGAAGCGTGCACCCCCAGTGGCACCAAACTTTAATGGCCACGGTGATTACTGGAATAAAGAAATGCTATGTTGATACATGCTCGCTGTTGTAATCTTGACTCTAAGAGCCAATATGTTTAGAACCGTTTGACTTTTAAGATGAAGTGTAATTTGCGTTGAAGTTCTGGCTCTCTAGATTCATTAATGCAAATTCCAATTAAAAGGCAAAAAAAGTTGGAGAGGCTGGCTGAGGAGAATGTCATTATTCCCCATCTTTGGCAGGAAGGGGATGCTGAGCTCATCCTCAAACTCCGGAAGACACCCAGCCACTGGGCACTGGTGGGACCCAGACATTCCACGATCAGTCTCCTCCCAGTCTCCTTTTTAATGAGGTTTACAGCAACAGCTAACAGTGTTCTTAATGATGCAGTGTTGTGTCCAAGTGTTTTTGCTGAAATCTGAATGAATGGGAGGCCTCCATGACACATCAGAATATCTTAAAACTTTGTATTTTTATGGATATAGATAAAGTTTTTTCAACATGTACTACAATGTGTATGTTTGAAGCATTGAAGAATACTTTATCTGTTAATCATGTATAAGCCTTGGCTTAAGCAAAGATATGCTACAATTCATTAAAAGAGAAGCCTGACCCTCAAAGCCAAAACTGCGGAAAAAAACCCTTTACTGGAGAAGCGCTGCTTCTTCTGGTCAGCTTCTTGTTCTTCATTTGCCCCAAGATGTGCAAACAGGTATACCTTTCCACCTGTGAAAGTCCATTCTCAACCGAAACCCGGAGGCATCCGCAGATGTCCAAGAAGCCCAGTTTCTTGGTTCTTCGTGGAGTAGATTGTCAGAACCTTTCTGGTCCATCACATGAAAATGGCCAGATGACCCAGGGACAACTTATGGGGAGCTGAGACCTTGTTTCTTATCTTAAACAGCGGCATGATGAATGGACAATGTGAGACCAATCAGCTGGGCTGGAATAAGTCAGTACCTCAATATGTCATCTTTTCCCATCATGCTCCACAGATATCCGGTACTGCACCTAAATTGCTAGCCATAATGGGAGGCGAAATCCTACTGCAGGTCTCAGAGCATGAATTTTTTCCTAATTCCTGGTATATCTTTGGACTCTGTGTATTTCCTTGACTAAAGGTCAAACACTTCACTGCATTTCAACAAGGCCTTGTGGACCAGCTTTACAAATGACAGCGATTTGTTCTTGCTTGTTTTGTGTGTGTGCGCCTGTGTACACTGATGCCAGCGTGTGCGCATTTCAAATTAATGGAGCATGGCGTTAAATAGCCCTTTCGTCATACTCCCAGACTCACTGTACTCCTGCGTTTGTATTTTTAAAGAATAACAAACCAAAATGGCAGCACCAGATGACCTGAAGTCCGGCCCTTTCATCTGGGTCACCGATTTGCATGGGCACTGAGCCGGCCAGCGCCCTGCAGCACCGAGTTTAAGCCGGACGGCGGCCCCTCCAGACATTTCCCACGCTCCTGCATTTTTCTCTGAGGCTGCTAAATCGAGCGCTGACTCCGGCGAGCTGATCCTCCTCCATGCCGTGCCTCCCCTACACCCTGGGCTACATGCAGCTTTCGCGTGCCGAATCTCCGCGGGCAGAATAAATGTGTGTGTGCAGCGGTGAGATAGTAATGACAGCAATAAAAAGCGAGGGAGCGGCTGTGCAGAGAGGGCGGGAGCCCCTGCATCTGCTCCTCTGAGTGTGTGACAGCTGGCAGGGTGACAGATGTGCATTAAATGGAGGTGGTTCACCCAGAGATAGGACATCCCCTACTGCTCTCTCACTACTGCTCTCTCTCTCCTTCCCGCTGTTCTCTCCGTCTCCCCGTCTCTCTCCTCCTTTACTGATCCCTCTCCCCTCACAATGCACGGCAGGTGGAGCCGACCCCCATCTCCTTCTCTTGCATTTGGCCACCTTGGCCTCAGCAGATGCTTTAAACCCCAGGCTTGGCTCTATTCCAGTATAAAGACGCATCAAACAGCGGCAAACATGACCCCAGATTGATTTAGGCTGTTTATTTGATTTATTCATGGCAAAAATGAAATACACTGGCAGCCTGTGTTTGAGTCTGAGGCTGGCCTGCTTTGTGGTCCCCTGAATTGTGCAGAAAGCCTCCTGTGAAGAATGCCTCGTGATAGGAATCCAGCTCTCGCAAAGACACTGGACCCCATGTTTCAAGAACCTGATGGTGTAAATTATGTGAATAAGAGGGCTTCTCTCTGATGATGCGGCTCTGCTGAGTAATCGAGGTGGGGGTGGGTGGGGGGGGGGGGGGTCTATCTATTGACCCTTCAGCCACTTTCACAGATTTTCTTGCTATCGTGACGTACCTAAAACAGCTCACCTCTTAATAAGGCAAAACATCACCGGTCCTTTCCTAGGACTCCATGAGCCATCTTATTGCCTTGTTTCTACCCACCTACACAGGATGGTGGTTCCTGATGACAGGGTAAACCCGCCTCACTGTGTGGGTAGCTCGGTCCACCACGCTCATGAATACACCTGCCGGGCCTCGCTTCTACCATGGGTTCTGCTCGGCACTGAACCGGAAGCCTGATCCGCTGAAGGTTCATGTGAGGGCCAAGGCTTCTAGGCTCGTGCACCAATGGATTCGTGGGTCCCAGCTGTTGGTAGCTGTTGGTTTCCATGTTTATGACTCAGAAGAGATTTTCCAGAAATAGTAGCTAAGGAGCACCATGCTAACAGCAGAGACTCCAGCGCTTGGGCTGCTTGATACTCATTCGATAGTCCGAGGAATGTCAGTGAATTCTTCTTCTTTAATTTGCTCCAATTTATCAGCACAACTGAGGCCAGAGGTTACAGAATTAGTTACAGAATGTACACTCCTCTGTAGTAATGAAATCTGACAGCAACGAAATCTAATTCCTGGGAGCCTCCTGCCCCCCACCTCTCCCCATCATGGTAGCTTTAATTCCACAGAGAGGGACAAGCCTCCCTGTCACCCTGTGATAAGTCTAGCAAAACTGGACTCATCTCAAAATCTCAAGACAAGCTCTTGGGAGCTTTGCATGTAAAAGCGATGGATTTTTAATGTCCTAATGTTACACCCAGCAGAAGTCTTGTTAGGTGTACTGGATCATTGAGTCTTACCAAGGGACTCTATCCATCTTCCAACCATGTTAAGTGGCTTGACGTCACACACTTATTTGTTTCCTGTGACGGCTTCTGAAAGACATGACAGTTGCCTCTGAGAATCAGCCAGACACAATCTCATTCTGGAAACGTCTATTGGAAATACTAGTCAATTGGCACTTTAGTGTTTATGTGACAAGTTGAATAATAACTTAATAATAGTGTAAAGCAATAGCATAACATGCTAATATAGCTTCTCCAGAGTTTTGCATTGACTTAGTTTAAGTAATTTCTCAGTCATTTCTCAGTTCTTAAATGGCATATAAATGAATAAGAATTAATGAAAGGTATTAATAAAGGTATTAATAGAAGGTATTTATGAGGTAAGCTAAAAACAATGCACATGAAAGCATTGAGTTGAGGCATTATTCACGAAAGAGCAGTTATTCTGATTATGTGTCATTAATAACTAATACCATTAAATGCTAAGAGGGTGATAAATTTAAATAAAGATTACTGGTATAACAAGTGTTTCTTTATGGAACAGCTCACATATATGGGGAGACGCATAAGTCATATCATGTAAGTATAACAGCCTATGACATTGCAAGGTTTTATCAGCGGCTCTTCTGCAGAAGATTCCGGGACACCCAAAAAACATTGTATTATGTCAGCATTTGTCCCCAAACTGCCATTTCGTCACTCGACCACATACGGATGCTCCAGCTGCTGCTCAGCATGGAGGCCACCACCTTCTTACTGTTCCTCCAGAATCGGCGTGTCTTTGGAGGCTCGATGAGAAACCGCGGCCTTCTGTTCACCATCCATTTCCTGGGTGCACGTTCGGTCTCCTGGAAAGATGCCCGAACCACCTCTGTCAGGCTCTGGGAGAGCTGCTGTTTTTACTTCTCTGTTTACTGCTGATTTAGTGTAGCCCGCTAGTATGACTTCCCACTGGCTACACAGTAAGTATGTTCAGCCACTTTTTAAAATCAATTTCATCTATTGATTTCCTACCTGGCATTTTGAGAACAGCACCATGTAAATATCATCTTGAAATGTGGTGTTTTTCACAGTTATCAAAGGCAATTTATGTGCAACCACGTACAGTAACTGTGCAAATTATTTTCTGCGGAAACAGAATGATTTTGTTGAGTGAGACATGAGGATAGACAGGCACTTGTGTCGGTCGGCCCAATTGGTTGCGATGTGGGCACCCGGCACCCAGAGTTCAGAATCATCCATCAGCACGATGTGTTTTTAATTGCTTCACTTACACATTGGGCTGTTGACTAATCAAAGAGGCAGAGGGCTGCTGGACGGGCTGTAGCCGACTCAGCGGCCCTGAAGATCACCAGTCCAGTCTACTGGCAAACACAACCTCAGGCAGCCACTCGTAAATTTTATGGAATGGTTCCTTAAAACATACAAGGGAAGGCTGCTGTTAATCACTGTACACAACCCAGACAGGTTCCAGCAGTCATACGACGCGAAATTGTGGAGCCCTCCAACTGGAATCGGAATCGAAAGAATCTGCGAGCATTAAACCTAGAGGAAAAAAAATTTGGAGTAAAACTGAGAACTAGATACAGAACAGTGTGGCCATTACGCCGCAGCAGTGACTGAAATCAGAAGGGTCTATATTACCTTTGCTATGTAACTTAACTTCAGTACTTGTTTTTTTTTTTAAGAACTGGCTTAGTAATCATTTAGATGGAATGTGATGGACAAACGATCAGTACAATGTTATTAAACAGAAATAATGTCTTTCTCCTCCAGGTGTTTCACAGAGCGTGCACCACTGTCCTCCACTGTATGTATGTTTCACACTTTTTTTTTGAGAACCGTCCCGTAAGCATGTTCTCCTTCCACATCTCAGACCTGCCCTAGCTTATGAAATCTTTTTGGAGCTTTTTGAAGGCATCTCCTCACCTTCCTCACCAGAGCAGAATTCTTTAGATTACTGTCTTCCCAGGCAAGTCTCAAGTTTAGTCCTCTCAGACTGGGCTCTCAGCATTTGAGTGAAATTTCATGACAGTATAACACATATATATAGTGTATAAGATCATTCATAATTCTATACTGAGTCATTGCTTAAAGGAGCATGTATTCTCATAAAACAATGCAGGGGCGTAGATTTAGGGTGGACGGAGGGGACGTGTCCCCACCAATATCATCCGACCATTGAAATGTCCCCACTGATAATTTAATCCACTTAGTCATAGGTCCCCTCCAATGTCCAGAGCAAATCTACGCCCTTGAAACAATGGCAATCCAACCGGAATAACAACTTCCAGTCTATTTAATTTAGAGTCATCAATGAAAAATGAAAGCAGAGAGCAACCATGGTGAAATTCTTTCTTTCTGTTTTTAATGGTTGGAATTCAGAATAAAACAAGATTAGTTTGTTTTGCTGCAATATATATTCCTGCCAATATTTCACTGCTAGGAAAGCTGATTACAGCGAGGCAGAGGTTCCCGGGCTTTTAGTCAAAAAGATGGATTTAAATCCTTCTGCACTGGTATGTAATACCGACGATGTTTAGGAGGCTACTTGTGGGTTTATTAACACCTAGTTCCTGCAACCTACCACCTACCACCACGGGCAGCGTCAGAGTAGCCGGTGCATGAGGCGTGAAACGGAACTATAAAGTACACAGTGAGAGCGTTTTATTTGCCACCAGGCGTTTATTTATTTGTGAAATTCAAGTTAATCTCCTTATTAAATGCGACAAGAACATATTTATTCCTGGAATTTAAACACAAACACTTCTGGTTCTCAGGCGCTAAACTGCCTGGTGCCTCATCGTTTTAACACAAAATGTGTTCGAGGGTGACCTTTACTGGTTTTATATTGTTTACGATTTTAAATGTGCTATTTAATCACACGTGCACCGTACACGTTTCTCTCAGATTTCAAACCTTCTGCAGTTGGAAACAATTAACACAGAATTACAAGACCCTCATACCGAATTAATATTTATGCATGGATCACATTCCCACCGCTTGTTCTGACTCAGGCAATACACAGATATTAAAGCCTATTAGCAAAAATATTTAATGCTGTAAAAATATAATAATACATATGTTATCCACGACGGCAGAGTAGGCTGTTATGCATTCAAAGCATGTTTCTCATCTTGAATTTGTGTGGTACCAAATTATTATTTTAATGAATTAATTAATGACTGTATTACCTGCATGTTGCCATGCATGAACATTTTTTACTTTTGATCTGTCGCCTGTATCTAAAAGTAGGCCCATGCCGCTGAGAATACTAAACGAGGGGGAAATGGTTGCGTTTCATTATAGTGTCTATGCTTATGGGTAATATTCGCCTTTACATGTCCGCCAATGCCCATGTCACGCTATTCCGCGGGTCGTGATCGAGCGTCTGACTTTGCATTCCAGGCGTCACATACCCCAGATTGGGTGAGAGTGTACTTCAGGATTTCAAAGTTGTCCTTTACCTGGCAGTCGGGCATTTAAAGTAAAGTACGGAGAAATCTATTGCTGGCAGAAGATCTTAAGGAAGATTATGGGATATGTGCGGCAAACGGGACGCGTGCCGTTTGCACATGACACGCGCTGACATGGAGATAATTATAATGCAGAAATAGGTTTGAATGGTCTCTGGTGCTCGGCTTTGGAGTGATCAAACACAATACGTCATTGCGATCTGTGAGGATTGGCTGCCTTCTGCATGCGTGCCCCGAATCGCTTCTCCTTTTCCCCCAGAACTGCGCTGCCCCGGCCGCTGGTCGCCTCTGGAAGAGTGGGAGCCCACCGTCGGGTAAGATAACCATCGCAGTTCGCCCGTGTACTGTTCTGAGTGCGACATTCGGACGGGTGCATGTAGGAAACGCGAGGCTCTGCTTCAGGCGCTGCGATCGCTTCACTTCGGATTCATTCATGTATGCATGCGGATTATTGACTAATAATACTACCGCAATTCCTAATAAATGTTAGTAATTAATGTCAGCTCTAATTGCTGCTGGTAGCAAGTGGGATGCAACTGACTTTGCTGGCACGGAATCCCCCCTTTAAGCGTGTATACAGCCTGCAGAATTAACATGACAATTTACGTACCAACTTTTGCTGAAACATACATGCCCCTTCTTTGTTTGGCCCTGCGTAAATGATAAAGGCTGAGATGGATGGTCCGGTGCTAAAGGCAGATAGCGTGAAAGGGGGTGTCTAAAATCCTGCCAAATCATATAGGTAATGATGCGTGGCGGTGTGTCTGAAAATAGCCCGTTTCGTGACCCGACGCGGAATTGTTGTATTTTACTACTGGTTTCTGTGTGAACACTTGCTTTTTCTGTCGTCAATTTGTGCTCGGTTAATTTTCTAGGTGATTCCTATGGGAAATCCAAGGCGTCTAGTTCAGCTGGGATTACCGTGATAGCGACTGTCTATACAAAGGAGAAGGCAAACTGTGTTAGACTTTTTATTCCACACTCCGGGAATAAAGACTTTTATCTTTAAAGCCTGCTAAATGGGTACCAGGACATCCGAGAACTGGGCGCTTTCTATACCACGCTGCTCCTCGAACGGGACCACCCAGATCAACGGAACCTGCATCAGCCGAGTAGATCCCTGGTTCCAGGCTTTCTCCTCCACCGTGGTGCTCTTCGTTTTGGTGGTGCTGATCTTGGGGATCATATGCGTCTCTCTAACTACCTTCCATTTGCACAAAAGAAAGATGAAGAAGCGTAAGATACAGAGAGCCCAGGAAGAGTACGAGCGCGACAACCGCAAAGCGAAGACGGCGAGAGGGAGACCTGCGCTCAGACCGTGCGTGATGGTCCGACCGGCGCACAGAGCAGCCCCGGAGCGCCCGAGCGCTGCCCAGAACCGGGAGCCCGGTGCCGTACTGCCGCACGACTCCAGTGTCATTCCCATGCCAGACAGTGGATCGGGGGCTGGCACAAGCCACACGAAGCCGAAGCACGACCGACGTATGGAAACAAACGCGCTTTCCTGATAATGTAAATACTGCTGCGGACAAACACTGTAAATAGACCATGTATATTACTATATAATTGTTCTATATAGATGGCATATAGTTGCAACTCCAGCGGCGCATGAACAGTTATTGTAAGCTTAAAATATAGATTCAAGGGTACCCTCGGGAGGCGTGCGATAAAACGTGGAAGAAAAAAGTGTGTAGGACCACCGTATTGTTACGCGCAGTGTAAATGCGGAGAGGCCGGCACACTTACTGAACATGGGGGGTGGTGTAAATAACGGGGATTTCACGATCTGATTTAAAAAGGCAAACCTTAAATGCGTTTATGAAGCATGGGGTGTACGCGGGGCTCACGCAGTCGCCTTTTTTTACATATAAGTATGCGTAAACTACGCGTAGTGAGTGTGTAGCGCTGCCGCTGACTTTTTTAATGTTGAAGGGGACGGTATGTGTTGGGGGGGGGGGGTGATTATCGGTATGGCTTTATGAATCCTGCGCCTCCCATGTGCTCTCAATGCGATCTAGTGAAGAATCAGCAACCCATGGACGCCCATATGATCTCCAGGAACGGGGGAATATAAAACAACACAGGAGTCTTATTTAATGCGCTAGTTTTATTCCAGCTACCGGATTTTTATGTTAACTTACAAATGGCCGCTATAGTTCACCTGACAGTCAATTGTCCTCTGTCCCTATTAATAAACTTAACTTATCTAGGTAAGTTAGGCTACCGAGTAGGTGAACGCCCATTTGGAAATTGTTGCCATATCTGATATGCAATTTAACTGATTGTGAAAGCACTGTGTGTGCTGTTTCTTTCGACCACGATTCTGTATTCAAAATAAGATGGTGATATATGTGGTCCAGTTTTTTTTCTTTTTCTTGTTGTTGTTGTTTTTTTCTGTTTTTGCAGTATTACGATTCTTGGTAGAATCTGTTTGGTTCGAAAATAGTTTTTTGCACAACATTATAAATAGGCCTATAGTTAATAATAGTTGTCTTTTTAAAAAATGTATTTTAATGTACTTCACGGCCTAAAATAAATGATGTAATTTTAAAATGCCATCGGTTACCTGTATTTATTTGCCGTACAACTGACCGGAGTGCACAGAACATTTGAAAGTAGATAAGGGATGCATCATGTTATTTTGTCAGACTTTCGCGACGCCCAAGTAATAAAAACCACTGCGATCTATGTTCGCCGAAAGAATCTCTGTTATGACGACCGGTAAGATTTATTTTAACGTTTCCATTGCGGGATAAATCATCGTTGCTTCCACAAAAGGATATCATGTTATCTTAAGCTAAAGTATTTTAATACGTTTTATATTTCTTTAATTAAATTCTGGTTTTAATGTGATTTAATTAAAATTTTATGTCATGATTTTTTTTTGCAGTAATTTACTTTAAGTTGATATTTAAGAGGGTCACGTCGTTGTCTTTGAAAACTGTAGCCGGGCATAGGAACTTATGAGGAAGTGTGCGTCTCACCCAAGGGAAGACACGGCCACCCTGCCGAACTATAATGCCACACCGGGGAAAGTTGAGTACGTGTTTCGGGGTTATAACAGTTTTGGGTCATTTGGCAGGAAACGTAAAGATCGTATTTGAATCGCTTCCTCAAGCGGAAAAAAACAGTTCGCTACCAAGAATCAGAAATTTCAACAATGACCGATTTTTTATTCACTCATTAACTGGTTTAAGAGTAAAGTGTATTTAGGTAAAAGCATTGGTCAGTTTGTATTTGTGTAGATACCATATCGCACCTTTTCACATTAGATTAGCTAGTCTTCCTTTTAGTCAGAATAAGTCAAAGCGAATTCGTATTTTATAAGGTTGACATCTCTCTTCTGCTTGGAATTTGGTTTTTATTTGGTAATGCAATCGTCCAACAGGAAAGGAAATATCTACAGTTCTGGGAAGACAAAGCCCCTTATGTTTGAAGAAGATTGAAATGGACCCTAAATATTTTAAAGCATAATTGAATTGGTCTGGGTTACGGGCCCCATACGAGATGTTTTCAGGGCGCCCCAGATTTCTAGCGGCACCCCAGGCTGTCACTAAGACACCCCACCTCTCACATCTACTCTGGGAGTCTCACATGTATAGACAGCAGGCCCCCGATACCCTGGGAGGCTTTTCCCAAAAGCACACTGCCTAACTATGTTAGCGCCTTACAAATTCAGAAGCACAAAACTGAATGGCTCCGACCACATGAGTTACAGTAGGAGAACGGGACGGTGACAGCAGCTATTGGGAAACGCCCCCCGAATGACTCATAATGTCCTGGAAATCCATCATCCTCTGTAACATTAACCCAGGCAGCACTAGGTTTGCGCAGCATCTAGCTTTTAGATATTATACTGCAGTATGCAGCATTTTGGCGGCATTATAAAAATCAGCGCTATTCCGGCATTTCCCTAGTGGGATGGGCAGCGGATATTTTTCAGGAGGAATAGCGTGGTATACAGTATTACTGTAATTCAGCCCAAGCCTAGTCAGCACCACCGTCCCAGCTGTCTGTCACCTGCATCCCTGAGATCAATATGTCTGAAGTGGGATGTCTACATATCTTGAGTATCATCCATCTACCCATCCATCCATCCATCCATCCATCTTCTAACTGCTTATCCTGGTCAGAATTGGATGCCTGGAGACCTTCCTAAAGTGCACAGTGCATAAGACTGATGTACATGCTGGCAAGATGCCAGTCCGTTGCAGGACACATGTGCACAGTCACACACACACAGTCATGTATTATTGACAATTTAGAGATGCAAATGTTCCTGACTGCGTGTCTTTGGACTGCAAAGAGAAAGCCCAGTTGCCTGAGAAGAACATGGAAACTCTACACACAGATGTGAGGTGAAGATCTGAAGCAGTGGTCCTAACAACGTAGCCACCCACCATCCCTTAATGTTTCCCCAATCTGCACAATTAGATGTCTTAATTGCAATTATTTTCTCAGCTTATGAATGGGTTGTCACTGATGCCAATTGTATGTATCAATCTCCACAGTGATTTTTCCAAAATATTCATTTTTGTAATTGGCAAGTAAGTTGCGTAATGTTTAAGGTCTGAGAGTTTACTACAGGACCATTCACCTAAATTACTCCAGTGAAATCATCCAGGTGCGAATGGACAATATATCGTGTAATACATTCTGAGAATACATTCTGTGCCACCACCCATGAAAAAGTGTTTTCTTTGTGTGGGTTTGGGAAACCAGCGACTTTTCGTGTTCCATGGATAGAACCCCAACAAGCCTGCAGCACCCGAGTACAGAGAACAGCCCATCTGAACGTCACAGCTCTGCCTCCTGAAACAGGATGATCCCAATCTGCGGTAGCCGGCATGAGCGCTCTTTCACTGGATGATCTTCTTGTGCCTCCCAATGTGTAATACTGCACTAACTGATGAGCCGTTTAAGCCCAAACTGCTGTCTTTAGCTTCAGTTCTTTGAAAGTAGTCCCGTTGCCATGG
>JAODKM010000035.1:4516484-4528414 GCA_026780845.1 Petrocephalus sullivani | reverse complement strand
GATGGGTGGATGGATGATTTGTCAGATTCGTAATGCACACGTCTCTGTTCCTGGCGGGTTCTTGTGGACCTCAAACCTGATTCGTCTTACCTTTGCTTAGATTCATCTTCGATGAATACCAAAAGTGGTTTTCCACCGGTGTAAAAAAATTGGTAACATTGCTGAATGACGGCACATTGCGAGGGGGGTTACAGCGCAGGTGGGTTAAATTCCACTAAAACATTTTTACTTTGTCATAGGAAACATTGTCGCAAGCATTACAGTTTTAATGAACCAATTATTTTGATCCTTAGTTTTTTTTTCCAGTATCATGCAGCCCTAGTATATTATAGTGCATACTTTTTATACAGTGCCTATAAAGTGTACACCCCCTGTTGAAATGCCATGTTTTTGTGATGTATAAAAAATGAGAGCACAGTGAAATATTAAATTTTTCCAATTCAGTTGGTTCATTGGTTCAAAATGATTCAATTGGAAAAACAAATCTGTTGGGGAGAAAATATAAAGAATAAAAACATAAGCTGGTTGCATAAGCGTGCACTCTCTTAAACTAATACTTTGATGAAGCACCTTTTGATTTAATTACAGCATTCAGTCTTCTTGGGTAGGAGTCTATCAACATGCCACATCTTGACTTGGCAATGTTTGCCCACTTCTTGCAAAAGCGCTCCAGATCTGTCAGATTTCGAGGGCATCTCCTATGCACAGCCCTCTTCAGGTCACCCCACAGATTTTCCGTTGGATTTAGGTCTCTGCTCTGGCTGGGCCATTCCAAAACTTGTAACTTGCTTCTGGTGAAGCCATTCTTTTGTTGATCTGGATGTATACCTGGGGATCTTTGTTGTGCTGAAAGGTGAAAGGAAGCTGAAGACGAATATCGGGCACCTGAAGGTTTTGGGCCAAAATTGGTATTTGGAATTGTTCAGAATTCCCTCCACCTTCACTAAAGCCCCAGTTCCAGCTGGACAAAACCCCCCCAAAGCATGGTGCTCCCCTTGCTTCTCCGTGGGTATGGGGTTCTTTTGGTGATGTATAGTATTTTTTTTGTGCTAAACATACCTTATGGAATTGTGGCCAGAAACTTTGGTTTCATCAGACCATAATACATTTTCCCACATGCTTGGGAGCCAGGTTTAGATGTTGGTTGAACTTTTTTTCTTTTGATGGCCACATTTATGCCCGTGGCAGCTTCTCTGACATGGAGCCTATATCACAAAGCAGGAATACTTAGCCAGATATCTTGTCAGATTTAAGGTAGTCTGGTTTGAATGTAAATGAACAAAGAGCGTTAATTTAAACTGGTGTACCTTTAAATCTGGCAATTTATCTGGCTAAGCAGGAAATCCCCCTTTGTGATACAGGCCCCTGGTGGCAGGATCTTAAGTGAGCACAGGGCCTTGCCTGTCTTGGGCTTACAGTGCTCATCCCTGCACTACAGGCCACGTGGAAGCGGGGGGCCTGGAGGACCCCGCAAGCAGAAGGAGCTGCCGACTGAGCCGCCGTTTACGGCCTACGTGGGGAACCTGCCTTTCAACACGGTGCAGGGGGACATAGACGCCATCTTCAAAGAGCTGAATGTCAGGAGTGTGCGGCTGGTCAGAGACAAAGAAACCGACAAGTTTAAGGGTACGGGCTAATTATACCAGCAAAGTCTTCAGAATATTCAGGCATTAATGTCTTTTGAATGTTTTAAATATCCTGTGGTAGATATCTGTAACGCCACTATCAGCTGTTAGGTCATCAGTGTCACCTCAGGTGGGGAGGCTCCGCCCCTTGCTGGAGAAGCTGCCATTTTTAAACTGTGGATCATTTTGTTTTCTCCAGGTTTTTGCTACGTCGAATTTGACGATTTGGAATCTCTAAAAGAAGCCTTGACATTTGATGGCGCTGTAAGTATCACCCTCATTTTGCTCATCTGTGTTTCTCTGTTAAAAATCCTGCTTTGGTCCCCAAAAGTGCCTCCTGAACCAAACCCGTGGACCAGGACCTTAAGTGTGTCTCTCCTTTGACAGCTCCTGGGAGACCGGTCGTTGAGGGTGGACATCGCGGAGGGTCGTCGGCAAGAGAAAGGTGGAGGAGGTTTTGGGTTTAGAAGACAGGATGACAGAGGTACATCCTGCGTGCCACATGGGAAGGTCCTAACAGGGCAGTCAGCGGCATGTTGCTTCTCTCACTCGTGCTGTTATTGCTGCTTATGTGGGCATAAAGGAATTCTGTAAGCTGTTGCTGCTCAAACACATGCCCAGTGTGTAATGGGGTAGGGATGTTGTACCAAAAGAATAGTGATATTTATTCGTCCCCTCTGGGGAAATTTTCTGCCTACCCCTTGCTCTACGTGAGACACACATGGGCGAGAGAGAGCTTTTGGGTCACAGCATTAGGTCAGCCAGCATACAGCGCCCCTCCAGTTGGTGCTTAAGAGCCTTGCTCAGGGACCCGAGGGTGGCATCAGTCTGTTGGCCCTAGGATTCAAACCGGCAATCTTCCGGTCACAAGCATATTTTATGGTTCTTTCCAATCCAACTTTTATTTAAATAATGATTATTCGGTTAGGTTTTTTTTTTTATCATCATCTGTCAGAAAGTAATTTTCCAGTCACATGACCTATTGTATTCGTCTTGGCTTGCAGTAAACGGTCTGACCAGCAGGTGGCAGTCATCAGCAGTCCTTTGTCTCTAGTTGCTATTGTTTATTTCAGGCCGTGGTGGCACACGGGCCCCCAGAGGAGGGGGACGGGATTCCAGAGATGACTTTGACTATTCAGGAGGAGGTATGCCGAGCCTTGCCCTTCATTTGCCTGTGCGCGTGTGCATGTTGTTTGGTGGCGGGTGAGCGTGAATTCCTCCCGAGCCGCGGACTTCGGCATTTCCCTCGTCTGCTGCTGCACACTCCTGCAGATTCCTATAGGCATGAGCGTGTTGATTCCACGCTGCTCCAGAGGCACCCATGGCTCCCTTTTTCCCAGGTCACCTACACGACTCCTAAGCGACCAGTTATTTGGCAGGGCTGTCACATCGTCAGCTCACTTTCCCTTGCGCTCTCTCACCCAGGCTTCAGAGATGACGACTTCATGGGTGGGCGGGATCGAGGGGGAGGTCGCCCTGGAGACAGGAGAGGCGGAAGCTCTGGAGGGACGGGCCGCTACAGAGATGGACCTCTCGGCGGCGGCTCCGTGGACTTCAGGGAGCCTTCCGACGGTCAGTAGCTTTTCTTGTTTGGTGCCGTTGTTTGTTTACACTTGATTGCAAAAGTTCTTCATGTCAACCTGCGTGGAGGTTAAGCTCAAACTGAAAGGTCTGGGGCTTTTTTTGGGTCATTGTCCAGAGACTCAGGCATGACTGACTCGGGTCGTCTCGCTTGTCACTTTGGACAAAAGCGTTCCCTAAATGCATGTAATGTCCCCTCTGGACCCCATAGGACGGCTTCCCCCTTGTGTTGCAGCTGGATGCAGGGGTCTGTCTGCTGCCTGAATACAGCCCTAATTGCTAGCATGGCGCCCAGTCAGCAGATCTAACTGCCTGCTGCACTCAGTCTGCCCCCCCTTTACCCCCACAGAGGAACGAGCGCAGAGACCCAGGCTGCAGCTGAAACCGCGCACTGTGGCCGGGCCCCTCAACCAAGTCGCCAACCCCAATTCTGCCATTTTCGGTGGCGCAAAGCCGCGGGAGGAGGTAATTCCCAAAGAGAGAGACTAAGTGGGGGGGGGGGGGGCGGGATGGGCGGGTCATGACAGCAGGAGGCACCACCACCTGTGTCATTCCTACCTGTCAGATGAACTCAAGCCCTTCAAGGTCAAACTGATGTATACAAAAGGGAGAGAATACATACACACACACACACACACACACACACACACACACACAAGCAGCCCATGAATGCATGTCAGCAGTTAACAGGTTTTAATTTTTGTTCTTAATCCCTTCCCCCATATTCCCTCTCCTCCGTTTCCCTGTAATTAGTGCCTGCTTTCTGCTGTAGTTATATCAGGGAAGGATAATTCACATCTTGGAAAAGCTACACAAATCAAGCTGCTCTTGGCTAAAATGTTGAATAGTCGTCACTAGGATCAGTCAAGTGTCTGACTTCAAGGTTTTTCAACTAACTGCTTTTTCAGTTTTTCAGACTTAAAAAGGAGTCTGTATCATTCATGAAAAACATTACTATCTCATTTAAAGAGATCTATTCCACACATTGGATTTTTTTTCTTTTTTTTTTTTTAACTATAACACCTCATGGCTAACTGATGGTAACAGACCATTGAATTACTTGGCTAGCGCAGTCATGTCCAGTAATGACCTGTTTGCCGTTGGTTTTTAAATTGTTCTGCATTGTTGCCTTTCTGCTACTGAACCTTGCTCTTAATGTTGTTCTTGTTTGTTTGTTTGTTTGTTTTTGTTTTTAAGAGCTAATAAGTCAGTGAGGCTGCGTAATTCAGGAGGGCCCCGCTGGAACTGCTGCTTGTTGTTCACCAGAAATCTTTCCGAGACCCGTCCCAAAGAGAGCCAGCGTGGGCTGGGGGTGGGGATAATTCCCCCCTCCCTGTTCAGCCACTCAACAAGCGCCCACGTCCAACTGGTAGGGAGTAGGGGCAGGGCGGGCTCTGTGGTGAAAGCAAGCTGGCTGGACATTAGCTTCAGACTGATTGTTACCTTTTCATGTGTAAAATTTTCTTCTTCTGTTGTGTTGTAGACATTTCCCAACCCGGTCTTCAGGCAACCACAGATGGTCCACATTTTTGCTCCATCTCAGCTCCCTACTAGACTTTGCTCTTTACTGGGAGATGGGAGGGAAAAAAACATGGACTGCTGCAGGTCCCTGTGGACTGGATTGGGAAACACTGAATTGTAGTATCATAATAGTCCCCTTATTTAGTCTCCTTTTTTTCCTTTTTGCTATTTCAGGAGGGGTATGTGTGTGAAAGAGGTTTTAGATTGTTGAAATTCCTATGTCTTTAATGTGGAATTATCACTATGCCAAGAGCAGCTGTTTTCCTTTTCACCGGAGATCCATGTGTAGATTTTGAAAATATCTTTGACTGTCAGGTTATTAGAGGTGAGCATCTTCAGAGCCTGGCACGTGCAATGCTGGTGCCCAGGTACCCACTTAGTCTGAGCCTGGCTGACATGCATTTTATTTGAACTTCCATATGCCAGGGTAGTGAGATGCTTAAACCGATCAACTCCATGTCAACTGTAGACTCACACGAAATCATAGGAAGAGAGAAATCTTCACTTATATCAACAAACCAGTCATGTTTTGGCTTTTGTCAACATTTTACTGGGTGTACCTGTATAAGACACCTTTTTCTTACTGTACTGAAGAAATAAATCAGTTTTTGTTTCCTATTCAGTTTATGGCAATAAAATCATTTTACAGTTCTTAATGTGTGTGAATGGTTGGGGGGGCTTTTGAAAGCAGTATTTGTTCTGTCTTGATATGAACTGAAGTGGGAGCATTTCAGTGGCCGGCAGAGCACGGCGGCATCTGGGCAGCTGTGGCTCAGAATGGCCTGTGGATCTTCTAGGTTGTGGGAGGTGAGACATTCCTCACTAAATCTTGTCATTAAAATGTAATATTGGCAATAAATCTGTTAAAATTGCTTTCCAAAGTTGTTTTCAATGAATATAAATCCTGGGCTTAAGTTTTTTGTCAGATTCCTTCTCCATTCTTCCTTGGATTGTAGAGAGTGGTGTTTCTCCTGACACTGGAAACCTTTTGAAGTATTGTAGATTCATCCATGCTGTTTGTCTGTTTATGCTGTTTGAATTTACAGCAAACCACCTGCGTTTGTGGAAAGACTGAGTCTGACCATATTGATCTAAACCCACACTTTCATCTGACTTGATGTGACGCAACTGTTTTGAAGAACGTTCCCCTATGACTCATTGTTAGGAAGCCTGACAGCATGTCATATTTACAGGCTATTTTCCAGCCTTGTGCTATTGGTGGGTCATGATTACTTTCATCTGAGCTCTAGCATTTGACCTGTTGTCACACTGTTATGTAGTGGTAGCTTTCACACGCCTCAACCAAAAATGCCCTTTCGTTTTTACAGATCTCACCGCAATTTGGAAAATTGTAGAGAAATTCTGCATTTGATTTTAGAAAATTTGAGATTTCAGAGTTTAACTTGGTGGCTTACCATGCAGGTAGGTGCACAAATTGAAAAGTGACATCACAGAGGATGCAGTTAAATCCAGACTTTGACCATAAACCTCCTTAATTGGTACAAAGGTCTTCTGTTGGTTGCTGGGTGGTTTGTGGGAGCCAACAGTGCTGTCTGTGTATGCCCAGTAGCTCAAGTTTCATGCAAATTCACTTAAATAAAAAAAAAAAAAACATACTAGCATGCTGTGGTTTTAATGTGGTGACTTTCTAGTAAAAGAATAAATTTGTCTCAAATGGACTTCTCTTAAATGAGATTGTAAAATGGATTTGGCTTTTTTTGCATAAGTGAATGCTGATTCTGTCTGTAATGGGAAATTATAATGGGTCGATTTTGACCAGATTTGGTATTCTGCGAGTCATCTAAATAAAAAAATCTTAAATGTGATTATTGCACTTCGGTGTTTTTAACTCTTAATTTCATTTACTTGGCAGACTTTTTTTTTTAATCCAAAGCGACGTACAGTTGAGAAGACACAGTCCGGCAGGCCAAGAGGCAACTGGGGCTAAGGGTCTTTCTGAGATGTGCACTAGTGACATCACACTGACAACCTTCTGGTCACAGGGAGAGTTCCCCCATTTCAGTCTTTCGGTTGCTGTCATATTGTTCACCACTGCCCTTCTGTTTCCCAACCAACCGCCTTACTTAGGGTTCCCGGCTGATGGAAGTTGTGTATTTGAGTTAAAGTAATCGGCATCCTCTCACACCACAAGTACTTTGACTTGTATTAAAGTACTGCAAGGTTTTCTCGGGCCACCCATGTCTACTGGGAGGAATCATGGTCATAAAGAATAACATGTGAACTACTTCCTGCAGGAGGGGATTCTGCATGGGGAGAAGGATGGGTAAAGGTGAATGTGTTCCGATGGAATGTTCTGGATTAATGACATTCTATTTTTTCGTCTAGTCTGAAAATCACCAGCAGAGGTTCTTCCACTGTAAGCAGTAAGTTAGTTTTTTCAGCTACCAGTGGTAAAAATATAAAAACCCTTATGCATGGTGAACCCACAGAAAGTGAACATTGAGTATTCAACAGCTGACACAGAGAATGTTAGCATGCAGTACAATGAATGCAGGTCATGCAAAGAGGCCAGTAAGTAGGTTGTCAGAAATGCTGCTTGCATCCTTTGGCAAAAGGAAAGACCCCTGATGCCCACATCAACACTGCTCCCCTTTTCTTTGAAGACTGAAGTGGGTCCTCTGCAGTGTTACGGCGTTTGGGCACCATACGTTTTACAATACAGACATTTAAAGTGAACCCAAAATGATTACGGTGAGACGGTTTCCCATTCGAACAAAACATGCATATTATTAGACTAGGTTTAAAATGTTATTGCAGTTCTAGGTAATGAATAACAGCTGCAGTTAAAGCGTACACTCCATAAACAGACCTGTTGCGGGATAAGATTACTCTTATCGACAAATAGCTATAGTTTATAAAGTAGGTCACAACTTAAAAGGAAAATACGTTTAAAGATTAATAGCCAAGAGTACACGGCATCCAAGTTAACGTCCTGCAGATAGTGCTTTTATCCTGCAAAACGTCACAGACGGAGGGCTGAATCTCGCACGTTGCAACATATGAATGAACGCGGCTGCGTGCGTGCGTGCGCGTGCCCGCCCGCCCGCCGGTGCTGTGGGCGAATGGCGTGGCTGCGTGCGCGCTCCCCGGTCTCCAAGCGGCGCGCGTGGTGCCCGAGTTCGGGTGAGGGGACGCCGTAGGAAGGGGGCGGCCGCTCAGGGAGCGCTCCGCGACGCGCGTTCAGCCCGGGCTCCGTCTCTCTCACCTGGGGGCCCTTTTACGCTTTGTTCCCCGTCCTTCGCATCCAGCTCGACCGCTCACCGGATACTTTCTCATGGCCCGAGTCGGGCTGGGTTTAAAGTTTCGGCGAAGTATCGCTTACGCGCCCAGCGCCATGCCGAGCGCCGCTCGCTCCGCGGACCGACTTCCTTAGCGCCGCCGCGGAACTTTCCCCGACTTTCCTCTCACTCTCACCACTGGCCGCCCTGCGCCGGAGCGGGGCCGAGGTGAGTGCGGCCGGCCGGCCGGGGCGGGGAGCCGAGCCTGGGTCTCCGGGCGGTACCTCTGAGCGCTCACCTGGCGGAGCTTGTGCGGAGTGCCGCCGCTGGGAGGCGGGCCGGGCCGTCCGGCTCTCCGCGTCCCCCGGACACGCAGCATTCCGGGTCATACTGCTGGCTAAAAGTTTCTGGGAGGTCCGGACTGGTGCCTGCCTGGCCGCCTGAGCGCCTGCTGCTACTGCATACCCGGCTGCCGTGAAGCCCGCGCCGGCCTCTGGCTCGCTTTCTTACTGAAGTCCTCTAACGTTTGTAATATATATATATATATATATATATGTGTATGTATGTATGTATGTATGTATATATATATATATATATATATATATACATACATACACACACATACACACGGGGGGGCCATTTGCACGGGGGGTCGGGGGACGCGTCTCCCCCGGTGTGTTTCATAGCTGAATGTAAACACTGTGCCTGGTTACCAGTACACTTATTCTTACAGATCTACCGTGGTTACTAGTAACCTGATGGTGTTCAGCTTAAAAGGCACTTTTATCTGTTGTCATTGATTTTTGTTAAGAGACTGACTTAAGATCAGTCTACACCAAATAACCCAGCGGGTATGTTAAAGATTGATCTTTGTGCTTTGTCTGAGTCCCTTTGCTGTTGGGTGTCTGGTACTCCTTTTTATGACGTGGGGAAATTCTCATCCTGTAACTTCAAAGCCAGCATTGCCTCACATTGAGCAACACTCTTCTTTCAGAAACATTGTTTTAAAGGCCAAATTTCTTCAGGTTGGTTCATGTTTTATGTTAAGACTTTTGAGGTATAACCTGCTCCATGGACACTTGTGCATGGTGAAGCTTGTGGAATTAGCCTGAGCATGATCATTGTGCTGCTAGACGGCCATTCCTCACAACAGGAACGTTAACAATCCCACATAAAATGTAATGAGTCACTGGATGCCTGGGTGTGTCTGGTCTGTTTCTCACTGTTTAAAATGAGGCTTCAGAGGGTTTTAAACTTCTTAAAATGTATGGAATATACCAACACACCTGTCCAGAAACTGGAAGGTGGATAGACCATGAGTATGTGAGGTTTTTCCCTGATGCTGAAATGACAGTCAGAACGTTACTTGTGGAATTTCCCATTTCCTCACTTCTCCTGTTAATTTTTTAAGTAATTGAAATATTTTGTTTGGTAAAGTGTCTTTCACTTTACCGCTGTCATTGCTTATTCAAATGCCGCATTTCAAAAAGTTCAAGATACCGTAAACCGTTGGCTTAATCTAGATGGCTTGCATCTGCATGTGGAGAGAGAAGGTGTTTCTGAGACCGACGGCCCAGCCCGCCCTTGGAGGATCGACCTGTGTGGCAGCTTTAAATTAATGATGTGAGCCCTACATCTGCGGCCAAGATCCAGTGGACAGAATGCAGCAGGACGCCACAGCAGACTCTTGCCTCTAGCTTAGCTGCCCTTGTATTAGTGAGCTGTGGGAGAATCTTGGCTATAGCACTTGTATCATTTTTGTGTGTTTACTGGTAAAACCTGTATCTAGATCAAAAAGCACATGGTTCCCGTTTCAGTGTCCTGCTGTGTTTGTTGTTGGTTGTGATGTGTGATGATGCTATAAGTATTAGTCTCGTTTGTGCCTTCTTGCAAGTCCTTTTCTTGTGTTCTCACCCTCTCGAATAATGCCCCCCCTATCCTGGTACAGTGAGCCATCCATTTCTCTGACTGTGCCAGCAGGTGGGAGCATGTGGTCTAGCTGCTGTAACTGGTTCTGCCTGGACACCGTCACAGTGGAAGACGGAGGTAGCGCCCGACCAGAGGCCTACGCCAACTCCGGCTACACCAGCTACCCCTCACCTCTGGCCTCCGACCACATCTGCAAGGCCTGCAGGGGGCGCTTCAGCACCTTAACCAGGAAGGTAATGGCTGCCGAACGTGCCAGTCTCTGGAGACAGCCTGTCCTAAATATACAGCCTGCTGACTTCGTCAATTGAATAGGTGTCACATGATGTCAGAATTTATGCTTTGGGGGTGGGTGGCAGAAAAAGGCATTTAAAAAGGTAATTAATACTGGAATTTGAAACTCCTGTAAAGTTAACCATCTGGTTGTCTTGGTGATCCACTGGACATCTGCAGCTTTCTCCCGATACAGTCTGGTCTGTATGAGCCGACTCGGATGTAAATCGGCAGCGACCTTGCCCCCGCTGCCTTTTCTGACCCACCGTGCGCAAGCATAGCTAATCTTACCCCCCCCCCACCCCTTTTGTTTGGTTGTGGCTGCAGCAGTTATGGGCATGTGTGATGTTCATGCTGTTGACGTGGCCCTCATGCTCCGTGAAACTGAACTTCTCCTTCGCAGCACATCTGTGTGGACTGCCGGCAGAGTTTCTGCGACCGCTGCTCGGTGCAGTCAGAGCAGCGGCCCAGGCTATGCCACACGTGCCAGCGGTTCCACGGCGCCTTGCCCGAGCGTGCCGAGCTCATGAAGTTCAAGGTGAAGGATCTGCGCGACTACCTGCACCTGCACGGCGTTCCTACCCAGACGTGCCGTGAGAAGGAGGAGCTGGTGGACCTAGTCCTGGGTCACCGGTCACCTGCCAGTGCCCAGGATGTTCCACTGCCGGGGACTACTTCGGCCCCACCCTCCGCACCGGAGCCGACGCCCCCCCCTGCATCCCCGGTCTTGCTGCCACCACCTGCGGGTCCCTCGGTAGAGACGGACCTGGAGCCGCTGACTCAGGAGGATGACCAGGTGAGGCATGTGGATTCAGGAGCCTTCAGACAGAATCTGGCCTTCGAATTTTGGCAGGACCCATCTGTGCTGGTTACCTTCGGTCAACAGGAAAGCCCTGACATAAAGGTCCAAAGGGAACAAGGGTCTCGTGTTCTGCTTGGGGGTGCGGCTCCACCTCACGGGATGTGGTCTTTCAGTAATGATCAGTGAGCAGTGATGTGTGTGCAGGCCTGACTGGTGTAACAAACAGGCCTCTGAGGTGTGGTGGATGACAGGGTGTAGCAGGCCTCTGCTGTACGACCCCCAGGGCTTATTCTTTTGTTAACGGCAGTGGCTGACCTCCATGTTTATGATGCTGAAGGGGATGGAAATGCTTGGGGGGGGAAGGGTTATGTTTGATCACATTCAGAGTGAAACTGGAGTCTGCTCGCTGCAGCTTCCCCTAAGACAGGATGTGGCATCAGAACAAACCTTCCCCACTTTCATGTGATGGCAACCAGTGACTTTCCTGCCTGTGAAAAGGCCATTTCAGGCAGGTAATGCTTCTGATATTCTGGAGGACCTTTAGAGGAGCACTATCTCCTCTATCTGATGCCATGGATTCCTGAATGACCTGGGGAATTTGACTAAGCGCAGGCATGTTTGTGTACGTTGTCGTCTGTGCTGAGTCACTCCATCTGGGTTCTGTGTCACCCCCCCACCCCCCCCCCACCTAAGATCCTTTTCACTGGTGTAACAGGTGCTCACCGCTCACGTGTGGGCCCTGCGCCATTAGTCACCTGAATGCCACGCTTATCTCCCATGAGGTTACTCTTGGGGGTCATGTGATCGCTCTGCCTGCGGATATTGTGTGATCGCTTTGTGGTTCCTTGGAAGAGGGAAGTCCAGTTGCCATGACCCTGTCGCTGCAGAACAGCTGATGTCTTAAGACTTTCAGTGTTTTCCAAACATTACTCTTGCATTTGACCGCTGGAACCCATGAACGAG
>JAODKM010000035.1:4503289-4515161 GCA_026780845.1 Petrocephalus sullivani | reverse complement strand
CCCACCCCACCCCAGCAGACCCCAGTGGCCCCCCAGGCCTGGAGGAGAACCTGTGTAAGATCTGCATGGACTCCCCCATTGACTGTGTGCTGCTGGAGTGCGGTCACATGGTCACCTGCAGCAAGTGCGGCAAGCGGATGAGCGAGTGCCCCGTCTGCCGGCAGTACGTGGTGCGGGCCGTGCACGTCTTCCGGTCCTGATGGGCCGACACGCCCATTGGCCTTCCGGGTTACTGTGCCCCCCCCACCCCGTCTTCCAGTTCGCACTGGTGGAGGGGGGCAGGTCCCAGTAACTCCACGCCCAGGGCCTGTGTGCGCTGCCTTGCCTTTCCACGCCTGGTCTTGCTGCCGCGGCCTTTTCGGGACCCCTTTCAGCCGGCACTGCCTGACCAGCAACCTCCAGAAGGACAGTGCTGCCGTCACATGGGAGGAAACAGACTCTAGTCTCAGCGTGGCCCCCCCCTGCTGGCGATTCGGAAAATGGTCAGCTGACTGTCGGGCGGCCCGGTCCCAGGAAGGAAGCCTTCCTTCTGTGTGCCTTCTCTGCTCTGACGATAATGCCTGTCGCGGTGTCTCCCACTGGCAGTGCCATTCGAAGCCCTTTTAGGGGCTGACTGTAGACCGTAGTGGCCTATTCCACACTGAGCCAACTGGGTTTGCCTCAGGGGTATAAATGACCTGATCCTGTGAGGTGGAAGTAGGAGGCACCCCAGAATTACAGTGATGAGATGCCTGCTTCCTGGGACATCAAAGTACAGAGCGACTGCCTCTGACAGACCGCGCTAACTGGCCTTTCACTGAGCATTGAGCTGTCCCCAAGCATCTGTGAGTTGGCTTTAGGTCAACCTGCATTGAGGCTTTCTGTGCAAACCCGTATGTGCGTGTACGTGTGTGTGTGTGTGTGTGTGTCTCTGCAGATTGAGGAGTGCAGGTGTGACATGTACACTCGTGTCTGAACACTTACAGCTTACCCTAGAGGCTCACACCACTTCACAAAGTTATATCTCGCTCCAGTCTCATGGTGTCTACTTATTTTGGGTGGAGGACAGTATATAGGGGGTAGTGTGTACTCGCGCTTGGCTCCACTTTGATGGGAATGGCACGTTATATGGTTGTAGCTTACAGGTTATAGTATCAGACTCGCTGCAGGGAGAATTTTACTGTTTTATGTTTGGGTTCATTGAGGTTGGTGGTTTCCTTGTAGGTAACAATAAAAACTCATCAGTTATACCGGAGGACAGGTTGACATCTGACAGCTCACATCGTTAAGAGTCACAGATGAGGCCACAAATCCATCCTAAAGGAAGAGTGTGTGAGTTGGAGCCATAGTCTGGATGTTTGCTCATTTGTGCTGAGAACCCTAACTCTGCACTCAGTGAAAGTGAGATGTGTGAATGTGTGACGTCTACCTTCCGAAAATCACCGTGAACCCCCCAAATGTGCCTTGTCCTCTTACCATTTATCCATGCTATCCAAAACATGTTGACAGGAAACGGCCATGTTGATGGGTTCTGGACTAGCATGCAACTGGTTCAGCAGCCTTCAAAGTGCAACATAAAATGAAGGTTTGTGTGCAAGAGGGGTGTGGTGACATTTCAGGCTCTCCATGCTGTTGGGCAGGAGAGTAGCTCTCTCCTTAAAGGCACAGTACCCTAGGAGTGAGTCAGTGCTTTACTCTGACGAGCAGATCAGAGTCCTCCTCGACTACAAGTAAGATTCACTCGTGGGCCGAGCTTAGTGTAAAGGTTAGGTAATCTACCTTCTGTCAAAAGGTGAAGTTTTTACCTTTGTGTGCTGATACTATATGATTTTATTATATTAACGGTAGATTTCCAATATTGTGCAGGACGCATATTAAAAAATGCTACTCTTGATTGCATTAAGATTCTAAGGTTCAGCTAGAGCATGGGTCTCAAACTCCAGTCCCAGAGGGCCGGTGCTCTGTGTAGTTTAGTTCTTTCCCTGTTCCACCACAAACGATTGAGCTGAAGAGCTGTGTGGTAATTCGCAGAAGGAGCTGTAAGGAGTTAAATCAGGTGTGTTAAACGAGGGTAAACCCAAAAATGTGCAGGGCTCCGGCCCTCCAGGACTGGAGTTTGAGACCCATGTTCTAGAGCTTCTACCAAATGCCTGTTCCTGGTGGTGCCTGCGTGCGTAATAAACCAGCAGCTGGTTTGCCAGGCTTTTCAGCGTGACGAAAGCCCACATAGCTGTATCAGGGCCTGCACTGTTTCTCGCTCGCTCACTTTCGCTCATTTTCAGCATAGGCCCTGCGTGACCTCATCTCAGACCAGCTGCTGTCTAGTCTTGCTTCTCAGGTGTGACCCCCCCCCCTTAGGTATCCTAAGGTGGGATTGGGGAATGTTACTCATCAATAACTGGGAAGGTCTACTGCTGAATTCCTTTCCTTTGGATTCTGGTTCTGGTGTGGAGAGCAATGGGATTCAAATCGTGACTCCAAATGAACAAATAGTTCTAGTTGTCCTGCAAAAGCTTTAATCAGTCACTTAGTTGACTGTTAATTCCAACAGTCTATTAAAAAAACTGAAACCTTAAAAGCCATACCTTAAGCCGGTATTTTGCCGTTTGTAACATATATGTAGCTAAGTGTTTGTGTGAATTAATCTTCCTGTTTGATACGGGTAATTCTTCCCACACGCTTCTGAATTTATCAATGGGTAGTCTGCCATCTAGAGGCCACATTGGTCAGGACAGTCTCATACACTGTGTGACACACAACAGCCCAGAAAATTCCGGACAGTGCAGTTATTTGGTTGGCTGTGGCTGCAGCAGGGTCATGGGGTGTTTGTTGACCCCCCTCTCATGCCAGCACACGTCAAACAGTGGGTAGACCTTGCCCTGCAGGTCCGCCTGGAATTTGTAGATGAAGGTCAGCTCGTTGGGGCTGTCGGCATTGTAGAAAGCCAGCTCACCTTTCTCGTAGTCTAGGTAGACCCCGATCTTGGCGGGCTGCGTGGTAAGTGGCAGTCCCACGCGGGGGCTGGCAAAGGCCTCGTACAGGCGGCCCTCCTTCAGGCCGATGAGCCAGACCCCGCTCTCTGGGCTCTTGGACAGCTTGCCCTTGCGACTGCCGGTGCCTTTGAACAGCCCAAGACGCCACTTTGGCTTGGCCCCCACACCCACCTCCCAGTAATGCTTCCCCGAGGAGAAGCCACGGCTGGCCAGCACACAGTAGCTGTAGCTGAAGCGCTCCGGGTTGTTGGGCATCTGCGTGGGCAGGGCAGCACACTCCACGGCCCTGTGGTCTTGGCTTAGCCGTAGCATGGGGTGGGCCGTCAGGGGGTCCAGCTTTAGGCTCTCGGGGGCTGGAGGGGAAGTGCAGGCCACGGCTATTAGCGGTTTAGCGTTCTGTAGCTATGGCCAAAACGACATTTCATGAACCATTTACTGTATTTATTGATCCCACTAGATGGTGCTGTCTGTTGGGGGAAAAGGGCTCAGTACCATACCACAAATGGTTCATGCGATGTTGTTTTGGCCGCTCTGCTGATGCTCCGTCGGGCTGGGTGTATCTGCGCCTGGCCCTGCGGTGCGGACGCCCTCTTACCCGGCAGGACCTTTCTGTACAGCCGTTTCCACACTGAGATCTTGATGTCGTTGTGGTTGAAGCCCGGCTTAAATGTGACTGGGGTGTAGGCATGCTCCCCCCTCCATTCATTCATCTGGTACTCCCTGATCCTGGTCGGACACAGCAGGGTGGGGCGGATTCCGGCTAAGCTCTAATGCCTGGCGGACATGTGACTTGTCTTCCATCAAGACCAGATATTTAACTTTGTGTGTTAATCTAAAAAATAAAATGTTTTCTTCCTTAACACTGTATTCCTGTAATGAGTATCGTTTATTTACTATACTTTGCGTGTATATGTGTTTGTGTAAATGCAAGTTTCTTACTTGGGAGCAAGGGACCCGTATTTCTGACAGGGAGAGAGAGAAGCAAATTGAGTGTTGGGTAATAAGTAGGTTTGCAGTGATTAGTGTCTCACATCCCACAGCCTTATAGCAATATAGGGGGAAGAGTGATAACGGTAACAGACAGTGCAGCTCTCAGAACTCAGCCAAATACTCCCCCCCCCCCCCGCAAACCAACCGTAATGAAGCCCAAGTAGCTGTCGTTGCTCAGCCCCTCCAGCACCCCCTCTGCCTTCTGGAGCTTGGTCTGCACCTGCATCATGTCCTCCACCTGCCTCTGGATGCCGGCCACTAGGGCGGCAGCACTGCTCTCTGCCCTGTGCATGAAGCCGGCCTCCTCCTGCTCCAGGCAGCGCCGCAGTTCTCCGAACTCTTTGCGGACCACCCACTTCAGGACGTCCGACTCATTCTGCCAGCAGAGGGGTGCGTGGTTAGGTGGTCAAGCTGCACAAAATGTATACGGTGTGTTTTTAATCCCCTCAGAAATGTCGCCTTTCCATGTATAATGGCTTTCTCGTGACAGTCCGACGTTACCGGCTTTTCAGCCGAATGCCCTACAGTTATGGTCATTTTATAGGTTTGAACAGTTTTTCATAAATACTAGGGAGCGCGGGCAGGTCACAGCCTGCAAAGTCGGACTTTATTAAATCAATTAGCAGTTGTTAATCGAATCTTTGCAATGTATAGAGGTGCTTAGTTCCGTTTTACAGATCCATTCGAAATTGTGCACAGCTCGCGGTCAGAAATGGCAATCTCCGCGGATGTTTGCCCGCATAACTCACAGTGATGCGTGACTTGTTGTTGACCATTTTGCAAATCTGCTCCTCCAGTGTTTTCCTCTGTGTTTGCAGCTCCGTCATCAGGCAGGAAATGTCCTCCTAAGAAACAGTGCGCATAAGGATTATAATCATGCAGAGGGGCCACCGGCCCGGGGCCCGTTCAGTGCGCCAGTATCAGTACCATGATGTAATCTGTCATGTGAGAAGCAGCTTTGTTCCTTTATCGCCCTTTATCAGCAGGGGGTCAGTAGACTGCGGCTGAGCCCCCGTGCCGCGTTTCCCGTGGGTCGTGCGGGGCCGTGCGGGTCGGGTACCTTCATGTGGCTGTAGACGCTGCCCATCGGGGTGACCTTGTGGCTGCGGTGCACGCCGATGCTGCCGCACAGCCCGCAGATGAGCGCCCGGTCCTCCTCGCAGTACAGGCTGAGCGGGTTGTGATGCTCCGCACACGTCTCCAGCTCCGCCGCCCCGCTCGCTTCCTGCAGGTGCTCCACAATGCGAGCCAGGCTGACGTTAAGCGGGGGGCTGTGGGCATCGACGTCGCTGCGGCACACCGGGCACTGCAGCTGCCCCAGCTGCTCAGCGGCCATGGAGCGGACGCAGCCCCGGCAGTAGGAATGACCGCACCGCAGCATCAGCGGCTCCGTGAACATCTCCAGGCAAACGGGGCACTGGAGCTGCTCCTTCAGGGATGCCAGGCTCGGCCGGCGGGCCATGGTGCCCCCCGCCTTTCAGTGCTGAGGCTTTCCTGGCGGCTCTGCAGAAAGCCCCGGAGCTCGACGTGCTGTGTCACGGCACCTGACTGCCTCTGCCTCGGTCTCTGCCGCTGTTTTGTACGGAAGGGCTCCGAGGGTGACCTTCAGGCTTATCGGGCTCTTTCCAGGCAGGGACCGGCTTTCAGTAGTTTGTTTATTCACAGCCCTGATCGGTCATCCGTCGTTTGGATCGGACCCCGTCCCAAATTCCTTCACATTGAAAGTGGCAACCTTAGGCGGCCCATAAATGAACTTTCTGCTCCCACTAGAATCTGGGCGATCACTGGAAGTTCAATATGTAAAATGTAGCGCAACACGTGTTATGCATGATTGTTACATTGACACAAGCAACGGGGAGCCACTTCGGCCACACCACGGTGTAGCGGCCACCTGGATGACGCGGCAGCAGCCAGTCTGCACCAGTACGCCCACCACACAGGAGCTAAGGTGGTGAAGGGGCAGGAGAGAACTCACCAGTTAGATATAGGGGATGATTAGTGGGGAGGTTCGAGCCTCCACCATGGTCCTATGTGTGGGGAGTTTGCATGGTCATTATGGGGCATACCAGTTTCCCCCGCAGACCAAAAACATGCAGAGTTTAACAGAATGGACGGAAGGCTGGGTGGATGGGTTATGCCTCTAATGACCATCAAAGTGCAATGCCAGGATCGACCACAAGATGGCACTATGTGGCCGAGCATAATGTCCCTAGTGCTTTATTTTTTCTTTAAAAAAAGGGTTAAATAATAATTAGAAAGTGGTTTGGAGAAGCGCTGTGAGTGAAGCCTCCAAGCTTCTAAAGTTGCAGAAATCCCCACATTAAAAATGTTTACAAAAGAAGGATAAACTGACTGTGGTACACATTCAGGGATACCGTGTTTCCGAAGACAATGCCTTTGTGTGTGAGAGGGAGGTGGTGGCCGGGAGATTTGCACATACTGCAGCCTTCGTGTTTTGCTAGAAATGTGATCCGTCGTAGTCATCCCGGCACACACGGGACAGGGGGGCCGGTCGCAGCACGTTTTATTTAAAGCCCTTGGAGCGTGAATGAGCAGTGCCGTGTGCCGCCGTGTTCATCGGAGTGCAGGCTTCCTTGGGGCGACTGTCCACCCCCACATCAAAGCACCAGTAGAGATGCATTGGTGACATGCTCCGTTTAGAGCGCAAAGGGTCCCGACCGGAGCCGTGGAAGCCTGTCCTTATCAGCGAACCTGGTCATGTGCCTGCTGGTAGCTTATTTGTGTTCACACGGAGAAGGTGGGAAAGAAATTAAGGTATATAATGGCCTTTTGTTTGTCCCAGACGTGTGGGAGGAAGGATTCCTGTCATGTGGGAGCGGGTCACAGACAGTCTATGCGACCGGAGAGCCGGACACAGGACTGCTGGATACACACTTCTGCTGTTCTGCTTTGCACTGGGTTTGTTTGGGCAGCGTCTCCTGAATGCCGAACATTTCCACAGGCGAGTGGATCCTGCCTTCCATTCAAACAGACACGGGCCCTTAAATGCATGAACAACAACTTCTAATTGGCTGGCTTGCGGAACTCAGGCCATAAGAAGCGTCCAGTTCTGTACTACAATGACCCAATACTGCCTTAGAGAGTTGATTTTTTATGTGGCCAGGAAGAGGCATAATGCGATTATGAAGCTTCTGGGCTTTGGGTTAAGGGTTTGAGTGTCCAGGTGGCCTATAATTCTAACCTTGAGAGAGTCTGTTCACTAGAGCTCGTAATATGAGGGAAGGCAAAGACGTGGGTCCTAGAAGCACCATGTGGCCGCTGCACAGATCCCCCTCAAATCTGGTGTTTTCTCTCATTTAACTGTTTTTTTTCCCCTGATAATTTATGGCCCGGCTTGTTTGTGGAGGCAGTTTGCAACGGAAATTAAATTGCAGAGAAGCGGTTCCTGCATAAGAAACCGCGACACAGACGGTGAGGTGAGCTGCAAACACGCCGCTGCTGTGGCAAAGCGGTCGGAAGGTCCCTCAGATCTTGGTCTTGTCCATAATCCAGCTGAGTGACAGCGAAGCCTCTTGTAACACAAAGATCCCTTTCTACTGAAGCTCTCGGGTTTCCAAATTATAAATGTTGCTTGTCAGGTATTGAATCATTTTTGTGTATTATGTTCGCATTTAATAACATGGAGATATGGCGGCCTTTGTCATCCTGTGTTACTCAGACCCTCTGTGAGCAGGAAGCCGGGATCAGATTCTGCAGCATCAGAGCCAAGTCCCCTTAAAAATGACGCACTCCTGGGTGAAATCTGGTTATGGGAGTGCTTTTTGTGTGTTCTGCCGAAGATACCCTCTGGCCTAAATTTTATGAAAGGTCAAAAACATATATGAATCATTTGTACATTTCAGAATCATCTATAATTATGAAATCCAATGTGAATTTTCAGATGGTGTTTTAGATGGAGATGAAGCGTCATGACTGAGATGAGACTGGATGACTTTAGAAATGCAAGTCATGTATTTCCCAGTAGGCTTCCTGTACGTGTGGCTGATGATGAAGGCCCTTCAGCAGGACCAGGGTTCCTCTCCAACCACCACAAAAAACACACAAAGGCGGAACGCCACCCTCATCATGACTCAGGGTAGAGTGCACGCAAACTGAAAAATGACAGTTAGTGTTTCCTTCCAAAGGGCTCTTACACTGGCCTCAACATCTGATCTGGATTCATGTTGTTGAGAGGAGACGACAACTTTCAACGTCTTTGGAAATTGTGTGGTTGACCATGTTGTTCGGATGATGGGTGAACCTGGTTTAACTTGAAGCTTCTGGCATAACTTGAAGGTTCTGATTGTAATCATTAGTTCAGCTACCTCAGAGTGTTCCGGCCAAAACGTGCCCCCTTTTCTGTTCATCTCGGTGTCTGTAGTCTGCTTCTCCTGCTGGTATGAGCTGAGGTATGTGGCAATACACCTGGCCATCAAGACCCGGTCCTTTAAGAAGCACTTTCCCCTTCTTATGTAAGAAGAACATTAAACTGCATTTTCCTTAACCAAGAGTAATTACAAAGCTTGTAGGCCAGTCCCAGAAGATCTTGGTTTGACCTATGAAACCTGTTAAAAGCACAGTACAGCTTTCCACAAGACCCCATGGTCTAGTAAATGCTGAACGACCTGAAAGGAGCTGTGTGTTGGGTCTGACGAGTTCTGACAGATTGAGGTTCACTGGAGCCCAGCTCTAACTACGAAAGTGGGTGGGGCTTGTTGGGTCTAAAAGCCAGCATGTGTGTGAAAAGCCATCGCACGGCTGTGGGAAGTGATCAGACGGCAGGAACGCCACATGCTGTGACATGCTGAGTGACAGAGTCCTAACGCACACACAGTTAGGCATGAAAAGGCCCCGGAAGCTTTGCTTTGTTCTTGGCTCTTCTGTCTAGTTCATCCTCCCAGGACAGCTGATTATTGACAGGAGGCTACCACCTTAAATATCGATGATTCTGGAATAGAGAGGTAAAGAAATACGAGCAAAACAGTCATTTCAAAGAGTCCCAGTGGTAATAGGACGAAGCTCTCGTAGCCCCTACGTCCTGGACCTGCGCACGTGTTTCTGGTACAGTGTGTTCTCCAGATGTTCCTCTGGAATCCACCACAGCCCTGGGGACCTTCTCAACCACTGCTGGCATCGTGGTAACTCTAGGTGAATGGCTCCTTTCAAAGATATTTCCTACCTGTCCTTGTTTCAGAGCATTTTCAAGCTCTGTACTTTCTGACAACGTTAGATAGTATTACAGAGTAGGACATATCCGGCTGCATGTCGCAGCCATATATGGTTAAGCTCAAGCACCGAAAGTGAATCCTACGCTAGTGCTAACTGTGCCCAGCCACACTCCTTAGTGCTAAACTAGCATTGCCTTCTTTGATGTGGAGGTGGTGTTTCCGTATCAGTGGCGGGTTAACCAGACTGACTATAGTGTTCTTTGGTTGCATCATTTCTCATCATTCAATAGGAACATGATGTCACTGTGCCATGTAGACAGGAGCTTATGTCGAACAGGGGTCCACATACCTTGGGACCTCCCTGTAGAAAAAGATCCCCCCCTGGTCACGCTCAGTAGAGGCTAGTCACTGGAACCACCTTCCTGCCTTCCTGACCATTCTGACTTCGATCCAGGCTCTGGTCAACGGTCACCAGACATGAGCTGCACACTGAAGCTGGCAGGGTGCCATGGCAGGTGAGCGCCACCTATAGGGCTGATGTGAGCTCTGTCAATTAACCCGACAGCAAGTCCCTTAAAGTACGACTGCATGGAAGCCCTTGTGCCATGTTGTTGCCATGTTTAAGAGGTATGTTTGCCCTGATGGAACAGCTTCAACAAAGTTCTGCTTCATTTAAAGCACTTCAGTTTTTTTCCAGTTTTCCAGTCCAGATGCGTTTAAACTCAATATGAGGCTGCTTGAATTGTGTTTAAACTAATGCGATCTACAGACTGAAAAACAGGTAAAAGAAACAGACTGTCCCTGCCCAGGTGAAAGCAGGACAACGTGCTTGTGTGATTCCCACACTTCCTGCCTCTACTACATGGAAATTGGGGTGCTTTGCGCTGGCATATTACACATGAGAGTCCTGCGGGAGGGGAGGGCCATAAAGAAATGACATTTTCCCGTGACATACCTCTACCCCGCTGTGTAAGTCACAGCAGATCTGACAGCTCAGCATCTCTGTGTTTTAAAGATTTATTTTAGGACATTTTAAGCATTCCGGTGAAACAGATACATTTTTGTATGTCGCAGTTTCTGGGAAGAGGGCAGAGGATGAGATGGTGCTCTGTGGTGTGTGTCAGTGTGTGTGTGTGTGGTTCATCTGTGAGTTACAGCGTGGGGACCAAATGTGACAAAACCCCGTTATTTTGACGTTGTGGGGACCACATTTTTGGTCCCCACAAGGAGAAACTCACTTTTACAAAAAAAAAAAAATCTGACTACAATCAAAAAATCTTGTATTTTGTTTAGTTTCTGATGGTTACAGTTGTCTTTGTTGGGATGAAGATTATGCCCAAAGAAATGAATGGACGGTCCCCATAAAGATATGAATACAAATGTGTGTCTGCGTGTGTGTCTGGCGCCCAGAAGCAGATTAGTAAACATGGCCATTGTTTCCACCGCACTGAATTTTTTTTTAAATCATGCTGTGATTTTTACACATTCTCTAAAATCTCCTGAGGGATTCTGTCTTTACTGGTTATAATGTATACAGTCCTGCCACCAGCCCTTGGAGCCAACCGCAGATTGAAATGAAAACATTTGTGGGTTGAGAGTTAGAGGCTATTCAGGTTCCCCTCCAAAGGCAGAAGCACACTGGATTTCACACACTAGTGAAGTTTAACTTGGGGGCTTCCCTGCTCTGTCAAACTCTCAGCATATGGATAATGGAGTCAGCCGGGGGTGAGGGCCGCGGGCTGTGGGCTCTTCTGTGCTCTACATCAGGTGGCCATCGCATAGCACCACAGCTTCTCCATCATGGCGTCCAGATCCTCATATTTTGCCCCAGGACAGTGGAATTGCAGAGCAACTTGTCATCAGAACCACGGTGAGGAGTGTCACTGTGATGCCACATAGCCTACCTGGACCATCAGCCTCCACTGAGAAGCTCAGGAGAGCTTCATGCTGGCTCAGATAGGCCCTGCAGACCTGAGCCATGAAAGGTGCTGGTTCCAGTTCCAGGTTGAGTTTTGCTCCCCCCCCCCCTCATAAGACAAAAACTTGGAGCCACTGAAATGAAATAATTCAAAATAATCCAGGCAAGACTTTAATGTCACTTCCTACGACCTTCTGGCTGAAAAGTCATCTCGCAAGCCCAGCTTAGCTGACCTTCTGGACCATCTGGAGCCATGTGGGCCTGATGTGTACATGTGGTACAGGTGTAAACTCTAACCCATTAGCCGGTTGGTCTGCAGCTTTCTGGACATTTCACTCCCTTTCCTGAAGCCTTACGGAGCAGAATGGCAGCTCTGCCTGGCTGATTCCCAGAGCAGTTTCCAGAGCAGAATCAGAAAGCCGTAATTAATAAATGGCCTGTCAAAGCCACAGGAACACATGATTAGCTGTGGTCACGGCTGACACTCGCCCTCTGTATCTGTTACACAGTGTCTGTATTGGCTTGGCATGAATTAGTGCTGTTGTTGGTGCCTTGTACATCTGTGGTTATGAATCGTTGAGTGTAATTAATACGTGATTTTTTTTCTTCAATTATAAAATGCAATTCCGCAGGCAGTGCTGGAGTGTTACATAATGCCTGTCCCCAGGGCCTGCTTTTGGCTTCCTCTGAGGCTCCATGTGGGGATAATATATTGCACAGAAAATAATCCCTATAATCATTATTAAGTGGTCTGGCTTCCGCCAAGGCTGTCTGGAGCAACGTCAGTTCAGGGGCTTTGTGAGCTAACCCCCCCCCCCTCCCCC
>JAODKM010000035.1:4478162-4490824 GCA_026780845.1 Petrocephalus sullivani | reverse complement strand
CCTCAAATTGCAAACCCCCCTTCGTTCCTTTCTTTGGACCTTCCCTGGTGATTGGGGCCCCCCCCCCCCCCCCCCCCCCAAAAGGCATGGTGAGAAACTCTTACAAAGGGCCTTTGCTGGGGGGTACAGTGAGGCCGTTGTGTGAGGGCTGAAGTCCAAGTGGGAGAGAGTCCTCAGTGGCTAGACTTCTAACAGGCAGACACTCGCGGGCCTGATCCTCCGTGCTGTAACTGTGGGCTGGGCTCCGTCGCAGGGGCCCCCACCGGACTGGCTGGGGTGAAGCGCATGGCTCTGGAGAGCGGGCAGCTTCTCTCACCATGGCTACTGCCATGCAGATCAGCCCTGGTTTAGCCCGTTAGCCCATTAGCCCGTTAGCCCATTAGCCCGTTAGCCCGTTAGCCCTTACTGTGTAACACTGACACACACTGAGACAGGCTTCAGACCCCACGCACGCGGGACGGCTTCAGTGACCCTAGAGGGAGGAACTGCACCCTAAAGCCCCATTTCTGCTGGAATGTGGAGCAGCCCGTTAACTCTGGTGTGACCCAGGACTGGTCCAGTCCAGACTCACCTGGCAAGTCAGCCCAATTAGGCCAAATCAGTTCCTTTTAGTACCAGTCTTTGAACTGGTGGCCCAGTTGTGACTTTGGGCCAGACGTGGATCCAGTTAGGTCCCTCAATAACTGGCAATATGGCAACAGACTGAAAGCATTGTGAGCATTCCTGGGGTTTGGACTGTGGGTTTTTTGGGATATAAAACAGTCTTCCTTTCACACCTGGCAATATAAGTTCAGCTCCCACTCTGTGGTGGGGCTTTTAGTGGATAGTTTTGTTTGGAGGGGGTGCAGCCTTGGAGAGCAGTATAATTAATGTTCAGTAACCGAGTGCTGATGGATTCGCCCCTGTCGATCGGAAATGACTGCTCTGCCATCATGCATGTGGGTTTCATAAAGAAATGAAAAGTGCCGCAACTTTGTTATCATGGTCAGAGCCACAAGGAATCACAGATTGCCCAAAGTTGAGAGGTGGATTCTGGGAAAATGAATGGTCAAATTCTGCAGATCACCACGGCCTGAAGAATCATGGCTCTTGGGGGGCTCTGAGCTCTGAGATGTCTCTCCCTTCTCTGTCCTATGCAGGGAGGGTGGCAGACACATGTCTGCACATACATGTCTGATTTTAATACTAAAACAAAGTTTGTGGGGGGTGGGCTGACATAGAATGCGACCCGTGTGTTTGCGTTACGACCGCAGATCCCACGTATGGATGGTGGATCCTATTTCAGAGCGAGTGCCCCTGGCTGTTTGTCTTGCAAAGGGAGACACTTGGCACTCTGTCCTGCTGCTTTCCGTTAACTTTTAATTAAAAGCTAAATCGCTGCTGTGGGCTGAGTGGGGGGGTGTGAAATCTCTGCCTTTGTTTTCTGTCTGCGATCAGGCGCCTCAGTCACTTGATCCCGTCGGCTTTCTGGATTTCACCCATCCTCTGGCCCCACACCAGCCCTGTCAGCCCACATCACCGGAACACTAATATTTATAAGCACTTGGTCTTTGTGAGGCGTGATAAATACTTCAGGCATATTCATGGCCGAAAAAACTGACATTCCTGTTTTCTTAAGGCACAGTAGGCTGATTGTGTGTTTCAGGAATTGCAGTTGGACCCTGGAACAAGCTGCTCGCCTCTGTCACTCCCAGCATGCCCCCCTCGGGTAGCCTTGACCAAAGCGTCGTCCTGTCAGCCCATCTCAGGAGGCCAGTCTGTTGGTGTCCCCAGCGGTCGCGGTCCCCCCCCCCCACCTGGCCCTTGGCACTGCCCCGCATTCAAAGGGGGGGCTCCATGGATCTGTAGTGAGCTTCCCTTAAATTCCGGCCTGACGGGACTCTGAGAGGGACCCAGACCGGATCTGCAGGTCGTACAAACTCTGCTACTGATTATTTTTTTAGGGGGGGGTGGGGTCACAGACTTGTCTTTGTTCATTCATTTTTTCCCAATTTAATCTCCACACTGAAACCCTCATTCAGTCCTCAAGGTCTGAAAACAAGAAACGCTACAGGGGGAGATCGCTTCTTAGCAAAATAAATGGGAGCGCTATTACTCAGATCCCCCCCGACCAAAAAGCCTCATGCCATGAGAGAGGCAGCTTCCATCATTAAAGCGCTCATGTTTCTGCAGGAAAGAGGGCCGGCCGAACGTGGGCCCCGTTACAGCGTAATATATTCCACATGTAGGCCGAGGATGGCCTTTGTCAAGTCCCGTTAATGAGTCCCTCGCAAAGCTCAGCGTGTGATAGCCAGAGTCGGCGGCTGTTCTGGTGTAGGACAGGGAAATGGGGGGCGGGCCAGGCAGAGACGGACGGCGCAGGATCGCATGTGCTGGCTGATTGGCTGCGGCAGAGGATTGGGCTGCGGCCGGCGGGAGCGGACAGACGGGCACCTTCGGGGGTCACAGCCTCGGTTACGGCCTGGATTAACAGCGAGAACTTTTACGGTGTTGATTTAAAGAGCTTACAATGGAGTTACAGGGGTGGGTAGGGCAAAGCTCACGCAGTCCCAGACTTCATACCTTGGTGAGTGTCCTCTGTTCTTACCGTGAGCTGTCAGACTGCTCTGGTCCTATCCAGATCGGCTCCTTTCTCTTAGTGCTGATTCAATCTCCAGACACAACAGGTTTTTAGAACAAGGTCAGTCTGGACCCAGATCTCCCTCTCTCCTGGCATGAGGCGTTTTGGTCAGGGGGGGATCTGAAGAGTAAGAAGGAGGGAAGGTGCGGCCATTTCTGACGAAAATGCACATTATTTCCCCTAGGCCTCATATCTGACGCTGCATCTAACTGATCAGGACCTGTTCCCGTCCCAGGCCACAGCAGGAAGAGGAAGAGGGGAGCGGCAGAGTGTTCCTCGTTTCTCTGGGGTTAAAAGAATGTCAGTGAGGGGTCACCGAGAGCAACAGAGTCATTCACTTCCGGGTCGAATGGTAAGACGTTTAACTGGGCTGCTGAGGTGTGAGCCGGGAGGGATGGTGGAGTTGTAGTCCACCTGGGAGCAGGAGAAAGGGGGTGTTTAGGTAGCATGACGTGCAGAGACCGGGGGGCAACAAAAAACCAGCAGCTGAAGGTGGCAGGAGGTGGGGGCCAGTGAGAATAGTACAGATATTACCAAAGTTTGTGTGTTTGCTGTTTAAGTGTTAAGGAAACACTAGCTCTTTGTGACCACTTTATCACTCTGGTGTGCCATGGTTTGTGTGTGTGTGTGTGTGTGTGTGTGTTACCCCTGAGGCAGACTCAAGGCCTTGCTGTGTCGTCTCTGCTGCCTGGGTCTGCAGGAGACCTTTTTCTCTATCCTCTTAAACTCACTTGCAAGTGACGAGTGGGACACATAAACAAGGAGATGGGAGGCCTTCGGAATGTGGAATGGACCTCCGCCTTTCACATTAAGGACTGCTTGCATCCGCTCTAACTCGGCCCTCTGCGGCAGATCTGCCAGGACCGTTTTAGAAACGTGATAAGACACTTGGATGGTGAGCCAGGCTGGGATGGCCATGTCTCCACCAGTGCCACCCCACCCCCGCCCTGCCCCTCTGTCACTGTCATCTGCCAGACCTCAGAAACGCTCTCCTGATCAGGCCAGGAGAGGATCGAGGCTATTCCTTGAGCTTGTGGAGTCCCTGTGACAGGGGACCTCGTCATGAAAGTGCATTGTGGGAAATGTGATAAGCTGCCCTGGCATTTGCCCTGGACATGTTCTGCAACATAGAAGCCGGACCACTGGGACTGGTGGCTGGCCAAGAAGTAAACCCACGGTGCTGATCAAATACCACCAGGGAAGGGTACTGGCTCAGTCACCGGGCACAACCACGCAACGAGAAACCCAACTTAGATTTCTGGACAGGTGGACACTGGTGTCAGACTAGCGAGGCTTCTAAACACTGCCACCGAGCATTAGACCCAGATAAGATGAAATCAACAGATTGTCTAAAAAAAGTAGGAACCCAGATGTGGCTGGTCACACCCGTGCCGGCACTGGGGGTGCTTCTCACAGAAAGTAGAAGGGGAACGCCCCCCCCCCGGGGGGCTTCCTGGGTTTCAGTCAGCTCTGCAGAAGCTGCTAATCCGTTGCGATGGCGGGAGGCAGGCAGCCAGGACCGTGCATTACGTGACCATATTTTAGCATTTACTGCGTAAACAAAACTATACATTTTATTAAATGGTAAATGTTCACTGGTTTGGCTAGTTGGTCATTTAGCCTATGCGGTGACCTATTCTCTTTGCTTGATTAGAGAGGTTCTCCACACTGTTTAATCTGATCCTGTCAACGGGCATAGGTCAGATAGGCAGCGAGAGGAGAACTCGCATGCCGACAGGTGCCCCGAGGACCCTTACCATTGTTGGAGGTGAGGAGGATGCTGGGGGCTGACTGACCTGCGAGAGTCACTTTGTACTCACCTGGGGCAGCTCCACCTCTGAAGTAGGAGAGGCGGCTTCAGCTCTGCATCTGGCTACATTAGACCTGCAGTCTTGTACACGTCTTTGAGTGTCAAGCGCCGCTAGGCTGCTCCACAGCTGAAAGTCACCAGCAACCCCATTGCTTGTGTTTGACAGCTTCCTATGTCTCATGCTGCTGACCGCTGACACACTTTAGCACCATTTACAGAAGCATTTTAATCTCCCTGTAGCAGATTCCTCGCTATGACCGTTTATGGTCTCAGGAATGGGGTCTCTGTTTGCCAGGGGGAGTGGCGTCTAATGGCAGTAAATGAAACATGGAAACCGGATGGAAAAACATCACAAATCATATTCTGCACAGCAAAGAGGGGTACAGTAGTCATTTCTGTCCCGTTCAGACTGTTCTACCTGTTTTGGACAGACCAGTAGGTGGTGTAGTGGTTAAGGGTAAGTTTTTGGCCAGAAGGGTGCATGTTTAAATCAAACAGCTCTTGGACCTTTGAGCCAAGTCAATTGTTGTACAAGTAAAGGAGAGATTTCTTGTGTATTTCTGCATGTTTTTTTCCTGAGGAAGACCTGCTGTTCCTGCTCCTCTCACCCCTGCCATGGCTCCATGAAGCAAGTATACCTTCCCTACAACAGGTGCATATACCCCCTGCAATAGGATGGCTCCTGGGTTGCTGTCTACCCTCAAGACCCCAACCAAGTAACTAATTTTAGCCCAGACATCTGGATACCACCCCTACACTTTCTAAAGATGCCCAGGGATCTTTTATGACCTGTTTAACATCTCATCCCAAGGACAGTGCTGCTTCCCCAACACCTCTCCCTGCAGAAACCCACCTTTCCTAGCTGGCCTCCCATCCAAATACTGGCCAGGCCCAAACCTGCTTAGCTTCAGAGGGATTACCAAGTCCAAACTGCAGGTGCCATGGCTGTTGACAAGCAAATGTGCTTATCCACAAAACATCACCACGCGTCACAGAAACAGAGGTCAGCAGCAACTCCTGACAGTCATACGTCCCACACCGAGGCAACCCCACAAGGCTCAGCGTAATCGCACCCATTTCTGCTCTCAAACTCCTCGGTCACTGCCAAGGGTTAAAGGTTTGAAACAGGTTCCACTGAGCAAAGGTTTTAAGCTTTGCAGCGTTACACGTTTCATGGTGTGTGATTTAGTCAAAGCTTTTAAAACAGTTGCAGAAAAATGCTGAATCCTGGAGGAAGCAGGAAGATGCTGAAATGTCACTTGCGTGCTTTTGCTTTCCGTCACACACAGGCACGCTGTAGGCCTGTCTGCCTGCTGGGATCGGTGTCAGGCCGGCATGCCGCAATGGGGACAGCCGTCCCGGTCTCTGCCGAGGGCCACATCTGTGTAAGGCTCTAGTACAGCCGCCCTCATTTACAATCATCACAGAAGAGGTCGAGTTGAGGCCAGGACCATACTGAATTCCAAGCAGTCCTGACAGCTCCTGTGAGTCAGGAGAGTGTTTATATTTCAGGGGGCTGGGGGGGGCGAGTACCCGTGACCTCAGTCATACCCTGACACTTGGCTGTGAGGGAACATTCTCCTTATGGAAAATATGTAAAGTATCACACTGTAAAATATGTAATGCAAGTTATTAAATGTGCACCACACTTAATGTGTCTTTTATGCATTGTTTAAAGCAGGCCATCTGCGTGGAAGCAACAGGAATTTTATTTATGAGAATTATGTCTGACGTGTCTAACAGGCAATAAGCAGAAACCTCTTCAGTGCAGGTGTGTTCAGACATGAAAGCGGCTGGAAATGAGATGGTATTGTGGAGGTGGGGACCCCCAGGAAGCTGAGCTCCGGCGGCTTTTGGGAGGGCTGCAGTGTCAGGTGACTCATACCAGCTGCATGATGACAGCAGTCGCCAAGGTGACATCCCAGCACGCTGTTTTTGCCACTTCACCCCAAGCTGAGGGGAGCCGGGCCCAGCGCTGAACAGGCCCGTGTTGGGGCAGCAATCTTCCGACAGCGAGACCGCCCCCACAGCCCGTCTGACGTGGAGGTTTTTCCAAAGACGTGTCCGTGTTCCTCTCAAGGGCGGCACGCAGGGTCCCACGTGCAGGTCTGGGCTGTTAATCCTCTGCTCCCCCTGGAATACGCCGAGTGGCCACTCACAGCTGTGCCTGCGGTTTGGACTCCAAAGGGAGCCTGTCCATCACAGCTTCGCCCTCATGCAGAGATCTGCAACCTGGCTGTAGCAAAGCTCCAGCTGGAGGATGTGCAGGAGACCTCAGAGGATAAGATTCCAAGATAACCAACAGCGGTGTGCAGCTCGGTGGGTTTGAAGACCCTGTCTGCAAGGTCACTGGTTCGAAGCCTGTGCCCAGCAGAACTCCTGAAAACATTTTCTTATCACCCCAAGAACTTCCTCAGCGGTGCCAGTAACTTATTAGCAACTCACATTAAATACACAGAAATCAAAACGTCTGCAATTAAAAAAGAGCAACCAGGCAGCAATCTGGAGCCTCCTTCCAAAAGGTGTCACATGACAGGAAATGCAGGGAAGCCTGCCTGTGATGCCGCAAGTCAAGAAAAGTCAAACTTCGGACCAAAATAAAAAAAAACATGCTTCGGAAAAGGGCAGAGAGATTTACAACTTCAACTTTATTTGGTTCTTGATACAGGGGGATGCCCCAGCCTGCTCCATTTCACTTGTATAATTTTAAAGAAAAGAAAAAAAAAATGAATTAGAGGAGGATGAGAAATCCTCAGTAAAACATACTTTTTATGCATCTCCATGTGAACAAACGGGTGCATACAATACAGAAATGAATATTCATGAAAATCCACCACCTAGACCACCGTGGGCCCCGCTTCAAGGTCTGTCCGTCTGCAGATATGCGTGTGGCAGGCCTAGAGCACCACCCGCAGGCCAGAGAGCGCGACTGACAAGGAGGCACCTCACCTGCGGCACGGAACGGCACAAAAATCAGACGTTGGCAGTTATACCTTACAAGCTGGCCAGTGAGGAGATGGGCCCCGCGGTGCGGGTGCTGGTGTCCAAACGAGCGGACAGGCAGAGTCCGGAAGGGGCCGGGGGCGGCGTGCCAGCATTTCAGACGGGGGGGGGGGCTACAAAACATGATCGTAGGGTTCACAGCTGCACCCCCACACCCCCCGACAGCTGTCCAACCAGACCTCCCCCTATGAAATTTCTGCAATTACAAGACATACAAAGCGAGACAGGCTGGGGCACAAGGGGGAGGGCGGAGGGGGGGCAGGGAACAGCTAGAATAATCTGGAGTTTTTCCAAAATATCCTCAAATCTAAATCTTGTCTGGAAAACAACCACTTTACAAATATAAATCGGTTTTCTTCAAAATATGAACATAAAAATAATAATAAAAAAATACACAATGAAAATTCAGTCCTGTAGCTGGTCATCTTAAGCAGAGGGAAGCTTTAGGACAGCAGGGGCCACCCCGGGAGGAGTCCCGCCCCCCCACCTCACAGAGATGGTTTCTGCCGTCTGGAATACCGCCGGCTGGCCCCGCCTCCGTTACAGTCCCCTGACCCCGCCCAGCGCTGGTTATGGTCCCGCCCACTGTCCCGCGGCGGCCTGCCACGACCCCGCTTCTTTGGGCCGACGGCCTCCTCCAGGTCACTGTCGCTCTCCACCTCGCGGTAATTCTTCCTTTGTCCCAGGACAGCAGCCCGCCGGCTCTTCCTCAGCCTGCCGCCGTCCTCGCCCTCCTCGGAGCTACTCGCCTCCTCCCCCTCCTCCAACCTCAGGCCACGCCTCCTGCTCCTATGCAGGCCGTCCCCATCCTCCTGCTTCAGGCCTGCTTCAGCTTCGTCCGCCACCTCCTCCTCGTTGCCACGGTTACGGCAAGCCCGCTTGTGACGCCGGAAGTAAGCCAGTCCCGGCAGCAGCTGGGCCAGAAGGTCGGCAAAGACGCTCTCGGTCTTGAGCAGGCAAGAGAGGACGGTGCTGCCCGGCTGGTTGTACTCCTCGGCGTTGGAGAACACCAACTTCATGTCCTCCAGGAAGTCGCCACTGTGCCGGTAATGGCCGTCAGAGAACTTGCTCAGCATGGTCTGGAAGTCCATGGGCTGAGAAATGACATCTTGGTAATCCTCAGCCAAGTCAGGTGAGACCGGCTTCCTAAGAGGGACAGGCAGGCAGCTGTGAGACACAGGGCACCGACCATATCTCCATACACTCCAGCACGGACTAAGGAGGCGTGTCCCAAGCGCGAGCCCACCTGAATGGCCAGGAGTAGCGGAACTTGACCAGCCGGTGCAGGATCTCCTCACAGCGGTCCAGCTCCAGGGCCCGTCGACGCCCCCCCGTCCTGAAGTTTTGCTGCACCTGCGAGGAAGCAGCAGCGACCCCATCAAGTCTTTGGAATGTCAAGGAGTAGGACCCACATCTACAAGGAGATCCCAGGCATGTCCTGCAGGGGTAGGATGCAGCTCACAGATTAAAGTAAAGGGATCTTATTGGTCAGAACAGTGAGTTAGACATGACACTGAACATCCATGAGCTTGAAGCAGGCAGGCACTGGGAAGCCAATACCGGGACAGCCACATGTGTTTGCAGATGTGGCAGGGCTACCCCCCCGGGGGCCAAGTGAGGCCAGTGTGTCAGGAGAGCTCACTAATCCACACAGCCCTCACTGTTTATCAGAGATGCAAACTGTGTGACAAGGGCGACTTAGAAGAGCAGGACAAGGCTCCCTAAGTAGCCGGAGAAAACAAACACGTCAGCATCGTCACGGCAACACTCACCAGCTCATCTATGTCGACGGCACTGCCAGGGGAGGCCTTCAGCCGCCCACCGCGGGACTTAGAGCCCACCTTCCAAGGACGGCATGCCTTGCCCTTGGCCTTCCTCGATCTCACTGTGCCACAGAAGCAAGGACAGCGTGTTAAAACACGGCAGAGATCGGGCCCCCGGCTCTATGCGGAGGCTGCAGGTGCAGCGCTACGCGAATGTTACTGCTGCTCTCATCAGCGCTTTACCTCGGGAACCTCTACGCGCAGGTCCCACAGCGTGGCCTTACCCACTGGTGGGAAAAGCTACCTGCGGACCTCGATGAGAGGACAGACTCATGCCACGACACATTGCATTACCATCGCCTGCAAGACCACAGCCCCATTTACCGATTGGCTGCTTGCTGAATGGGAGGGCGGGGCATGGCGGCCCATGCCGTGCTTTGGTCAGACCCTCACCATGCCCACAAGTGCCTGTGTAATACAGGGATCCCTTACAGTAATGCCCCGTGGCATTCCCATCTTCATGCCTGCCATCTTCCTCCTCTTCAGAGTTTTCATCTTCCTCCTTATCATCCTCCTCCTCCTCCTCAGAGTCTTCTTCGTAATATCTATAACACAAAAGGCACAAATTCAATGGCAACGTGTAACAGTAACCAGGCTACATCCTCCCAGATGGCCGACAAGTGAGACGTCGAAGGGGTGAGAGCCCACCTTCCGTGGGAGTAGCGGCGAGCCTGGGGGGGTTGACACCCGGGGCACAGCCAGTCCCAGTCGGGGACGGAGTAGAGGGCCGGACGGAGGCAGAACAGGTGGAAGGCCTTTTTACACTTGTCACAAAGGATCAGCTTGTCATCTTCCCCTGGGGAGGAGAAAGGGGTGGAAGATCAGCTTGGATTCACACGCCAGTCATCAACACTCAAAACCCAACTCGGGGTCTCGGGGGGGCGGCAGACTGCTTGGCACACGTTCACGAGTTCCATGACCCCTCCCCTCGGTTCCGCATAAGATGGAGGAAAGCTGTCTCAGCGAGGGCCAGCGGCTCTCTGAAGTAAACAGGTGCAGCCAGGCCTGGCATGGGCCTCACACTCTCAGGGACCATGCCTCCCACACACACACACACACACACACACACACACACACACACACACACAGCTAATGGGAGGTGCATGGAGAGGGTAGGGGGTGAGAGAGCGCCATGCGGCTGAGGCACAGTGACCCCGAGCTAGCCTGGTGGTATCAGAAAGTACTTCAGCAAGAAGCTAGCATAGTGCCCACCTTTCTTCCGGCACACCTTGCAGTGGGCGTTCTCAGCAGACATGTCCCACTTGATGCTGGCATCCAGCATGCCCAGCAGGACATGCATCCGCGAGAAGGTCTGCGCCTCACGGATGGCGGCCTTCCATTTCTCCACAGCTGTCGCCACCTGCAGGATATAGGGCGTAGAGCGCTGAAGCCACTTCCAGGAGGAATGGTTCCCCTGAAATATCCAACTTCATGCTCTCTGCCCTTGACGTTAAGCCCCAAAAAGGAAAAAACTTGGGGGAACCAAGCCACCTTCCAGAAGGAGCCCCGGGCCACGTTACCCTCGCCTCGTCGGCCAGGCCCTTCTCCTCTTCTGCCTCCTCTGCCTTACTCCCTTCTCCTGCATTTGGCTTCTTCTTTTTCTTGTTTTGCTTGGGGTCCATGAAGCCCTGCAGGAACTTGGTGAAGATGCTCTCCTGAAGGGTAATGATGCACTCCCCCAAGTCCTTCAGGCTCTCCAGCGAGCACACCTGGGGGCGGCAGCCCAGAGACGTGTAAGCAGAACGCTTCAGGAACACACCATCCCCCTGGCGCTCACTTACTAAACACAGGTATACTCTATACAGCGCTGACCTTGTCCTCAAAGCTGCCGATGCCGTCCACGTCGCCAAGGCCGCCCTTGTGCAGCCGAGAGGCCACCTCCAGGATGTCGGCGTGTAAGTAGTGGACCAGCTCCGGGGGTCCGTCACAGGTCTCCAGCCGTGAGCTGGCCTTGCGGGCAGTGTTGATGGATTGCTGGATATCCTGGTACCTGAGGACCAAACACGGGACAATCACTCCCTGTACAGGGCATGGACGTAAGGCCATCACATGAGCCACGAGACCCCAACCTCCCTCAGAGACAAGGACACACTTCTATAGATTGGTCAGTCAGAATGCCAAATGTACAGGGCACAATGCGATCTGAACTGTTGTACCTCTCTGACCCCAAGGTAAGTTCGCAAACAACAACAAACAAGACAGAGAAGTTTCAGAAATTAAATACTATATGCAAAAGATAATCAGGCAGAGCAAATATGGTGGATCCACAGTGCAAAGGTGGATAACAGCGGTTAGGTAGCTAGTGCTGGATATGGGTGGGTGGGGGGTTACAGGCCTTCTGGGGGCAATGGGGAGAAGGGGGAGAGAGGGGAAGGTGTTCCTTGGTGCTCACCTGTACTGGAGATGGGTCTTCAACTCGCTCTCCCGGACACCTTGGGGGTGTAAACTGTCCATCAGCTCTGCCAGCTGCGTTATGGAGTCACACACAAACCTGCCAGGCACACACACAATGCACCAAGGGCACTAAGTCTCACATTCAGCCGAGGTCAGCTGTTGAGATATTATATCAGGATGTAAACATACCAGAGATTCTGTCCCCTTTTGGGAACCGTACTTTCAGCAGGGGTCTCTGGTGTCCCCTGCTGGCCACCATCTGTACTGCACTCATCTTTACTCTCTAAATAAGACAAAGAAACCCCTTTGTATAAATATCTCTGCACCACAGGTGAGCGGAAGTACATCACAAGCCCTAGAAATCGCTCACCGGGCACATCAGCTTCTTCGTCCTCGTCATCCTCGTCTTCCTCCTCATCCTCATTAGGGGTTAGAGTGAAGCTGTAGTCTATGCTTTCATGTACCCAGCCCTTCTCGACGTACAGGCCTGGCACCGCATCCGAGAAAAGCCAGTACCTACGACACACACACACACATATGCGATCACACAGCCGCTCTCAGAGTGAGCCCTAGGCCCGCCGGCTGTGGCCGGGCACTCCCCGGCCTCCCGACCTGTTGTGGTTGCGGTCCGTCCCGAGCGGCGTGCGCCTCAGGACCAGCTTGGCCCTGCCGACACCCTCCCGGAAGGCCCGCTCTGCCGCCGCCTTCTGCTTCCGAGCCCGCTCCTCACCAGCCTGCCTCTCCATGCGCTCTGCAGGGGGACCGGGCGTCAGCAGGAGCGCAGCCGCCCCAGCTCCCTCGAGCCCCCCCAGCCCCCTCGAGCCGCCCCAGCCCCCTCACCTTTGTTCAGCCGCTCCTGCTCCTCCTTCTCCTTCTTGGCCTGGATGGCCAGCAGCCTCCTGCTCCTCACCACACTCACCATGTCCTCGGGCAGAGGCTCTGGGGTCGCCGCCTCCCCCTCGTCCTGCTTGGGCACCCCCCCAGTATCTCTGCCCTCCACCTTCACCCAGCC
>JAODKM010000035.1:4464235-4478062 GCA_026780845.1 Petrocephalus sullivani | reverse complement strand
GGCTCTGGGGTCGCCGCCTCCCCCTCGTCCTGCTTGGGCACCCCCCCAGTATCTCTGCCCTCCACCTTCACCCAGCCACCGCCACCCCCCCCCGACTCCATCTGCTCTTTGCGCCTCTGCTTCTCGGCCCGTACGCGGTCGTTGGCCTCCTTCAGCATGGCCAGGCGCTCCTTCCACAGCTCGGCCGAGCGCTGCTGCATGGCGTCCACGTGGTCCTCCACCGAGTAGGTCAGAAGGATGCGGTTGCACAGCGCCACCAGCAGGCCAGTCTTCTCCTGCGGGCTCAGCTCAAACACTTCTGAGGTCTCCAGCTTCTCCAGCGTCTCGCCGCTCAGCAGGTCGTCCGGGGCGCCCCGCTCCCAGTCCTCGGAGCCGTGGCCGCTGCCCTCGTCGTGGGCGTCGCTGGGACTCAGGCAGAGCCGCACCAGCTCGGAGGCGGAGTGCAGGGTGAGCGGGATCTCCGACAGCGGCATGTCCAGCTCGCGGTAGCCCTCGGCCAGCTCGTCCTGGAGCAGCGTCTGCAGCAGGATCACCAGCACGCGGTTCAGGTAGAGGAATCCGGCCCGCTTGGCGGCCAGGGCCTCCATGAGGGCGCCAGCCGTGACGGGGCACTGGTCCTCGGGCGTCAGCAGGCCAGAGTAACAGTTGAGAAAGTCCGTCACCATGGCGACGTCCCCAAATAGCACGTTGGGCAGCCCATCGGGCATGTCCACCAGCCGGAAGCTGGGCAGGCTCCTTCCCGCCAGCTCCTGGTCCTCGTAGCGGCGCTGCTGCTCCCGCCGCGCCACCAGCTCCCGCTCCCGTCGCTCCTTGGCTCGCTCCCGCAGCTTCTCCTTAATCTCCTCCCGTTTCTTGCGCATGGCCTCCTGCTTCTCCTCCTCAGTCATGGCCGCCCAGCGCCTCTTGTACTCCAGGAGCTCCCAGCGCTTCTGGACCAGGTCGCGCAGCTCGTCCGGCAGCCTGGCCCGGTCCTCGGGCGTCAGCACCTTGGCCACCTTGGATATCAGGCAGGACAGGGGGTTCCTCTTCTCCTGCTTGTCCTTATTCTCCCGGTAGTAGCGGAGCAGGTGGAGGGCCATTGGTGGCAGCGGCTTGCCCGGTTTGGCACTTCTGGGCCCTCTGCTCCTCACCTTCTTAGACCTTCCAGAAGAACCGGTCCTGGCCACGTCCAGCAAAGTCAGCTGCTTCATCTTGGGCTTCCTCTCACTCCTCTTGGAGGCCTTCTGGTCCCCGGCTGCCTTGGCCCCCCCACTCCGCTTTCTCTTTGCTTCTGACCCATGGACCGCACCGTCCCCCCCGCTGGAGCTCATCTTCCTAGGAGACCCAGCGTTCTTCACTTTCAAGGGGGAGCCGCTCTCCTTCTTTGGGGGGACAAAGAGCATTTAGGTCTAAGTTGGGAATGCATCCCCCTGCACTGCTCTCGTCTATATCTACAGCCCGCACCGCGCCCGGGCGGCCTAGCAGACGAGCGCTCGGAGGCTGACCTGCGCGTGCCCCCACGCCGTCGCTCCCAGGGACACTTTCTGAGGCGTCTTCTTCTGCGGCTTCCTCCTCACCCCCTTCTCGGCTGCGTCCTCCCCATTGGCAGCCTTTGTCCTCTTCCCTGGCGTCCCCTCTGGCAAACTCAAACTCTTACGCTTACCAGACGGGTTGTCCGCCATATACTGTAAGTTTTAAACACAAAACTGTCAGGAGGGTCGGCCGCGCGTAGCCGAATAACGAATACGCGTCAGCATTCATGCTGATGGGGTTATTAGGCCACGTGCCCAAGTACCTTGTATGGATCCAGCAGGAAGTCAGCAGGAACCTTGCTAGGCAGGTTGTACTTCCTCACCAGTTCCTCCTCCACCACCCAGGGGGCGCTCTCTCCCGCACCCACGCGCATAGCGTTGTGTCTGATAAAGTAGCGCACAATCTCCTTGTTGGGAGGCCTCTCCGTACGAAAGAGGCCGTCAGCGGGAACGTTGCTGATGAGCTGAAAACGAAAGCAGATAATCTGGCCATGTGCACTGAAGAGGCAGTAAGATGATCATCCTGAACCCCGTCCACATCCCATTTGGGAGAAGGCCAGCCCCCCCCCCCCCCCGACCCCAGGCGACATGCTCCCTGCCCCCCACCTTGTCTTCATCCATCAGCCTGACGTTATACTTGTGAGGCAGGAACTTGGGCATGACCCACTTCTTCTTGTGCTCCTTGAGGCTGCTGGGGAGCTTGCGGAGGGAGCGCCTTGCCCGGTCACCTAGCAGGAACAGGGCACCCAGCATGAAACCCCCGCCAGATGCTCAGGACGTGCCACCACACCCGACGACAACGCTAAAAACTCACATTTAAAATGTACCTGAGACACAGTAAACACCCACTGGTGAGCCTGTATATGAAATATGACCCTTCTGCCTCAGTGACTAATGCATTCATGGAGGATGATAATGTTTACCTGGCACTCAGCACTTGTTAAGCTCACTCAGTGTGCTAATGCTTCACTGGCCAACTACAGCACCCCTTAATGACAAAATTATAATTTTACTTAAAACCAACAAACAAAAAAGTGATGGTACTCGGAGGAATCGGTACCATCATTCAGCCAGAGGGACATCAAACAACTTGGTATGGGGCACTAGTCAATGACAGTACCAGTGGGACAGTCCTCCTGAATTACTCACAAATAGCCCTTTCCCAGTGACACAGGAGCACCTCTGCACAAGACCTGAGGCCGGCACTCACAGGACTGACTCCTATTCTCCTCGTCCGGCCGCAGCTCCTTCGGCTGTTCCCGGCTGGTGTTCTCCTTGTCACTGGATGGAGAGTCACAGGCCCCCTCCACCTTCTTCTCTGTCAGCTCATCCAGCAGCCCTTCCAGGGGCAGCATCTCCACCACCTTCACCCTGAGAGACCTGCCCTCCCCCACCTGCAGGCACGCACAGGTCACCCAGTGCTACTCCTGGAAGCTGAGCTCACACACGAAGAGGCATCTCGAGAACTAATCTATACTTACCAGGAAGTCACATTCCTCACCGACAGCATACTTGGTGAAGATCTCCTGCCATGCCTGGACCACCAGCTTGTCCAGGGAAAGAGTGTTATGGTGAACCAACTCCAGGACTGGTTTCTCAAACCACAGAGGGTATTCCTCCTTGAGGCTGTCAACACAAAACGAGAGGCCAGTATCATTTCCTGTGCCTTTTAAGAGACAGGAAACACTGAGAAACACTCAGAGGCACCGAGGACGTCCTAGATGAACTATAGAGATGGACGAGCACCGGATTACATCACTCGATTCAGACTCCATAAAACAGGCCATGGACGCAGCACAGCACAGCACATGGAGGGGGACGCAGCACAGCACAGCACATGGAGGGGGACGCAGCGCAGCACAGCACATGGAGGGGACGCAGCACAGCACAGCACATGGAGGGGACACAGCACAGCACGGGGAGGGAACACAGCACGGGGAGGGAACACAGCACAGCACGGGGAGGGAACACAAGCCCCTTTACCACACAGCAAAGCAAGCAGCAAAGCTTAAAGGGGCGTCTCGGAAGCATCCTTCAAAAAGCTAAATGCGCACCACTTGCCCGCAAACTGTCCCATAAACGGCCAGTGTCAGGTGACACTCTCCCCCATTTATACTCTCGCAAAGTTCTTTTTTGTTTAAACGTAAAGCTGCTAAAACAAACTAAGCAATAGGCCGGAATCCCGCACACACTACAGCTGCGCACCGGGTTCACAACATGACACACGGGGGGGGGGGCGGGGGGGCTGCACTCACAGCTCCGTCACCTCCTGCTCCTCCTCCCAGGCCTCCTTGTGTGTCAGCTGGCCGCTGCCGGTGCTCTTGCAGGTCCAGATGCACTCGCTGTACCTCTGGAGGCGAGCCTCATACTCTCTGATGACATTGGCTCAGGAAAAACGGGACCCCCCCAGACAGCGTCACCGAGGAGCCGTCAGCACAGCGCGCCCCCTTATAACGGGCTCCGGCTGCAGACCCGCGGCTCGCGGACGCTTCCATGCTCACTGTGCACTTACCGGGGGGGGGGGGGCAACCGAATTACAGCAGGGCTTGGTAGCGATAGACCCTGACAGCCCCCACCCCCACCCACCCACACACACACACACACACACACACACCCCTTTGTTTACATCAGACACACGGCACCAGCCGCCGCTCCTCTGCATTATTCACGGGAGGCGAAGCGGCGGTGGCGGTATCGCGTGTCCCTCCCCAGCACCCAGCACCCGCGGCCGCGGCCCCGTCTCCCGCCCGCCGGCCCTCCGGAAGCGGCCGGCGTTACAGAAGCACCCTCCCGGCAGCAGGATACGCTTTGTCCCCGAAGGCCTCCTGCGTGTGCGGGATGATGTAGCGCTCCTCTCCCGGGCCCGGCGGCTCGGCCGGCGGCTCGGCCAGCGGGTAGGGCTTCCGGCCCAGCAGCGGTGCCATGGCGCGCCTTCAGCGGGCCAATCCTCCGCGGCCGCCGCCCCTGACAGGAGGGCTCGCCGCGCTGGCGGTACTCCGGCGCCCCGAAACCGAACGCCGATCTCCGGGGGCCGCGCTTCAGTGCTCCGGCTCCGGCTCCGGCCGGCGGAACAGCGACGGCGACGCGAAGGGCGACAGCCAGCCGGCCTCAGGCGCTGCGGCTCGGCGCTCCGGCCTCCGGGCGCGCTGCCGCCCGGCCCATGGCGCTCCGGTCCGGCCTGAGGAAGGCGGCGGGCGCTCCGAGCCTCTCCAGGGGCTGCCCCGGGCAGCCGGTGCGCCTCCTTCCGCGAACCGGCGACGCCTTTTACGGAGCTACTCAGGCGGGGAACAGCGCAGCTTCCCGGCGGCGAATCCGGCCACCGGCGCCGTTATTTCGATGGATACGGCGGAGAAAAACAAACCGACGGGAAGCTGGAGGCTCGGTTGAAAAATGGCGGGAGTCGTTGCTCCACCGGCACCGCTCGGCTCGGCCCTAAAGCGCCGTTACCCCGGCAGCCAGACCGCGTCGCCCCGCATGTCCCGCCCCCGCTCGACGCCCATTGGCCGCCGAGCACCTGCGCGGCAGCGCCGGCCGCTCACAGGTCCCCACACCTGTCCGTCATCGACGTAACGTTATCGCGCGTCAGTCGCTTTGTAACTCCACCTAGTAAGAGGAGTAGTGACGTCAGGTTAAAAAGAAAGGGTTGAAGGTTACGTGGGGTAAAGTCAAATGACTGTGTGGTTAAGAAGTGAGTGGTTAAGAGGGTGGTCACTGTTTTGGGATTGAGTTTATGTATTTAACTGTGGTCAGAACTATTCTGAAATTCTACCTTGAGAATGCATTTCAGTCTTGTGCATTTAATCACAATTTAAATGGGATTTTTGGCATATTACAGCATTACTGACATTTTGGGTGATAGTGCTAATGTAAAGTTTTGTGAGTAAATATACTTTGAAATCAGTTTCTGTTTCTAGAATGTGCAGAGGATGCTGGAAGTGACATACGCTCTATCTGTCTGTTGGCAGTAAATAAATGCAGATGGACGGTGAGACTTTTTGCCTTAATTTTTTTATTCAACACAACACAAGAAAAAGTGATTATAAACAACATGAGGTCCAATCTCCTGTCTGACTACCTAATGGACTTTTCCCCTGGCCAATGAACAACGGAGAAATGCTTGCATCCCTGTAGCTTTGATTTCCAAGTGGAATGCACCCCACACGTGGCCCTCCAATGCGTCTTTGTGCTTCACCATTGCGGCGACAATCATTTCACGTTTTTTCACACCAGCACGTCCGCATCTGCAGTAGGTATGACCAGGCCTAAATGGTAGGAGGGACCTCTGGGCTGTCAGTCACCAACTGCTTTAACTGACTGCAGCTTGGTTATTTTGCTAGTCTCAGAATGAATCAGCACTTGATTGGCAGGCCATAGTAACACCATCCATTGTGGGTTTCAAACCCCTTCCCAACACCAAAACATGCGCAACTTTATTAGAATAGAAAATGTACCGACTGCTTATATAAGATGGTCTCTGATCATGCAAAAACTAGAAAGCCTCCACTGTGGCCCAGGACTATGAGGTGTATTTAGATATACACCCATCCAGTTTGCTGGAGCCTGGCCCAGGCAGGAAAGGGTACATGGGCTGGGTTACCTTGGACAGGATGCCAGTCCACTGGGCAGTATATAGATGCCAGTGAGCCTAACTGCACGTAACTGGGTTATAGAAACAAACACTCAGACACGGGGAGACCGTGCATACGCCACACACACACTGAATTGGGGGTGGGATTCAGATCCCCAGCCCCGAAGGCCTCGCTTTAAAACATACAGACTTCTCGTAATTCCTCAAATTAAATTAAATAAAATAAATAAATAAATAAATCAAGCTGACTTCAGTCCTGAGAAAAAAAAACACATTTTCATATATCTAAATTTAACATTCAAGACAGAAAGACAACTTTTGATTTTACTGGGGGCCTAAACGCCGAAACATTTGGAACAAGGCAGTTTTAAAACACGCTATGATTTCTAAGGCAAAATCTACTTGCAAATTGCACATCTCCAAGCAAACTGCCGTCGGTAGGCAGGTTTTCGGTTCTCATTCTGATTTGTCTGATGGAACCCGTGTGTGTGTGTGTGCACGCTTGTGTGTTTGTTGACACGCTCAGCTCTTGGCTTCCGCAAACAAGCTGTCCAGTGCATCCTGAGCGTCCTGGATCTGCTGGTGCAATCTCTGCTGCATGTCCATATTGGAAGTCTTCTGCAGCATGGCCTCCATGTCCTGGATGGCCGAGCGGTAGCCAGGGGCGTTATGGAAGACGCGGACTGCGCGGCCACCACTGCACGCCAGGAAGCGGCTGTTGATGTCGAATGCCAGGTCCGTGATGTCCTCGCTCTGAACCTCATGAAATTCCTCCTCTAGCTCCCCGCTGGCTGTGTTGTACAAGGCCAGGCTGCAGCCGTTGGACACTGCCACCACCCGCGCGTCAGGGGACAGGGCAATACGACTGTCCTCGGATACCTGGCAGGACACCGTCCTCAGCAGGTATGGGTCCTGCTGCTCCTCATAGTCCACATCAGTGTCCCACAACTTCCATGTCCCATCTTTGGACAGCGTCACCATCCTGTTTGACATGTGAATATCAAACAGCAGGTGAATATTGTCTAGACCGAACTATTCATAGAAGTTACTCAAAGACTGCAACTAGCATGTTTCATGAGGTGGCCTCCTAGGATGCTTTTCCAGCTGTCCTGAAGGAGGTCCCACATATATGCTGAGCTCTCTTCTAAAACCATTTCTACTGTGTTTAGGTCAGGTGGCCAGGTCATGTGATGTGATACTATAACTCTCCTTTGTAGGCAGCTTGGTGTGTCCAAACTTTTGACTAATATTGTATATAACTGCCGGAGAAATTGTTTTGTTTACAGTAGGACTGTACAGGATAAACCCCCATCCAGGTTCGCTTATTCATCACCCTTGCCTGTAAGGACACACATTTGTTGGGCTGGATCCACACCGCAGACCCACCTGCAGGAGTCCCCGGAGAATGCAAAGAACTGGACAGGAGAAGAGTGCCCCTGAAGGTCAAACGCTCGCACCACTTCTTTGAACTGTCCGTCTGTCCCGAAGCAGACCTCCCACACCTTTACATTGCGGCCGCAGGATGCTACAAACCTGCCCAGCGGACACACAGCGTTACATGATATGGCTGGATGTTCTGAGCGCTCGGCTGCAATGCCCATACCTGCCACAAGGAGAGATGGCGGCATAGAGGCTGCTCATCTGGTTGGTGTCTATGGCGGCCAACAACTTGCCATACAGGTCCCAGAGGATAATGGTGGCATTGCTGCATGCAGTCATAATAAATGTTCCTGGAAAAAAATAAATACAACCAGGAACCCAAGCCACCAGAAGACATAAGGATAATCATTGTGAAGGTCAAAGGTCACGTTGTTTGGAAAAAAGGTTAAAACGAAACAAGAAAGCAGTACGTGCACTTTTGACAAATGGCAGTCCATCTTTTGGGACACACTGCACTGAGCAACACATACATGTCAAATAAACTGAGAATTGGTGGTCTGATGTCAAACCAGTCAATGAAGCAGTAATGGTGCCATCAGCCATACCGGATTCTGCAACGCCAATGTTAACAACGGTCGCCGTGTGCTGCCGGGGGAAGTCCTCTGGGGCGGGCTTGAAGCTGAAGGAGCTGTCCTCCTCCTTGCACATTTGGAAAACACGGAGGGTCTTCTTGCCAGCCAGCCAGGTGATGAAGGTGCTGTAATGCAGGCAGAAGTAGAACACAAGGGTCTCTCAGTACCAGGAAGGGGCATCCAGTGGGAGCCGACCGGCCGGCCAGTGCAGCCACATACCGAGAGTCAGGGCTGAGGCGCACGAGCGAAGCGTGGTCCTTCTCTATAGCAACGCACAAACACCGGTGCTCGCCATCCGTGAAGTCCTTTGTGCTCCAGATCCGGACGGTGCCGTCATCAGCGCAGGACACCAAGTATTTCCCATTGCTGCTGAAATCCAAGCATGTCACGTTGCCATAGTGACCCTAAGGAGATGGACAAGATGTTAGCTACAGACAGGCCTTGGATGTGACGGGCAACATGGCAGTGTGTGTGAGCGCTCGGCGTTGAGTTGAGCAGGAGGGGTCAAAGTCGGAGCAACATTCAATGTGGCAACTTAAAGCAATTTGCCAACAGGTAATGAGACAACGTAATTGTGTAACAGGCTGCAGAATAGGCCAGTGCTGTAAGATCAGTCATCGTACAGAAGACAAACTTCAAAACGCGTCCTCCGCTCATACATGCAGCGTGGCGGCCAGGAGCGGGTGCGTGAAGCTGTGCTGCTCCTGTTCCTCCACACGAGGGCGCTGTTGCTGCTCCGGCTCCTCGTGGGGGGGCGGTGGGTCGTCCTGCTCGCGGGCGGCGCGCGCGTCTGTTGCAAGATACCGGCTTGTTTTAGATCTGCACCAAACACCAGTATAGCGCCCGGCTATGTCGAAGACAATTGATACTCATTTTTAATAAAGTGATGGTTTAAATATTCGATGCGCTACCAGCCGCCACGGTTTCATTTCGGTTTAGGTTTAAATTCTAACAATAAATTTGCTTAAAAACAAAAGTATAGCGACAATTACATGCGCATCATTTTAAATTGGTTAAACGTAGCGTAGGCAGTAAGTCAGGTAAGTGTGAAATATCAAATGTGGGTTACATTTAAACTGTATAAGGTTTTCAGCTGGACAGTCGGCTATACCATCATTCACAATGAAATTACACAGCAATTTACTCTGAAATTCAATCCCCCTAACAGATCGGGTTTAGTTCTCACTAACTGGATTCAAAACGCCAGTATCGAGTTTCTATGCCTGCCGCTATTTTAGGTCACATTATAAGCGCATCACTTCGGGGTTTTTTTTTGTTTTGCAAAAAAAAACCTTACTCTGAAGGCAAAACCGAATGACACATTTTCACCGTGAGAATCGGCAGATGATCGCGACGGAAAGCGGTGGAATTAAGCACCTGTATTAAGTATTATACATCCCTGCCACTCACCGTCGGGTCCTCCGGCGGACCCGCTTTGCTCGGCCGGCTCCGATCTGCCTTTGCCGAAAGCGACGAAGAGCAGCAGGAGCAGAGCCCCCAGTAAGACGGCGACGGACACGGCCAGCTCCATGCCGCAGCACCCTGTCTGACAGGCAGGTGAAGGTGCGCTGCTTATCGGATCGGACTCGGGGATGTGTGCATGAGGCCGAGGGAAGTGTCCCTTTCCCCCTTTCTTAAATTAACCGCAAGGATATATATAGGGGTGGGGTTTATGAACGCCATAAATAAATTAAACGTGCCCCAGACCAATAGCACCGTATTGACAGGTACCGCTATGCAGGTCTAACGTAAATTGGCCTGTCGTAATTGTCCCGGCTTGGATTTATTTATTTATTTTCAGCAGGCCGTAAAGCAGATTGTTTGCCGGAAAACGGGTGACTAGCATAAGCAACGTGGGTCGGTTGCTCTGGGATAAAAAGTTGTGGCGTTTGTATGTTTTAAGTAATGGCCCTGTACACGAAAGCTGCTGAGATCCTTGAGAAGGTAGAGCGTAAAGAAGGAGCCGTTAAGACTTTAGTGTATGATAGTAAATTTCAGGTAGGTATTTGGCTGTATATGTTATTAAATAATATTTGCAGTTTCCGAACAACTTGGTAATGATTACGATCGCATGGGATCGACGAAGAAAATTGCTAGTATTGCAGATTAATTATTTATGTGATTAAAATAGGTGAGTCATTTTAATCACAAAGCATCGATACCGCTTAAATGCCTTTTTTAAATAACTGAACTTGTGTAAAAGATCATATATATGACCTATTGTTACGTGAATCAATAGTATAACAAAGCCTGAGATGCGGTAGTTTACATGCGAAACTTATTTTTGTATCAGAATATCAAGCAGCTTTATGCCCTGGTATGTGAGACTCAGAAGTTTTCCTCCGTCCTTGAAGACATCATCGTCTCTACCAAGCTGCTTAAGGAAACGAAGCTCAAAATGAATTTGGCCAAGGTAATTATTGCTCCTGCCTTCTTTCATCCCACGAAATGCCTGCACTAACAACAATACAGCTGATGCCCACAGTATAGCTGTTCTCTGGTATCCTGTTCCCAGGTTCTCCTGTACGACTTTCTGATTGGCCAGGGGCTGAAGTGCGGCGGCAGCTGGAAGGCCGTGATGATGAAGCACCGCCCCCGGCTGCAGGCGGCACTCGCCCGCATGAAGGTCAAGAAGAAAGTCAGCCGCAACCAAGACCTGCTTCCCGCGGGCATCCAGCAAGCTACAGGTGTGTAGGTGTGTCAGGGATTGTTGGGCTTAGGTGCAGATGTTCCTCTACTAACCTGATGCTTGTTTATGTTCTTTGAAAGCTCCTGTGTTGCTCTTACTGCTCCTTTAATAGTCTTTTTAGATCCTTACTTTGGTAATAGTTATACTGTAGTTGTGTGGCAGCTGAGTAGCTCTGTCCCGATGCTGCTTACACTTGTACCTGGACATACATTGGAAGCTCAGCCTAGCTGCACTTGTAGTTGGTCGGCACCTCGACATTGAATGTATGCAGTGTGCTATTTGCCTTGCTTTGGATGTGTACATTGGACACATTGGAACGTTAATATCCACAGAAGAGCAGCTTCCACGCTATGTGCGCGTGAACACGCTGAAGACCACCGTGGACGATGTCATCGATTACTTTAAAAGGGAAGGTTTCTCCTACCAAGGCCACGCAGCCAGGTATGTCCTGGGGTTGTCTGGCTGCACCAGAGCTTCTGATGGGCAAACCAGACGTGTTTTTATGGTTTCATTCCAGTAACTCGGACCCAGTTAAGTTTTCACACTGTCTGTACAGGATGGATGATCTGCGCAGTCTGTCGGGGAAAGCGTTCCTCTGCGACCTGCACCTTCCAGACCTGCTGGTCTTCCCTCCAAAGAAGGACTTCCACGCCCACTTTCTGTACCAAGCTGGACACATCATTCTGCAGGATAAGGTGGGGGCTCTTAGTCACACATTTATTGAGTTTTTTTTTTTAAACTTGATATTTCATTATTACTGTAAAGCGGAAGCAGTGCAGTTATGAGAGGCATACATCAGCTGGGCAGCTGAAGGCACAGTGCATTTCCCCTGGTGGTATGACAAGGTGCCCGCATAACTTCTGCTCGTTCCCTGTGGCACTGCAGGCCAGCTGTTTACCTGCGTACCTCCTGAACCCCCCTCCTGGGGCTCATGTGCTTGATGCCTGCGCTGCTCCTGGGAATAAAACTAGCCAGCTTGCTGCCATCATGGGCAACAAGGGGTGAGTAAAAGGTAGTGAAGACAAAATGACTCTTCATGAACCACTTGCTCTGTTTTTTGGCCCCACTAGATGGCGATCTTTGTTTGCTTTGCAGCATGCTTTGTGCCCTTTTTTGAATGGAAGCATCATTTTGTTCATCACTAGTAAAAGGTTGTATCTTCTGTCAATGCCCCCCCTCCTCCCACAGTGACTGAGTACTGATTATCCCCCCTTGGTTTTTTCAGCAAGCTGGTCGCATTTGATCTCGACGCAAAGCGACTGTCCACCATGAGCACGCTTTTGCTCCGTGCCGGTGTCACATGTCAGCAGCTGGCCAATCAGGATTTCCTGAAAGCCGACCCAGAGAGCCCCGAGTACCGAGGAGTGGAGTACATATTGCTGGACCCTTCCTGCAGTGGATCAGGTGAGGGCTGTTCTGCTTTTAGAGTCTCATGTGTCAAAGAGGATGGCCGTGATGCTGAGTGCTGATGCGTTACAGGGATGGTCTGTCTACGGGACAGCTCTCCTGCACCCCCGGAGGAGGAGGCCGCCCGTCTGCAGGCTCTGGCTGCATTCCAGCTGCGCTGTCTCAACCACGCCCTGCGCTTCCCTCGTCTGCGGCGCTTGGTCTACTCCACCTGCTCAGTCCACACACAGGAAAATGAGGAGGTGGTGTCGGCTGCCCTACAGCAGAATGGGGGTTACAGGTACTGCCACCAGGGGGCAGCAGCCCTTCAGACTAGAGCTCTGAGACACTCTGCTGGCACTGAAATATAAATGCTGAGGAGTGGTCATATGATCCCAGCCCGCTCTCCTGTTATTTTCTTGATCCGTGCTGCTTCCATAGGCTGGTCCCGGTTCTGCCCAGCTGGCCCGAACGAGGCCTGGTGCCCCTGACGCAGTGCCTACGAGCCAGCACCACGCACACGCTCACCCACGGCTTTTTCGTGGCCCTGCTGGAGCGACGGCCGTCCGGCAGTGAGGATGCCGCACAGATGCAGTGAGTGCTGGGGTCGGTGGGGGGGTAATACAGTCCGACGGCTGATTTGTGTTGTTTTGATGCACTGGCGGTCGTGTTCACCTCAGCCGGCTCTCTCTGTACCTCCCGCAGATTCCCCACCACTGCGCCATCACCGGAGATGTCGGTCAGCGACAAGACCCGAGGCACAGGAACAGTGTCCCAGGAACAGGGTGGCGCTCATCTCCAGGGCAGTAAGAAGAGGAAAAGGAAAGGCCAGAAGCAGAAGAGGACCAGGAGCTGAGCGTTTGTGGCGGGTGGAGGCAGGCCGGCCGGCAACCCGTCGTCAGACACCGTGAGCTGACCTGCGGGGGACGACCGACAGTCTGTCAGCATGTCCTCATTCAGAGTCATTTCTGCTATATCAGCTGGACTAGAAGAAAACGGCGCCCCCCGCAGCTCCAATCAGTCGCTTGTCCAGCAGTAATGTTCACCACATGGAAGTCAGACACATGGTCGGCCCCACAGACATCTGGTCCATGCTTCAGGACTCGCCAGTCCCACTCAGGCCTACAGCAGTCTAACGTGCATAAATCACCCTAAGTAAAGGAAGGAGTGAAAAATACATTCAACAGCGACAAAAAAGTATTTGCCATATTAATCTGGCTTACTTTGTCAGTACAACAATCAGTGCAACAGCCAAATAAAAGTCTTTGATAAAATCCTGAGCATATTATTTTTCAAAAGCGTGGTGTTTTTGTGTAAGGTTTACTAACTTTTTACCAAATTCTTTAATGTGCTAATCTCAGTGGCACTATCACAGATCTGGCGGAAGGGGGCGCCATTGCGCTTATTGAAATAACTCCTTATCTGAGCGTCACTATATGTATAGCTAGTGTAGGTTTTAAAATTACTGTGAACTCGATCTCTCATTTCAATGCTTGAATCTCGAAATGTAGCAAAACATTAACAATAATTACAAGTAATATTGCAACGCGCTTTATGATGAGAAACAGGCAGTGGCGGACTGGGACAATAATTCAGGCCGGGAATTTGACTCCACTCCCAGGCCACCTCTGCTGCTGCAGT
>JAODKM010000035.1:4432696-4445946 GCA_026780845.1 Petrocephalus sullivani | reverse complement strand
ATCTGGATATGTACATCTGGATATGTATGATCTGGATATGTACATCTGGATATGTATGATCTGGATATGTATTCTTGCAACATTCCCAAGTCAGCACATACAGAGTAATCAGCAACGGGCTCCTTGTGGGACACCACACTTCACTTTGATGGATTCAGATGATTCCTCACTCAAAAGACAAACTTGAAGAGAACAGTTAGAATAGAGGGTAAACCTGCCCTGTATCACCAGCTAAGAATTCCATCTAATCCACAAGAGGGCCATGGTCTAGAGCAGGGATCTTAATCAGAATCGCCTGCTGTGGGGGCAGGTTTTCACTGCATCCACAGGTTTGCATGCAGGTTTTACTCTAATTAGATTACTAATTAGAGGACTGATTGGCCAAAGAGTTTTCACATCAGGGTTTGAACAGCTGACCTAAAGGTTATCCCAAAAACCTCCATACACAGCGGCCTTTTGGGGATAACATTGCCTACCCCTGGTCTAGAGTATCCAATGATTCGGTGACATCACTGTCACTGAGGCAAGTTATGTGCATAAGTCATTAATGCTACTTCTATGTAGGAAAAAGACAGATAAACAGCAACTGTTTTCTTCTGAGAAAAACAAAAGGGTGGATAATTTGGCCATATCCGTGGCTTATGATTTTATACTATAAAGTAACATACTACTCACTCATAGTGCAATCACATCCTTTGCAGAAATAGGATCCAGCTTATTTACAGGAAGAGATCACATCGTCAGAAGTTCTGATGCTCTTATGGGAGTGAGAACCTGGGATGGTTCTGTTCTGAAGGCTGATAGATATTTCTAATGGATGAAGTACTCTGCAATGTTAGTCATTGTCCCATTGAAAACATGTTACAGAGTTACAGCTCCCAAGAGCTGCGGGGGCCAATGCAAGATTTGGGATTGTGAACTGTAACACAGAATTAAAATAATACATTTCTATTCTTTTTGTTTCTTAAACCCTTCATCCAAGGAGGCGGAGTCTTTGGAAGGCGCATGATCGCACTGCGACTTGTAGCGACCCCCGTCCCGGTGGCTGGTTGCCAGGTAACCACAGTCTGAGCAAACAGCACGCCACCTGGTAATGTAATCAGCACTCCGTCCAGAGGCGGACTTTGGCAAACGCCAAAATTACTGTGGGAGATATCGTCGGGGCGGGGGAGGGAGGGGGGCGTCAGGTGCCTGTGCCCGCCCCCCACCTGTGAGTGATGTGACGAGACACACAAATCCACGGGGAGGGGGGAGACGGACATTTGGCCCAACCAAATATAAATCAACATATGAACAGTATTTGAGTGCTTAACGGTTCCTCTTCACCTCAGATGAACTGAATCAGGAAAAAAATCTATTAGTTCGGGCTCTGGTTTTATAGTCATACTTAGCTTAGACCATAAACTTCTTGCAGTTTTTTAGCATATCACTTAGCACAGGATCGTTTAATGACTGCGGAGGGCACCTGGATGAAGCACATGACCCATGAAATGCAGGGACTGATGAGTCGAGAGTCTTTATTGATGAAGTTCGCTCACGCCATCAACATCTCCCGCTTACAAAAGAACCCAGACATTTTCAGAGTAGAAAACAAAACAAGAGTAAACATTATGGCCCCCAGGGGGCCTAGAGCACAAAGAAAACAAAAATTACAGTTACAGTTGTTCAAAAATAAAAACAAATTATTTACAGCGTAACACACAAAACATAATATGCTGCCCATGTTCAATGAATATATATATGTACATATATATACACATATATGTGTATATATATATATATATATACACACACACACACATATATATATATATATATTAACATCTGTAATTTACAAAAGCAATGCGATACATTCCAGAGAAAGGGCCATCGACAAACAACGCTTCAGCCAATCACTACCCGTCATTTTGCCCACACATAAAAGGAAGCTATTCGTTTGGTCAGTTCACTGTAGATGGGTGGGTTCTTTGGTTGCTGCCGGGCTTTTAACAGCCTCTGATTGGGCAACTCCACTGCGAGTCATGTGCCCAAGGCTACCAGTGGATGTTATTTCTCTAGACTCAAGGCTGTTTCTCACTGGTTGTTATCGCTGTTATTAGTGAGAGGGTATCAAGGTGGCCCTCTTACCACCATTTGACTGCCTCTACCTTGTGCAAATTTACTTTCATGCTCTCGGTTAGTTATCTGCTTGATGTTCAATATCAGTTCTGCATCGCTGAATAAATACAGAATAATTTAGCAGAAATAAAACTGGATGATATGATACATCCCAGATTTGGGGTCACGTGCGGTCACGTGTGGCCAGACTGGCAGAAGCGCACAGCCACGTTTCAGCTTGATGTATCAGTGACTGGTTCTGACCGCTGCTAAAACTGGAATGGATATCCTGGCTGTGCAAAGCGACGACCTCGCGGTGGCTGTGAGGGCCTCCCATAATGCCCCTGTGGCTGCCTCCCACACCTGTATCGGGGGAGACGGAGGGGCATGGATACCCTGCCAGATTGGGGGGGCCCCCCAGCTGCATCCAACCTCGCTGAGGGGTCAGTTAGCACCTCCTCCGCTGGCTGGGTGGCAAATGATTCCTGCTTCAGTAAAACGGCACCCAAGCAGGAGACCCATGCATGTCTGTGGGGAATTCTGGTGGGCGACCCACAGGAAGCAGCCCAGCTAATGCCCCCCTGCCACGGGCCAAACTCATCCTCGATCATCGCCACCCAGGGGGGGCAGTACCCACATTCCCCGGCTCCTTTGGGCATCGGCCGCAGCCTTACCCCAGAAGACCCTGCGATCAGGGCTGGAGTGGTGCGATTTATCAGTGAATGTCAGGGGCAAGCGGGGGGGAGAGAAAACAGAGGTTAGACCAAACCAAAGTGACGCACTCATCCACACGCCCGGCTCCCGCCTTCCTCTGGACGGCCTCGCTTCAGTCCCAGCCGTTGTCTTTGATCATGTGGGCCAGCTCGATGATGAACTTGCCCTCTTTATACTTCTGGCTGCTCTCGAAGGCGTGTTCCTGTGGGGGGGGGGGTTCGCAGGGTTAAAAGGCGGACCCGTCGGGCGTCATTCCGAACCGAACTAGCTGTTGTTTTTTTTTTCTCTGCTTCCAACCCTGAAGCTGAACAAGGTGATTGAAAAAGTCATGCGTGCGTTTAGTCCTCAGCTAGAGGAAAACAAGGGAATGCAGCCCCCCCGCGCTCTGCGTGGCATCTCCAGCACCTTCGGGCACGAGCCGGAGAGCATCACGGGCCAGGAGCGCTAACCCTCCCGCTTGAGCGCTCCGCTTGATGCGCTCCCGCGTGTTTCCATCCCCATGTCCGACACGCGTGTCCTGACAGCCACAGGAATACCAGACGGGGGGGAATATTAATAACCAAAGCCAAATGGCGAAGGTGCGATACGTTGGGCCGCCGTGTCCCCAGATGCCACAAGGAGACACAGGACACGTGTAGAACATCATGTACCCCCTGCCCCAACACCACCACCACCTCACACATACGTACGTATTTCCAGCCCAGGGTGGTCTTGCAGTTCTCGCAGTAGATATCTGCAACGGCGTGGAGACCGGTGAGCAGGACTCTCTCCTCCGCTGGTCCACAACCGACGTTAACCCTGTGCGGGGGACACTGACGGACTGAATGTGGCTCCAACACCAGACCCCACATTTAACGATTAGCAGATGAGAAGGTCACTAGAGGATATGTTACAGGTTCAAAACACCCCCACCCTGGTGAAACCCCCATGCACTAGTTAAACTTCCCCTAAATAAAACTACCACTTGTAACAGGACACTGTATTGCCAAATACACATTAAACTTTATGTTGAATGTTGTTGTGTTCCCTGGATTTACTTGCCAGCCACCTCACCCCCCCCCCCATCTGGTGAGGAAAGGAGATACTCACACTGAGTTGAAGAGGTACGCCCTGCCCTGGCTTCCCTGAAAGGACTGAAACACACAGAAAGAGCCTTTGTAGCTCCCGGCCACTGAACAGCTGCTATGTTATCTTGACTCTTAACACCATGCCAGTAACTAGGGCTATATTCACAGCGAGGGTAAATGGATATTAAAGCAGACTGAATAACCCAAATGGTAAAAACTTCATAAATATCTATAAAATGCTACAAACAGTTAAAACTATGTAAATAAGGTGCTTTAGATTTTAAAAGAATGCCTCTTTTTTCTGTCCACTGAACAGCTGAATGGGCAGAAACAGAGAACTATCATCCGCGTCCTGCCAACAGAGGGCACTGTGGAGCACGGCCACACCACCGTTACCTTGGAGATGAGCTCATCGTGGTTGGCCAGGTGCGCCCGGCAGTGGATACAGCTGTAGGTGCGATGACAGCTGGGCAGGTAGGCCTGGAAGGTCTTGGAGCGGGTCATGGTGACGGGAGGTGGGCTGGGGGGGCGGTGCAGGAAGGGGCTGCCGGCCCAGGACGGCTCGCAGGGGAAGCACCGCAGCACACAGGTGAGGGCCGTGGTGGGCGTGGGGTGGGGGGCACACACCTGGGTGGGGGGGGCGGCCAGACTCGCTAATTAGGCTTTAATTGGGAGTTAATGGGCAGAGACTGGTGGCAGGCTGTTCCCGCCCTCGTCGGCAGGAGGAAGCCGCGGTCAGGCTAATCCCTGCTTGTACACGCCTCCACCAGGCTCGACGGCTTGCCCGCGGCACACTTAATTAACACCATTTCCAAATGAAGAAATTCATCAAAAATGAGTCTGCCGTGCTCATTAACAGACGGCCTGCTCACGGCCTCCAAGAGACCCGAGCCTTGTTATCGACAGCCAGAGAAAACACGAGCGACGACCCCTTTAAAAGCACAGATGTCGACGGAAGCAGTGACGGACAGCCGACACGTGCATGTCCCCTGTGGGGGCGTGGCCTGCCAGGGCAGTATGGCGACGGAGTGGCAGTGGTCACAGGCCTCCTTCCAAAACCAAATCCACAGACAATTCCACGAAAGACTGATCGTATTTCCCCCAGTTTTATTTTCTGCCAATTATGTGTCGTCCTGCGAGTGACATCATCACAGGCCTGTCACCAGAACAGCTGAGATGGGAGTGAGATCAGAGTTACGTGACAGGACATGGGATGAGGCTGAGAGGCAGATGGGCTTCCTCCCTCGCCAGCCGCCATGGTCCCCTTCACGCGATCTGCTGCGCTCGACATTTTGACTGTGGTTAAGTTAAGCCAGCCCTAATCAGCAGTCCGGGCCAGTGGTCCGGTTCCTCCAGCCATAACGGGACTGCTCGCTTACAGAGGCAGGCGGCAGGAAAGCCGGTGTGTCAATCGCAGCTCGTGCGGCGCACGATGTAGCGAGAACCGGGGATCTGAACATTCCAGAGAGGTGGCATTATGTTACAAGCTTTCTCGCCCCAATGGACAGGGACACATCGCGTCACGGTGTTCACTCGCCGGGCAAAGAGACCCGAGCTGAAAATCAGCACCTTCATGTATATCTCACTCATTAATAATTCATCAGGGTATGCGGGCTGACGTCAATGCGAAACCTGAAAAATACTCAGGGCAGATCTTCATTCAGGCAACGTAATCCTCCTTAACAACGCCTTGTGGTGTCAGACTCTCCGAGGATTCTGAAAGAGCACGGACCTTCATCGTGGGGATGAGCTGGCTGGCCGGTCGAGAATGAAGAATTCATAACGGATTTTGGCAGGTTAATGTACATGAGAAGAGTTGTGATAGAGAAGGCCGCATGACCCAGTGAATGTGTCATTGGTACAGACCATCATGCAACAAACATTTAAAGAACAATACCACTAAATGACCACAGCTTAAGCTAAGACCTCTCCGTGTCTAACCTCATTCAGCACTAGGACAGGACGACATGTACACACCAACTGTAGCCCAAAAACTAAACGGTCCGAGCTAACAGACTATACATTTCCAGGGCTCATCACAGACACTTGCCCTACACCTGTTAGCACATTATACTTGCAGTACACAGCAATAATCCAGCCATCCCCCTGTGCTGCTTGGCCACCTTGGTCTCCACCGTAGCTAAGCTAAGGATGACACCCGTGCCTCGCCATTCTCCCGATTAATGCCACCTAATCCTGCAGGCCAGCTGAGCTGTCTGGGCCGGGCCGCCCCGCGAACAGAAGCCGCGCAGATCCTCACGTTTCCAGCGGCGTCTGCTTAGAATAATAAACAGGGACGTCAGCCGATAAACAACCGGGGACTTCAGGCGCTGAAACCCCTGGATTCTGTACCGTCACTGTGCAAACGTTAAAGGCTGTAAGGAAAGGTGCAAACCGTACACACATCTCTCACTTTACCTTTCCCTAGGCTGGGGCATCAATCATCCCCAAAATGCAGGGGCGCTTCCCCGGACTGACATTATATTATGCAGTAAAACGTCTGTTTTCCACCCAAGGACAGCCGACTGGTCATCAACGCACTACCACCGTAAGCATAATATCCCATAGGTATGATTTTTCTTCTGACTTGTGTCTGCTGCAGTCACGGCCATCACCCTCACTACACGTGTCTATAAAAACATCAGGCAGGGGACACAAGGGCCACATCCATCACAGGTAAACACCATCATGCGTACATCTGCACCAAAGTAACCCCCGTGAGCAGAATGTAAATTCCGCCGCGCCGCAGTCTATTTCTCTATAGGCAAATGCGACGCTCCATCCGCAATGGGTACCGGAGACCGTCCGCAGCCCGGTCTGCGGCTAAAAACACCGCAGAGCCCGGCAGAGCCACCTGCCAACGCGGAAAAACGCCGGCACCCATCTGTAGAAAAACAGGGCGCCGTGTTGGGGGCAGCCGGCCGGCAGCGCACCGGCTCCGGCGCGGCGCACTCACCTTATAACGGGGAAACGGGAGCGCAGAATCAGCGCCGCTCGCTTATTCCCTCCGCGGATCGCAGGAGATTTATGGAGAACCAGCCCTTCGCATTGCTTTTTCCAGGGTGATATCGCTTCTCTCTCCCCCCCGACCTCAACAGACGTGCTGTCTTACACTGATGCAGTCGCTCACTAGCGCCCCGCATCTGCCAAAAGCACGAACTGGCAGCCGGGAAAGGCACCGGCCGGACCGCCGGTCACACACGGGCGCGCATTCGGGTTTTAGTCACTATGCCGGTAATAAAACAGTAAGCTAATGAAGAGACAATTAAGGCACATTTTAGAGCTCAGTTCATTTACTGGACTCTGTTTATTGCCGTATCTGTTCGCGCAAGAAGAAACAACGCACCCTTGCGTCCAACGCGGGGAAGATTTATTTACAAGGGGCAGAGATGGGGGATAAAAATAACTCATACGACGTCGTGAAGGGCAGAGACATGGAGGAATATCAATCAATTTTTTAAATTAATGTAAAATATTTCTATATATATTTGTATATAAATTGACGAGATCGATTAGTGTAGTGTAATGTAAACGGTCTCCGTGCGGGTCTGCGTAATAAATATATTTATTATTCATTCGATATATTTAAAACAAGTACTAAAAACGTACTGACACTAAAATGATAATTTACATATTTATTGGTCATATAATTTAACCACCGCTGCAATGTAGTTTTTACAACATGAACAAAAATGTACAATCTTTTAGTGGTTTTCAAATGCAAAATATCATGAAATTCAATCACTGTACAATTCCTAGTTTAATTACACAGTACATTCCAATAATTCTTCTAAGATGATTTCTCAAACAGGTGACTACAAGAGAAAATGGACATACATTCATCGCTTAAGTCACATTACGATTATCTCCCTGTCCTATAGTTCTACACTCTGATGTTCCTGGCAGCACCTGAAGTGGGCTAGTACTCACCAGTATGCAGAACCAGCACCTTTTTTTTTCAAGGTACCGGCACCTCTCAATATCTGCTGGTACTGAATAACAAGGGGAGTATCGGTACCTGGCGCTGAATAACAAGGGGAGTATCAGTACCTGGCGCTGAATAACAAGGGGAGTATCGGTACCTGGTACTCAGTAACAAGGGGAGTACCGACACTTGGTACTGAATAACAAGGGGAATACTGGCACCTGGCGCTGAATAACAAGGAGAGTATCGGTACTTGGTACTGAATAACAAGGGGAGTATCGGTACCTGGCGCTGAATAACAAGGGGAGTATCAGTACCTGGCGCTGAATAACAAGGGGAGTATCGGTACCTGGTACTCAGTAACAAGGGGAGTACCGACACTTGGTACTGAATAACAAGGGGAATACTGGCACCTGGCGCTGAATAACAAGGAGAGTATCGGTACTTGGTACTGAATAACAAGGGGAGTATCGACACTTGGTACTGAATAACAAGGGGAGTATCGGTACCTGGTGTTGAACAACAAGGGGAGTATCGGTACCTGGTGTTGAACAACAAGGGGAGTATCGGTACTTGGTACTGAATAACAAGGGGAGTACCTGCACCTGTTTCTGCCGACTTCAAGCACTGCTTCCTGGACTGTACTGCTCAGCATGGAATCAGGATTCAACTACTAAAGTAAGAATCTACAGGCATGTTTACGGCACCAGGACTCTAACTACACAATGAGAATATTTCAGGTTTATGGTGTCAAGACCTGTGTTGATGCTGCCAAGCCTAGATTATTATGAAGACAACTGTATATTGGATGTACCCAAAGGGGCCTTAGTCATTGCCAGCCTGGGATATGGTTATCAGACAGAGCAAATCCTGACAACATCTCCTTTATAGCAGCATCATCATCAATCATCATCATCAGGAACACCAGAGGAGCAGTGATGACCACACTGTCCTGTGGGTGCTCTCGGGTAGGGGCAGCCCACGCACACTCGGTGCAAAACCGCGGTCCTTGGCTTCCAGCATATATATGACGCATAAGACCTCATGTTTCGAAAGAGGCAGGCGATCCCAGAGCGATCTACCCCCGGTGATGGTCCCTGAAATGCTCATGACTGTGACTCTTTGATTTATCCCACTCAGAAACGCCTGAGCTTGCTGGTTCGGTGCTTAAAACAATGGCTGCTCAGGCCGGTGAGTTTGCAGGCGATTGTCTGTGTTGGTGTTCGGCCTACAGGTGAGTATCTTGCTAGTCCCCTTGATGTGAGGGAAGAGCTTGGAGTAGAACATGGGTCGGAATGGGAATGCAGGCGAGTCAGAGCCAGGGGCTGGGAACTCCGAGGGCCACCTCGGCCTGGAAGCTTGACACAAGCATGAGAGCAAAGGTGACAAAGGTCAGGTTGGTGGGCTGGTCAGTGTTGCTTGCTGTGGCTTTTCCTCTCCATGAAGTCCTTCAGCTTGGTGGGAAAATCAGTCATGATCCCAGTGGCACCCAGGTCAAGGGCTCTCTGGAAGTCCTCCTCATCATTCAACACCCACACATACACCTGCAGTATGATGAGAAACACATTCAGACCCTGAATCCTGATCCCCAATTCAAATCAGGCCCCAATCCTGATCCCTATCCAAAATCCAGCCATGATCACAATCCCTGTCCATATTAGGTGCCAGTCCAAGTCTACTTCTTTCGCATATCTCAATGGCTTTTCCTACCTGTATTCCTCTGGCTTTTAGGTGTTCAAACAAGGTTTTCCTCATGAGCAGCCTGAAAGGAGACACAGCAGTGCCCTCATCAGCCTGGGGCTTTTAGCTCCTGACAATGGTGAAAGTGGATATGGGCACATCTGTGAGTTTCAGTCACAGATGCACACAGGCTGCAGGCTCTCACGGTCATTAGAGGGCGACATGCACCCCCGACAGTGTAAGCGTTATTTAAAGCGGGCCTCCACACATATGTCTACCCGTGAGCAGACTCACGTGTCTGCCAGCCAGGTCATGAGGCGCTGACTTCTGGAAATCCTGGCCGGGTCCTTCAGCCTGTGGGCCGGAAATGAGAGAAGCGAAGATGAAACGAGAGAATTTCCAGCGAGGGCCCGTCTGACACCTTCCCTCCTGCCCATCTCCATTAGAGCAGGGCGGGGCGAGGGGGCTTAGCACCACTCGGCTGTCAATGAGAAGCCTGTAACTCGATCCATGGGCCCCATGCCTCTGCCCTGAAAATGCCCGCGTCTGCAGCGGGCACAGAGACGCTGTCCCATTCCCCCTGCTCACTTGGTCCTGATGGACGGCATGGGGATCTCCAGGAACTGCTCCTTCAGGGGCACGAAGGGCAGCAGCCCCGTGTAGAAGAGCAACAGCAGAAGCAGCACTCTCTGCAAGCTGAACAGCAGGGGGATCCGTGGGTTCTGCCCGGGGGGAAACCAGACGCTGCTTTCATACCTGCCGCTGGCAAGCAGCGCCCCCTGCTGTCAAGCTGCATGCTTCCAGGGCAAACATGACAAGTGGAGCCCGAGTGGCCAACACATTTTGATCTTCATAGATTTGTGTAAAGATGAATTTCCTTAAATATGACCCCCCCCCCTCGGTGTACCTCTTTGTAGCACTTCTGTACAATATGGTTCCTGGCATTACCCCACACCGTCAGATGCTCCCGGTTGTACTTGGTCACAAGTTCTGAGACCTGCAGACACATGCACAGCCATGTGGGTCCTTCATGAGCTCATGTCTTCACAGGTTTGACTAGATAATCTGCCCTCTCCGTGACTGCCTCCTACCACCAAGGCTTCCTGCTGGCTTTTGCAGGAACTTTGGTTTGCCGAGCCGAGATGAGAGTGTGACAGCCCTCTTGTTAGTATAGGAGCACCGCAGAGTCAAAAAGCTTTACGCAGAGACACCTCTGACTGACTTTACAGTCGGAGGGGATATGAGGTGGCTAAGGATAGCTGTGATAAGAGAACAGAACTAATTTACCCATCATGACCTCACATACCTTCCTAATGAGGGTGTCGTTGTTGACCTTGATGTCAACGTTGACCGGGGTTTCTGGGAAAGCCTCAAATACGTCCTTCAGCAGGGGAATGTGCTTGTCCTCGCCGCCCTCACACACAAATTCTGCACGGGCAGCAGCTGATCAGCGTGCACTTACACACATACACACGCATGCAAACATTATATATAGACAATACATTGATACCAGCAAATACATGCACACAAACAAACACATTGCTTCATATTTATTGGTGTGTGTGGGGGTTATTGTTATACATTACATTGTTGGGGACAACAGTCTCCACAATGTGAAAAAATCCTGTCACTCTGACGATGTGGGGACCATTTTTTTTCCAGTCTCTCAACTTCATACAAAAATCTGTGACTACAATAAAAAAAAACTAAAAAAAGCCAAAAGTCTTGTACTTGTTTGGTTACTTAGGGTTAAGATTAGGACTGAGTAGGGTTTAAGGTTGACATTAGGGTTTTTCCCATAAAAATGAATGGACTGTCCTCACAAAGATATAAATACAAATGTGTGTGTGTGAGTGTGTGTGTACTGATAACAGAGTTTCTGATATCTGAGGACTATCAGAGTCTGCAGCAGCAGGGCTGCGACCTGTCGAGCTGAAAGGTCAGTCCTGAAATAAAACCATGAAGTAGCACTTGCCCCTCTTGAAGGCAACGTCAAGCTTGCACAGATAGGGAGGCAATTCCTGTGGGCCACAGACAGGAGGCGCTCATTACGTGACGCCCAGCAGAAAGAGGCCGCCCTCTCCCCGGCCCCGTGGCGCCACACTCACCGCGTACGTCAGGTCAGAGATAAAAGCATCTACACCTGTGCATCTCCGCAAGTGAGTGTCATGTGACACCACCACCTGTTCGTCCTTGGTTAGGTGGCAGTCCAACTCCAGCATGTCTGTGCCCAGCTCTACTGCACTGGGAAAGAGAGAATGAGAGAGAGAGATATGAGGGAGGAGAGTAAAAAGGACATATGGGCAGAAAGAGGGGATTAGGCGGTAGATCTGTTCAACAAACAGGCATCGAGCCGCACTGGGAAAAGACCCAGGGATGGAGGTGATTCTGCCTGAACAACACTAACAGGGGGCAGAAGCTGGCAGTAAATGACAGCACACTCAAGCCCCGCCTACTACGCATCACATCCTCCATGGTGAGAGGCCACCGTCTCAGTAACATGGGGGTGTTGATGCTTCCCCGGGCATACTCACTGTCTGAAAGCTGCCATGGTATTCTCCAGGTTCTCACCAGCCCCTGGAAACATGAAACCATTCACAGCTTACCGAAAGCATCCAAAAACAGCAGGTAAAAACATCAAACAGCTCTCAGCTGAGGTTACATGTCAACCCTTCAGTGTCTTAACTACGGGACTGGTCTCCAGTTTTATCACGATGACCAGTTTTCGTTATGGCGCACACCTCTCCTTTTAAGGAATCCACATCATCCCGCAGAGTTCCATTTTCTCACCAATTACTCACACACTGCCAAATTTAAGATGAAAGACAAACACCATTAAAACACACAGAGACCCACAGACACACACACACACACACATAACATTAACTCATAATTAGCATGTAAGCAGGTTCAGGGAACCAAGGAAAGTCTATTTATTTGAAGGATCTGTAAGCTTGCCATCACAAAGAACAAGGCCTGGTGTTTCTGTACTGGAGCCTAGAGACAGTACTGGTTTGCTTTAAATGCGAAAGAACTGCCAGATGCTAGTGATTCACATTCCAAACAAGGTCACTGCTATCATGTTTAAACCCTTTTCCACATAGTTTGGATTTGTTTAATCTCATCCCTTAAATCAGGTCACTCTCTCTTTGTTTTAAATATATGCTCTTATTTACTATCATATTCATTCTCACCATATCGACCTACAGGCCTCACTTCTTCCAGTCTTTCTGGGTAAGTGCCAAAGGGGATCAAGTTAAATATAACACAGAAGAATAGAACAGCTGCCCCCCCCCCACCCACCCCGCGGGACATGGACCCACATCGGCGTTTTCCTGTACCTCCACTGCGCCCCCTACTGCCCAGAGACAGATTTACACATATCCTTACAAAGGCGGTTCCTCTATTACCTATTCAGAAACGTCAATGACAGAGTCTAAGGGCAAAGTACTGGGCAAACAAATCATCGCGCTACAGACATGACATCAGGTCCCCAGGTTGCCTTACTGACAATCAACCACCGGGAAATTAAGTTTGTGACACATTACTCTCCAAATAATGGCTTCTCCCAAAATCCACACAATTGAGAAACAAACGCTGAGCTCAAGTACACTCTGGAAACTCGCCATGTTAAAAATTGTACCTGTGCTTGTCAGACTTGGCCCTGCCCTTAACCTGCAATTAGTGCTGCTGATATTATCATTGTGTTTAAAAAAATAAGACACGACTTCGATGGTTTTACAAATACTATTTATCTAAATAAGGGT
>JAODKM010000035.1:4420645-4432596 GCA_026780845.1 Petrocephalus sullivani | reverse complement strand
CTGATATTATCATTGTGTTTAAAAAAATAAGACACGACTTCGATGGTTTTACAAATACTATTTATCTAAATAAGGGTCGTTATTTTGGTGGCTTGTACAATTGTACAATTTATGCTTGCTGTCCATACCAGACAATTCTAATGTATTGCTATTTTTAAAATAATAATTCCCAATTAAAAGTGCATGCAATATCCAAGTACATTTTACAACCACGGGGGGGGTCCTACATAGCATCAGTGATGAGGAATTTATCCAACTGTTTGTGGCACCAGCCAGGTTATTTTTATCCAGAGCTCCTTTTAAAATCTATTAAAATTTTAAATCTAAAAAGGCGGTTATTAAATTTACATTACAGAAATATGAATTCTTTTCTCGGTTAAATGATGTACTACACTGCTATCGTGCTATCGGGCATCCAAGGGGGGGGGTGACACTTTGGTGCCAGAGGTCGTTACACCTCTTTCACAAACTGCATTTCGTGCAATGAAACACGGTGCAACCATGCATCGCTGCACCCTGATGTCACACTCATTCGCAAACAGTGCGACGCCGGGCTACCGCGCCACTCACCGCCGCGGTGGGAGATGTGCATGCCCCGGAACGCCTCCCGCTTCCTCCGGTGCAGAAGCCACGGACATTTCAGCAGCAGAAGCGAAGCGAGCACGTACCCCAGCACGGTGGACAGCACGTAAATCATGGCGCACATCCCCCGTCCCGGTTTCCCCTGCAAGAGTCGTGGGGACGGGTTAAGCGGAATGATGACAGACGCTTTCGGGCATAATAATCGGCGTATAATACCGGCGAGCGCCAGTTAGGAGCCGCACGCCGGTGCGGCTGCTGTGATGCTCAGGCGCTGCGTCTCCGCGCAAGCGGCGCCCATGCACCGGTCCCGACTGTCTCCGTGCACCGGGAATATTATATATACTTCCTAAGTGCTTTCGGTTCTCAGTTACGACGCTCGTCTCTCAACCAGAGAAATGCAGCGATATCCCCCCAGTTGGCATCTCTCTGCATGGTACTCACGTTGCTCGGCGGCGAATCCCCGGTAATAAACACGCGAGCAGGCAGCCGCAGCCCGTCGCCTCGCCCCCGTTCCGCTCCCGGGTGCTAATAAATACGGCGGAGCGGCGGGGCAGCGCGCATGCGCGGCGACGGCACAGGTTTGACACCGGTATCGGGTTAGTGACAGGAGTGAGGCACGGGCGGGGAGATGCCCGGCACTGATTGGCTGACCACTTCCTATTTTCAGAAAATACCACCTTAATAAACATGTCGCCGGCAGGACAGGCAATGGAAAATCCGAAGGATGCTGGGGTACATTGATAGGTCTGGGGTTGTGCTGTTTTTTGGGTGGATGCAGAATGTCATGGGGAGCGAGCTTTTTGGCGTTTCCTTTGATGCAGAATTTTGACTATGTTAAGGGGATGATTAAAAGTGCTTTGGCAATATGGTTTAATTGACAGTTATGTTTTTTTCAGTGCTGGATGTTAAATACAAGCTGCTTTCACTGTCCAAACCATCACTTAGTAGGCTATTAGGTTTATTCAGTGGCTCAGTAGCCTAGTGGACAAATGTCTCTTTGATATATAGGCTGCAATCCATAATAATAGGAAACAGGAGTCTGTTCCTTCAATGCTTAAATTAATACATAAGTAAATCAAAACCACTTGCGTTGTGTGGCTATTTGTGGCTTGTAAACACTAGAGCATATTGCATATTTTCATAATAATGTCTTCTAAATCTGTCTCTAGTCATTCCTGTCATAGGTTACCGGAGTAATCACTTTAATGACTGAATAAGTTACAAATGTTTTGTCCAGTTGTTCCTTAATTACGGCTGATAACAAATACAGTTTCTGATAAGGGGAAGTGCCGCGTCAGTGGTGTGCATGTCTTACTGTAGTAACTCAGGCTCCCTGTCAGGTCCTTTGGCTGCGTTAGGAGCTGCAGTTTTTATCGGACTTGATTGAAATTTTCTCGAGCATTTTAAACAAACGAAGGATGTCGGGTTTTTCTGAGAGCCTCCAGGAGTGGAAGAACCTGGAAAAGGAGTACCAGCAAGTGCAGGTATAATAGTTGCACTGGACTGAATGCAGCCTACGTGAATTAGCTGATAGATTTACAGACGTATGATGCCTATTAAAGTCGACTTTTCAATGTTTCACATACACAAATAAATGGGCTGGAGTGAGTACCCGTGAAAGTTAATTTGTCTGATTATGCAGCTCTTCTAAATATATTAAGTAGCCTATATACCATTTTTATATATACGGTTGACTATCCGAATGGTTTATGTAATGTTATGTAATGCGAATGTGCATATTGCAGTGTCACGCAGTTATTAACTTTGCATCAATAACAAAAAACTCATGACAGTTCGGCCATCTGCAGAATAATATATACGTATTTCCAGAGCTTTAATGACTAGTAATGTACCGCAATAAAATCTAAACAAATAATTTCGATCAAACTACAACTGAATATGATTATGCTAGTATAATTTAATTATAATGGATACTCTGTTGATGATTATATCTGCTTTGACGTGTATAAAATGTACCAGTATTTTGTAAATATATGTTCCCGGCCGATGTGTTGTGTTATAAGCGAACTTTAACCTGTTCTGGTATTACGTTTTATAGCGACAGTAACATTGTCTCTCTGACCTTCAAGCGACCGGAACAGCAGCGCTAACCGGGTTAATGATAAAATGGTGTGGTAATAGGCCTATCATTGTATTAAATCCCAGTTACACAGACTGATTTCGAAAAATGGTGTCCACATCTATGGCAAAGGATTGCATCTCCCTTTACGTGCCACCTGGGGTTATACTCCATGCTCCATGTACTCCTCTATCTGTAATACTCGGCAATGCGCCCCACATCTTACGTATAGGAGGCCCACCGCTTGTACAAGGAGCAGCTGGAGGAGGTGTCCCGGCTGCAGGGGGAGTGCTCTGCCTCCATCGCCCGGCAAAGGAAGAAACTGAAGGAAATATCGCACCTACTAGCAAGGTGATCACATCTCACCCCCTTCGATTCGATGACTCGCTACAGTAATTAAGATCTTAGTCCTATTGTCCAACAAAAACACGTGGCTTTATTCCGGACCGGAGAAGGCAGTAAGCAGGTCGCCCTCTTTTCGTGCGAATAAATGACCATTGTTTCTTGGCATAAGCAGCGAGGTGAGCTCTGACGATGTTGGGGATATCGGCAAAATCCAGGCATTAATCAAGGAAAGGTCAGACGTCTTTTTTGAAATGGAAGCCTTCCTGCCAAAGAAAAACGGGTAAGTGCACGTGGGGCTCATTCTGCCTTGTTTACTTGTAGCTTGTAAACTTGTAAACTATCTTGCCTTAACCATAAAGACAAAGGCAATTTTTGATTATTTAGCGTTGGCGGGTGGGAGGGGACTTTTCCATTATGATGCATTTCATTGTTCCATTACTGGTTCATTGTAAACAACTGCTAATGTTCTCCTGCGAATATATAATATGCACTACTGACTGTGTTTATGTCCTTTATCTATAGACTGTGTCTCAGGCTTGTCCTTGGGAATGTAGATGTCACCCTTCTCAGCAAGCAGGCCAAGTACGTCCATGTTCACATTCTCTGTGTTAAAATAACTGTTCAGTCAGTAGACGGCTGTACTTCTGTTTGAACATCCCTGCCTTGTTTTTTACAGTTTTAAAAACATGAGAAATCACCGCACACGCCGTACGTGCATCACGGCTTCCTGTGCCCCTCCTCATCTCCACACTACATGTGCTGTTATGCAAAGCATAAGTCATCTGATATCTCAAAAATGAATGGGTGGATGCTAGTGAATATTGTACCAAATTTGCATTATTTATGTACAAATACGAGGTCAAAATCATACCACATGTTATGCAATATTTGGAGAGATATTCATGACTTACACAATATGCACATTCTCACAGTGCCCAGCTATTATGCAAAGCTTTAGAATAACAAAATAACAACGAGAGCAGTAGCTCTATTAAGGTGGTTGTTACAGAAATAGTTATTTGCCCAGTCATCCATATTGTATAGAAACTTGTCATATGCATGGGGGTCTTGAGCCTTTATATCCTGGAAGCTTTGTGTGCAAAGCAGGGAGTAACCCAGGGTGGGGTGTTAACCCACTGCAGGGCACACTCACATGCCGCTCACACTCGCATGCCGGTCACACTCGCATGCCGCTCACACTCACATGCCGCTCACACTCACATGCCACTCACACTCACATTCAGACCTACGGACACTTTGGAAACTACAGTTCATCATGACATGTTGTTGGACTGTGGGGGGAAACCTGAGCACCTAGAGGAAACCCCACAGCGACACGGGGGGGACATGCAGACTCCACAGACATTGCAGAAAAACAAAGGTGTATAAAGGTTCCTATGTAGTAAATGCCAGTAAATAAAGAGTTTATGTACGCAGGGTTAGGTATAACCAGCATGAATCTTTGGTCCACTGCCGTGCACAGGCAGAGGTTTGTTAGGATTCAGATGTGGAGAAGATGCTGGCTACTTCATCAGATGGCCATTTTATAGCTTTTATACCTTGGCACAAAGTTGCTGTTTGGAAATTTCATTTAAGCACCTGCAGTCACAAATATACCTTGAGGAACTGAGCAGTGACCAAACAGCTCACCAGTAAGTCCAAATCATCACAACGCCATCTCCTAGCTGGCTCTGACCCGACCCTCGCTCCATTCATCAGGTCCATACAGGGTCCATCAGTGAACAGTACAACTTGGAAGTAGTTCTAGGTCCATTGCATACTTCACTTTGGGGCTGCCCTTTACACATTTTCCAAGGTTGCAGAATATCCTGCATCTTGTCAGTTTTGATCCATTTCTGTCACCACCCTTGTCAAATATTTCTTTGCTGTTGACTAAAGGCCTTTTTTGTGAGCACTAGCTTAATAAGGAACGGTTTACCTTGTGAAACAACTTTCATTCCCCCCCCCCTTATCTGACCTTTTCTTAATTGCATTTGATTCTGCCAAATACTTCATAGCATGATGGTCCCTGGCAGCCATCTTAGCAAATTCAAGCTGAAAGTGCAAATAATGCGGCGGCATTTATACCTGGGCGCAGTGAATGCGATTCCCACAGATCATGCAGATTACTGCCATCAGTGTCCTTGCCAAGTGTTACTCCCTAAGAGGGAAGGCATCATGACCAAACTCCAACACGCCCTTTGACATAATGGCATGGCACATAGAGTTGTCTTCAGCTGTAATGCATTCTCGCTTGTCCTTTTCGATGAAGCTCTCCCTCCGTGTGTGTGCCCCGGCACCGCGCGGCGCCCGCTGAACAAGGCCGTGTTTCTCCCTGCTAGGTTCGCCTATAAGGACGAGTATGAGACCTTCAAGCTCTGCTTCACCATCCTCCTCCTGCTCTTCGCTTTCACCTGCTGCTTCATCGTCAGTAACAGGTAACACTGAGAGCTGGGCCTGAGCCTGCTGGGAAATACCACTTAACGCACAGAGGGGGGGCCCCATTTTTGCAGTGTTTTTTGTGACACACCTCTGGGTGAATGGTTGTGTGGTGATGGATGACTTTTTCAGTATTCATCAACTGCAGCATTAGCCTCCATGACCTTAGCTGATACTGTAGGTTCATGTTCTCCCTGGTCTGTCCTGGCAGAACAGTGGATGCCGTTTTAAATTTCCTGCTGGTGTGGTACTACTGCATTCTGACTGTCCGCGAGAGCGTCCTCATCAGGAACGGGACCAAGTGAGTCACAAGAGGCCAATTAACACCTACTAGGTGCCAACTCCTTTCTCAAAATCGTATTCTTCCTACGTAGCGGCAGGTGGACGTGCTATCATAAATGTCGTGGATGTCGACATTGACAAGGACTTTAAACACCTCCAGAAGTACTTAAATCCAAATGGTCTGCTTTTTAATCTTCAGCTGGAGTTTAACTGCAGACACATGGTCTGCCCAAAGTCCCTCACCCTGCCAAGACCACATAGTAATCAGTTATATGCAGAGTGTTTGAGAGGTCACTATTTGCAGCAAATAAACTGGAATATTGCTCCTTTCTGTCACAATCTGCAGGATTAAGGGCTGGTGGGTCTTTCACCACTACATCTCCACTTTCCTGTCTGGGGTTATACTGACCTGGTGAGCAGCACAGAACCAATCCCTGGATCACTGACATAACAGAGCACACAGCACTTATATCCTGCCACTAGACTGTGTGGGTGTTCTACAGAAGTGTTTCTCGACCCTGTCCTCAGGGACCCCGATCCATGCTTTTACACCCTCCCAGCTCCCTGCCAAAGGCATTTTTATAATGCAATAAAATAAAAACACTAACTCCTGTACCCAGTCCATCCATGGAATACTTTAAGAGCTGGTTGGGCACAAAATGCCCATCTACCACCAAATGTGTTTTATGAATTGCAATGTTGGCTGTAGATCACACGCTGCTTCTGATGTCATTCCTCACCGTTACTGCCCATAGGCCAGATGGAGACCTTTACCAGGTGTTTCGGAAGCAGTTCCTCGCCTACTCCTTATATCAAAGTAAGTACAGGTACTTGAAAAGTTATATTATTGGTTAAAATGATTCTTGTATGTTTTACTACAGTATAGTCTTCAACTAATACACCATATGCACAAAAGTATTGCGACACATGGCCATCACACTTTCAGGAATATCTCATTCTAAATTCATAGGCATCAATATGGAGTTGGTCCCCCCTTTGAAGCTATAACAGCTGCCACTCTTCTGGGAAGGCTTTCCACAAGGTTTTGGAGTGTATCTGCGGGAATTCTTGCCCATACATCCAGCATTTGGAGGTCAGGCTCTGATGCTGGACATGGCTGGCTTAAAGGTTCTACTTCATCCCAAAGGTGTTCAGTGGAGTTGAGTTCAGGGCCCAGTGTGCACCAGTTAAGTTCTTCCACACCAAACTCACCCAACCATGTCTTTATGGACCCTGCCTAATGCTGGAACAGGAAGGGGCCTTCCTTCAACTGTTTCCACAAAGTACGAAGCATAGAAGTCCACCATGTCTTGGTATGCTGAAGCATTAAGAGTTACCTTCACTGGATCTAAGGGGCGTAGCCCAGCCCCTGAAAAACACCCCATACCCTGGTCCCACTTACATTTACATTTACGGCATTTAGCTGACACCCTTATCCAGAGTGACTTACAGCACATTACAGGGATTACAATCTCCCTGGAGCAACTTGGGGTTAAGGGTCTTGCTTCCACAGAACTTTACAGTTGACACAATGCAGTCAGACAGGTAACGTTCTTCTGGCATCAGTCAAACCGGGAGTCGTCCATCAGACTGCCAGACAGAGAAGCATGATGTGTCGTTCCACAGAACATGTTCCCACTGCTCCAGAGCCCAGTGGCGACGTGCTATATACCATTCCATCCGCCATTTGGCATTGGGCTTGGTGATGTGAAGCTTGCATGCAGCTTCTTGCCATAGAAGGTCATTCCATGAAGTTCCTGGTGCACAGTTTTTGTGCTGGGGTTAACGCCAGAGGAAGTTTGGAACTCTGCAATTACTGAGTCAACAGAACGTTGGCAATTTTTACAGACTCTGCACCTTGGCGACCCCACTCTGTTACTTTACACGATCTGCCATTTTGTGGCTGAGTTTCTCTTGTTCCTAAATGCTTCCACTTTGCAATAATACCACTTACAGTTGACTATGGAATACCTAGCAAGGAAGAAATTTCCCAAGTTGACTTATTGCAAAGGTGGCATCCTATGACAGTACCACACTTGAATTCACTGACCTCTTCAGATCAACTCATTCCTTCACAATTGTTTGTAAACATCATTGCACGGCTAGGTGCTTGTTTTTGTATTCCCGTGGCCATGAGTCTGAATGAAACACCAGGATTCCAGGTGCGTCACAGTATTTTTGTCCATATAGTATATGGTATACCTGAGCATTTGACTTAAACCTAGTTGTGGGTCATTGAAGGGCAGGATCCTAAAGTACAGAGCCTCACCCATCAGCTGCTGTATCACATACAGAGCCCTGGGCAGGAGTTAGGGTCGAGTTACTCTTTCAGATTTGTTTTTGTTACTATGGAGACAGCCCACCCTGTGCCCAAGGCTCCTAGGTGACTGAAGAGGCCTCCCTACCTGATTCTGTATTTGTGTTCCTCGTCTTACCAGGGTGAGTGTCCGCACGACTGTAAGTGAGCATGTGATTTGTTCACGCAGGCTTTGTGCAGCTACTACAGTACTACTATCAGAATGGCTGCCTTTACAGGCTGCGGTCCCTGGGAGAGAGACATACCATGGACCTGACTGTAGGTGGGTGAGGGGGCGGGTACTGGCGATGACAGAGGGAGTGCTGGGCCCTGGGGATTGGCCGACTGACTGCTGGGTCCTGGGGATTGGCTGACTGACCGCTGGGACTTTTAGCTCCGCCCGCTACTGCACCTTCTGCCACCTGTGCAGTTTGAAAGACAGCAACTCACTGTACAGGGAGCTGGGAACATGCATTTATCATTTTTTATGACTCAGTTACTCAGATGTTAAAGGCCACACATTACCCAGAAAGATGTGTCATTTTGTCAGAAACCAGCGTGACTCATGCCTCAGACAAAGGTGACCGTAAAGCAAACATCACAGGCTCCACAGGAGGATAATGTTGCACTGATGGCTGATGCATCTAAGGTGACTTCTGCTCACTAATACAGTGGCTTGGTGTATCTCTGCCTCAGAGGGCTTCCAGTCATGGATGTGGCGAGGCCTGGGCTTCCTCCTGCCCTTCCTTTTCTTCGGGCATGTAAGTATCCGACATCATCTGAGCATATGTAAGACCAGCTCCTTATCTGCAGGCTGTGGGGAGCCTGGGCACACCTGCCTTGCCAAGTCGAGTCCCAGGCAGGTCCTCTGAGAGTCAGGTGCTGTTCACTCCCCTACAGAATCGCCCCCATTGTTGGGACCTTTTGTTATGCCGGAGTAAATAATTTAATCTAATGCCACTGCCTTTGTAAAACAACCATTCAGGACTTACAGGTCATATCCATATAATTTACAGTCGTATAATAAATCTCTTCCATTATGAAGTCAAATAAAATTGAGCAACAAGAAAATAACTGCTGCACAGCCCACAGTCCGACCACGACAGGCATTAAAAGCGAGTAGTCATGTGGCCTGTGCTGACACAGCTGATTGGAGGCAAATCCAGGAGCCAGGGAAGCTGGACAAGCAGGTAAAGCTCTGTGTTTGAATTGCACTGTGTCTGTGGCAGTTCTGGCAGCTGTACCACGGACTCTCCCTCTTTAGGATGGCTCTCCTCCCAGAGTGCACAGACTGGCAGGTCAGTGTCCTTGCAGACACCGCGTGCCTCACCCATCTCTGCCACTTGTTGTAGTAACACTCCATTGCTTCATTATGCTTACATAACTTTTTTTGCCAATGTGAAAATGTGCTTAAAACTTTAAGGCTGCAGTGAAAAAAGCTGCATTTATATTCATGTCTCCCTGACAGGTTGTTGTGTGTGGCTCAACATTTCTTGTTCTCTTCATGGGCAACTTCACAACCACGATTGCTGTCGTTCGCCACAAGTTTCAGACAAAAAACCAGGCAAAAATAAAAAAGTAACGAGAGATGGAAAATGTATCACATGAGTGTCTGGATGTTCCTAATCGTGGAAATATTTAATTTTTTTGTATGTAAATACACAGAGTTTAATTCATTGCACCTTCAGTTATGTAAAGCAAACATCAACCATTAATTTTGTCAGCTTTTTAACATGCAGTTTGTAGTAAAAACTAATTAACAGTTACAAAGGCAGATAATATTATATATACAATAATACTGGGCAGATTATATTTATCACCTATTAACTACATAATAACATCAGAGTCTACCAAGTTTAAAGCTGAAGGGCTGCCAGAAAACAGCTCCTAGACCTGGAACGAGGTGCACTTCATTGGAGCCTGTTTGGCTGGAGCGAGTACAAAAGCCAAAATGAAGACGTGTTGGGGGGGGGGGATCTCAGCAGAGCGCCGGGCCACAAGTCTGAATGATAAGCCAAGTCTTGGGAACAGAAAAGGGTCCAGAAACTCTGTTTCTTAATGCCAAAATATGCCTGTGTTATTCCGGCGGCGCACAGGGCCCCAGCAACGCGTGTCATTTTTTGCCCACGAGGTCTAATTATGTGAATGGAATAACAATCTCTGTAATAAAAAAAACATGCCTGATTTAAAAATGTTGTTTATTGCGTTACTTTTAACTATAAGTGCTGGGTTTGGTCAAACAAAATACAACCAGTTAACTACAACGGCATTTATTGACGGACTGGTAAATGGTACATTACGGCCGTTGTCTTCATCTACAATGAGGATGAACAGACCTGCTTTAACCTAATGTGGTCGCTAGATGTCGTAGTACAACTCTTTTTGCGATTCATAACTTAAGAATTGAACGGATGTTAATTAAATTATTTGAACCCTCGTAGCTTAGTATTTTGCATCCAGTGTGTTTTCTAACACAAATGATATTGCCTTTTAATTATTTTCCTTAAAGGAAAGTTTGTCAATTAGGCAGTATCTTAGCCATATCATGTTAAAAATGAACCTCGCTATTATAAACAAAGGTTAAAAAACAGCTATCGTGGACGGCACGTAAGTACATCTTAAATCAACCATGAGTTATTTAGCAGATTCAACAGAATAAATGTGCAACTATTCTGTTTATTTATCAGCAATGCGTTCATAACTTTTTGCTAAGTGAATCAATACTATGGGCTCCTCTATCTATACGAATAACCCACCCAAGGCCATTTCCTCAGAAGATAACGGAATGTAAAGTAGTTTCAGGGACATTTAGACAGTCTGTACTACCTAGAAAAATTATGTAACCATGAACTTCGTTCGCCTATTCATCAGCATACAACTTCAGGGTCGGAAGTAAAAACGTCATCTAAAAGCGCCGGCGTGGACTGAACCATCATAAAGGGACATGTATAGAAGAATCCAAGAAAAAATGTAAGTTACAAAAGAAGTTCGAAAATACCATGTTTTATTATTGTGGAGTAATATATATGTAAATTAAAACAATGTTTTTGTAAGTCTGCTGTGAATATTTTGAATGCCACAGCACTTTGAGGGTGTTGTTTCATCTGGCTACCCCAGTTCGGTACTGAGCGAGTCCTGCAGCCCCGAAGTTTATCGGCGCACAAAAGTGACGCAGGAGCATAAAGTTGCCGTATTGGCGGCGGTGGTATACTGTAACCGGGAAGAGGGAGAAGTAAGTGTTTTGCTTATTATATTACAGCGCTTGCTGGCGGTATTCGGCGCGTTTACTGGGGGCTATTCGGGAAGCGGCCGTCGGCGGAGGCGGCCTTCCCCCGGGATAAGGGTCTCGGCTGTCGGTGCCGTAGCTACGTGTCAGCGCGCTGAGCCGAATAGCTACCGGAGCGGCAGCCCGGCGGCGCTGCCTCGGGCTGCCGGGCTGCTCCCCGCTCCTCCGGCCGCGTCTGTCCCGCTTCCGGCCGGGTAATACTCCCAGCTGCCTAGCGCAGCGCAGCGCAGGCTTATGGCCCTAAAGGCGGTGTTCCCCCGCACCTCACGGCTTCGCACGGCTTCGTGCCGGTAGTTGTGCAATCGCGCCCGGGTAACCGGTCACGCCTCCTCAGCCTGCTGCCTGCTGCCTGCCGTTTGCTGCTCACTAGCCGGCCCCTCGTCACTAGCCCCAGTCGAGCTTTCGCACATTTTCTTTGACACTTTCGGCACTTCCTCTCTGTCCTGGTTGCCTTTTCATGTGACGGTGCTCCTTCCCTGTTTCTGTACTTTCCCGCTGCTGTCTGCTGCTTGTCTAGAGCAGTGTTTTCCAACCCAGTCCTCGGGGAACAGCAGCCAGTCCACGTTTTTGCTCCCTTCCAGCTCCCAGCCAATCAGGAACACCGAATACCTGGTACAGGTGCTGGGAGCTGAGAGGGAGCA
>JAODKM010000035.1:4392321-4402634 GCA_026780845.1 Petrocephalus sullivani | reverse complement strand
CCGTCTTCTAAGGCAGGGCTTCTTACCCCAGTCTTCAGGGACCCCCCCCCCCCCCCCCCACACCGCCCACTTTTTTTTCCCCCCCCCCCCCCCCCAAACAAAAATCCTGAAAGAACCTTCATCTGTGAGACCCAGGTCAACATGTGGATTGAGCTTTAATGGTCAAATGCATGATGGTTTCCTCCTCTCATGTCACGGTCACGTCTGATGAGGTTCCTCTAAGCTCGGGGGTGTCCTGGTTTGCCACTTTCATTGAAGGTGAAGTGTGAGGCTTTGGACTTGGGGGGGGGTGGGATTTGCCCCTGTGTTGGGGAGGGGTGCGGTGCTGCAGCTCTGCTTCTTGGTGGAGGTGTGAAATGAATTTTATTTCATTTTTTTTTAATACTTTTTGTGAAAGGTATGTTCTGGGTTATCAAGCCCCTGGCGTCCTCACTAATGGGTCAGTCACATGACAGGGCTTCGGTCCCTTCTCATTACTGACAGCTCCTCCTGGTGTGTTTGTGCGTGCCGCTGGTGTTCAGAAACGTGGCTGGTGGCTAAATCGCCTGTCTCTCTAAGGCTCACCTAGCGGTTGGTATCTGTTACGGTGGTCAACATCAGCCATTAAAATTGCTGGGGGGTGCGGAGGTTATACCTGTTGAGAGCAAATGACCGTTTCTTAAGCGCTCAATATCCAGGCTGTGTTTCTGGGGGGATATTTGGGTAAACGGGGGCCCACTAACTGTCCTTGGCCTGTGGAGCGCCAATGGCCACTAGGTGGTGTCATTTGCCTTTTGTGATCAGGAATCTTTGATGGCATGGAAGCCCATCTGGGATGTGTTCTCTGCAGGGAAATCTCTCGTCCCACCACATCATTTCTGTGGCGCTCCCTCTCCAGGGTGAGCTGGTTGCTGGTGTCGCAGAAGCAGGCCTTTCGGGGGGGGGGGGGGGGGGTTGACCTTTGCAGGCGGTTGCATTCTCCCTCCAGTGGCTCTGTGGCAGAACCTACTGATATAGTACCCTAGTAACACTGAGCTTTGTGTAAGTGGTTCATTGCCCAGGCTGGTCTGTGAGACTCAGTAATGTTGACCTGGTATGATTATTGATCAGGCACAGGAGGAAGTGGGGTGTTTTCTCCACCCTGTCCCATCCACGTCCTGTGAATTCACACAGTTTGGATTTCTGTCCTTGGCTAAAACTTTCCTGGGGGGGAATCTTCACAAGCTTGAGAGTTACTGACATCATCTGCAGTTCATACACGAGTGTCTGTCATGGAGTTCTGTGTTTTCTTTTAACTTGGTCTACATTTTATACCACAGGTTTCAAAGTGAATGCGATTAAACTTGGACCTCTTCTGTTGGAGCTCAGTTTAATCTCTCGAATTGGAAGAAAATGTCATGACATTGTGTTGAGTGCTGCTGTTTAGAAATTCTTTTCCATACCATAAAAACAAAGGTAACATCTGGTTGGTCAATTGAAAGTCAGGTAAAAATGCAGCATTGTTATTGAACAACTATTGGCCTGTGGGATTATTTGGGTTGACCACCTAAAATCTCATTGGTCAGTTACCCCTCAAGGATTGGCCCACCTTCTCCATGCAAAGGGGGGAGACTCATTCATGGTGTAAACTGGTGTAAAACCAAAAACACCCCCAAACACAGCTGGAAATGGGAGCACGGGTTCGGTGTGACAGAAGGCATCATTTCTTCGATTTTTCCTCTACAGAGGTGGTGACCGCGGTGGCTTCCAAAATTACGGTGGTAAGTGACAAGCATCAGAACTGTTTCCATGGAAAAAGTCTCTTTTGGCAAAGAACAGGACTCCAAAAGCCACTGTTTGTCCTTGTGTCCGTACCTAAACCGCTCCTCCTCCTGTTCTAGGGTCCTCGTTTGACATGCTGTAATATTCTCCAGCGTTTACATGTAAAACATTAATCTTCCAATGTGGTATTTATTGCATGTTGAACATGGCAACTTTTGCCCCAGAAAGGAAGTGAACATTGTGTGAAACTCATCTTCTTGTAGCCCACAAGCAAGCTGGTGGTTTCTCGGTAGACTTCTCAAATAGTGCTGTTCGCACAAGGGTTACTGATCCTGTAGGGAGCTGAGAGTGCTGATTCACGAGCACCTTGTCCTCAAGTCCAGCCAAAGCTATCTAGCTGGAAGATGGTGAGCTCTGTAGTCATGTAACTTGCTCCTTTCTCCAGGTGTTTTACGCTGTCCCCTCTGTCCTTTGATGTTTTTCAGGGCCCAGAGATTATGGACAAAGAAATGATTCTGGTAGGTTTCTAAGAGAGCCTCCCCTGTCTCCTCCTTCATTGAGTTTGGCGTCTACATTCCCCCAGGCCTTAATATCTCCCGTCCACAGGTGCGGACGAGGACAACTCGGACAACAACACTATCTTCGTCCAGGGTCTTGGGGAGGATGTCACCACCCAGGAAGTTGGGGACTTCTTTAAGCAGATTGGCATCATAAAGGCAAGATATCTGCTTCTGTCCTGCTCATGGTCTGAGGTCTCTCGTCTTCACCTGCCTGCTAACAAGCTTGAGGAACATGTCTCCTTCAGGTCAACAAGAAGACGGGGCAGCCCATGATCAACCTATACAGTGACAAAGCTACGGGCAGGCTTAAAGGGGAAGCCACAGTCTCGTTTGATGACCCGCCCTCTGCCAAGGCTGCCATCGCCTGGTTTGACGGTAAGTGCGGACCCCTTTTCCCATTGGCCACTGCTCTTCTGCAACGTCCTGCTTTTGTTGAATTAAACTAGGAATTTTCTTAACAGGCAAGGAGTTCAATGGGCGGCCAATCAAGGTGTCTTTTGCCACCCGCAGGGCAGAATTCTCCCCCCGGGGCGGGGGCAGAGGCCGTGGAGGTGCGTCTGTGTGTCTGTGTGTCTGTGCTTAAACTGCTCCTTTGAAGTGAGAAGCCCTGCTAACTCACTGCTGTCTTGATGGCCCTGATTCCAGGTTACCGGGGCGGTCGAGGTGGCTTTGGTGGGGGTGGTTTCGATATGAGAGGAGGGGATTGGCTTTGCCCTAACAGGTAACATCTCTGCGTTTCTGTGAAGGGTGGCTGCCATTTGAGGTAAAACGCTAACAGTGAACCGCCCCTCCCCATCTTGCAGTTCTTGTGGCAACCTGAACTTCGCCCGGCGGTTCGAGTGCAACAAATGTAGCACGCCGAAGCCGGCGGACAGCTTGGGAGGTAGGGGGCCGCATCCCCTTCTTGTTCAGCCGTGGTGTTGTGAAGGCCCAGTCTTGTTGGAAAAATGTTTCTTTTGCAGAGCGTGGGGGCCGCGGGGGCTTTGGAGGCGACCGCGGCGGGTTCAGGGGCCGCGGCGGCTTCCGCGGTGGAGACCGTGGTGGGGGCTTCAAGATGGGGGGCAGGTAGGTCGCAGTCATTTTTGGTGCTTGAATGCCCCATGACCAAACAAGCACTGCCTGGACAGGTTCTTTGGGGCAGACTCCTCCTTTGTACTGCTCCCAGCCCCTTTTCCCAATTTACCTGACAATCTGATGTTGTGGGGCTTCAGTTAATTACTCAGTTACCCCCGTGCTTGGCACCATATCTTTAAATGGTGCAAATTTTATATGTGTATAGATATGTTTGTTAATGGTAAATACCTGTGTGCCGTGGAACGCATGTTTCGTTGGCGTCTAGCCATGAGTGTCGTGTGAGGGCACTTTTCCACCGCATGAAGTTCGGTACTTTTGTGGCGGTACTTTCGGTACTTTCGCTGATTTTAAATAGCGAGGGTGAGAATGATTATGATAGTCTCGGAGAATGCATGCAGCACCCAAGCAAAACCTGCGGAGGTAAACTTTTTATACTGATTTTAAAAACATATTGATATATGCAAGGAATAATCATTAAAATTTGCAAAGTTAGCTAAGCTTTTTCCCTGTGCCAAAGTAAAAATATTTTAGCAAAACATTAACCCCCTGCGCCGTCCATATAAAACCGAAAGTAAGAGAAAGTTTGATCTTAATGTGACTCAAGAACTGTATGTGCATAACATGTGATGTTAGGTTTAATATCCAACATCATCCAGCTGCATACTACAGCCATTGTTCAAATCCAGTAGAAAATGCTGCGCCTCAGATTGTCCTTTATTCAGTGCCGGTACCAGTTTTTACGGCAGTGGAAAACCAACACAAAAGGAGTAACTGTTGGTACTTTGAGGTACCGAAAGTACCAAAAGTACGGTACTTGCTGCGGTGGAACCCCCCCCCCCCAAGTTTTGGCTTCCCCATCTGTGCCCCTGCTAGTATTAAAACGATAGTGGCTGTTATTAAAGATGGCAACTTCCATCTTGAGAGACGTCTCATCTCCTGTAATAAAATGACTGACATGCTCTCCGCAATACATTTATTAATCATGTGGGTCTACTGCACTGAAAACATGTGGTGTAACCTAGGATGAACTAGGTGCCCCTATTTTAAATGATCAACGAGAAAAATCTGTATCCACGTTAGACTACTATTGTGAGATGCAAATTCTAATATCTCCACTTTCAGCGTCGAATATTTGGGTACTTTTTCCAGTATGCCGGAGCTCTGAGGTACCTGAGTACTCATTCCCATCCCTTGTAGTTAGTCGATTTAAGGTTTTGGCCACTTTATCCGTGTTCATTAGCCCTGTGGAAACTGTGACTTGGTTTTTGGGTTGAGTTTTTCCCGACTGAGGTTTGTCTTGTTTTTTTTTCCAGAGGTGACTACAGAGAAGAGAGACGCGACCGGCCGTACTGAGGCCGTCCATGTCCCATTCCAGAGTGGGGTCTTTTGGGGGCGGGGCTTTCTTTGTACCTTTCAGCTGTTTAATCCCATGTGTTCACTCCTAACCTGTCTGACATTGATGTGCATCTACTGTGTGACTGCTTTTGGGGCTGGGGTGGTGGGGGGGGCTTTTACTTTCCTTATTGTAGTTGGTTACAGTTTGAAGCATGATGCTTGTGAGATGCAAGGTTTACATGCTTATTGTAACACAGCTTTTACTTGTTTTTTGTTCCCCAAGATATTAAACTGATGATCTTATCTTTGTTTTGTTCCGTTTCTGTTAACGTCTGGTCTCTGCAAATGAATGAAGTTTTACTACTCATATTGAGAGCGAGGTCTCTTCTTACATGTTTAACACATTGCTTCATATAATTCCTGTCGCCATTTTAAGGGTAACGACTTTAAGCAGTGTAGTTCTGGTATATGCAGATTGTTACCCGTGGTAAGCTTTCCACTCGAACCGGGTCCATTTTAGTACGTAATACGACTTGGAAGAAGAATCTCGGGAGAATCACGCTTTCCGTTCCCGCACCGCGTGTCTCTTGCGATTTGGTGACCCCTTGTGGTTAAAATGTGTAGTGACGAGCTGTACCGTCACGGAGGGTCTGCCACTGACAAGGGACCGCGCACTGGGCTAGTGGTGGCAAAGGGAGTCGTCCAGCTCTAAGTGCTTGTTAACAACGCCTCCCCCCCCCCAAAAAAAAGTAAATTAAAAAGTAGAAATTAAATATACACGTCCCAATTCTGGCATGAAACATTGCGGGTGGTAGTGTCAAGGTGCATTTGTATACTCTAAAAACTGTTACTTATTCATCCTGAAACAGTTTTAACCAGCATCCACACCGTGGACTTTATTATTCAACGAACAACTTCTCTAGTTCCATTAGACTGGGACTGCGTCTTTGTCCCGGCGTCTCCCTCCCTGGGCGGTTTCTTGCTGCTTTCCCGGTGCCACAATGGGGTGCCCCCCCCCCCCCTGCCCCATCCGGACCTGCGTGCGTCTTAACGCACAGCTGCGAGACTTAAGTCCTCCAGCGGGAGCTGGTTGGGGGAGACGCCGCTGGCACATATACCTGTACCATAATATGCTATAGCGTAGGTGGTGGTGCAGATTAGATCCGTGACATTAACCATTAGGGAGAGTCTGTCTCTGCTGGAAGCCTCATCCAGCGCAACCATCATGGCACTGCTGTCCTACATCTGCATCTGGATGCTCTCTACAAGTCTGTCAAGTGGGACCAGGTTCGTTTACAAGTTCCCTGGGTTTGCGGTGAAACCAGTCCAGCCGGACCGAAGCGCTGGACCCCCAGGCGGCAGCTCGCACCTCAGGTAAGGCCGGACTTTGGAAGCCGGGTTAAGCGGTGGATAATCCGGGCAGCTCTCAGGGGGTCTGCAGTGTGTTTCTGCTGCGTTATTCATCAGTGGACTTGTGGCTTTCGGTAAGAAATAAGCTGCACCAGTAGGGGTCTTGGTGAGTGACGAAGACCAGCTTAGCTGTCAAAAGACCCCGCTGGAAATGTCTATTGCACAGGGTTATAAAGACATTTTCCCGCACGTTAGCACGGAGCCCCTAAGAGGTCAGGGTAGGAAAATATATATTTTTTAATTTTTAAAAATATTTTTATTTTTTAATAGTTCTGCGTTCCCTCGCAATAGCGAGGCTGTAGTTGGTTTCTTATTCACAAAATCCGTTCCACCTTAAATAGGCATAATGCGTGATCTGCCACATTCGCAGAAATGTATCTGGTCAAAATCAAAACGTAGTAAGTGCAAAAGTTGCTCTGTCGGCTGGGATTCGAATTTTGGACGGACGTTCTGATGCTGACCAGATAAATTGCGGAAAATATGGCAGATCACACACTGATTCTCAATGGGTCTTAATAGGAAAAATGCATGTTACAGAGGGCATTATTTCTAAAATTCTGTACAAAAATATCTTCAAACTCTGCATGTAGTAAGTGTAATAGTGCCTATTTAAGGTGAAATGGACTTTTGAATAAGAAACTGCTAAATAAGAAACCATGCAATTCAGCCTCGTAAACTATTTCGAGGGAACGCAAAACTATTTAAAAATATTTTTTCGCACCCTGACCTCTTAGGGGCTCCGTACGTTACCGATGACATGTTGCATATTTTTTCTGCGGTTTCCCGATCCAGTTACCGGTCGTGTCCGATCGGGGAACGTTCCACTTATCCACGTGTTTTCGGACTTATGTCAGGGGATAGCCGGGCATCTAGGGTCCCAGGCACTTAGAAACCGACATGGAAAGTCGATATGCTTATTTGGACTTTGTATATAACAGAAGGGAGGCTATTCAATGTATGTGTGTAGTTACATCTCTCATGAGGTTTTAAAATGTGCCGTGATTAGTATTCTGATGACATTACCGCTTTGTATAAAATAATACATGTTCAGCTGCGAGCCACCCCGAAGGCTGCTGGTGAGGATTTATAACTAAAACGAACTGTTACAGTTAACCTAAATTAATGCTTTAATGTAAGTGTCTTGTCAGTTGTATAAGGGGTAATTACCCCCCCCCCCCAACATTAACACCTTGCTGTAAAAGCGTTGAAATGGTTCGTACGTCTAATTTTTAGCTGATTGTCAGAGAGCCTTGTGTGAGTGTGGTTAGTTACAGATAAGGACGGCATATTCTAAAGAAGGGGCTCTCTAAATCGTCAGTAAAAGCCCATTGCTGTATTCTACATCCCTTATGTGAGAGGGCTGAGCCGTCTCCTGTTTACCTTCCCCATTAGAAACTGGTGCCAGTACACCGTGCTGAAGACCGTATCCTGCCAAGTGCACAATGGGACCGAGGTGGCAGTGCAGAGGATGTTCCAGAGCTGCCGGTGGCCCGGCCCCTGTTCCGGTCTCATCAGGTATGTTGAGGCACTGAGGTTGAGGACGTCTGCTTTGTGATTCCTGGGAGGGGTTCTGCAATCCTACCCTTCTGTGCTGTGGTAGAATATAGAGGCACAGTGGTGGAAGCTGTCAGCTGTGTAAGTTGCTGTTTATTAAAAAACAGACACACACACACACACGCACGCATCTGCTCTGTTATGCAGTGACACCCCTCATCTCTTTCTCATTGTGGGATGCCATGACTTTTGGTGTTCTTATTTTAGAGCCCACAAAAATGGGTATAATCACTAAAACAAATAACATTTTTCTCTCTTGGCCCAATCCTGGTCCTTGTTTATGACATCATTACTATACATACATACATATCCACAGTGTCTATGAGGAGAGCCGTAATTGAAATCTGTTCATAAAAAGCTTTGAGGGAAACTTCACAAGGCAGTAATACGTTTGAAGGGTGCATAAAATTCTTTTCTTTAAATACCATCTGTTACACAATGATGGTTGACTAGGAGACACAGCTGGGATGAGGTTGCTGGAAGAAACTGCTGTGGTTCGCCTCTGGAATGACGCATGGCAGTGGGACGCCCAGGGCACGGCATAGGAGCCACGCCCTGAGCGTGCCGTATTGCCGATGGACTGTAAGCTCCCTGAGCAAGTGTCTTTGCTAAGACCCGATGCTAATGCTAATGATTGGCAGTCTTGTTCGTCACACTGTATTGCTTCTCATAATGATGGGCGCGGGCACGTTACTCTCGTTTTTTTCTCTTTGTCTGAAGTTCCCTTCACCTCTGTTTGTTTGATGATCACAAATTTTCACTGTCCGGTTCTCCATGTATAAGGTAGCAGATACACCAAATGATGTTATCATGTATAATGTAGCAGATACACCAAATGATGTTATCATTTGGTTCCCTGCAGTAGGAGAATGTGTGTTCAGTAAGCTGGTTGAAGATAGGCAGCATCTTTAGGCAATGCCTCAAAACCCAAAAGAAGCAGATTTATGACCAGAAAATAAATAAATGACATTTTATCTATGTGTCCTTTCATGTCTTCGACTGCCAGCCAAGCTACATTGGTCTACATCAGAGACCCCGGGGCAGAACCAGGACATGCTGGAGAGATTATATTTCTCAGCTGTCCTGGAAACACCTTGGTATTCTCCTGGTGGAGCTGAAGAGGGTGGTCTGGGTATCCCTGTTTAGACTGCTGTCCCCACGACCCGACCTCGGATAAGCGGCATATGATGGATGGATGGGTCCATAATCCACATCTATACACATGCTCTGTTTTTGAGTATAAAGATCTGGGTCTCAGTCTGTCCGTCTCTCTCGGCTGAGCCTGAGCGTGGAGCTCTGGCTTTGATCTGGAGTGACTGCTGGGGCTCAAGCCAAGTGCATGCCTCTGGGGCCAAGCACACACTGGCAAGGTCGGGGGCCGAGCACACACTGGCAAGGTCGGAGGCCGAGCACACACTGGCAAGGCCGGGGGCCGAGCACACACTGGCAAGGCCGGGGGCCGAGCACACACTGGCAAGGTCGGGGGCCGAGCACACACTGGCAAGGTCGGGGGCCAAGCGTACACTGGCAAGGCCCTTGTTCGTGCCAAATATACAAAAATGCTTTTTCTCGCCGGGGGGGACCCAAGAGCGGGGATGACAATTTCAGCAAAGGCTTCTCTGCATCAGTTACAGGACCCGGCTCCTGCCCACGTATCGCGTGGCGTACCGGCAGGTGATGGCGTTTGAGTGGCGGTGCTGTCCTGGCTTCCTGGGCGAGAACTGCAGTGAAGGTAAACCGGCTCCAACCCGCCGCAGTGCTGGGAGCAAAAACGTCAACTGTCTGCAGGTCCCTGCGGACCGGATTGGGAAGTGCACTGTGGGGGGGGGCATCGCATGGCCTGTCTGCTGCCGATGCACTGTGCCTGGTCTGTAAAAAAAACTGTGCCCTGGGTGTTTCATGGAATGGGTTTCCAAGGCCGAGCAACTGCATGCAAGCCTCATATCACCAAGCGCAATGCCAAATGTCAGATGGAATGGTGTAAAGCATGTTTCCACTCGACATTGGAACAGTGGAAATGTGCTCATGCTGGATAAGTCTGGGTTTGGCTGATGAGTATCAGTTGGCTGGCTACGTGTCTCACATGGCCAAAGTGACACAGGGCAGAGGGAGGGGCCACACATCTGCAGTCGCTCACTTCCTGCCTGGAATACCTTGATTTTTATACGGCCAGATGTTCACTGGTCGTCACAACCAGGAAAGGCACCATCGCAACCGCATGCGATACCTCATGAGGAACCTCACTGAGTAGTTTCCATTTTGTCGCAGAATCCCAGGTTCCACAAAGACTGAGGTTTCATGAGAGTTATTGAACCGAGGGACAGCGCTGGTCCTCAAACACATCACAGAATATAACCCTATTGAATCCAACATCAAAATATATAACCGTTTTTTTTACGTAATGTTAATTTCTAAATTTAGTGTCTGCCGAAAGCATAAATTTGAGTTTGGCGTTTGGCAGGGCGTGGGGGGCGCTGCCGTACGTGACGAGGCCGTGGTCCCGGCACTTTCCAGCTGCCTGTGTCCCTGGTGCGGTGTGCTGCGTTTAGATTGGGTGGAGGCCAGAGAACCCGCCCCCCCCCCCCCCGCCCCCCGCGCCCCCCCCTGTCCGGCCGGCGGCCCTTCCCCCCCCCGTCCCCG
>JAODKM010000035.1:4305988-4343354 GCA_026780845.1 Petrocephalus sullivani | reverse complement strand
CTCCCCTATCCCAATGACCTCTCCCCTCCCCCCTGACCCCCCCCCCCCCCCCCCACAAAAAGTCCTCACATCACTAAGCGTCACTCAGCAAGCGAAGACAGGACCCCAGGCCACAGGCCACAGCATGCAAGAGGACACCAGGGCCACCAGCATGGGGGGCAGCTAAAGACTGCGCCCATACTCTGACTGAAGGAGCCCCCCCCCGTGAGGAGCTGCTGTACTGTATGTAGTGTTCTTATCCCTCTAGGCTGCGTCCTACTAGAAAGGTACAAATCACCAATGCATGGGCGTGTCTTAGGGGTCCATCTGGGCTCTGACCTTAGTCCACCTTTAAAACCCAGCTCACCTCCCATTTGTGGGCCCCATCTTTGTTGACTCCCCCATAATGCATTGTGTTTGACCTTTCTCGTAGGGCCAGCTGGACGGAAAGGGACAGAGGCCCTGGCGGAGAGTCAGCAGCCCCCCCCCGCAGCAGCCAGCGCGCGCTCGCCCCCGCCTCCCTCTCAGCTCCTCCCTCGCTCCGCCCCCGATGCCACGCCCTCCACCAATGGTGCGCTCCCGTTCCCCCCTGCGGGTGCCGGGCAGGACTTCCTGGGGCCAGCGGTTGCCGGGGCAACCGCAGCATTCCCGCTGGCGGGCAAAGTACCCCTGAGCTCGCTGCTACAGAGGCAGCTCATGCAGAGCTTCTACTCAAAGGCGCTGCAGGACTCCCCCAGCGGCGCCGTGCTCTTCGCCCCCGGCACCTACGTCGGCCACAGCCCGCTGTCCGCCAGCCCCCTGCCCCCACAGCCGCGGCAGGAGCCAGCTGGCAGCCCGGACCCGAGCGGCGCGGCACCCTCTCCCAGCCGCTCGGAGGGCGCGGGCAGCACCTCGGAGGGCGAGGACATGGACACGGCGGAGATCGCGCGGCAGGTCAAGGAGCAGCTCATCAAGCACAACATCGGGCAGCGCATCTTCGGCCACTACGTGCTGGGCCTGTCGCAGGGCTCCGTCAGCGAGATCCTGGCCCGGCCCAAGCCCTGGAACAAGCTCACCATCCGCGGCAAGGAGCCCTTCCACAAGATGAAGCAGTTCCTCTCCGACGAGCAGAACATCCTGGCGCTGAGGAGCATCCAGGGCCGCCAGCGAGGTGAGTCACGCCTCCGACTGTGTACGTGACCCGCTGGCCGGAGGTGGGGGGACAGCTTGGGATGCGATTGTAAGCGTGACCTGAGAGCTGGTTTGTTGCTGGAGGTCACTCTGTTGGTCACGATCACAGATCCTCGATCCAGCAGAGGGAAGGTGTGAAGAGCTGGGCGCTTGTTACACTGTTGTCATAGAAACGGGACTAAGACATGTTTATCCTGGTACCACTGAGCCATCACTCGTGGGGGTGCATGTGGACCTGCCCCCAGTCTGCTGGGAGTTCGGGTTCTATTGGGCCTGTGCTGTGTGTCCCGGTTTAGCGTTCCTGCCTTTGTTCAGACCCACGTAGAGCCATCCTGCCCATCACAGGTCTCGCTGTCACGCCTTGACGAGACCCAGCAAACGCAGAGCGTGTGATTTGGGGGACTTTAGCTGCACGTATGGTCCTACAGTATCGTGGGCCCTTCATAGTCGCCTGGTCTGCCCGCAGCCCGGTCCACTCCACGTTGGCACTGGCTGCCGCCTTGGCATGAATGCCGGCAGGTGGAGGGGGGGGGGCATCTCCAGCTTAGGCTTTCTGTGCTATGTGCCCATTCCTCAACCCAGGAGCTCGACTGGGGAGTATCCTGTCTCCCTGCACGGTTCAAGGTATCCTTTGAGCCGGTACGGGCTAGCTGTGGCACATCGCGTAACTCCAGACCGCTGTGTGAGTCCTGACCCCGGCAGATATAGGCGGCCGATATCCGTGAGCGCCTCCTACAGGCACGTGGGGCAAACTGCAGCCGGTCAGCAGCTGGCGGTACTTGGTAGCGCTGCCCATTTCGCCATCTGACCCTCTTCTCTGTCGCCACTTGTTTTCCAACAGAGAACCCCGGGCAGAACCTGAACAAGGTGTTTCAGGATGTTCCGAAGCGGAGAGCAGGCTCTGAAGGCGCCCCGCGGTCAGGTCGGTGCATTGTGGGTAATGGAGGGGCGGGGCTTGTAGTGAAGGGGCGTGACTCACAGAGAGTCTGTTTGACTGCTTAGTCTGTCCCCCCTATGCCAGGTGCCCCGTCGCATGGCCCATTCTCATTGCTCATCCCTTCGGTACGTTGGGGTTCCCCGTCTGCGTGGGTTTTCCCTTTGGGAGCTTCGAGGAACACAGTTCCAGTCTGCTCTGCCACCCTCCAGTTGACTTCTCAACTGTCTGCTCTCATAATTAATTAGCTATTACTCTATCTGGCTCACTGCCACCCCCACGTCCCACCTTAAAATCTCGGGTGGGGGCAGTTTGCTAAGATAAGGGGTCTTTTATGTTCTGCTGTTTTCAGTATCCAGTAAGAAAGTCAATGCAATAGATTTGAGTTAGTAGTTTTTCTTTTTTCTGGTGATGGCCGTGGTTTTTTTGAGAACGTTCGACTGTATCGGCGGGCAGGGGAGCTTGAGTGGGGGGGGGGTGTTGTCATGGAGGCGCGGTGCTGATGTCACTGCAGTGGCGTTCAGTGCTCACATGGAGCTCACTGTTTGCTCCCTGGCACGTCTGGCCTGGCCCCTCGCCCTTACCTGACGCATGGCCCTCTCTCACCCCCCCAGGCAGCATCACCACGCGGATCCGCACCCCCGAGAGCGGCTCTGACGAGGCCATCAAGTCCATCCTGGAGCAGGCCAAGCGGGAGCTGCAGGTGCAGAAGGCTGGTACGTGACTCTGTCTCCCCACTGCCGTTTGCATGCAGTGCGGTCGCCCCCTGGTGGTGTGTTCTGTAATTGCGGGTTCCCCCTCCCCCACAGTGGAGCCCTCGGCGTCCCCCCAGGTGTCCAGGGGGGGTGGCAGTTGCAGCAGCAGCTCTGACGACGCCATCCGCTCCATCCTAGAGCAGGCACGCCGTGAGATGGAGGCCCAGCGGGCCACAGTGGAGCCCCTCCTGAAAGGCGGCCCCTCCTCCCAGGCCGAGCGCCCACTCCTGACCCCACGGTTGCGTGGGGCCCCCCCCTCGCTGGCTGCCATCTCCGCCTGCTCCCCGCTGGCTCTGTCTCTGAGGAAGCTGCCCGTCTCCTCCATGCCCTCCCCCTACCTGGACCTGCACCCCCCCGGTACCCGGAAGGAGAGCAGCGAGCCGGCCCCCCCTGAGGACAGAGTGGGGCTGCTGTGGCGAGACCAGTGGCGGAGCGCGCTGATCCCCGATCGCCACGGGACGCCTCCCTTGGCAGCGGACGAGAACCGCGGCCGCGAGGACCACAAGGAGGTACCCGGCAGGCGAGGCGGGGTCACTCTGCGGGTCGCACCCTCAGCGTGCTGTGTGAGTGACCCCCCCCCGTGTGTCCCCCCAGGTGTCCAGCCTCTCCCAGGGCAGCGCCAGTGACTTGCTGAGCCGACCCAAGTCCTGGAGCACCGAACTCTACAAACCCATGCCACTCTGGGTCAACGGGGACCCCGGCCTGAACGTGGCGCCCCCCCCAGGTACCGGCCTCTGCCTGAAGCCCGTGGTCACCGCCCTCGTGCCTGCACGCTTTCTTTAGTGTTCATTTGATGTAGGTCCTCGTGTTTATTTTGGTAACGGCGTGTTCTGCTCGCTGATTGGATGCTGTGGCAGAGGCCCATTTTGCTGCTAGGGGGTGGTGTTATCTCGGCTCGCTGTCCACCCCCATAGGCCCCACCGGGGGGGCTAGAGCAGTCAGCCTGTGACTTGCTGATCTGTAAGCCAGAACCGTCCCGAGATGGGAGGCTGGGTCCCGTTTAGTGCGGCTCACTCTAGCGCTCCCCGGAGGAGGCTCTGAGAAGCACGGGGGCGTGCAGCTAGCAGTCTCTGGGGGCTGTAGTAATCAGTTACCCTGGCATAACGCTTGCGGGGGTAATTACCCAGCTCTGCGACTCTGTCAGGCTGAACCAGCCATTAATACACAAGTAATCCCGGGATCGCATGATGTGCGAGGACCAATCGTGACAGAGAGGCGTCCGTCAGGAACACGACCGAGCGATACTGAGCTAAGCCCCGAGATGCCGCCGGGGGGGCCTGCTAATGGCTTTGACAGCAGCTCTGCATCTCAACTGGAGGAGGAAATGTCATCTTTTGTTCATTTGTAACCCAGGCTTGAGGGGGTGGGGGGGGGTCTTAAAGGGGGGCTAGCATCTCAGGGGTTTAATGTTTGGCATAAAGCACACACACACACACACACACACACACACACACAGCCTGACCTCCACGCAGCGTGTGTCAGTTGGATGCAGGCAGCTGGGTTGCCAGATGTGACCCCCCCCCCGGAGCTTTGGCCTGTGCCTTTGCCGGGCATCCTGTCACCTTCACTCTTGTCTGAAAATGTCACCAATTGGGACGCGGCCCCGGGCTCCGCCCCCTCAGCGTGCCTGCCCCCTAATGGCCAGTGACAGCTTATTTGGCTGTTCACTTGTGGTCTGTGTGTCTGAATGTCAGGGACTCTGGCACAGCTCCCTCGCCATCCCTCGGTGTCTTTCTCCCGTGTTTATAGCCGTCTTTACAGTGTGCATACTGTAGGGGGAGCTGTTGGCGTGTGTCCTCCCTGGACTCATGTCCTCCTCTTGATCCTGCAGAAAGCACCCCCAAGACTTCTGCCAGCTGTAGTCCCGCCCCCGAATCCCCTCTGAGCTCCGGCGAGGAGTCGGTGCGCAGCATGGGCGAACCGGCCACCCTGGCCCCCGCTCCAGAGCCTGGGGGGGCATCCGACTCCCAGTCCGGCCTTCTGCCGCCCCCCCTGGCCGGACACCCGGGCCTCAACATCCAGGAGATGGTGGCCGTGTCCCCCGAGCTGGACACCTACACCATCACCAAGAAGGTCAAGGAGGTTCTGACAGACAACAACTTGGGTGAGCATCCACGGGCCCTGATGTCAGTGTCCCTGGGTCCTGACACGTCTCCTCGGTCAGCTGGTGCCCCAGTGTAGTACAAAAATGCCCTAAGCACCATGAGACCCATTGCCTGTTAATGAGCAGCTCTCTAGGCCAATCAGAGATGGGTAGGAATGATTCCCAAGCTGCTGGATGACCCCCCTTCTGCACACTCCCCTCCGCAGGCCAGCGCCTCTTCGGCGAGAGCATCCTGGGCCTGACGCAGGGCTCCGTCTCGGACCTGCTGGCACGGCCCAAGCCCTGGCACAAGCTGAGCCTGAAGGGCAGGGAGCCCTTCGTCCGCATGCAGCTGTGGCTGAGCGACCCGCACAACGTGGAGAAGCTCATGGACATGAAGCGGCTGGAGAAGAAAGGTGAGCCTAAGGGGGCGCCACCGAGCCGGGCCCAGGGAGGGCGGTCACCCCCACAGCATGGCCAGGCTCATGGGTATGAAACAGAGCCTGAGCCTTAGGGGGCGCCACCGAGCCGGGCGTAGGGAGGGCGGTCACCCCCACAGCATGGCCAGGCTCATGGGTATGAAACCGAGCCTGAGCCTTAGGGGGCGCCACCGAGCTGAGCTCAGGGAGGGTGCCCCCTAAGGGATGGCCATTAAAATACCCATAAAACAAATGAAATATCTACAAAAAGTGATCATGATGCTCTATAAACGATAGAATAGGGCCTTCATAAGGAGAATCACTGTGCTAAGTCTGCTAAGTGTGCGCGTGTGGTGGTGTGCTTGCTGAGTCTGCAAGTATAAATGCTCGCAATGGCATTGGCCGCTTGTGTAGGTCACGGCGTAGGCTCGACATGGAAGTATAACTCAGGCTTCAGTACCTAACACTAAAACAGTAGGAGGATGCCAGCTGACTTTAGTTTGCTATGGTGGGCCATTTGTATGCTAACAGTGACCCCTGGTGGTCATTAATGCATATCAGCTCACTTTTATAACAGCCTGTTAGGTCTTTAGTATTATAGCTATATAAATGTGGCGAGCTGTTTTAATGTGTTTTTATATTTATGCTGTGGTCCCAGATGAGGCCTGCATGATACCCTCTGTGTGTTTGGGGGGTCATTTGCTCATCTCAACCCCCTCCTGCCAACAGCCTACATGAAGCGGAGGCACGGCTCTGTGGTCGAGCCCCAGCCGGTGGACAGCAGCCTGTCGGGGGGGGACGCCAGTCGCGGCAGCAGCCCCCAGCACCAGCTGAAGAAGCCGCGTGTGGTCTTGGCCCCCGAGGAGAAGGAGGCTCTGAAGCAGGCCTACCAGCAGAAGCCGTACCCCTCACCCAAGACCATCGAGGAGCTGGCCAACCAACTGAACCTGAAGACCAGCACCGTCATCAACTGGTTCCACAACTACAGGTGGGTGGCCAAGCCGGGGCTGCTTGGGTTTGGGGGGGGGCAGCGTCATTTCGCTCGGGTCCCTGATGTGACTCGACCCCCTTCCATGTGTCCCAGGTCCCGGATACGCAGGGAGCTGTTTGTGGAGGAGAGCCAAGCGGGGGGCAGCGGCGGAACAGGGGAGGGCAAAGCAGGCGAGACGGACAGCCAGGATGGGGAGTCTGAGGGCAGGTGCGGTGAGAGCAGTTCCGAGAGGGAGGGCGAGCGCAGGGAGCCCCGGGGAGACGTCTCCGTGGGAACACCGGGGCCGTCGCCCGCCCAGCCGGATGCCGCCAGCTCCGAGCCGGGCGTGCCGGGCACCAGTGGGTCTAGCGGGGGTCTGTTCAGCTTCTCGGAGGCGGCAGCCGGCACAGAGCGCAAACCGCGGGACAGCAGCCTGCGCGAAAAAAAGGCAGCCAACCTCAACAGCATCATCCACCGGCTGGAGAAGGCGGCCAGCCGCGAGGATCCCTCCGAGTGGGAGTTCTGAGGAGAAGGGCGGGGGCAGTGCCGCAGCTCGAGTTGCCCTGAAAAGCGCTTGAAGACCCTGCTGGCCAGAGGGCCCGGGCAACCCCCCCCCCCCGTGTGCTACAGCCACAGCAGCCCGGCTGAGGCCACAGAGCATCAAATCCTTGGGATGTACCAGGTGTGAGGATTCCAAAAACTGCCAGAAGAAGCAATCGCAATCTCCCTCTTTAGAGGATCATCCGGCACCTCTGTGTCCTGGGTCACGTCTCCTCCAGTCTTCCCCTTTCTGCCTTTTTCTCTTCCTCCTTCTCCCGCCACGAATGCGCTGTCCGCCTCGCCCCCCTGCGGTCAGCCCAGAGGATTATGCAGAAGTCAGACTTGCGAGGATCGTCGCGTGGCCCTTATGGAGCAGCTGACCAGATCCCTGGTCCTTTGAACCCCTCAGTCTGCCATCTAATGGCCTGGAGGAATCCCTTACAGCACTTGGAAAAAAACTGTCTTTTTACTTAGATTACTTGGAAGAAAAATTACGTAAAGGCAGCGTTCCAGCCACTTTGAGATTACAGTCTGTCGACTTTAAACCGAGCTAAGCGTGGATCCCTGCATATTGAGGGTGTCAAAAAAAAAAGCAAAGAAAAGTATGAAGAGCTACTGTTTTAAAGTGTGATACCTGCTTAAGTCACAGTTTAACTCCACTTGAAGGTTTATGTCAGGAACTCCCAGTGGGTTAGGGGGTGGGTCACGGGGCAGCTGGTAAGGATTTGTTCCTGACTGAGTTAGTACTGATTTGCTGTTTTAACCCAGTTGTGTGTGTGTGTATGTATGTCTGTGTGTGTGTGTCTGTGTCTGTGTTTCTGTGACTAAAGGCTTAATGTTGAATCAGGAAATCTAAAGAGATTTTCAGATGTTCAAGCAGAGGTCTCATATGGTATGGTATGGTATAGCTGTACAGGCACACTGTAGCCCAGGGGTAACAACACTATGGGGGGAGGGGTGTGTCGCTGGGCTGGGGTGGTCTGGAACCGGGCTTCTCTCAGGGGTCTGCAAATCTGTCTATTTACATACATTCACATGTTTCACAAGCACAAGAGGAGAGAAGCAGGCCGGTGTAGGTGCTCTAGGCCTCCTGACACGGGAAGAACCCCCCCCGTGCTGTGTGTGTGCAGTGTGCCGTCTGTCTGACCGAATGCCCCTGTCTCTCCCCGTGTTCTCCTCTTTCTCTGCTGTCTGCTTTCACAGTTCCAGGCCAGTAGCTCATTTTTACTTCTCCAATGATCTTAAGAGTCCTTTTTTTATTCTGCTTATTTATAGGCATGTTTTACGGGCATCTTACCACGGCCGGTTAGGTCTTACTATGGGTTGGACGATTCCGTTGTTTCTCTCGTAGACTGAGCGGTGTTGGATGATATTTGCGGACGTGCTGTAGTGCTCCTGCGCTTTTTATGTGCGCCTGCGCATTTTCGGCATTTTCAGGTCACGCTTTTAATAATGCAGCTCTGTGTGCTGCCTTTCATTTTTAGGCACTTAAATATTTAAAGAGCACTGCAGTACTGAACACCTCAACAAGCTAATATTTAGCGTACATTCCGTGCACCCCTGCCCCCGCCATCCCCTTGCCCAGTCTGCATGCGAGGCCCCCCCACCCAGGCAGTGGTCTGTTAGGTGTCCCATCTCCATGACTCCATGTTATTGACTCCAGGAGGCTTCAGACTTCACGCTGACAGTATGATGTCATGTATATTTATTTGATCCCCAACCCCCCCCCCCCCGCCAGTGTCAGCAGGAGTGAAGCTGACCAGTCTTCCGGGACCCGGGGGGAAGGCGAGGTCATTGAGCATTGAGTTCTCCTCAAAATCTAGCAATGCAACTCACCTTCTGTCATTTTTATGCTGCATTTTTGGTTGGATTAGTTTTCCTGTTTTGCCAGATGTTTCTAGAATAAGCTGTTTTAATATAACACTTCTGCTGTCTTACCTAAGCTTTAAATATTCATGTGAGCATTATGTGCCAAGATGTTGTGTGCTCCAGGCAAGCCTTCAGTCTGAACGTGTGTCTCTGGTGTCACACGGAGCCAGGCCACGCCTCCAGAGCACTACTCTGGTGTCACACGTAGCCAGGCCACACCTCCAGAGCACTACTCTGGTGTCACACGTAGCCAGGCCACGCCTCCAGAGCACTACTCTGGTGTCACACGGAGCCAGGCCACACCTCCAGAGCACTACTCTGGTGTCACACGGAGCCAGGCCACACCTCCGGGAGCGCTACTCTGGTGTCACACGGAGCCAGGCCACACCTCCGGGAGCGCTACTCTGGTGTCACACAGAGCCAGGCCACGCCTCCGGAGCGCTTTGAGTCCATGCACTTAACGGCTGTGTAGCGTGCAGTGCCATGCTGTTACCCCAGCTCTCCCTCACTGCGTCTGTCCACTGCGATTCCGCTTTTACCCGTAAACCTGGAGCCGCTGGCAAAACCAGGCCTCAGAGCTGCCCAGAGCGCCCTGCTAAGGGACTGCTCCTTCCCCGATACGGACAGAGGCCTGTGATTGTCATTGGCACAGAAGGAACACTTTAAACCCAAGGTTTAGACTGGTCCCTTTCTGTTTATGTCACAGGACTAACGCTTATAAAGGCTTTCTGCTGTGATATTAGCTTTAAATGAGGAGGGGGATTTTAAAGACCACACTGCATCCTTCACTGCTTCATTAAGACTAACAGATCACACCCTTTGCTTGGTGTTCGGACCTGGAGTCTCCTGGAGTCCAGACAATGGTCCCCTGCTTAAATGGAGGCCCCACCCTGCCTGGGTGATAACACGCCCTTTATTGCTGGACGGGTGTGTCTGTCTTCCTGAGGAAAGGCCTCAAAACCTCGCAATTAGAATCTGTCACTTTCTGATCACTAGATTTTAACCACAATTAGTGGTAACTGGAGCCGGGCTCATGTTGAGATTAGCGCGTTGTCCGGGGGGGTCCAGCCCACCGCGCTTGTATATCCCGGACTGAATGTGCGACACTGGCACATTCTGGTAGGGCGGGGGCATCGCGCCCCCCATGGGGGGGCTCACTCCAGCCAGCACAGCCTAGATTTTACTTTAAAAAGTCAGGGTTCACGGTGCAGGTCAACTTTTAAAGTGGGCTAGGACCAAATCATCAGTTAATGATGTAATTATCTCTCTCTTAGCAACTGGTAATTTATTCATAATTTTTTTTTGTAAACTTCTTTTTATGTATAGGCTGACTGTAACTTGCATGCGTGAGATGAGACAAGAAGATTCTTCAGAGTTTATGTACTGTGTGGTCATCCTCGCAGGTCAAGGAGTGTGTTGTTTTGTACTCATTTGTATATTTGGAGCCGTAAAAAGGGAGCGTCCTCAAAGTTTCACCCCGTTTCAGCCATGCACTCGTCGACGAGTCCTTTTAGGTGCCAGGTGAGATTAAGAGCCCTCGTGACGTACAAGCGTTTCTGCAAAGGATGTTTAAATTCCGCGTTGTCGTTCGCAGGGTCGGGCAAAACGACTTCTCCTGTATTTTCAGAGCATTAGAAACACGCTAAGCGTGATCTTTCAGATATGTTTGCATCGAGGAGCCTCCAGCGCTCTGCTGAGATTTTATAGACGGACCCCTCAAGCTGTGCAGCTGAGATTATGCCCATTCCACATATGAATTAGCATCTATGTATTTTTTTAATGTCTGTTGAAGTATTAGCACTCTGGGGTTAGTATGGGCCTCCGGCGATTGCCGGGGCCGCGCTGTCAGGCCTAGTGAAGTGGACCATCCCATGGCCGGCGCTGCCATGCAGCCTGTGGGGTTTGGTGTGGCGTCTTCGGGGAGCAGCATTCTGTATATGTGCATTGTTTACACATTCTGTGTACGTTTCTGCAATGTTTTCCTGCGGCTGGTTGCCGTTAGTGAGGCTTGCACGCCGTGCAGATTATTGCACGTCCCCCCCCCCTCTCCCGTTAGCCTTTCCCTCTTGGGGAAAACACCCCCCCACCCCGAGGTCTTGGGTGGAGCTGAATTCAGCATGCCTGTCCCTTGTGCCCGTTGTTCCTTCTGCACTCGAACAGTCTGATGATAGAGAGGGTTAGCGGCCAGGCGTTTGTGGGACAGGAAGTTCCATCATCAAGCCTGGCAGTCGCAGGGGTTTGGTGCCGCGTATCAGGAGGTGAGGGCTGTTGGTGAACAGGCTCCCAATGAGGGAACAGGCTCCCACTGAGGGAACAGGCTCCCAATGAGGGAGGCAGATCGCTGATGGGCACAGTTTGAGTCTGTGTTAGTTCTAAGTTGATGCAGCCTCTGGGACACGGTACTGTGATGATCAGCAAAACCACACCTCCCAGAGTGCCTTGCTGCTCCGTAGGTTGTGTCCTTTCGGAATTGCTGTCTTTGTGGTCGGTCTGACGGGAGGTGTGTGTCAGTCGGGCTGCGGGATTCCCGCAGGCGGCTGTGCTGTGTGCAGTGTCCCTGGTTCCTGTCGCACTCCTGTGTCTCCCCACGCCGGTGGCTTTCCTTAAGCTTGTATTTCCCTTCACTAAACGTTTTGTTTTGCTGTATGACACTGAGTCTTTAAGCCAGAGGTGGGAGGCCTATATGCTGAGATCTGTTTGGGGTGCCAGGGCTCGGGTGGCCCCTCATGCTGGATCACTTTAATTCTTACCAGGTTTATAAGCAGTTATCTAGTCGAGCTTCCCTCAGCTCTGTGAAACTGAAACAGGGCGAGCGTGCATGTTCTCTGCAGAGCAGGGAGGCCCTTCGCTTCTCATGCATACTCGGTGCGCTCACAAGCCGCCATTACGCTAGGCTCCTTTTTAAAGCAGAGACATGCTACCTGTTACATTGCCAGTACCTGTTACAATACCAATAGGAGGCACACTATGTCTTGTCTGATTTCCATAAAGAGAAAAAGTTACCTGTTTTTCATTTTTTTTTAAAGAAATGGTGGTGTAGCACAGTTTTATACCAAAAAAATACCAAAAAATTCATAAAGGGTTTTTTCCCATATATAATAGCTGTATTAACCGTTTTAGATGCGTTTTACTACGAGTGTTTTGAGGGCTGTTGAAATTAATCCAGTACCTGTATTTCTCAGGAGACCTCTTTTAAAAAGAAAAACCCTCTTATTTTGTGTTGATGCTGTCGTCCTCGGATAGTGAACTTCACATTGAAGTTCGATTACCCTGATGTTACAGAAAGTCCCAATAAAACATCTTTCCCTATGAAAGTACATGTTCTGTCCTTGTAAAGGGGTCCTGAAGAACCAGGGCTGCCCTGTCAGGTGCCTGCGTCACATGCACCAGGCTGTTCTGTAGTGTGTCGCTATGGGGACTGTGCCCGTGCAGGACCCGGATGGGGGCTTTCCTGGCCCAGCAGGTGGACGCAGGCAGCCAGTCCTGGCCAGCCTGTCGTGTGGGACTGGGGTGCCTAATGGTTAGCAGTGTCAGCTAGTTTCTTCCAGTAGCAACACACCTTTTACTTTCAGAGACTTGTTTTTATTTGGGTTTTTTTCGTTTGTTTTGTTCTGTTTTAACCTGTTGTGTAGTCTGTTCTGAGCACTGAGAGAGAGCCCCTCTACAATATGGATTTAATAAGCAATATCACTGTATGGAACTCACACGTTGTATTATTATTATTATTATTATTATTATTATTATTGTTATTATTATTATTATTATTCACTAGCACCCTAGGTGTGATCATTGAAGTAAATATCTTTTATACAAACACCCGCTGCGTGTGTCAGTCGTTTTTCTCCTCCTCCTCGCTCCCTGCAAGCTCAGGAAGTGCTGGAACGTGGATCAGCTCCTTTCCCGTGCCGCGTACGGAGCTCACCTTATGGCACGGCAGCTCGGCCGCCTGCTTCCCCCCCCTTAACCGGGTCCTGGCTCCTGGACGTCACGTGTGGCTCTGTCCGGCCCGGGCCCGGAACTGGCAGTGGCCTCTGGCACGCACTCGCTGTTTAGTCTGCAAACGGCGTCGTCGTGCCAACGGCTCTTCTCCTGTCTCCGCTCTTGGCAGTTCTCACCCTTACCGGCGTGGGGGGGTCACTTGCACAGATAAACCCTGGCACAAGCCAGTCTTCCAGCAGGGGGGAGGTTTCTTCATGGATGTCTTTGTAAAGCAATGCTGAAGAATGTTTTGTAAAGAATGCTTTTTTTTTGGGGGGGGATATCAGCAGTCTCTTGTGCTCTATTTACTGAAGCATTCTGAATCAGGTGGTGGGGGGGTTGTTCATTTGGATCAGATATTCTTCCGCTACCGGGGTGTCGACCTTCTGTATATGAGTATTACACGGAACAGGTGTTCAGGTGTGTTCCTGGGGGGGGGGGGGGGTGCTGGTGGGCGGACAGGCTGCAGGTGGGCTTGGCATCACGGTGCCCCTCCCCGGCAGTGAGGTACCTCGCGGCCTGAGCGCCCAGTCGAGCCTGGTAAGTGCTCATGCGCCGGATCAGGGCTCTGCGATGGGGATCCCCTGCCTGACGCTCGCTGTCCTGTCTCTGTGTGCTTCTGTGCCGACTCTCCTCCCGGGGCACTAGGCCGCTACACGGAGCTGCAGCTGGAGTTTTCCCAGGCGGTGCGGACCAGCGCCGAGCAGAAGGAGCTGATCCTCAAGCTGGAGCAGGACCTGAGCACTGTGCAGGCCATGTCCTCCCTGCCGCGGCCCGACACTGAGGTGGGCCTCTATGCGCACGAGCACGTCAGCTTTTAAGCTGGAAGAAGCCACATGCACTGACTGTCAGTGCCTGTGTGCTGTGGGACTGATTCAAGTACCTGCCATGTCACAGTACGCAAGTACCTGCCATGTCACAGTACGCAAGTACCTGCCATGTCACAGTTAAATTGTAGTAAAAATGTTCTCAGTGCCGAAAACCCCCAGACGATTTCCCCGTAAGTATAACACATGTTTAGAGATTAAGCTGATTCTGCTTAATATGTTTGAAGAAATGTTTCTCCTGAGACCAAGGTCACCCGAATCTACATGAATGCATTTTTTTTCTGCCATTACAGATATTCCTTTGGCTTAGTTCATTTTAGCTCTCAGAAATTAACAGCATCTGACTTCTGTTTCTGTTTGATGTGGTTTGAAAGTTGAGTTGGTTTGTTAAAAGCTAATTAAGCGCTGTACCTGGGACTCTGGGCCGCTCTGTGGCTGATGTGATGCTTCCTGCAGGGGGCAGACTTTAGCCACCTGGGCCGAATCCCCGAACCCATCAAAGAGGCTACGGCTCTGTTCCCAGGTAAGTCAAGGGGGGGTATGTCCTCCCCGGGCAGCCGACCAATGGGGATGGGGCAGCCGACCAATGGGGATGGGGCCTTCACGGGGTGACCTGGGAGTTTGTGACATGGCTAGCGAAGGTGTGTCGCGTAGCAGCCTTGGGCGCTTAGAGGCACGCTGAGGGCTGGCTGTGCTCTCTGCAGGCGTCGCTGCCCCCCACACCCAGGCGGAACTCCCCCAGGGGCAGATGGACTCCCTACTCTCCATCATATCCAGCCAGAGGGAGCGTTTCCGCGCCCGCAACCAGGAGCTAGAGGCTGTGAGTCACCTAGTCCTCAGACTCGCCCCCACTCTCTGCTTTATACTTACACTGGCCACCAGTCTGTCTGGCTGTGGTCTTGTTAAAGAGTGTTACCGTTCCGTAATTAAGTTGAATGCCCCTGAACCCCCCGCTCTGCAGGAGAGCCGCTCGCTGCAGCAGACCATGCAGGCCCTGCAGAATGAGCTGGACAGCCTGCGTGCGGACAACATCAAACTCTACGAGAAGATCAAGTTCCTGCAGAGCTACCCGGGGCGGGTGCGTGGCGGCTCTCGCTGGCGTCCCGGCACCACATCTGTGGCCTGTGCGTGAAGCTCTCTGTCTCCCCCTGCAGGTCGGAGGCAGTGACGACACCGTGATGCGCTACTCGTCGCAGTACGAGGAGAGACTGGACCCCTTTGCCTCCTTCAGCAAGCGGGTGAGGGCTTCATCTGAACCCATTAGACAGCACAACGACTTAGACACGCCTGCCCTGGTGCCCTTCTCATACATACTTTTATAGTATCCCATGAAAGCATGTCCCCCAAAATGGCCGCCTCTCCCCCGGGAGGCCCCTAGGAGATGGTGCCCGGCTTTGACCTGCTTAGGAACGCCGTGCCCTTTTTCCCCATACAGGAACGCCAGCGCAGGTACCTGAGCCTCAGTCCCTGGGACAAGGCCACCCTCAGCATGGTGAGTGAGGCCCCCTGCTGGAGTCGGCCTGAGTGCCCCCGCCGTGCTCCCTGGGACGTTTCTCACCGTGAGCTCCTTCCCGCAGGGCCGGGTGATCCTCTCCAACAAGGTGGCCAGAACCGTCGCCTTCTTCTACACCATCTTCCTGCACTGCCTGGTCTTCCTGGTCAGTGTCATTGCAGTCTTGTGTTTCAGCGACACCGCAGTCATGTGCCACCCAAAAACACGGGTACGATTCGCACCTGACTGGTTCCGCTCGGCTCTCGTGGGCAGGTGCTGTACAAGACTGCGTGGAGCGAGAGCATCGGCCGGGACTGCAGCGCCTTCTGCGCTAAGAAGTGAGCCGCCGGCCTGCGTCTGTCCGGGGGTCGCGATGCCTGCCGCCCCCCCCCCCATCTAACTTATCTGCTCAGTTCTGCAGAGGACCAGCTTATCCACATGGGTGGGGGGGGGGGGGTGATTGTTTATTGAACACTGGTTATGGATTTTCAAATATTTAATATCTAATAATCACACAGTGATACTGAGTGACCCACAATTAAATTGTTCACTATTTGTAGGTATATTTGCAGTACATGTGCATGGTGTCAAAGTATCCTGCTGTACAAACATCCCCCTTTTGACCGCGTCTATTCTCACGTGATTTGCGTCTTTCTTAAAGGTACTCCGATCATCTGCACCGTTTCCACGAGAATGGGGAGAACGGCGAGATGTGGCAGTAACTTCAGCCCCCCCAGCCAGCGGACGCCGCCGGCCGCTCTCCTGTCTGTGTTGCAGTGATGGTTTTCCCCACTAGGGGGAGCGTGTTGGCATCTCCGTGAAAAGCCCTATGTTTGGTAGTTATTTTGATTGCGAAATCTTAACTTAAATACAGCTTAAACTTAGTCACTTCTTTCCTCTGTCACTGAAACATAGAATTATCTAAACATTTAAGAAATTATAGGAGAAGTACATTTTTTTCCACATAGGATAATCTGTGGGCTTTTTTTGGTTTCTTTATCTTATATGAGATTAGAAGGGAGTGGAAAACAAGCATTTAAACATATTTAATCTGACAAATCATTTATTTCCAGTTATGTATGATTGCTGCAGTGTACCTTTGATTTGGCCAGGATGAAATCTGACTAGGCCGCATACAAATTGGAATTCTGAGTGTGTCTGTGTGTTTTCTGTAACTGGTGTATAAAGCACCAGCCTGTGCAGAAGACAGTGCTAGTAACCTGCTAATCAGACTAACCCTAATGTGGGTTATAGCTGCAGCTTTTCCATTGTATTAGCAGTTTCGATGCAGCAGTCATGTGTCTCTGCGTGTTAGAATAACCTTACCTGCCAGGTGGATCCCCTGCTGATTTATGATATTACCCCCCCCCATCCATGATAAAGTATGAGCATTCGTCTGGTGTCATCCAGTCTCTTTGTGCCCCATGGGAGGTAAGGCCATAATGGAAGGGCCTCAGACCCAACAGCACTTCAGCTGCCCCCTGCTGCCCCCTGCTGCCCCCTGCTGCCCTGGAGGCTCCGGTGTGATGCAGGGCAGTATTTTGATAGGGGCTGAGTTGGGTTGTACCGGATACCCTAGCCTTGGGTGTTCCGTGTGTGTGTGTGTGTGTGTGTGTGTGTGACAGAGAGGAGAGATGAGTAATCCTTATCCAAAGAGCAAGCTAGCCTCCATACGCCTTTTCCCATAGTCCTGTGGGGCATTTCTTTTTGGTAAGCCATGTCAGAGTTTACATTATTCATGAGTCCCTAAAACGACAGGCTCCCTGCTTTTAAACGTCCATCGCTGAGTGACAGGGAGCCGGGCTGCAGCTCCCTGGGACAGGCTCCCCCACACTGCCGCACTCCCATTATTTATGCCCTGGGAGAAGCAGGGCTCCCGGTCCCGTGGGTGTGCAGGGGCTGCCGTGGAAACAGGCCAATGGCTGGGGAGGGTCCAGTCATCCTCACGCAACTCATTCCAAGCCTAAACCTGCCGTCCCATCCAAAGCGCGCACCGCATTTGGCATTCGAGGCTGGACTGAATTACCACGATGTGTCCAGCAGGGGGTGAGAGGTGCTTTTATTATGAGGATCTGAGTTTAATGCCGTGTTCTTGGGGTTTTTTTTTTTTTTTCTTGCCCTTCAAACGGCATGTGCTTCCCATGTGCGTGTGGACCTGGGGGCATTTCCTTATTGGGTTTGAGGGAAGCACTTTGCCCCTCTTTGCAGGGAGCAGAGGATTAGGGAAGAGTCCGTGGGCATTGGGGGGGGGGGGGGACCTTAGCAGAGGGTTGAGTAAAAGTGTTTTGCTGGGTCCAGTCCAAGGTGAGCATGAGTTTGTAGCAGAACTATTAATGTGCTATTGCCAATGTGCCCAAGGGTCCGGGGTACTGCCAGACCCACGGGCCGGAAGGAGGGGTGCTGGTCAGCACTGGGGGTTATTATTAGCATGTGTTTGGTTAAATTCTTAAGGTGTGACACAATCTAATCTTCACATGGTATAATGAAAAATATCTTGGATTGATTATTGCCTAAAATAGCCCAAAATATATTCATATAGTTAAGGTCTTGTTTCAGAGTTGGGCAAAAGAAGGCCCCCAACCATGTTGTACTAATCTTAAAAACCATAGTGATAAAAACCCCCCCCCCCCCAAAAAAAAAAAAATATATATATATATATATATATATACACACACACATACATACACAGATGGATTCAGCTCCTTTGCCTTTCCCTGGGGTGTTTCCATGGAAACTGGATGGCTTGCTGTCATAACGCCCCGCTGGAAGTCCTGTTGAACGGATTTCCTGTGACAGCAGCTGCCTGAGTCACATGACCGTGAGGTCATCGGCAGCCAAAGCCATCCAGCCTGGCAGCGTCTCCATCTCACCATGAGCGCACGGTGAGGCTCCCTCAGAATTCGCGTAGCATCCTTACTTTTGAGATTCCCCAAACCATGCAGCCATCTCTCCCACCAGCACGCTCCCTACCATTGACACGCCCACACTCTCAGGCAACACTTATGGCTGTACCTTTGTACTGCTGGGTATTACAGCTGTGTTACAGACCATATCTTTAACTGCTGCACCCCCTGTTGGCCAAACTGAGAAATGTGGAAACAAGGACTGAAACCACTTGTGATCTGCAGGCTTCTTCAGCTGCTGTCACGTACTGCACACCCTCCCGTGTGTGTGTGTGTGTGTGTGTGTGTGTGTGTGTGTTGGTCTCACTAGTCGCCCTGTGCGTCATGGCTAACAGTGGGTTGCGATGTGACGTCAATGCAGCCGATGGCCAAAGGTGTGCAGCTGGAGGTAAATGGCTGACATTCAGCTTCAAAGCGCTGGCTCAGGAGGGGGGCAAGGAGGTACGTGTCCTGTCAGGACAGTGCCCCCCATCATCCTCATACCTCCTACCACCCCCCCCCCCACACACACACACACAGTTGACTAGAAGAATGTCACTGTGAGCAGCTCTGTTTGTTCTCCAGGTGATGAGAGAGCTGTAGCTTTGAAGGTAGCAGTGGGCAGGGATTATCGTGCAACCAATCACAGCCTTGGCCATCTGGAGACGATCCAATGAGGTAACAGTATGAGGTTCAACCTGGATGTGACTGTCCTGCCAGCCAAGGGCTTCAAAGCCTCATTTCTTACCACCCTATGCCACAGACCTGTTCCATATCTCCAAACTGGTTTGGGCAAAATGGAGAGCCCCCGGCCCATGCATCTAGCTGCAGACTCCTGCACCCCAGATCAGGGCTTAAGTCCTCCCTGTGTTCTCATTATAGGAGCACAGGGCTCCTGTTTTATTCAGGCTAACATCATCCTGACTGGGTCCTAGTCTTTAAGACCATGCATTAATCCACTAACTTCATTATAATTCATTCAGTTATTAATAACCTCTTGGCTCCAGCAGAACCTTTATCATAAGGACCTCAGGTCTATTGATGTGATGCTTTCCCTGCTTGGGGCTCTGCATTTTTACTCGAGTTATTTAATGTTTCATCTCACTCTCACTATAGTAACCTACATATAATCTGATTGATCCCCCCATGACAGCCCAAAGGCATAATCAAATCATCCGATTTTGACTGCGGACATTGCAATCTTGTGTGTAAAAGTTCAAAATTAAAATATGCTCTCACTTAAAATTTGAATGAACAAATAATCTACAGAAAATCAGACATGTTATTTGTGTTGTTGTTATCATCTGCTCTTTGCAGTTTTATTTGTATTAATGCTGTTCACCAAGAAGTTACCCATGGAATAGCACACAATCTGTGCTTTAGAAAGCCTTTAAACACGTCTGCGGACACACCACGCTACTGCACATTTTACCAGTGATCAGTAAAAATAATGCTGAGGTCATTTTGTTCTGTAAAATGACTTCAAGCTGTAGCGGTGCAGTGACAGGGCCCTTCCACATGGCTGCGCAGACATGGCCACGCAGACAGTCTGCGTACGCTCCCCCGCCTACGTGCTGTTTGCACGCAGTGGCTTTTGCCCCCTCGTGCAGTATTTCCCACGATGGCCCAAGCGCCGTGACCTTGTGCGTGTTTGCCTAATCAAATAGTCTGGTAAATCTTAAATTCTTGGCTGTTGGACATTACCTTATATGCAACACAAATATTGCAAACTTTACTGCATCAGTGCAGTGGTGGCCGGATGGATATTCTTAGCTGTCGGAAAGTGCACTGGTCACTGATCAAGTTGTTCGGGTCATTCAGATTCGTACGGGGAAAGTGGGTGATACTGTTTGAAAAAATAATACCTTCAGGAAACGTGTGGGTGATTGCTGACAACTGCCCCAGTGTGCGTGGGGTTGCCGTTTATTTCAATGCACAGTTTGTTTTATACACTTCTGGGAATAATGCTGCATGTGTCTGGCTGAATGCAAATTGCAAAATAATATGTACAGCAATTTGTTTATGAGTGAATGAGATTTAAAAAAATTACATTTTCTGCATAGTCTTTAGACAAAAAAATATATATAATTAAATTGTTTCCAAATAAAATGCATCAGTGTGACCGCAGTTCATAAAAACGCTTAGAAAACATCCTGTAAAAATATCAGGGCCTTTTCTGCAAGGAAGACTTTTGTCTTGCTGATACAGACATCTACAGTGACATCTGGAAAAATATTAGTTGGTACTTAGACTGTCGGACACATGTTTTACAGTTTTGCAGCAGGGCAGAGTGGTCCCCAGACCTCTCCAAATCTGTCCAACATGCAAGCACTAAGTTGCCTTGGTATTGTACCCCTATCCGGGCCTGCGAAAGGCACTATAAAAGATGACACAGTGGGCCTCTCAAATTCCATAGCATGCCTTGTGGTTTCTATATATGCTCCCCAGCAGTTTGGTATGCTGAAGGTAACAACGACCCATTACGCCAACGGCCTTCTGTGCAATGATGATTTTCAAGTGTTGCCCAGTCTCTGAATAAACACACCGAGCATTACCTGCCCCAGGGGCGATGGAGAGGGAGGCAGGGAGCCTGGCGGAATAAGAGTGGGCCTGTTCCTCTCACGTGGACCCACCAGTGCGATGGTTAAGGGACACCATGGGTAGCCGGACTCGTCACGCAAACCAGACGGGATTAAGAAATGCGCTCTTCCTAGTTCCTAAAGATCTCGTCTAGGATTTCTGCTTTAGATTCAAGCAAGTAAGCTTTATTTGAAGTCAGAAGAGTCATTCTGCAAATGACGGGAGCCCTTTCACACCATGCACATTGTTGCGGGGGGTGCCCATTCTCCTGCCAGCAGTTAGAGTTTGATAAGGTGAATAAAATGCGATTCTAGCTTCCGCTCTCTCACAAGGGTGTATTTATTTCTCTTCTCAGAAGTATTTGATACCTAATATGTGCTGTAGTGTCTTACAGGCTACCGCAGATATTTTCGGTTTCGATTAAGCGGCTGCGGTAAGCTTTGATGATACGTTTGCTGCGGAACCGTGGGAGACGCGCATATACACCAAAATTCCATTTGGCTTCCTTTAGCAAAACAGCAAAACACCAAAGGTGGGATTTATTATTACTTTTAATTGTCTTATTCCACAAACGGAGCCCCGAATGAATTAGTCTGTGTTTAACGCAATATATCGAGGGTGACAATATTCAGTAAATAAATATGTCATTAAACTGATTATTTATAAATGTAATGTAAACGATTATTTAAATGATAATTTACACTGATGCATTTTGTCCGTTCCGTCCTTATTTAGGATTTTGGGGAGTTAGGATGTATGCAGCCCCAGGACAGCACAGACAAAACGCGGTTATAAATGAGAGTTTAATCGCCTAGACGAGGTAGATGTGTTGTGACTTAGTTCCAATGTAGCCAATCAGATGTTATGTTTTATTTAGAGCCCGCCCACTGGGTTTGATGGGTGACTTTGACAGATAATGATAATGGTTTACGTGTATCATCTAAAAGGCCATTTAAACAATCATTCAAATAGCAGTTTAAATGATTGTTTAGATTAATAAAATAAACAAATACAGTAAAATGCATTTAAATTACATTTTAATTAGAATTTATATAATTTAAATGCCATGTCTATTTATTGAATATTGTAATAAAACGTCCTCCATTCCTACCATAGCAATGAGTCCAGGAAACTGCATAAAATATCTCTGTTGGTTTAACGGATAGATGCATTACTGGGTGGATGGTTAATATTAACTGCGCTACAGGCTTACTCGAGCTTAAGTCGAAGGCCTGCTTGACAGTTGTAGTGAAGCTTGCGAAACCGCAGTATTAAAAGCCCACTTATTTTCAGAAGTGACAGTTATATAATGTTTACCACAAAGTTTTGAAAATTAGATGCAGCCCCGTGGTTAAGAGTAGCACGCAACTTAGGTTAGGTCGAAGACTTTGTGAATATTTAACATTTTAAAGGAGGAGAAGTCGTGCGTCAGTAATTGCAGCATTTCCGTGGGAAATGCCGCTTCCTTTCCAGATGGATCTGGCGAGCAGAAGGAGCTTCGAGGTTTGTGAAGCAATACAAACACGAAGCGAACGTGAGTTTATAATCCTTAGTGGCAGATCGGTGCATGACTGTGCTAAAGTCTGCTTCGGTAAAGGAAGAAGGAGAGGATCCCCCCCCCCCAAGTGCTCCTCTAACACAGGATTACTACGGGACGCTTTGCACCCGTTTGCAGCACCGTTTTGTATAGCAGTCTTTAGCCTGGGAAGCTGTCAGATGCGCGCATGGCTGGCGACTGGGAAAATGTGCGCGGCTCCTTTAAGCGCAAACGCGCACTAAACAGATGACAGTGACAGACCCCCCCCCCCCCCCCCCCCCCCCCCCCAGGCGCAAAACACACCCCCCCCCCCCAAAAAAAAAAAAAAAAATATATATATATATATATATATATATAGACCCTACATACATATATAAAAAACACTTGCGGCAGATTTGACGTCCACAAACGTGATGGGGGGTACTTAGTGCTTTGGGTATAGAATAGATAAGGATACGAAACCTAAGGCTTAAGCCACACATCTTAAGCTTTTTTTCATTCATCTAAAGCGTCCATTTATTTTAATGCCGGTGTTAATTTCCAAAGAGCGCAGCCGCCAGTCAGTAAGAGCGCAGGATCCGTGAGGGTCCAGCCGAGTTCATGCACTCAGACCCAGAACCTGTATCCCTCTCTCCCTGTCATGCATAAAGGAGAATAAAAGCAGCGTTCCCAGATGCACCTGCATCATCTCCGAGAAACGCGCTGCCTGCAGAAAGAGCCCTGAATATTACATAATCCCCCAAGCCGCGCTGCATCCATCAAGTCCCAAATACCGACACGCATCTCGATAAAAATACACGATTAACATCACGATCTCATGGCCTGACTAATAGGAATAAAAGGCATGTGTCCATAAGCACCGGGAGGCACTGGGCAGAGGGCGCGGAGGCTGCGCTGCGGCTCCAGGACCCCGACTCACCTGCGCCGAGCTGCGAGCCGAAGGCGAAAGCCGGGCTGATAAACGACGGGCAGAGGAGCATGGCGAATAACGCGGCGGACATCCTCCTCTTCGGGCAGCTTGCGGAGTGGAGTGAGAAAGCCCCTAATCGGAGGGGGGAAAGCGGAAGGCGCGGCGGCTCAGGCGTGCCATCCCTCCCCGCGGGTCGCGGGGGCTCCCGGCGCCGCTGTCCCCTTGCCGTCACGTTCGCGTCGCATCAGCCTGGATGGCATTGAGGATCTGGGCGAGCTGGGTGCCGCTGTGATGCCGGTACGGTACTCAGACTGCCACCCCCTGTCTCTGCAGCAAAGCCCGGACAGCAGCGCTACCCCATGCGTCTGACAGCCCAGCTAGCGGAAACCTACCGGCAAACAGGACTGGAGAGAGAGGCGCACGTTTGCCGGCATCGGAATAGATTTACAAACACGCCTGTATGTCTTTTCTGTGATTAGTTTGGAGGATCAGCTTGCGGTGGGGAGCTGTTCGGTCCTGACAGCGCCATCTTCCTCTCCGACTGCTCCCACTATAAACCCTCACACCCCCAGTCTGCGCTCCGCAAAGCGCCCTTACTGGAGTGGGTGGGTGGGTGGATGGATGGATGGATGTATGGGTACGGCGGGGGTCTACAATGCGGGGGGGGGGGTCACCGGCAAAGACCCCGCTGATTCCCGCATATATTAAAAAGAATCACGCAATCTCCGCATGTATTAAAAAGAATCACGCAATCTCACGAAAAGATAAGAAAATCTAGATCGCAGTCTAGATTGATTACATATTGGGCTCACGGCGAAGGATCTCCCAGAGTACATCTCCCAAAAATCGCCCGACACAACAAATAAACCCGCTGTAGGGAAATTTGGGTCTGCGCCTTATTACAGCCGTTTACTGGCGCTGTGGATGAGAATATTAAGTAGAATGGTAGTTAATGGGAGTTATTGCTTTCTCGGCCAGTGCTATATATTAAAACTAAATAGCATTGATTTAAACCATATCCTTTACATTATGGCAGATCATAGGTAAGCTGAGGGCGATGCGCTCCTGCGACCGCAGCCGGCCGGACAGTGTTAGGTAAGGTGGGGGGGCATCTTAGCTGAACTACACGTGTGAGCGGTGAGGAGCCCCAGGCCAGTGACTCGGGGGCTGGCGGTGCGGTGCGGGTCTCCCTCCAGTGAAGCCTGACCACTGATTGGCTGCAGTGTTCTTGGAGCAAACTGTTGTCTTCCTGCTGAGAAAATGTGTCCAAAAGTATAAGATGCCTGTGACAATTTAGGTTGCAAAACGTTTTAAACTATACTCAAAGGAGAAGGTAGAGGAATTCAAGGTGCCTGTTGGAAAATCTTCCTGGGAATACAAATGCAGATTGCCCTGTAAGTGTGGGAGATGGTTACCCTTTCCAGAAGGAATTGGGCAATGGGCAAGACTTTTGGCATTTTTACTTTTTTTATTGCATTCACAGATTTTTATAAAACTGAGGCTATCCAAATGAGGACCTGAAAAGATGTCCCCAAAAGTAGGGAAATTTCAGGTTTTACTACACTTCGGGGACACTTTGGTCCTCAAATGTGATCTATGAAAAGCCACTCACACACACACGCACACGCACACAGATTTACAAAGAGTTTCTCACACCGCCAATCAAGGCTAGATTAGGTGCATTAGCTGTGTCCTCAGCTATTCCCAGCAGCCCCGGCTTTTATGTGCTTTCCTAATGTTGCTGGATGAGGTTTCTGGGTCAGAGTGTCAGGGTGGAATCGGCAGGAGGTTACATGGGATGGGGGGGTGGAGGGACAGTTGCAGGCCCAAAGCCAGAGTCTGTCTGCCCCCAGTAAATGCTGGACCATCAGCACCAGGCAGGTGGGCTCAGCGGCCAGCCTGCTCCAATTACAGCACTCAAGGGCAGGGTTAGCATCCTCTCTCTAGACAGATGAACTCCAGAGCGGGCGTGACCCAGCAGTCACCGGTCCCAGTAGATTTTTTGTAAGGTCCCATAATTACTTTAATGTGTAATTAGTGTGGTGGAAACATAAATCACAAAGGCAGTGGCCTAGAGAGAAAACACAATACTGAGCCCAGATAAACACACACACATGCCACTACTGAGGCTGCACTTACAAGCACATGAACAGCACATGTGTAAATGGCACACACCGAACATGCAAAGACAGAGCTTACACACAGAGACATATACACACATGCACATATAAGCCTACATGAAAACAACACGAAAACATGACTGCAAAAACACGTGGATGCATTAAAAAATGCACGTAAACACAAACGCGCACACACACGAGCACGTTTCTAAACGCGAACGCTAATATGTGCTGACGTAGACACGCCGGTGGGCCGGTGGGCCGGTCTGTAGGCCAGCACAGGCAGCCCTAAAGCTTAGCAGCTTGCTCTCCAGATCGCACCCTAACCCTAACCCCAGCCAAATGCCGGCGGTCCCTCCTGAGCCAAAGATCCCTGTGAGACTTTGAATCAAATGGGACGTCATAACTTTTAAACGACGGCTTAGACTGCAGAGTGAGGAACACAGCCAAAAATAGCTCTGCTGCCAAACATTTAGGCTCGAATAGATTAATGCAGTAGAATAACGACAGTGCAGAGAGAGGGTAGTTATGGGGTCAGGCTGGTTTACTTGTCAGGTGACAGAGGTGACCGCCCAGGGTGCTACCTTCTGAGGGGGTGCCGAATGAGCGAGACATTTTCACTTTGTCTCAGACAGGGGGTGCTGGCGGGAAGCTTGCCTAGGGCCCCACTGGGGCTTTGATTGGTGCTGCTTGGTGTAAACTGTGATGTGCTGACAGCCATCGGAGCCAAATGGCTGATGTGAAGTTCTGCTGCGATCCGGTCTGTCATTTGGCAGCAAAGGGGAATAGAGCCATGGGGGTGATAAATCCGGATATGAAAGCAATTTGCTTATCTTAGCTAACGTGGTATCACAGAAATGCTCCTCTTCGTGATCACAGCTGCAGGTTAAAAGTTAATTATCTTAACAGGCATGGTAAATGCTAATCTTCATTAGGGCTAGCCTGACCACTGGCCAGCTTATAAATATAACTCAATTAACCTTTTACTGCGAGTGAAAGATTAAGTAAATTACTGGCAAGTGAGTGCACTGACACAGAGATCATCTGCGAATTCCCCAAGCCGCCCCCTGGTGGCCAGAAGGAGCAGTGCAGTATTGAACGGCAGCAGGGATTATTATCAACCACAAATCTTCAGGTGACGGCGAATGTGAGCTTTTTCAGTGACAACGACTGGACAAATTTGGTGGTATGTGTGACTGGGATGTCCAGCCATGGAATCTTGTCACCAGTGTCCTGCACATTTTACAGGAAACATTTTTGCTAGCACCCAATCGTGATGAAGCCACAATTATTAACTTTATTAGAACCCTTAAGGTTGAGGGAAACCTGCAGTCCCTAGCACACCAAAATCGCATTCCCTGTGTCTGTGCTGCTGAGATTAGAGGGTTTTGCTCTGCAGGAGGTCTGGTGTATCAGCCTTTCTCTGAGATAACAGGAATCAAAGCTCAGCAGGACTCCGGGTAGGAGAGGTCCGTGATGCCCTCACACACACATGCACATACACCTGCACTCTCACACACGTGCAAACACACACCCGCACTCACATACACGTGCAAACACACACCCGCACTCACATACACGTGCAAACACACCCGCACTCACACACACAAGCAAACACATGTACACACACATGCACACACACACCTGCACTCTCACACACATGCACACATGCGCAAACTCCTTTGGTCCCCACAAGTATAGCGAAACCTATACACCTGCACATGTGCAAAGACACATTCATGCACACACAAATGCGAACACATGCACACACGCAAGCACACACACCCGCACTCACTCATATGCAAACACATGCACATACGCAAACACACACAAGCACATATGCGCAAACTCATCTGGTCCCCACAAGCTTATGCAAAAAGCTATACACCTGTACAAGTGCAAACACACACACACGCAAACACACACACCCACACTCACGCACACATGCACAGACACCCACACACACACACACACATGCACCCCACACCCCCACATATGCAAACACATGCACACTCGCCACATGCAAACACACACACTTGAACACACGCCAACACACACCGCCGCCCCCATCTGAGAAAAAGTTAGATCAGCTTGCTAAGTGGGCAACCCCCAGAAGAGGGAGCCCTAGGAAGCTGTCCATGTCACCTGATGGGTTGACTGTCATTGGCTGTAAGTCACTCCTCCCACTTACCACCTCCAATGCTGAGCCTCTTCTGGTAGTATCTCTTTCTGCCCCCTCTACTTGTTTTCTTTATCACATAATTTGTGGATGGGTAGATGGCCAACTGGATTACCACCTCAACAGCCAATCAGCATGCAGAAGCACCCCCTACAGGGCAGCCAGGGGAGAGCAGCTCAGAAACTCGGACAAGTGGAGCATAGTTTTTTGGGTGGGTGGGTGGTACGCAGGTGTGGATCAGAGGTATGGCTGCTCTCTTCTGAAGGTTCCAAGGCCAGATAAACGGTCTGTTAAAGATCCCCAAAGAAACTCTAAGCTTGGCTCCATGCCTCACTTCATAGGGATCCATTCATTGTGGGCCCCCTCCGGAAAGTTCCCCAACAAAGGGTGTCGTGGTGTGAGGAAGAACAGCCAGTGCTGGGGGCCTCTCAGAGAGCCCAGAGCTCTCCGGCCCTCTTGTGTAATCCATCTGCATGGTGATAAATATTTCAGAAAGCAGTAACAACCAAAATGGTAGCCGTGGAGCGAATGTTTTCTGCAATAGTACTTCATAAATATAACAAGGCTCGCTCCCAAATGTAACTAAATCGACTGCCCTGATTCTGCATTCACTACATCTGCTTGTCTCGCTCTCGGGGCAGAGCGCCACTGCGGTCCATTAAAGGGCCCAGGGATCAGGTAATGAAGCGGTCAGATTTCCCAAATTAAGGACCCAGTTAGTATTGGATATCAAATAATTTCTCTGCCATAAGCCCCTCCCATTTGGGCATGTTTTCTGGCACCAGGCTCTGACATCTACCCCTCAACACTGCCGCTGACTGTTTCCAGCAGGATGTGAATGTCACCCCCCTAAAATATGACATTATGTATATGCTTTGCAGCTGTTTTTATCTTGCAGTTTTGCAAGCCAGCAGATTTCTGGGAATAATTGCAGGGAAATGTTTTCCCCCCGGGGGCGACAGTCACTCCCACTGGTGGGGTCTGAATCCAACCTAACCTTTTGCTCAAAGATACACTCCACAAGTTCAGGATGGATTAATAGATTGATACCCACATGAGGCTGATGGACAGTCCCGCAGACAGATCTATGGCCGCGTGAGTGGCCTGCAGACGAGTCCCACTGGGTCCCACTCCACTGCGGTGGCTGAAGGTCTGGCCAGGAGATGGAGAAGCCCAGGAAATTAAACGCCTAGACGCTAATTGCTGGCAGTTTAATGGCGGGAGGGGTTGACAGGTGTGGCGTGCTGAAAGAGCACCCCCCCCCCGCCCCCCGTCAGCAGGGGGTATAAAGTTTGGCCAGCCAGCGAAGGGGGGGGGGCACTCACCACTCACAGGCAGAAGGAGTCTGAAGCAGGAGAGACAGCGAGGAGCACGGGTGAGCCACTCCGCACGGGTACCAGTGATGGGGTGCGGCCAGTCGGGGCCGGGGTGGCCCAGGCGGAGGTCTTATCTGACTGCCGCGGGGGAGCCTGTGTGTGATGCCCACCAAGGAAAATCGTCAGCTGTGGGGGTGTTGTCTGGCACCACCTGGGGAGGAAACTATTTCAAATCATGGCATAAGCTATGATAAGATTATTTCAGGATTTAAACCATAGAGCCTGTGGGGAAAGATTTTTAAGGACAGCTGGTGAGGTTGAGCTCATCTCCCAGGTAGGGCTGCTGATTTTACACACACCCGGACTGTAGTTGTAGTGATGACGAAACTGACTCATTCCTTGAACCGGAGCTTGAATTAGAAACTGGTTTATGTGATGTTTTTGTTTAGCTGACCTTCTTGACAAAGGGACACAGGGACAAACCCCCATCGCCAAGGTCCAACGAGTGAAAACCAGCTCATCGAGTGACCCCCATGAATGGAATCTACATTCCAAGCCAGTCCCGAACTTTGGGCACCTTAAGCCCGGGTCAGCCTTTGGGTTACATCTTCATTAGCGAATGGTTAGACAAACCAACAGCGCCCCCTGAAAGATACTCCTTCAGGGACTAACAAAAGATCAAATATGCCCCACTGGGGACAGGCAAGAAGTCAGACTACATTCCGTTGGGTCAAAGTTCCAATGACCATTCAAAGAGGAGAACATTCTGAGAAGGATAACGAAACACAATAGTATCTGAGACAAGTGCTGCCACTGGGGAATGTCTTTGTACTGTACATGTGCATTACGCCTGTCTGCAGAACGTTTTCTATCAGGGCATTTGGAGTCTTATCAGCAGACCTCACATAGCCACTGAGGTGTGAACTTTTATTCACTCACCGCGTCACTCGTCAGCTGCAGTGCCTTGGAAAAGTATTTAATGTGACGGACCAACACAAAGTAGCGCAGAATTGTGAAGTGGAAAGAAAATGATACATGGTTTTCAAAAATGTTTACAAATTAAAATCTGAAAAGTCTGGCATGCATTTGTATCCAGCCCCCCTCAGTCAGTACTTAGTAGAGCCACCTTTTGCACCAATTACAGCTGCAAGTCTTTTGGGGTATGTCTCTACCGGCTTTGCACATCTAGAGACTTAAATTTTTGCCCATTCTTCTTTGCAAAATAGAGCAAGTTCAGTCAGATTGGATGGAGAGTGTCTGTGAACAGCAATTTTCAAGTCTTGCCACAGATGCTCAATGGGAATGAGGTCTGAACTTTGGGCCATTCTAACACATAGATATGCTTTGATCTAAACCATTCCATTGTAGCTCTGGCTGTATGTTTAGCGTTGTTGCGCAAGTCTTTTGCAGCCTCTAACAGGTTTTCTTCCAGGATTGCCCTGTATTTAGCTCCATCCATCTTCCCATCAACTCTGACCAGCTTCCCTGTCCCAAGGCACGATGCTGCCCCCAGCATGTCTCACAGGGGGGATGTGTGCTCAGGGTGAGGAGCAGTGTTGCATTTAGGCCGATGGATTGAACAGTGCTCCGTGTGATGTTCAAAGCTTGGGATATTTCTTTATAACCTATCCCTGCTTTAAACTACTCCACAACTTTATCCCTGACCTGTCTGGTGTGTTCCTTGGTCTTGATGATGCTGCTTGTTCACTATTGTTCAAGGGGTATGAATACTTTTTCAAGGCCCTGTACCCGGTAACAGCCCGCATCGCCCCGTCGCGGGGCGCGGGCGGCCATGGCGGACGGCCCGTACCCGCTAACAGCCCGCATCGCCCCGTCGCAGGGCGCGGGCGGCCATGGCGGACGGCCCGTACCCACTAACAGTCTGCATCGCCCCGTCGCGGGGTGCGGGCGGCCATGGCGGACGGCCCGTACCCGCTAACAGTCTGCATCGCCCCGTGACAGGGCGCGGGCGGCCATGGCTGACGACTTCAGCTCCCAGATGAAGAAGGTGGCCCTGGTGTTGGGAGCCTCACTGAGCGACCAGGACGTCGAGCGCATTCCCAGGGAGATGCGGCTTCAAGGTGAAGGACAGGGCTGGGAGGAGAGGCGAGACAGTGCAGAAACGGAGCTGCGGAAATCAGCCATGGGCCAAAGGGCACAGAGATGCAGAGAAGCAATTTAGTGGTAATGGTGGATGGTCCACTGCAGGAGTTCTCCTTTTTATTCAAAGGATGACCTGTGATCAGGAAAGCACGTCTGCCCCCCTACACAGCTTACGATATTGTTTACTATATATGCATTCTGCAAACCAATGTAATTTCTCTTTATCATGACGGAAACAAGGTTTCACTCCCTCACCTTAGCACATTGCTCTCAAAAAAAGGTGAATGATTATGAATAAAAAAGGATCTAAATCTAAAACCTATTTGGTAAATAGCTCTAAAATCAGAAGCCTGACAACCATTAAAAGTGTGCATAATAACTGAAAATATCCTCATTTGAAGGTAGTAGGCTTCAACAAATTACAGCAAATACTGCTAATTACCATATTTCGCCTTTCCCATCCATTAGCTTCCCAGTGAGATACCACTGACTGACTGGTTTGTAGCTGCGAATGCTGGGATTCTGCAGACCATCACATCATTTTAACACACAATGAAAGTATATCAGTATAAATGGTATTGTGTCATCCTATATCTAGCTCTGGAAATATATTGATAGTAATTCTTGCAACACTTTTCTAATTAATTGTGTGGCCGCAGGTTGAGAACCACTGGTCTACTGAGTGATTCAGGGGCAGCTGAAGTATGGGGGGGGGGGTGTTCTACAGAATCTGGAGATGATTATTGGGAGGGGGGGGGGCTGAGGAAGTATTGAGGTAGTATTGACCAGCTCCACGTCCATCCAGGGAACTTCAACTACAGCTTATTCTTGGAGTACATGCGACAGTTCAAGACCTCGGAGGAGAAGGAGGCGATGATGAAGAAGGCCTTCCAGACTCTGGACAAAGATGGCAGCGGCTACATCGAGTGGAACGAGATCAAGTAGGAATTCAGGGGCACCTGGGGAGAGAAGGGAGAGGAATGGTGGCAGGTTCTTCACAAGCTCCTAAAAGCTAGACGGTTTGGGTAAAGCGATGCTCCGGCCCGGTCGCCCCATCATCCAATCCCTCTTCTCTCTGCTCGCCTTTCCTGCCACCAGGTACATCCTGTCCACCATTCCCAGCTCGGTGCCCTTGGCACCACTGTCAGACGATGAAGCAGAAGCGATCATGCAGGTTGCAGATGTCGATGACGACGGCCGAATCAACTTCAAGGGTGAGCGGCATGTGGAAAGTCGCACGTCTGTGATGTGGCCACCATCCAGCAGGTCCAGCGCACGTGCTCCCAGTTACTCATGCAGCCAAACCAGGAAAGCTTTTTTGATATGGTCCCAAAATTGAGAATTTGTTCCTAAAACCGAGTACAGTGCTCCACCTGGTGGCTAATAATGCATTAGATTGGAAGGGCCATCTTAAGAAAATCAGTTATCCCTGTCTGTGCCCTTAGGCTCCCCATAGTCTTATAAAATAGCCAGCAGGGGGCACTGTGCATGACACAGCCAAACCTGTATAGTTCTCTATGGGGGGGATGTTTGCAGTGTGACCTGAGCCTAGCCTGCTTGGCACCTGCCGATCGCCACTTAGCAGCCATGTGGTATCAGGTGAACACAGTAGCTGGAGATGATGGTGGCCTAGTGGTATGAGGCTCCGGTTATGGACCAAAAGGTCGCGGTTCAATTCCCCAGTAAGTCCCTGAGCAAAACCCTTAGCCCCAAGTTAAGCTCCTCTGTAAGTCACTCTGGATAAGGGTATCAGCTAAATGCTGTAAATGTAGATGCTGTAAACGTCGCCTCTGAGGCTCTGTCACATCCTGACTTCTCTCTCAGAGTTCTGTGAGATGGTCACACTGGAGAAAAAGCCAAGGAAATGAACCACAGACCGAGGAGGTGGACTGCTACAAAGATGGGGGGTGGGTACAGCCAGACACTTTGGGGACTTGGAACAAGGCCTGTAATTTTAACCAAGTGATCCTTCAATGTGTGGTTTTGCACACCATACCAATCTCTTACAAATATTAGAGATAAGAGACTCGTTTGTTTGCTTTTTTTTTTTTAAGTCTCATTTAAATGGCATGTTACCCCATACCTTTACTTACACCAAGCAGGATATACACACACACCTCAGGGGCCTGGTTCAGAATTGTTTTTCTTTTTTTTGTTTTCAGGCTACATAAAATTGAATTGATTAGACTTGAGAATAAAATGTTGACTTTTATTAAAAACAACTGCCACCTCCCATACATAACACAACCACATCCAAAAACACCAGTTATGTAGAAATGCATTTTGATTTTGTGCATTAACCTGTCAATAAAATCTATTCTTAAGTGGATTCACCATCGACGACTGAGCGGAAAGTCCCTTTTGAAAGCCAAAGGTCACCTGGTACACCCACCACGCCACACGGCCCTCTGTATGTGCAGTGCGGTTATGTCAGTCGCGGGACTGTGTGGCGGCCACAGACTCCGCCCTCACAGTACCCCGCCCTCACAGTACCCCGCCCTCACAGTACCGGCCCATTGGCTGTTCCGCAGGAAACAGGAACATCACAGAGGAAAATTTAAGGGGCACTTGTGTGTGTTTCCTGTCAGTTCCCAAGTAATACATTAAAAAAATATTTTAAAAATCATATTTACATAGAATGTAAATACATACATTTTGCAGTTCCTTCATTGTTTTGCAGACATAAGTCATGGGCACAATTTGGCAGAAAAACCAGCCCTGTTTCCCAGTTATAGAAAATAAGAGAAGGGAAAGCCCTTGTGGTGGACATGCATAGCCTGACTTTCACACGTTACCATCCGAGGCCAGGACGGATTGCATAATCACAGTGAAACACAGACAGAATTGGACACGATTCACAAGCAGCTTCAATACAAACAGAGGAATAAAATAAATATTTAACATGTACATACGGAAGAGGGAAGGTGACAGAACGCTGACAGTCATGTGTTTCCTGCAAAGACCCAACAGTTCCGGCAGGAGCAGAAGGGCAGGATTTGATGCCGTGGGGGGTTATGGGGGGTTATGCGGGGTTAGGGGGGCTGGACGCTGGGGGCCGCATGTAGAGGTTGATGAGGCCGGCCCCATGGAGCTCCTGCCAGAGTCGCATCTCCATGCGCATGTCGTGGTTGATGTAGAAGTGGACACGCCGGTACACCTTGTCATAGTAGTGGTCAGAGTAATTGGCGTAGTCCGGCGTCATGAAGCCATAGGCATCCACCTGCAGGGGGCAGTGTGTCACTGGTGTCACATGGTGTCACAAGGGGGCACCTCGCAAGCGTCAACATGCCATCCTAAGAACCGGGCAGCTTAGCGGACATCTCCATCCAGGGAATGTGGAGCCAGAAGGTCTCCTGTGGTGTCCCCCCCACCCCCCGATCTCGCTAACGTACTAAGGGTTCCATCATGACCTTTCTCCCCCCGACCTTAGACCCCTCGAACCTGGTCACAGGTATGCAGTGCAGCCAGAAGCATGACAGCGCCGGTGGATGGCCGGTAAATGTTCCTGAACTTGGAATTCAAGGCCGACGAGCGCAGGAACCTGTGGAGTTCGAAATGCAAATATAATCAAAACGGAGAACTAAATCAACAGGGGCCACCGTGGCGGAACTGGGTATGAGAGCAGACAGTCACGCATAAATGTGTGTGGCCACTATTTGCTTTCCAAACAGACTGGGGAAGCAGGTGTCTGATGGCGTGACAAACACTTCCTCCACCTCCCTCTACACTTCTGTTAGTTCAGGGGGAGCTGGGCACCTGTAAGCCTGTAAGCCTCCGTGTGTGAGCTGCATATGGCCCGCAGACACCTCTGAGAAGGGGAAGCTCACCTGTTTCTCAGGTACCGGATAAAGTCGGGATGATAGATCTTGAAGTTCTTCACTGTGACGTTATCTCCAAAGTATTTTGGCGGCCTGGCATGAAAAGTAAAGGAGACCAATCAGGAGTCACTCAGATGAAGGGAGGCCAATCAGAAGCCGGTGCTGGTTCTCGCTTGGTGCCTTTTGAGAACCGGTTTAACTAAAAAAAAGAAAATGGACCGGGAATGCTATGCAGGTGGAAGTGATAGAAAGTAAGGGTTCATATGCATTCTGCTTTTGGGATTTACATCTCTTTTGAATTTTAAGTTTTTATAAACTGCCGAATTGAAAAAAGTTTGCAGAGTGACTCATGGCGCTCTGTCTCTATCGCCTGTATCCGCTTTGGTCCCTTTGAAGGTCCCCCTCCTGTGTGCTGCTACAGCGCTGTCCTTATAAGGACCGCACAAAAAGAGAGTCATTAAAAACGGAACTTTGCCGTCTGCCTCGTGATCTCCTCGCCACAGTACTTTATTTATTCAACCTGCGACATGGCGATATTAGACAAAACTATACTGGTTATGGATAGAATTTTCTGGGTATGCAGGAGGTTTGGATGTGGCAAGGGTGCCGGCATGGAACCAGGAGGGGCCAGACAGAAGTCTCTGGGGCGGTGCGAGCTGGATGACCCCCTCAGCAGGGCTGCAGCATAGCCAGCCAAAGCTCCACAAGCAGACCACAAGCTCCACAAGACCCGGAAGCTTCCGTGTCACCGGCTCCAATCTCAGGCACATTCACCACCACCCCCCACCCCCCCCACTCACGCTTTGCCGCGCTCTGGGCCTCGGATGATGGGCGTTTGCATCGCCGCGGCCTTCAGGAGGAGGTAATCCCGGTCGTGGTCTGGCAGGAACACATACTTGGTCTCCTAGGAAATGGGAGTTTGGGGGGGAGCAGTTGGGGTCAAAGGAGAAGAAATGGCCAGTACAGAAAAATTTCTGATCTGCACCCAGCAACTCCTTTTATGATTGGTATGATTGGTATGATTGGCATGATGGGTATGACTGGCATGATGGGTATGACTGGCATGCTTCTGCCACCACCCCCACATCCTGCCCTCTGCACGGTCTTCCCACAGACTGACTCCTTTACAGCTCGGCACTCCTGACTGCACCTTGTTCGCTCCTCATTCCTTTCACCCCAAGGGTGACCGCAAGAAGCCCACCTCAGATTGGGGAGGTCCCCGAAAGCCATGCTTGGCGTATGCACGCATCGAGTTCCTCATGGTGTTGGTGGAGAAGGTGTAGAGGGAGGTACGTGAGCCCACGTCATCCTCGAAGCCATGGATCACAGCCCCATTGGTCCTGGAACAGACACACAGAGAATGTTAGCGCCCTTCCTGGGTGTGCTGGCCAAATAAGTCATACTTTAAGGCGGTCACAAAATGATTTACAGAGCAGGTTTATAAAAGTGTAAAAGGCCATTTTCACTGATCGATTGTGAAAAAACAACTCTGCCCCCAAGTTGGTGAAAATCTTTCGAGGGGGATCACCCTCCCCCCACAGAATCGGTTGTTTTGTGGGACGTGGTCTGATAAGTTTGTGAACTCTTCCTTTCAGGGTGCCAGACAATTATGAAGAATTTCTTCAGGCACGCAGGCAAAAATCATTTAACCAGCCAGGCCAGCTTAAAAAAAATATATAATCTGTTTCATATGATGTGAGGATAATCACATTTATCAGCCCCTGCACCACATAAACATTCCTCTAGTTAAAAAAAAAGTTGTGAGGGCTTTGAGTGGCAGTCTGCCAGAAACCTCAGCAATTCTTAAAATTAAAATTCCATCTCACGTTGTCTTTCTTCAATGCTCCCAAAAACATAAATGGATAAATGGTCTCTTAAGTCTCTGAATGCCTTACTCAGCAACCTTTAGTGGAGAAAAACTAGAAACCCAGAATCCAAATTATCAACACTACAAAACAAAACATCTCAAAGTAGATTAGAAGCTCCCAACTTCCTTCAGTACTGTTTAGGAAAGCAGGTACAGTATCTTGGACCATACAGCACTAGGACAATCTTGACAACTTGGCAGAAAAGTTAGGTTATAAATTCATCATGAAAGTCTTGTAAATAGCTCCTAGGTGTCCCAACCCAGACCTCTGGCTTCATAATTCCCCCGCTCACTTTCTCACTCGGCTATAAAATGCAATTGTTCACCTTCATCTGCTTTTCTGAAATAGCCGCTTCGTAACATTCTATGAATTACGGCAGAAGAATGGAGCTGGGAGATGCCAGTTTCTCCACTACAATCAACTTAAATCCAAGATCAACATAAGCAATAACGCCCTTTAACCTAACCTCAATATAAAATTACAAACAAACAAATCAACTTCAAGAGTTTCTGACTCAACAGGCAAGCACTGCACGGCTTTGTATGTAAACTCAACTCAATGAAGGCCTTGCATAACCGATACTTAATTGATTAAAGACTGTGTGAAATGGTAGAATTTAATCATTTCTCGATCAATTTGAATAACAAGACTGTCGTGTTATTCAACTGCTCAATATGCAACTAGTTCTATCAGTTACCAGCATAGAACAAATAGCAATGCTGATAATGCAGTGACTGTACATGCCTGACTAGGGGAGGGAATCAAAACCCGGTTCCAATTTAGAACCGGTTTTAATTGTTACGAAGCATCGGAATGCGCACCTCCGATGTTACCGATTCCTCTAACGATTCTCCCGCACTTTCCCGCGTCACACGAGATAACATCACACGTCACAGAATCATGCGCACCTCCGATGTTACAGATTCCTCTAGCGATTCTCCCGCACTTTCCCGCGTCACGCGAGATAACATCACACGTCACAGAATCATGCGCACCTCCGATGTTACAGATTCCTCTAGCGATTCTCCCGCACTTTC
>JAODKM010000035.1:4259764-4273164 GCA_026780845.1 Petrocephalus sullivani | reverse complement strand
TCAGTAGGCCAGGCCATGTGATGTGGCTATGACTCTGTTTGTGTTTGTCAGTAGGCCAGGCCATGTGATGTGGCTATCACACTGTTTGTGTTTATGTCAGGACAGGCCATGAGATGTGGCTATCACTCTGTTTGTGTTTGTCAGTAGGCCAGGCCATGAGATGTGGCTATCACTCTGTTTGTGTTTGTCAGTAGGCCAGGCCATGTGATGTGGCTATCACACTGTTTGTGTTTATGTCAGGACAGGCCATGAGATGTGGCTATCACTCTGTTTGTGTTTGTCAGTTGGCCAGGCTATGTGATGTGGCTATCACTCTGTTTGGAGGCGGTACTTTTGCCACAGAATGTATAATGTTTTTTTTAATCTGTCCCTTTTGTATTTTTCACCAAAATACAAGCAGCTGAACTTAAATTATGGACATTTGATTAAATGCGTTTTTTTGCTATGATGGAAAGTGTCCATATTATGAGGGTGACTTACTGGTTGCCATGGTATCAGAGGAAGTTGCCTCAGTCCGTCCCACGTTCCACCCATGTGACCCTGGCCTCTTGGCCCTGTCTGTATGCCCCCCCCTTAGCACGAGGGCCCCGTCTGCACTGTGTTTCCCCCTAATGCAAGCCAGAGACACGAGCAATCTCATTACTGTGGCACTTATGCGCTTTTGGAAGCTTCGGTTTAATTGTATGTATTATGCAAATGTGTGGTATTTGGGGGCGTTTGAAGTTGCCTGTCTGACGTAAGGCACTAACCAGCGCTGGATGGATTTCGCCTTTTAACAGGATTTCTGTAGTTACAGTCATGACACTCTCATGACGTTATATCGTGGCATTCGCGGAGTTAATGAAGATGCATGAAACGCTGACGATAAAGCCTCGTTAAGGTTCTTGCAATTAACAGGGGGTGTGCTGGCTAGGGTTCTGTATTCAGGGGGCTGGAGACGGAGAGTCATATTGGCAGGCTGTATCGTGAGCGCCCCCTAAAGGGCTTTGCAGGTTGACGTATTCGGGGCCCCCGCAGTGTGTAAAGTGATCCACTTGGCAGGACTAGCCCTGTGCCGTCTCCCCTCCCAGCGAGGACACATTCGCAGCAAAGGCCCCCGGTGCTGAAACTTCATGTCATTGCAGTTTTCTATGGCGGCGTCGTTTGCTGTGCAATTAGCTGGTGGTTCAGTCTTCTGGCCACAGAGGTAATTTGCAAATGCTACTCGCATGTTGTATCCTCCCCAGCTGCAAGGCCGCACACTGGAGACTTTGAGGGAGAGATGATTACACATTAGTAATATCTTGCTTATAGTTTCTTTATTTGTAGAGGGATTTGTAGATCGGAATTCGCAGCGTTGGATGCCGCTGTCTGCTTTGCGGGTACGTGTCGGGTGCGTGTAGCTGGCGACCGCCTTTGCCGGTGAGGATGACGGCTGGTAACTGAGAGGCGTTATCTGCAACGTAATTGAGCAGAACATTCAACACACCTTTTTTCTGCCCTCTCATCAAATGGAGACCTACTGATACAACCTTAATGTGCATAGAGAGTTAACCTTTACAGAAAAAGTGGATGGAAAAACCACATTTTTATGTAGATAAAAACAAACCATAGGCTGCTTGGTGAGCGTGAGGGGCACTTAGTGCTGGTTATGATGGCTCTCTCTGTATTGTTCCCTGAATGATGTATGGTGTATGTTCTTTGTAGCCATTTTCCCAGCTGGTGATGTCACTGACAATGTGGCAGTCCTCCTGACCCTGTGTTAGGCCCAAACCGTCTGCGGTTTGTACAGTGTCCTGCCTCGATCTTGCCCGCGCCCCCTTCCCTTAGCATGCTGGCCTTTGTACAGTGTCCTGCCTCGATCCTGCCCGCGCCCCCCTCCCTTAGCATGCTGGCCTTTGTACAGTGTCCTGCCTCGATCCTGCTCGCGCCCCCCTCCCTTAGCCTGCTGGCCTTTTAGTTTCTGTCCCTCTAGTCACCTGTCCCCCTTCACTCCAAAGCATCAGAAATGTGGACTTTAGCAGATCAATACCAGGTACCTTCGTCTGTGCTCCGTTTACCCTCTCTGTTGGTGGGGGCCGTGTGCAAAGCTTGCGATTTAGGGGAGAAGGATTTGACAAGGCCCTTTCGTACCCAAACTCATCTATAGAGCCGCCTGCCCTGTATCAGTCAAGGCCATCAAAGTGTGTCACAGTGTGACATGCGCAGCATGACATGCATTGTGCACTGTCGGAGGGCCTTTTGGCTGCCCGGTGACTCCATCACACCCCCTGCTGTTTGTGTGCCGGCGACTCCCGGTCACATGGCTTTTCCTGAGCCGTGTTCATTGGCTCCCAGAAGCATCACTTCCCCTATTACCAGTAATTCCTTGATGTAACAGGCCAGGCGAGCAGCCCACTTAGCATCGTCTTCACACTGCCGGACTGTCCTGCCTTTTTAACGTCTCTCCTGACAGATGCGTTATATAATGAAAGTCGCCACTGACCTCATCGCGGACTTTTTTCCTCGAATACAGGGACGCTGCTTGTTGGGGTCTGTCGGCTGAATGCCCACCAAGGGGCCGCCGTAGGACTGTATGTAAACGCTCATCAGTGTCATGGCTCCCATCTCTTTAAACTCTCTCCTCCGTGTTCTGCGTACTGAGCCTCCTCTTCCCAGGCTTGGGATCTGTAGGTGATGATCCATCTTTCAGTCCAGCAGGGTCCGTGGCTTAGTCAGTAGTGTCTGTCACGTAATCATCCTAACATTCTGGATGGAGAGTGGGAGCTGCTGTCATAATTATGGCCCAGCATCGATTTTAGAAGATTAGTGACCAATTAAGATGAATTCTCTGTCGTGTTTAATTGATTTTGTTTCTTACCATTGTTTCTGTCGTGGGGGGGGGGGTAATTTGCTTTGAGTATGCTAAATCTCCTAAGAGACTCCTGCTGGAGGCCTTTAATTTATTTACATTAAATTATCATGAATCACAGTCCTTCCTTTTTGTCTTGTTATGCCTATATTTTGTTATTCCTGTCTTTATGGGGACACTCCATACTTACATTCCTATGGGCATAACCCTGATCCCAACTATGACACCCTTAACCCCTACCCAGCCCTAACCTTAACCACAAGTAACCAAACAAAATATGAGACTTTTGGTATTTTTAGTTTTTTGATTGCAGACACAGATTTTTAAGAAAATGTCCCCACAAGGTAGAATATTACTGGTTTTTATCACACTCAATATCCCCACAACATAATATAAATATGTCCACACGCACACAAAATACTGGAATTTGGCTTTACCATCCTCCTCGTGACTCTGAGCAGGGAACCGGTTTTCTGTCCATTCACCCCATTTCAAAATGCCCTGAGCTGGGTCTCATTGTTGGTTATGGGATTTGTGTAGATGTGCATCCATGGTCCTTGGTGTCACTATGAGGAGGGGGGATTTGTGGGCCGGCCTGGTTATTCTCTTTATGCGGCTGGGTGTCCTCTCTGTGATCAGGACCGTAACGCGTGATGCTGTCCTGAAGCCGTGACGGAGTGGAGCCATCCATGCCTTTGAGCTCATTTTCTCTCTTCACCAGATGTTTTAGGCCAGACTGGGTTCTGAGGTTCAAGCTTGAGATCAGGAACCCTGCAGCTAATTTCTGTGACCCTCTCAGCCCTGGGCCCCGTCGTTCTTCCCCAGAATCCAGCGTGGGCTCTGCCGTAAACACATCAATCAAGCGGTGGCTCACCGCTGAGCGAAGCATTGTCTCCTCGTCACATCCAGGCAGCCCCTTGGCACCTGGCAGAGTCACACATTCCTGTTCGGGGACGGCTGCAGGTGGCTGTCCCTGTTCTTTGTTGTGCCTCTTGGCACTGAAAGGGAAGTGGCCACCTGTCACCGTGCACACGAGGCCTCCTTTCAGCCGCTCCCGCTGATGCCATGGATGTAAGATCCGACCCCGCATGCTGCTCCAGGAATATGGTGCGTCATGAGAGCGGATATAAGCCTCGGCGGAATTCCTCAATATGAGGCATAATTCCCCTCTGTAAGACGGTGGCTGTGTTCCGATGTGGTGGCAGTGTTTGTTGTTAAAGGTGACCTCTTGTCTTCGTCACATTGGCACGGAAATCACTTTAGAATGTGTCCCGGTTTCATTTTAGTGCCCCCTACTGTCCATTTTCAGATTCACCTGCATGTCATCCTAACCAGCCCCTGCTTTTATTTGGGGTGTGTTATGAGGAATGTGCCAGGCTCACACTGAAAGTCGGTCTGATTGGCACGCCTCCCTCGGGATTGTCTGGGCCGGGAGTCAGAGTGGGAGCTTCCCTGGGGGGGGGTTTTCCGATGGCCTCGGGCCCCCCTTTCAGAACCTTCCATTCCTTGCTGACAAACTGGCATACTGGGTCCCAAAGAGCACTTGATGTGACAGTAAACAAAATTCAGGGTTCGGTACAAACCTCGGTTCGGGGATCACGGTTTGGTGCGACTCTGTTCCCTTTTGCTCATACCGAATAGCCGTTTAAAAGAATGAGATTGTTTGCGCAGGTAACCACTGCTCTCTGCCATGTCCCTGTGTGTGTACGGCCCTCTGCCATGTCCCTGTGTGTGTACGGCCCTCTGCCATGTCCCTGTGTGTGTACGGCCCTTCCTGCTCTTATGTGTGCAGACCCCTGCCTTTCCTGTGCTTTTTAAACATGCCAAGTCTTTTTACGCGGTGAGTGGGAATGTCTGCCTGCTGTGCGAGGTGCCGAGCGGGACAGCTGTAATTCACTGCCCTCTCCGATTTCCCCCCCCCCCCCCTTCCCAGAGACGAAGGCAGAGCTGGAGGAGCTCATGACGGACATCAAGAAACTGGCCAACAAAGTGCGTTCCAAGCTGAAGAGTGAGTCTCCGATATGTCGGTGTCAGGAGCACCAGAGGGTTTTGGGTTCCAGCCTCATCGACACGCACATGCAGTATGGAATCCAGCAGCGTAGCCGGATACGATGCAAACATGAGGGTTCTGGGTGTTGGTAATGCATACTGGTTTCAGAAACATAACAGAGATTGGGGTGGAAAGGAGGTTCAGTAAATATCTTGCTATGTTATTTTAGTACATTTAGGACACAGGTTTTAGGTACAATCACATTTTTGGAGCATCCATCACAATATTCAACGGGAAAAAACCTTAATAAATGAAGCTATATCCTGAGCGACGTTCCCAGGATGAACCTCCTCCCCCCTCACCATATTACCCGATTGTGCCTGAGAATGTGATGGCCGTCCGGTGTCTGACACAGCCGGGTAATTGGCGGCGGCTGCTGGCTTCATTAAAATGACAGGGATTGGACGGCATAATTAGCACTTGGATGCCTGCCGCAGCCTGTGAAGCCCTGTGAGGTACGGGGGGGGGGCCCTTGCTTGAGCCCCGCCCCCAGGTGTCCCCCTCCCTGGGTCTGCCCCTCTGACTTGATCTTTAATTAACCAGCCAATCAGGTGCCTCCCCGCCTAGCTATCCTTCCTCCCTTTGCATCCCATCCTTTGCGTTCCTTCCAGGCCTCCCATCTTCTGCCACCACATGACCCACTCATTTAGTTTCAGACGCAGCTCGTTTATTGGTTTATGGTTATTCATACATTTTAATTGCGTACATAGTCATCGAGCCGTTAAATATTGCACTCTCAGCCCTTTGTTTCAGCACGCGTAAGGACGGATCACGCTAAATGGTATAAAATGCAAAAGATGTAGTTCTGAAACTCGATGGTTCTTCCTCCGTTCTCTCTTTTCCTCCATTCTTTCTTTCTTTTTTTCTTGGTCAATCTCTGGCAAAACATGGTTTGGCCGCCTCTCTTCTCTGTGACACTCCTATTATTACGTATCTGATCTGAGACCAGTGGCATGCCTGTCACCTCCTGACATGTGGAAACGGCATAGAGATACCCGCACTACCAAATGTATTTTGTTTTAAATGTTCAGCTGCATTTGGTTGAGTTACCTGTCTGCCTGGTGCCATCAGGAGCTGGTCTAATGATCCTACTTTTACTGAGTTTTATTGAACTCTGTCTATGAGCACTAGTCTAGAAGCTTTAAATAATGGTCTGAGTCACTGAGCTGTGATTTAGGGTTTAACTGACATCACACTCAGGCTGAGGGTATTAATCAAAATTGGTTTGGTTTTAATGCAAGTTGCTTCTGTATAGTCAGGCGGTTTATTTCTTGGTGAGGCTAATGGAGGATGACGATGCTTCTGTACCGCCTTGGGGGGGGTGATATGTGTTGGCACCCATTTCGCTTCTTGCTTCTCCGTCCCAGTTCGGCGAGGTTCGATGCCTGGCCAGCGTACACCTCCCTTTCCCCGTTATCCCCCTCTGTCACTTGGCATTCCAGGAAAAAGCCCTCCGCTCTGAAGTCATCCTAATGAGACTGCCTCTGACTGCCTTTTAGCAGTGGATCGCTCCTCGGTCCGGTGGGTGGCCAGCCCCTCCCGGGGGCTGTGGATCGCCATGTGATGTAATGCACGTTGCGATGTTGCAGCGGTGTCCTTGTAGCCCAGGACCCCTTCTGTCACCCTCCAGAGAGTCACAGGTGGGACACAGTGAAGCAGGTCACTGTTGGCCATCCCCCTGCAGACACAATAAACCTCTGAAGTAATTAGATTTCTTAGTAACACGCTGCACTGGCCATTGGCAGCCTCACCCACACTCATCCGACACCAGCTAGTCCCGAGGACCTTTTAATGATCGGAGGATGTTTTTTGGAGGACATCTGGGTGTCTGTCTTCCTGCGGGAAACCTGTGTCTTCCAGGGTGTTTCCCAGGTTCAGGGGAAGGACTGCTCTGCCCTGGGAGGCCAGATCCCCTTGTAGTGGAAAGGCTTCCTGCCTCATGCACTGCCAGCAGATTGCCCACCATGTGATACACCAATAGTTGTGAAGGGCAACCTTTTTAGATAAAGTAGTGTCTTCTAAAATCTCACCTTGATCCCAAACCTTGATTTAATCATGCATGCTTCCTGGAAACCTGCTTCTGCTTCAGATTAACCCCGCCAGGCCTGGAGCCATGAGACATGTACAGTTTAGCGGCAGCGTTTAGCTCTGACGGAGAGGGGTGGAGCCAGCCAAACCGTGTAGGTCAGGCCAGGTGATGTGCCATGCACCTCTGTTCCCTCACAGGCATTGAGCAGACCATCGAGCAGCAGGAAGCGGGCAGCCGGACCGCAGACCTGAGGATACGCAAGACGCAGGTAAGGCGGGTGAGGAGGGGAAGTAGCCAATGAAGTGTTTGGGGGGGGTGGGGGACATTGGCCAGAACGGCCTGGATAATTTCTGCCATCACACAGAACTGCAGAATTGTTTATCTGATGTGAATGCTGCTTCTGCGGTCTGTCCTGTCAGCTGCTGAAACTGCATACCACACCTGTCTCCTCGGGCTGTGAGCTAGAAAAACTCGTCATGGTTTCAGGTTTCATTTTGGGTTGCCTGAGGTCACTGGAGTATGCCGGTTCTTTCCTGTTAGTACTTCAGTAGTACATATAGGTGTAGGACTCCAAAGGAACCCTGAAGGTTTGCCCCGGGGTAGTGAGTTCTCAGTCTCTCTGCCCCTAATCGGAAGGTCACCAGCTCGAGACGCATCCTGGGCAGAACGGTCACATGCGCGAGGCCCTTAACCACCAGTTCGTGGGCCGTTCGAGAATCATTCCAGTGTGCCTGGTACTCGTGGCAAATAAGGGATTTAGTTTGTTTTGGCACATGAGTGGGAACCGCACTTACAGAAGCCCATGTTAAAGGTCCTCGGCCTCATTTGTAAATGATTGCTCTGTCTCTGCCGTCACCAGCATTCCACCCTGTCCCGTAAGTTTGTGGAGGTGATGTCCGAATACAACGCGACACAGTCGGACTACAGGGAGCGCTGTAAGGGCCGCATCCAGAGGCAGCTGGAGATCAGTGAGTGTCATATAACTCCACCTCTGCATGTCATGTGACTCGGCTGGGGGCTCTGTGGCCCACTTCATCACGCTCCCATTTTAATCATTCTACTCCCTAGTTTAACAGACTTCTCTGTATGTGATGCAAGGGTGCTGGCATGGGGAAGCCAGTCGCTTCTGAGTCGGCAATGTGTGGGAAGCTCCGCCCACCCTGTCAAAAACAACCCCATTGGATTGGTCTACATTCCAGTTTCCTCCTTGCCACCTGGAGCACACAACTGTGGGGGGGGAGAGACCCAGCAGCAGCAGCAGCAGCAGCACGCCACCAAACACGCCTCCCCCCTTTTCCATGTCCTGGAATGTAACCTAGATGCGTAGAAATGAGCAGCACACTATGCTATAGCATTTCCGTATCCTCTGTGTTAGCAGCGTGCTATGCTAAAGCATTTCCGTATCCTGTGTGTTAGCAGCGTGCTATGCTATAGCAAAGATTTTTGATTTTGGTTCCTCCCCCCATCATAGAGCATAGAAACCCCAAACCCGGATGTGACCTAGTCATGTAAAGGCAGTAAAAATAGCTGCCTTTAATCCCCTCCCTGCTCCTGGTCGGCCCGGTGGCCCTCGGCACCAGCTGTCCGAGCCGGACTCGGAGCCGTGGCCCGGCCTGGAAGGTGGCTCTGCTTTCCTCCGGCCATCTGTGTCTCACCGGGGCCGGGGCGGGTGCCAAGTCTCCCTTCCATCCTCACACCCACCCGACAAGCTGGACACACGGCATCCCTCGCGCATTCCTCGCGCTGTGGCTTGGTAAACATCCCTCCCAGAGCCAGCCCCCCCCAGCGGTGATGAGGTCTGGGAACCCCCACAAGAGGGCTGCCTCCAGAACCCTAAACCGAGTGCCATCTCCCCAGATGAGAAAAATGAGATTTTGTGAAGATGACGTGTTTTAAAAGACGTGTTTAAAAGAGCAGTGTTGGGGTGCGCCCACCCCCAGCATAAATGCCTGTTACTGTGTGTTCCCTGTCCCACGGCAGTCTGGCAAGGTGACCGTAAAACGGCAGGTCTGAGATCAAGTGGACGTATACCGTATGTGCCTGATTCGTATTGCGTATGTGCCTGATTTGATGGGTGCTTTCTTCTGCATGGACACTCAGTCTTTCCACCGCGGTCATTAGAACTGGAACCGGTATTGGTAATGACCCCCGCCGGCCCCCAACAGCGAACATTGTTCATGGTTCATTTCGGATCACCTCTGTTGCATTATTGATGTGCATTAGATCAGAGTTATTTCTTCATCTGATGTCTTTCCTGTCTTGACTTGCCACCTCCAGCAGAGTAATGAGTCAAGGGGCTCAGCTGAAGCTTCTTAATACTGACGTCAACAGGTTGGCGCGCTGGGGCTTCGCTGCTTTGGGGTTTTTCATCTTTATTCTGAGTGTAACAAATCCCCCCCCCCCCCAACCCTCTTCAGCATGTGCCGGCCTGCAGCTCTTACTACTGACGGACACAGGTCACTGAGACACTGGTCTAAGCAGATGTAAGTACTGTAATGAATGAAGAGCATGTGAGGAGGACCTCAGTTGTACAATCTCAAATTGTTGCAAAATTTCAGAACAGATGTTCTGGCCTGAGCCATGCAAATATTTAATGTGAAACTCTGTGCATATTCCCTGAGGTGCCATTTGACTTATGTTTTTGTTGTTTGTGCTGGTTTAAACAAACCAAAATCCTTATTAGTGGTATTTTAGAGCAGGGTGTGTGAGTTGGAGGTGGTTCGTTGCTGATGAGTCAGAGGACTGACAGCTGGGGCCTCTCGGGTGTCCAGTCCACTGCCTGTATGCAGAGAAGCACATCATTCAATTTACATATGAATATTTTAGCAGGACACGACAGAACAAATGGTTAAAATGAATGGCGATGAAGGTAAGATTGGGAATGGTAGACGCAGATTGATTTTTACCTGGGTCCCGGTCTCCATAGCAACCGGCCCAGAGCACCTCCTGTATGTGAGGGGAAACGCTCAGGTTAGAATCTGGGGAATTGGGTGCACTCTGCCAACTGGTCAGGTATCTCACCTCATCTGTGCATGTCTGCCGCGCTAACGACTGACTGGTGTGTGATTTGTATCAGTATATCGCAGATCTTGGCCGTTTCGGGGAGTGTCCTCCAGACTGTACACGTGTGGATTGTCTCTTGCTTGGCAGATGGACAGACATCAATTGGTCGCTTCCATGCCTTTTACGGATTTCGGCATTGTGAGCAAATGAATTTCATATTGGTGGAAGTCTGCTTATTATATGGCATGTTGATAGATTAATTAACCATGGCAACACGAGAGACCCTGTTTCGTATATATCTCCATGGTAAGTGTTAAATTCTACCATTCAATAGCGAATGGTAGGGGGGGGGTATGTAATCCCGCCTTCATGCTCAGAAAAGCTGAAACCATTAAAGCTGCTCGTTGAGAAGCTGCACCGATGGAGTTTGGGCCCCCCCCCCCCCCGAGCAGTTAGGTCTCTCAGCCTCTGTGATGTGCACAGCTTTTTGACCAGTTGCTGTGTTCTCATTGGCTGTCAGAAGCACCCTGCTTCTCCACAGCCATTAAGGCCCCTTGTTTGCTCTCTGTGGGGGGGGTGAGCCCACAGTGGCAGCATGGCAGCCCACAGGCTTCCTGAGCTGTCAATCAAAAATTCATAATGTTAAGACCAGGACAAAAATGAGTGTCTGCCGAATCGAGCGTGGCCTTTGAGCTTGGGAGAGGTGAGCATGGCAGGGCTGCCGCAGGATGAGGTGTAATCTGATTAAATACTCAGACTTGATTACGGCCATTATCGTTTAATATGGCTGCTGAACCTCCAGCAAAGGCCAACCTGTGGCTGGTGGTTTATGGGAAATTCGCTACCTTCTGGGTGCCATGGTCTCACTTTGCCCTGACTGTGGGGGGCTAGTTCAGCCATGGGGGCCGCTGCTGTGAGCTACTGCCTGTGAAGGCCCCCCCGCCTGGCTTTTTGTGCTGGCAGCCCCCACACCATGAGAAATGGCCCCAGGGGCCCAGAGCGCATTTCCTAATGCCAAGCGGAGATGGTTTTATTAGTTTGCTCGACGGAGCCCAGTCTGGCTCTCACATTGTAATAACAATTCTGTTTGTATGTCAATATCAGTCACTAATATGGAAACTCTCTTTGGCGATAACCATGGAAACCAGCTGCACATCAACTCAAGGGAAGATTAAAGTGAATGTGGAAAAGGAGCCAACTGTAAATCCTTGGTAGTGCGGCATTGTAGCGTGTGTCTTTACAAGCAGTGGTTTGTGGTCAGTGCACACAGCGCCCCCCAGTGGCCTCACCTGCGCACTGGTGAATGCTGATCCGCATTCACTGGGAGTGCTGGGGGTGGCCGTGTGTCTGACTGCAACCTGGTGACTCTGCAATCTGAGCCATCTTTTTGGGGGACAGAGTTTGCCGCATCAGGGTGAAGGGCGACTCCTCCCACTGCTCTGTGCCCGCCCCGATGCCGGTCCAGACACCCTGCCGTAATTCAGACAGTGTAATGCATACCGGGTACGGCCCGCGAATCATCGTCATTTGTCTTCAGAAAACCTGGGTGAATGGTGAGGACTGCATCCACAGGGTCCAGTGCTGCCCTGCTTCGCAGATAGGGGGTGACATTTTTGCCTTAATAAGAAAGATCTCTCTGTGAGCACTCCCAAGGCAGCTTGTCCACAAACATGGTGTAGAATAATGGTTCTGGGATCCATGTTGATGCCTGGATCAAATAGTGGGCCAGGTTTAGTCAGGTTCAGTCATTTTAAAAATGCTTGGAAGGCCCCGCAGTGTTCTGTGGCCCGTTGGCATACTGTCCCTGGACTGGCACTCCCAGTCCAGACCAAGCCCAAACCTGATCCGGTGTTTGTATGTTGGGTCTTCCCAGCTGGCAGGAACACGACGAATGAGGAGCTGGAGAGCATGCTGGAGAGCGACAACCCTGCCATCTTCACCTCCGGGGTGAGCGCTCTCTCTCTTTAGACAGGCAAGGGCTCCAGCTGTGACCCCCACCGCCTCCTGGAACGGAAAAGGGGGTGGGAGGGTCAGACCTGACTTGATGGAGCCCTTCTGAGCCCAGAGGAGCTGGGAATTCCTCTAGGGAACTTGTGCTTGAAATGGGGGGTTTTTGTCCAGTTGTTTGGGTCTCGCCTCTGAAAATCTGCTTTCTTTGATGCCAGGTCATTCTTTCTTTTTATGTCTGCAATTATAAAGGATGTGTCCTTTTAAATCACGCACTGTGTCTGTCTGCATAACGGTGGGAGTGTCCTCCACCCCCTCAGATCATCATGGATTCCAGCATCACCCAGCAGGCCATGAATGAGATAGAGACACGACACACTGAGATCATCAAGCTGGAGAACAGCATCCGCGAGCTCCACGACATGTTCATGGACATGGCCATGCTTGTGGAAAGTCAGGTGAGGGCTGGCACAGCTGTACAGTGCCCTCTCCTGTCTTCTCTGGGAAATGCAGCAAAATCAAGTCCGGAGGTGTTGGATGTGGTTCAGCCGTCTTACCAGAACCTGGGCTAGTGACACCGTTTTGTCTGTTTATCCGACTTCTCAGCCAAACCCAGCAGCTCATCTTCGTGGCTGTACTGATAGTGGGCAGCCTCTGGCTTTTAAGATGTATGAATTTATGAAACTTTCCTTAATGTATCCCGGGACAAGATCACTGTGTGTTAATTACTGCGATGATCCTGAGTGTGAGATGTGTACATGGAGGAAGGTGGCTGTGTTTGATCCAGCTCTGAATACACTTCTGGCTCCCGTGCCTGTGTGTGCGGCTGCTCTCCTTGCTTCCTCTCTCCTTTCGCCACTGGTTTGTTGTCGCCCCCTGCTGGTCACTCTTGGATCTGCGCCGACTTGACGAGGTAATTCACTCTTCCTCTCCAGCCTCTGTCTGTGTCATTTCCGTTCGTGGAGATTCAATGTTTAGTGTACGTGATAATTTTAATATTATTGTGCAGTCCTCATCTCCAGTGAGGCTTCCTACCTGGATCCTGAAGTGCATAAGTTGCGGCTTAGAGAGTTGTGATGCTGAGCTTTGCACAGACTTTCCCTGACAGATTGCAGAAGTTTAATAACCCGAAAGAATGATTTACATACCCTCTTGGGAAGGGTGGAGGGTGGCACCCAGCTCCCTCGGTATCTACCACCCTTTGTCACTCTGTGGCCTGCAGACTTCCAGGTGTGATGTAGTGTGTCCAGGCAGCGAGATTTGCTATACAGGCCTTGCAATAGCGTGCCACTCGTTGGACTCTGGAAAGCCCCCTCCCCTGACTTCTGGTGGTTAATGCAGCCTTGCTATAGGGCTCACTTTGCTTCGACTGGCTCCCAATGTTTTATTTAACGAATATTTTTGTCTGTAATATGCCAATTCCCGTGGGTTGCTTGGGCCCGGATGGAGAGCCTGCTAGATTCTCTTTGAGCCCCCAAAGCACAGAGATTAAGCAAATGTACTTTATGAAGGTAAACCCCCCCCCCCCCCCCCCCCCCCCC
>JAODKM010000035.1:4241214-4253059 GCA_026780845.1 Petrocephalus sullivani | reverse complement strand
TCTCTGGTGGTATTAGCGGAGGCTTTCCTGTTTGCCTGGTTTATGTCTGATACATAAAGTCTACGTCGCGGAGGCGTGCCCGGGTGGTGGCTTCCTTAAGTGAAGCAGGAAATTATGAAACATGTACCCTTAAAAGGCCGAATTCACCCCCCTGACTCCCAAAATTAACCTAGATCATTTAGTGGGCTAATAATTAATTGAAATCAACCTCTTTCTTCGAGCAATTATTGTTTTTATATCATTGACTTGATGGGACTGTAACATAACGCCTCCACAGCTGTGTAATCCATAGTAATGGCTGGTTATACTGTAATTACAATAGGATTGTCGATGACAACGTCAGTAACTTTTTGCATTGATTTTATTTTTATTTTTTGGGGTGGGGGGTGCCGCTGAACTGATCGGTGATTGGCAAGGCGTCGTAACAGTAACCTGTAATACACCACGTTAGAACAGTACACTACATACTATGTCATTTTATTTCGCATCCGGTTTAAGATATGTTTATTCTGATGATTCTGCTTTGGGACACAATCAGTAAATGATGGCGAGTAGAAGGTCGTCGTAAGCAGTAGGTGTGTGAACGGGATGGCTTAAATACGCATGACGTGATTATTACGCATTATGCCGCTAGAATAGCGTGCTGCGTTTGTTTTACGGCACACGGCGAATTGAGGGCACACAGGAGGGGGGGGGTAATGCCGTCCCCCCCCCCCTCAGTGCATTACCCTGCCGTACAGTAATTATCCCGGTGCCGTTATTAGATCCGCAGCGGAAGCAGGCTGCTCCCGTGCGTGTGCATGCAGCCCAATGGGCTGGGCGACGGCTGCATCGGGGCCAGAGCTCCGGCTTGCAGGGTGATCGCGGCGCCTTCACGCTCCTCCGAAGCACGGCCGCTCGCACCGGAGAGGCGGCCGCTCGGCGAGCCCGCAGCATCGGCCCTGGCGGAGCCCGACGAGGCGTGCGACGCCATGCCGGCTTCCGACTGCGCGGCGGGCGACGCCGGGAAGCTGTGCGCCCCCATCAAGGACATGAGGCTGCAGGGGATGCAGCGCCCCCCGTCTAACGCGTCCCGGGAGGTGAGCGCCGGGGGCTGCGCGGGATGGCGATAAATCACGCCAGATATTATCTTATATACCGCAATAATGAGTCGTAACCGTGGTGCGTAGAGGGCTTTTTTTCTCCATTTTTCTATAGACCTCTTAATACCCACCTATTAAACCATAAGTAGAAATTGAATTTCACATAATTTCAATCATTTTGTAGGCGAAAGAAGCGGGTATAAGGGGCCTCCTTGGGAGATGTGTGTGCCGGGGTGAAAATTAAGTTATTATTTTTAACTGGTTAATTCTTGGTCCGTGTTACTACAGAAGGCATCCGGACAGGAACCAGCTGGATAATACAGAATTTTAAGTAAGTCATTTGACAGTGTAAGGTGTGATTTGTTATCTGTAATTTTGTCTGCAGTTTCCGGAAGTTATCTCCCTTAACGTGGGGGGCAGGTACTTTACCACACGGCTGTCCACCCTGAGGCGCTTTGAAGATGGCATGCTGGCAGCCATGTTCAGCGGGCGACACCACCTTCCCCTGGATGCCGAGGGACGCTACTTCATCGACCGGGATGGAACGTATTTCGGGTGAGCCTTCACTTGTGCTGTGTGCTGGGATGGAAGATGGGTCCTGCATGTGTACTGAGGGACGTCTTTCATGCGTGACGCTGTAACCTGTTTTGCTCTAAGGGACATCCTGAACTTCCTGCGTTCGGGAGAGCTGCCTCAGAGGGACTGCGTGCTGCCTGTGTACAGGGAGGCCCAGTACTATGGCATCGGGGCCTTGCTGGAGAATCTGGAGGGCACTCAGCCCCTCGCTGGGGAGAAGGTGCGGCAGGCTTTTCTGGGGCTTCTGCCGTACTACAAAGGTGAGGTGTGTGGAGGTGGGAGGGTGTCTGTGGAAGAACCTATCCTGCTCTGACCTGGGGAGCTTTTGCTGGTGGCTGCTTTCAAAGATGTCCTTATACACTGTCAGAAAATAGGGTACTGCCCAGGATCATGGTGTCACATAAAGGCGCTTTGTCACTCTTTGAATAAGCCAGTGATGAGTGACTGATCACACCGCTGTCTGATGAATGATTTAGTGGCACTGACTTTACACCCCCCCCCCCGACCAGAGAACCTGAAACGCATCATGGAGATCGCCAAGCTGAGGGCTGTGCACCGGAAGGCCCGATTCGCCAAGCTGAAGATCTGTGTGTACAAGGAGGAGATGCCCATCACTCCGTACGAGCGCCCGCCCTTCAGCACGCTGCCTCTGGAGCGCTCCGAGAGCGAGGCCAAACTGTTCAAGCACCAGTGCGAGGTGGACGTGTCCTTCGGGCCCTGGGAGGGCGTGGCCGACGTCTACGACCTGCTGCACTGCATTGTGGGAGACCTGGCAGAGCGTGGAGTGGCTGCCGAGCAGCAGTGCATTGGCGTGTGCGACAAGCACCTCATCAGCCACTACTACTGCAAGAGGCCTATCTATGAGTTCAAGATCACATGGTGGTGAGGGGGCGGGGCCACACCGCACCCCGCCCACCTGTAATGCAGCTGTTTCTTTACAGCAGGAGGTGTGTGCAGGGGGGTTTAGGGGTCTCAGTGAGGGACGCACCTATTATAAAACATTCTATTCTGGGACTTCTGTCAAGCTTAAGTAACTTGCGATCATGACTGCGCTATAATACATCTGTCCACATTGAAGATCCTCCTGTCCTGTTCGGTCTGAGGTCACAAGCGTCTGGCCGGTCCCACAATGCACAGCATACCCGGCTACCCAAGCCATGGCAAGCCTGTGCAGGACCGGAATGGAAGGAAAATGGGACCACAAACAGAAGCTGTGATGGGTGCCCAGGAGGAATGCGTAAAGGGACTCTGAGTGTGTCTGTTACCATCCCCCATGTGATTGGGTTTAAGCATATTAGCTCTGTGCTAATTTTATGTTTTATGTGCCACTGAAAAACTCTAAAGCAATCAGCTTCATGTTTGTGGACCAGGCCAGTATTGGGCGCACAGATTCATGCTGTATTTATTTGAACTAAGAGTATTTATTTAGACTTACACTGGGACGAAGCATTTTGAGAAAGTGCTACTTTTGTGTGTACTGTGGCTCTCTTGTTTTAAAGTTTACCACAATTTTTGAAATTTAACCACCAGGATAAAGGATAATTTAAGAAAGTCATTTTATTGTTCAGTGTTTGCCGGTAAGTTGTATACAGAGCTGGGAGACATTGCCATAAAAACGATTTACACCGCTGGTTTCATTTAATTTTTCAATGTGCCTGTATGTTTACACCAATTGTAATATTATGTAACCGATGTTAAAGGTGCCAGAGGCTGTCACGTTGCAAATCAGCGCGTGAAATCGCGAAATCACTAGGGCGCTATATTGAAATTGATTGAATCCTAATATATTTAAGTAGCTGCTGTATGTTTATTAAAAATAAAAGTTAGATTGAAAGCCGAAGTGTTCGTCGAGACTGGGAAAGGAAAGGGGCGGTGAGCATATGGTACCCGGCCCAGCTGCGCCGTGACGCACAGAGGAGGAGGAAGACGGCCGGTGTGGCGCAGCGAGCGGCGCCCCGACTGGCAAACCGCGGAAGAAGGTGGTCGGGAACCGCAGGAAGCGATCGCAGAGCCCGGGGCGAGTCCGGGTAGGAACGGGGACGCGCCCGGTGGGCTGGGTACCGGCGGCCGCCTTAGCGAGCGGGCTGTGGGGCTGTTTGCTTCCGCACTCAGTCGGGTGGAGCGGACGAGATCCTTAACTAGCTATTATGTACTTTACCCCCAAATAAAAACTATTCACTCCTTCGATGTCCCGGTATTAGAAAGAAACGTCGCGGATACTTTTCTAGGTTAGTGTTTCTAAGCGGCTGATAGGATTGTAGTGAAGGGCGCTTCAGACCGCGCCGGAGGCGCCTATAGACGCCGCCCCTTGCGCTTGTTTTTCGGGTTGGACTGTGCGAGCGATACCGACCGAAGAGCTTTATAGGAAGTGCCGTTGTGCCGTCACGGCGGGGGACATCGGCGGGGTCGGCGGAGACCCCGGGGCTGAGGGAGACCCGCACGGTCAGTCTAATACGTGGCTGCGTCCGGGTTGTGCCACAGGTGGACTTGGGTATTTTAAGTTTATAAGTGTTAATTCGGCCTATAATTAAAATTATATGCGGTGATTGTACGGCTGGAACGTGAAATAAAAATGCCAATGGCGAAATGATTGGTACTGAGTTACTGCTGCATGTCTGTGTGTCCGTCTGCCCCCGTAGTAGTACTTAGGATTCCGACTGACTGGCGAAACGCTAGAATCGTATGTAGATAAGTTTTTACACACATACACACACACACACACACACACACACACAGACGTAGAGGGACCTCTCTCCATATTAATGTGCCTTTACCTATAGTGTGTGCACTTGGCATATTTATATTTATGTGGTCCCAGACAACATAACTTATTGTTTGGGTCATTCCCGAATATGGACGGTAATACAATCCTCAGTTTTTCTGCTGGAAGGGATCAGTCTCCCCTAAGCTGCTGGTATTTTTGTTTGTCATCAACGATAATTTGTAAACATTTGTCGGACAGATTTTCCAAAGAAGTCCCTCCTCCACTGCCCTGGTCCCTCCTCAGAAGGAATGAGTCAGAAGTCGAAGCGCAGGGGGATCCATGTGGATCAATCGGAACTGCTGTGCAAGAAAGGATGCGGTTACTACGGAAACACAGCCTGGAAGGGCTACTGCTCCAAATGCTGGAGAGAGGAGTACCACCACTCCCGGCAGAAACAGATCCAGGAGGACCGGGAGCTAGCAGAGAGGTGAGCTCCACAGCTTTGGTCACCATGATCCAGGTCGTCGCTGGATCCTCAAACGTGCTCCTATCACGCTCATTAACGGGAGTCCCGGGTCTTTATGTTGTCATTGTTTGACCCAATCTGGAGTTATCTCTGGTCAAGTGTATAACTGGTATTGGAACAGTGACCAGCTGCCAGGTCTGGGCCCAGTAGGAATCACGCTGTTATACCCTAGAAACCTGAAGTGCTTCAGTGAATATCTGTACCACTGTGCATAGACGTGTCACTCCCATAAATGGCTATCCCTAAGCAGTCAACATCACTTTGTTCTAAATGTAGGACTTATCCTTGCCATAAAACGTTTCTTATATAAATGCGGACACATAATAATGAGTTTGCTTTAGTGTCTCATTAGTGTCTAATGAGCCTAACTCCCGCCCAGGTTGCAGAAGGAGGAGGACGCCGCGGCTTACAGCGTGCAGCGGGGGGCGCCCAAGCCCCCTCCCAGGTTGCAGAAGGAGGATGACGCCGGGGCTTACAGCGTTCAGCGGGGGGCGCCCAAGCCCCCGCCTCTGGCACACTTCTCGAAGTTTGAGGAGAAAAAGACCAATGAAAAGGCGCGTAAAGTCAACACGGTGAAGAAGTTCTTCAGCCCGTCGGCTCGCGCTGCAGCCAGGAAAGGTGCGGTGAGAATGTGCCTGTTAGAAATGTACACTGGGAAATCCGTATTATTTTGCCTGTTTTGCGTAAGGCAAAATAATATACTTTATGTGTTGTGTTTTATGTTTTCTCATGGATAGAAGTCTGGCTGTATATGCAAATATTTGTATGAGTGAGCTTCCCTGCTGGCCAGCAGGGGGCAGTGTTACACACCTACAGTGGTAGCAGAGCGCTGCGTACGATTCAGCCCAGTCCACGTGGCTGATGCACTGCCTTTTTGCAGTTCTGGGTCGGCCCCTCCCACTGCGTTGGCAGTTTCTGTCTTAGTCCATTTCCACACAGAGCTTTTCACCCAGATACATGCCTGGTGATATGTTCCTGGAATCAGTCAAAGAACTGTGTCATTTGGGAATAACTAGCCAGTACCATGTAAGGTCTTGGTTTGGGTCTATGAGTGGAGTCGATAAAGCAAATTCCTGTTCAGCTTTATATTTCACGGAGTAAAATTCTTACCATTCTTACCAAATTGTACGTTACATTTGACAATGAATTCAGTATTAGAAAAATAGCGTGTGTGATGCTTTCCTCTCCGTTCCTCTCGTTAGTTAGCTCTGCTAAAAATCCCATCCCTGGGTCACAACGGGCTTTCCCCCTCTTCGGATCCAGCCATGAAACAACATGTTTAACGACACAATTCCTGTAATTCCAGCTTAGTGTTGTACTCTGAATCCATAATGACGTTCAATGTCTGTCTCTAACTCCAATCTACATGGGATTTTGTCTTCCTTCAGTCTATTACCCAACTAACACATCTGAAGCAGTTTTGCTTTGATGAGTTAGGAGGTGCGGTTTGTCTGTGCTATCAGGGAGCCCAGAGGCCAGGACCCAGAGTCCCTCTCTGACGCGGAAGGTCAGTGTCGACACGGACCGCGTGTCGAGGGAGTTCATGGACTTCCTGAGGAAGCTCCCGAGAACGGGACCGGAAATCTACAAGCACAGCAAGGCGTTCACTGACAGCATGGCCAGTAAGGAGGTGAGCGAGGCACCACGAGGGGGCACTGTTTCTCTGAGTTTGTCAATGCGCAGTTTCCCAGCTCAGCTGATAATTAACTGGAATTAATTGAGCCGTTGACTTAAATTGCTTCAGTAGATTTAAGGAGGAGTATAACTATCTCAGGAAGGAAGAAGGGAGTGTGAAATGACCTGGCAGATAGGTGGAGAGGGAGCTGAGCCAGAAGGCAAAGCTTTGGATTTACAAGTCAGTCTGCGTTCCTGCCCCTCCCATGGGCCTGAGCGCTGGCTAGTGACTGAAAGAATGAGAATGCGGGTACAAGCGGTCAAAATGAGAGAGAGGGTGAGGAGCTCAGACATTCGGGAGGGGCTCAAAGTAGAGATGGCTCCCTGGGGAGGTGTTCCGGGCATGTCCAACCGGGAGGAAGCCCGGGGCAGACCCAGGTCACACTGGAGAAACGGGATCTCTTGGCTGACCTTGGAATGCCTTGGTATTCCCCTGGTGGAGCTGGAGGAGGTGGCTGGTCAGAGGGAGGTCTGGGCATCCCTGCTTAGACTGCTACCCCCACGACCCGACCCCAAATAAGCAGCAGATGATGGATGGATTTTAAGAAAATCTCCTTCTATTAAAATCACCTTAAACCAAATGCATTACCTAAAAACAAATGTTCCTATTGTCTTAAACGCAGTCATTGTAATGATGAAACAGTGATTCTGATTTTTATTAATTTTTTTTTGGACCTTCAAATATATGTCTGTTACTGATTTTGTTTTCAAGGACCTGGGTGCGGATGAGTCCTCCGAGTGTGTCCAGGACTTCTACCAGAACCTCTCGGATCGTCTGCTCACTTACTTCAAAGGTAGGGCACGGGATGTGGGTGTGCTTTAGTGAGCACGGGCCTGGCCGGGGCTGTCCTGTCTGAACTCATGGTCCCACCCCCGTCTCTCAGGGTCCGCCGACCGTGTGGAGAAGGTCATGGACCATGTGGAGAAGTACATAATGACTCGCCTCTATAAGAACGTCTTCTGCCCTGAAACTACAGATGATGAGAAGACGGACTTGGCCATACAGACGCGGATCAGGTGAGCGGCTTGTGGTGCCGTTTCTGTCTTAGGGCTCGGATGGACTTGTCTTTCTGCTCTTTCTGCCTCTGTGGACATGCCTTCCTTCCTTGTCTTTATGGGAGTGTGTCTCCTGCAGGGCCCTTCACTGGGTCACCATACACATGCTCTGCGTCCCCATTGACGAGGAGATCCCCGAGGTCTCGGAACACGTGCTCCAAGCCATCACAGGTGTGTGAGCTGTGCTCCGCTGGTTGGCTCTCCTGGGGATGCCCCCGTGCTGACCGTGTCTGGCCCCCTCCCAGAGATCATCCAGATAGACTCCATGCGAGTGCCGCGGGAGAAGCTGGGATGCATCACCCGCTGCAGCAAGCACATCTTCTGCGCTATCAAGATCAGTAAGCGGGAGCCGGCCTCGGCCGACGACTTCCTACCCGCCCTCATCTATGTGGTGCTGAAGGCCAACCCACCTCGCCTGCAGTCCAACATCCAGTACATCACACGCTTCTGCAACCCCAGCCGGCTCATGAGTGGAGAAGACGGTTACTACTTTACTAACCTGGTAGGGGGCATGCCACACACACACAGATACACACGGATACGCACAGACATACACAGTCACACACACACACACACAGATACACACAGACACACGGATACGCACAGACATACACAGTCACACACACACACAGATACACACAGACATACACACAGACACACGGATACGCACAGACATACACAGTCACACACATACACAGATACACACAGACATACACACAGACACACGGATACACACACATACAGACACACACACACACACATACCATGTACTCCTATCCTTATGGGGTCCCCACAGCGTAATATAAATATGTCCACGCAGATACACACACACACACACACACACACACACACACACACAGCGACTGTGATGCGTACATGCCACGCTCAGACAGATGTGATAATGCAGACCTGTGGTGCTTCTCCCCGGTCCCACAGTGCTGTGCCCTGGCCTTTATCGAGAAACTGGATGCCCAGTCTCTGAACCTGAGTCCAGCTGAGTTTGAGTGCTACATGTCCGGCCAGGCGTGCCAGCCAGTCCCGGTCTCCAACAGCCTGGAGCTGCTCTCGGGCCTTGGGGTGCGTCAGGAGCGTGTGCTGGAGGGCGCCCAGCAGCTGGGGAGAGACCTCATTGACTGGCAGAGAGATGTGGAGCGCGAGGTCAAACAGACTTTGGAGATGTTCCCTCTGCAGGGCCAGAAATGCACCTCCACCATTGACTCAGAAAACGTGGAGCAGGAACACCTACCGCCTCCACTCCAGCCTCGGGTCCTCACTGGCGGACCCCCCCACCCCCCACCCAGCTGACCCTACAATCCTGTTCAGTGAATACACAAGCTGACTAAGCTCCCTTCTTTATTTTACTTTCAGGATAAGGCATGTAAATATATTTATATTGAGGGGAACTACTTAAGTCATTTCATTGCAATCAATCAACTATTTTGCCAATCTTCCTCATATTTTAATACCTGTACACATATTTACATAAATGTGGTGCCTTCTAGTTTTAGACCAATCAAGTATCTAGACAGCAGTAAAAAGACGAGTGTGATTATTATAACTATTTTTATACTCAATGCAAGTAGTTTTTTCTATATTTGCAAAGCACCCGGGGTCTTTCTGGCTAATAAGAACAGTTTCTGCTTACGAGTGCCTTTGATCCAGAAAGCCGCAGCAATAGGCGTACAGTATACTATGAATATTATAGTACACTCCTTAAATCCTGTGTGGTAAGTTGCCAATACATGTAACCCTAAGCTCGCCCGTGCCTGTTTTCTTAGTCGGAACATTCTGGTTTCCGTAATTCCCCGAAATATGACTTAGCCAGTAACTCAGGGCGTGAATTCGTTTCTACTTGACTCGCTGTGAGGCAGCGAAAGTACGGTCGCTGATTCACATTTTATTCTTATTTAACCGTTGTTTCTTATTGGTTTGGTACGTTAAAATGCTGTTTGCAGTCAGTAAGCTCCAACATGCATCGGTGTGCTTTATGAGTGCGATTTGAAGTCTGGGTTCGTATCGGTTCTCTTGGTATCTAGTACGCGGTACCGTGCGTCTTTGTCACAGGTGTTGCCATGTCCTTAACTGTAACTGTTTAGTTTTAAGTTAATGTAAACTAATGGGGAAATTTATGGTAAAAACCACTTATATTTCTGTCACTACTAGCCATCAATCCATTATGTAATCGCTTAATTGTCCTATTCAGGGTCGCGGGGGTCCGGAGGTTATGGGCGCAAGGCAGGGAACAACCCAGGATGGGGCGTATTATTATTCCTATTATAATTATTATTATTGTGATGTTCGATGAGTTGTACAAAATGAAAGTGCAGGGGTAATGGTTTTTATACTGTGTTTAATAAAACGTTTCATTTTAAAGACTTACAGAGCATTTTTGTAACTTTTAAGGGTCATCACACTTAAGTCTTTGAACACTAAAAGCAAGGAAGGCTTCGGCTTTCTGCTCGTCTGTCTCGTGCGGCCCAGATGCGCCAGATGTTTCTTTTCTCCGGAATGTGACATATTTTACTTGTTGCACAATCAGTCATAGGACTCATTATCGGGAAAAAAAATATTTTGGGGAAGTGAAACTGACGGGAGCGTCCTCGCGCCTCTGCTCCTCCCGAATATAAGGGGCGTCTTTCGCCGTCGGCACCGATCCCGGCAGGATGATGACAGTTCGGCCGCCGATACTCTTTCTAGGTACGTCAATGAGCAAATCGTACATATACGTGTGCCACTACCTTTTGCTGTGTACCTTTTTCTAATGACCCGTTTTTCTGTTACTTATGTGCAGTTATTTCGATTGGGATCGGTCGGTCGTTATCTCAGGGTAAGCAATATCAATGTGATACTTAATCGTCAAAGTCAGATTTCCTTCATTCACTACTTAGATGGTGTATGACACCATTCTGTCTTGCCGGGACCTGGCGTCACTTTGACGGTACATTCGCCCTGTCGCCACACAGATGGGCCACCCAGACCGACCCTGACCTTGGTCTCGGGCAGCCAGCAGCTGCTGGTGGGAGAGACCGCCACCATGCGCTGCACAATCCCTGGGCAGAACAACCAGAGTGACTGGAAATACTGGTGGTTCAAAGACGGACTGCCGATACGACAGTTCGGCTCGTACGAGGACAGTTACAGGCTGGCACCCAGACTTCCCCAGGAACGTGGTCTGTACACGTGCCAAGGCAGGAGGAACACGACGGAAAGCGGACTGCAGGACACCCTGCAGAGCCGTCCGCTCAAGATAGACGTGGCCGGTGAGTTTCTTTACTGCTAGTATCTATAGTAACCTATAGATATGAACTGTATGTATTCGTAATCTGTTGGAACTCTAAAGATAAAGTACTTTTAACTTTTATGCATGCAACAGTTATTAGGTAGCATGTATATTAAGATTAATTAGATCACACTACAGTAGGCAGCAGGACTTGGAACCTGCAACCTTTTACATGCTGTCCGGAAGCCACCTTATGGCTCATTTTTAAACATTTTAAAGGCTTAACGTCATTCCAAAATGTGACGCTGACCCCAGCCAGCGACAGTCTTATTTCAGCCGGGACTGTGACCGTGTCGCGGTGACGCGTTTCTTTGTATCTGTCGCCCTCTGTAGGTGGGTGGGTGCTATTACAGGTCCCGCCCACACCCTCGCGGACTGGCGATGACGTCACGCTGACCTGCCATGTCAGGGGCAAGAAGATGGTGACGGAGGTGGTTTTCTTCAAAGATGGCTTGGAGTTACAGAGGGGGGCGAAGCAGGGCCTGCACTTGTTCCACCTCACGAAGGAGGACCAGGGAGTGTATTGGTGCAGAGCTACCTGGTGGGAGGGATTTCTCTGGCACTCATCCCAGTGTCTGCCTGTTGTGCTGCCAGTCCACGGTACGCAGTCTATAATTGTAGCATTTGAGAAAGGTGTTGGTCTGCTCTGGTTTAAGATGGTTTGGGGCTTCTGTGTTTGCCACTTCTCTACCATGGTACATGCTGCATGCTGTCCTCTCAGCCTGCCTCCGCTCTGCTGAGCAACAGTCCCCTTTTCCCTTCTGTCGTGTTAATGGTTACTTTCCACTTTCAGATTCGTCAGAGGAACCCCAGATCCTGAGCACTGGGACCTCGTTAATGGCCAGATCCTGAGCACTGGGACCTCGTTAATGGCCCAGATCCTGAGCACTGGGACCTCGTTAATGGCCCAGATCCTGAGCAGGTCATTGTGAGTTTCGGAGCCAGAT
>JAODKM010000035.1:4230547-4241114 GCA_026780845.1 Petrocephalus sullivani | reverse complement strand
TGGCCCAGATCCTGAGCACTGGGACCTCGTTAATGGCCCAGATCCTGAGCAGGTCATTGTGAGTTTCGGAGCCAGATGCATTTTTCCTTGGAAGTTTTGAATGTTATACTGCAGTTACCATAATAATGTTGTTTTTCACTGGACTGCTCACCACAACCGAATGAGACTTTTTGGGGCCATGAGAGCTCATGCAATTCAGCCAGTTTTTACACAGTGATGTGGAACTGTCTGGAAGGAAAACGCCCAGGAATAGCACACTTCCTGCTTTGTGCCAGGGGATCCGGAAGGGCAGCAGTGAGTCCAGACTTTGGCGTTCCTCGCCATTCGCCGCCGCCTTTTATTTTTAGAGAAGCGCTCCCCCTGCTGCCCCCTGCTGGAAATAACAGGGCTGCTTAACTTTGGGGTGTTACACAAGCCAGCCTGCCAGGCTCCTGCACACGTGAGGGGGTTTAAAACAGATTTACTCTAATTGAATCTGACTTTGTATTTAATTTATATTTTTAATAGTGGGAAGTTCCATCATTTTGTAAAACTGAATATTACTTACTTGTGCGTTTATGATGAACTGTTAGAGATGAAATGCTATAATTTCATTAATAATTTCAGCTACACAGGGTCACATCTCTTTTTGATTATATCAGTCATATACATTGGGCTGAATTTTGTATATTGTATATTGCAGTGGTATGTACTGGCTGGAAGGTTTGTTTAAACAGTAAAGTGACTAAATCCATGTTGTCCAAGTAGATTTTATTTCATGTACAAATCATCAAAAATATTTAAACAGTTAGTAACAATTACACGAACAAAACGCTACAAACCATTTACAATTGTAAGCATTTTAGATGGTTCCCCCCACCTCAGCTTTGCACACTGCATCGTAAGACCCTTTACATGATATCATCTTACCTTAAACACCTGGACAGAAAAGGCTGCCCGTTTTCTCCAGTGTAATAAGGACTCTTGTCTTTGGAATGATGTTGCTTTCTAAAGTCGTGCAGTACAAAGCAGAGAGGTCAGGCCTTGTCGGGGTACAGCAGGAATCCGGTGAAGATGCTGTCATCCTCACTGCTGGAGTAAACCCCATTCCAGTCCCGTAGTGTCTCCACCCATACCTGGTCGCCGGCCGCTAGCTGGAGCAGCACCAGGCTGGAGGCCTGGTCGATGTCCTGCCCGTACAATGAGTCCCGCGTTCGCACCTTCTTGACACCGTTGACCACCAGGGCTGCTCGTAGGGGCCGGTTGCGTACGGTGATGTGGTAGGCAAAGACGTAGACGCCTGGGTAGGTGCAGTTGAACTTGCTATTGGTGACGTCATAGTGCTCCTCGCCATTGTAGAAGACCTTGTCGAACTTGACCGGGAACCCGGCCGGAGGAAAGGATTTGCTGGGGAATAGGCCCACACTGAAGCCGGACCGCTTCAGGACCTGGTTTGCTCCCCGAGCCCCCTTCAAACCCCGCGGCCCCCGCTCCCCCCTCAGCCCCGGGGAGCCCCTGTCTCCTTTTGGTCCGATGAACCCCCGAGCGCCGACTGGACCCGGAGGACCACGTGGACCCACTTCCCCTTTTTTTCCTGGTGCTCCAGGTTCTCCAGAAGGCCCTGGTTCACCAGGGGGGCCCTGCCCGCCAAGCTTGGCCGGGAAGCCCCCAGCTCCATTGGGACCCAGCTGCCCAGAGTCCCCCGGCTCACCCTTCTGTCCCTTCTCCCCGTAAGGCCCACACTGACCCTTGTCCCCTGAGTCACCTTTCTCACCCTTCTCTCCTGTCAGGCCCAGGGCTCCCTCCTGACCATCTTTCCCAGGGTTTCCTTTATCACCCTTAGTCCCATTTTCGCAGGGGTCTCCCTTCTCACCTTGGTCCCCTTTGAATCCCGGAAAGCCAGCATCTCCCTTCTCGCCCTTGGAGCCCGAATCGCCTGCAGCAGTGAAGGGCAAAACTCCTGTCATGGCCATGGGAGACCCCATCCGTGCATCTACAGGCCTTCGCCCCATCACGTACCTTTCTCTCCTGACTTCCCCGAGACTCCGGGAATGCCAGCCAGGCCAGTGGTGCCCCGGTCCCCTTTGTCACCTGATGGGATCAGAGCAACACCCTCAGACGCCTCACTGTGTCTCCGGAGTAGTTAGCAAACAGCGGCTCTCCTGTTTCTCCGTGCCTCCCTTCTGCTGGCGTCATTCCATAATATCATCCAGTTTCACTTTAAAATCCATCGATGGAAGTGATTTTTCATGCAGCCTTTCTACTGGGAATCGAAGGCATGCACAAGCCAAGTGTCGTGCTGCTGCCTGGATTACTTTGTGGTTTAGACTGATTGGCATTCTGATGGAGATCACCCCTCACCCTTGTCTCCTTTCGGTCCGGCCGATCCGGCAGGACCCGGGGGTCCAGGCAGCCCTCTAGGTCCGGTATCTCCCTTCCCTCCAGGCGGCCCTGTAACCCAACAACAGCAGCACATGCCTCCCTCAGAAACGCACTCGCTGCACACTGTGTCATTACGTTCAGGTCTTGTAACATACTGATCACACAAGAGGAAAATGCACGTTGTCTTGTGTTTTTCACTAGATCCTAAGCAACCGGTAATTTACAATTAACGTCTAGGTTGTGACTCATGTCTACACAAAATCATTTCAGGGAACACAAAACACACCCAGCCCCCCTGGAAATACACTGACATCACAGGCTCCCCCCATATCCTCTTCCACACTTTTCTCAAATTTATCCAAAATGAAATCATTCCAACAGCATTAAACTCCATCCAAATGCACCCCAACGAGGATTTATAATGAGGACAGTCATCAAAGCTTTGTTCAATTGTTTTCAAAGTATCATCAAAAGCATAACAGATGTATCTGAATTAAATATGAGTAGAGATTACTTCAAATGGCTAGAAAAACACCAATTGCACACAAGCCTGGGAGAAGGGTTATTAGAAATGTACAAGGTACTACAGTGCTACTATGGACCCATTTCGCCCAACTTGTCTGGAAAGGTTTACAGAAGCAAAGGATCAAATGGACATAAATATCCTTAGACTGACAGCCGTGAACATCAGAGGAAATCTGAAATTACCTGTAGCCAGGATGCACATTAAAATAATCACCAATCAAATAGGCCCCTCAATAAACAGCATTCCCGAGCCCGATTGAACGATCATTACCGTAATAGCCCAATACCAAGCATGACACGGCCGCTCTCGATACCTGGTAAGCCTCTGTCGCCCTTCAGACCTTGGGGCCCTTGTTCTGGGGGACAGCACTCGCAGAAGTTGAAGTAGCATTCATTGTAGTCCAGGGTGTAGTTCTCATTTCCAGCATCGGGTGGCGCTGCAGTGTCAATGTGGAACTCTGTGTAGAGAGGCGTCACGCTGACCGCGGTTGTCAGAGCGGGAGTCGGCTGGGGGGTCGCTTTGGTCCACACCCCGCCAATTCCTGTGGTGGTGGTCCGTAGCGGCTCCGGGACACTGGGAGGTTTCTTGGTGAACTGGTACTTGGGCCGCTGCGGGCCTTTAGCAAAGGCACAGGGTGACATCAGGACCAGCAGGAACACCATGGAGGCGAGGAAGACAAGCTGGCGAGCGAGCGTCCTCATTCTGAGATCCTGAAGCATGGCACCAGAAATCAAGGCAATTTTACACAATATGATCTTTTCATAAATAGATATATATATATAGACATCAATATAAACGTCATCGTTCTTATACATTCATAATTATGATCACTGCTCACTACATTCATTGCTAACTCGAAGGCTCCCCAGTTTATCTTCAGATACCCTGCCACAGGTAACTCATTCCTAGTCATCAGTCCAAGTAATGATTTATTTCAGCAGCTCTCCGGTTCCCACTGCCTGCAATTTTCTGTCCTCAAAAACCCATGGGGGTCACTCACCCTCCGTCTCTGCATGTCTATCGCTTACTAGCAATCATAAATGTGCAAAAGGAGATATAGTCTCTGACAACAAAGGCATAATTTCCTTGCAAAACCCTGCGTTCCCAAAAAAAAAAAAAAGTCAATTTACTTTGTAAATATTCAAGTGAGAGAGAAACCATTCAGAACATCCATAAACGGCGAAAAGCTTCCCATTAAAAACTCGGACCTTGGATCTCGTTCCACATCGCACCAGCGGAGCTCTGGTGCTTGACACGATCTCTGAGCCAAGGCCCTCCACCATCCGACGTGTCTAAGTCGTAGGAAGGCGGCGAGATGTCCACACACAGCACCACTTACCTCTGCGCGCTGCTATTTATCTCCTGCCCATCACGTAAGGGCGCACTGAAGGGCAAAGACACCCCGAATCCATGCTTTTGATTTCATGGCGCTCCTGTATTGCCGTGCCCCCTGGCCAATCGGGGGGCTGGCGCTGGGGATTTGGGCCGCTCGTAACCCGAGGAGATGCTAATGTACGGGGTCCCGTTGGATCCAGCCGGGCCAGCAGCCTCCTTCTGTGCCCCTCTTGTGCTCTGGGTCTTTGTGACATCGGATATGAGGCTCTCACATACCCCCCCCCACCACTGCCACCCTTAGGCTGCCCCCACCTCGCGCAACAAAACACCAGCGGGCAGCGGGGGCACCAGAGGCGAGTCACCCAATACAGGAGAGGTTCTTCCAGCAGGCGCAGAGCCTCGCAGGGGGCTTAAAGGTGGACCAGGGAGCTCTTCTGTTATCGGGCGGGGGGGGCGGGGGGGCAGTGCTACACAAGGCCGAGCTAATCTGTGGGAGGGAGGGAGGGAGGGAGGGAGGCTCTACACCACACCTTAGCTGCTCTATGCTAGTCACGGGTGAATGAGCCAGGTGACTTGGGCTCATAATGGGACACAACTATGTACTTACTCTTAAAAGGATGCCACCAACCCCGACTCGGGGGCACTTTAAAATGTACTACATTAGTGTCAAGAACACTTTCATTTTCTTATATTTCAAAAACATTACTCTTTCAGCTGAACTGTGGATTATTTTAATTTTTTTTTTTTAAGTGCAGTTGAAAATGTATCCCCACCCCGGACCTGCACAGTCCAGGCCCCTGCAAAACACTGCCCTCCTTCACGCCTCAGAAATTCAGGAGGGATTGGGGTGTCATCAGATAGGGGGAGCTGGGGTTAGAGGTTACAAAGGGGAGAACATTTCATCACCATGTGCATGGAAACACTTGATAGTGCTTAGCCTACATGCAGAGCGTTTCATCGATGACTGCAGAGAGGGCTGCCCTCGCAGAGTGCTGGCGACTCTCACAGCTAACTAATCACACCCATATTAAAAAAAATAAATAGCTGCTGTGCCAGGGTGAGTGTGCTGCCCCAGATGTGACCTGCCAAACACTGTAGGCCTCCTGGGATGTGCTGTGCCAGGGCGAGTGTGCTGTCCCAGATGTGACCTTCCAAACACTGCAGGCCTCCTGGGATGTGTTGTGCCAGGGCGAGTGTGCGGTCCCAGATGTATCCTGCCAAACACTGCAGGCCTCCTGAGATGTGCTGTGCCAGGGCAAGTGTGCGGTCCCAGATGTTACCTGCCAAACACTGCAGGCCTCCTGGGATGTGTTGTGCCGAGGAGAGTGTGCTGTCTCAGATGTGACCTGCAAACACTGCAGGCCTCCTGGGATTATTTCCTTTTCCATATGACCCAGCCGTCAGGTGAAATAACAATCAGCTAAATTAATAATATAATTTATAATTTCACTTAAAAACAAGGGGGGTGCATGTTTGAAAAGTAAACCGAGGACAATCTCTGAGTGCGAGTCATTCTGAGAGACCGAGGACCCGCAGTCACCCTGGGATACAAATCCTAACTGAGACTTCATAAAAACAGCTCTAATGGTGCACCTCGAGGGTGGGGGCTGTCACCTGAGACACCTGTAACTGCAGCCCCCCAGTTTAACGCAGTAAGGCTGATGCAGTAAGCTTCTAATGGAGTGTCCCCTGACCCCACAGATGGAGAGAGAGCCTGTGCACCCATTTACCGCCTTACAACGTCCCCTGTTCTCTCCCTTAGTCTGTTTATATCTCTATGACTTCTTTTATTTTCTTCCAATGAATAGTGAAATTAATACATTATTTATTGTTCATTATTTATATCTTTGTGTGCTCGCGGTGCAAGCTTCTCAAGATCGAGATTTCAATTTATTTCACCCTGTAGTCTGACTGTAGCCACATGGGGGCGCACTTACTCTCCAATTCGTGAGACAAACCGGTCACAGCGAATCGATGAGGACAAACACGGTGATCATAAACAGAGGAGAGAAACTCCCGTCCGTGTCTCTCCGCCCGGCGCACCGGCGAGAAAAGGCACGAACATTCTGGTTAATCTTACTGTGAAGACCTGAACTGGATCTTGCTCCGGGAAAGTAAATTATCAGTGAAGAATTAATCTGTCTGGGTCCAGTACCTTAGGTTCCCACATGGCTTGGACCGAGGGTATTATAAACAGTCAGGTTCAGGCCTATTTGTGGCTGACCCCACCCATTCTAGACACATCCAGCACCCTTCTCGGGCAAGACACCGAGGTCCATCAACACCAGATCCACACACCATGAAGACGGCTTCTTTCCCTCAGCAGCCGAACTCATCAACAAGCTCCCAGACCCCCACTGACACAACCGCCCCCAACACTCTCAAATGCACGTTTCAGCTATTTTACTTTGCACATCACATTATATTCCTACACTCAGCATATTTCCTACCCCTTTAAATATTCTTAGATTTATTAATATAATATTGTACAGCTCTTGCACTGTCTTTTGACCCTGTCTGCATCTCAGTACTTTTGGCTCTTTTATTCATTGCAGCCACTGTTGTTTGGGATTGAGCACCAAAGAGAATTCCTTGTAGGGTGAAGCTACTTAGCAGGAAAACTCATTTCTGACTTTGATTCACTGCTGACCAGAATGTGCCCCATTCTGAAGTCCAGGCCACGGACTGAAACGTGCGTGTGACGCAGTCTCGTATGTGCTCCCAATACCGAGCTGAACTTGAGACTCAACCAGCTGGGACATCAATATGGCGGCCTTTCCAAACTGCTTAAGAAGGCTGACTCTAGAGCCACTGGTCCCTGCCTCAAAAACGCAGGGCCACAAGCACATGGCCTCGCGCCTCTGTGTGTTAGGTGTGAAGACCATTGGCGTGTCTGACAGGAAGGATTCAAATTAAGAATATGTTCAGCATGGAGGCCCCCACCAACCAGGAAAAGCATGTGACCGAAATGCAAAATCATGCAGGAACCACCCCGGTCTGATTAATGTGACCATTATGTAAAATCAATGTAGTCAAGTCCTTGTGGCTTCAACAGCCACACCTGGGTGGTGTCTCTTCATCGCTGCCAAGTCTTATCGGGCAAAGGCCCCTCCTGTAAACAGCACTGCCCGCATACGCCCAATAGCCATGAACACATGGCTACATGCCTGCGTCCCTCCCCAGCGGCACCCAGTCTAAAGTGCCCATTAAATCCTCGGTGTCACGCCGGGTTGCTTCTCTTTATGTCCCAATGACATGTTAGACGCTATCAGATAAATCGAGACATGTTAGATTGCAGCCTGAAATATATTGCGTTATGCCACACGCAATAACAATGTGGTGCTGCTGGTATATAGGACTGAACACCAAGAGGGCAGTGTGAATACATCCATCTGAAGGCGTAAAAAAAAAATGTGTCAAACCCATATTTTGCCACTATGCCAGAGAAAATATGTAAAGAATTTGCTATTATAAATAAACACCTACAAATGCAGGTTATTGTGTTCAAATCCCCAGACATCGGCACCCGAGAAAACAATTCTTGTTGTGTTTTAGCGTTTCTCTAGTCCTCTTGGAAACAGGCCCACACTAAAAATCCCTGTAATGTAGCCAACATCACGACACGGAGAAAAGTGGCAAAATACTCCAAATGAAAACAATAATCTGTGCAACATTCTGTGGTTTCTAATAATTGAAGACATATTGACCAGAAACGACCTGTATGGATGCGGGGAGCATCTGCCGTCTAACAGCCGAACTGTAGATGAGAGCTTCGCAGCGTCTCCCTGAGAAACGCATTTCCCCAGGCAATAGTAGGAGGGATGCGGTCCATGTCTCAGCGACTGCATCCGCAGGGGACGCCGCTCTGCAGAAACAGCTTGCTCGGCGTCAGCATAAGTACTATTTTTAGTCATGGCAAAGACCGCAGAGCTGGGCTCATAGCTTCGATCTCCACGTGAAAAGCATCAGCAACGAAGTGTTGATGCTATAAGTTAAGATGCGTCATTCGGGAAAATACAAGGCGCGTCTTACAAACATATAAGCATTTATCTGCGCTGGGGGGCGGGGGCGGGGGTTCACACAGCGACACATCACCTCGCTGTTAACTATGAGCCGCAAACAAATATGTACGATCACACTAACACGGCAGAGTCGGTATCAGTGCGTCCTTGCGATATTCATATTTTGGCATAAGTGCACTTGCACGGAGCTGCATCACTGGCGTCTCGCGCCGTCCTCGCGCTGCTGCGGTATTTCGTCACTCACGCGGGCTGTTTCCCTGCACAGCAGAAATACCGATGGAGCTCCATCACCATGTAAATGCGGCACGGGCTGGATTTAGGCATTGGGCAATTTCAGTATAAGAGCCGGCTGACGTGTCCGAGCCAAACCCACGAGCTATAGACGTGATTTCATGTTATTAAACTCGATGGGCGCGTGGGGACCCCTCCCCAGCCAGCACTGGCCACCGGCACCATCGGGCACCCCGTGAAGGAGCTTTCCGGGCGGGTGGTGTGGTGCGCAGGTTTTGCGCTCTTCATGGCCATACCTTTGGTATGGGTGCCCCCTCCATCTCAGGGGGTGCATGCGAGGTGCAGGGCTGTGCAGCCTTTGGGGGGGGGGGCGTTACACACTGTTGTTGCGCTGCAGCATCATCTAATAATCGGCGCAAACCCAGATGTTTGTCGCGGAGCAGGGAGCGTCGCTGCTACGCCGCGGAGTTTTATCCGAAGCACTGCGACAGGGCGACGCGACACTGCGGATGTCGCCAAGTCTGCGGCTCGATCGCCGGGTCCCGTCGCGCGGCGCAGCAGCTGGACCCGTTACCTTAGGCGAGCATCTCCGGCGGGTAGGTGTAGGCAGGAGTAGTGGGTGTGGTATAACACGTAGCCGGTAAAATGACCTGGCATTAAGCAAACTGGTAGGACAGCTTTCCGCTTACACAAAGCAGCGGGACGGTAGTGGGACGCCTGTCATCGGCTCCGGGGTCCCGTAATAAACTTTGCCCAACCTAAGTGACATTGCGGAGGCAGAGCGCAGTTATCTCTAGGTGAGTAGCGCATTTTTCCATCAGTATCGGGATTTCTCTCAGGTTGCATGTGGCGGATTGCGGCTCCGAGGCTCACGGCGTGCGATCCCCGGTACCATGACCCGCAGCGCGCACTTGGGCGGCTCTGTCATGCGGCTCGGGGGGGTCGGACGGCGCTATAATGGCACGACTCTGCGCTGTAATCGCTCTTTCGGGTCGCACTGTCACTTTGTAACCGCTGCCGCTGCACGCATCCGGCGCGCATTCGCCCGGCTTGTGTGAGATGCGCCTTATAAGAAGATGCGCCCCCCTGTCGCTGTGTGACACTGCGGGCCGTGGGGGGATCGCCGCGCTGCCTAATTAGGGCCGTCGGTCTGATGGCATGTTCTGTAAGGAGCTGGTCAGCATGCTGACCTCTGCACGGCGCATACATACACTGAATACATGCGTACGGATCGCCGACACCATGCACGCTGCAGCTCGGAGCACTGGGGGAAGCCGTAGTCCTGATTGTAAGAGTGACAGCGCTCAGTAACATGATGCTGGAGTGAGAGGAGAGTCTCCCTCTGCTCGCAGGGAGCTGACTCAGCCTCTCCCGTGCCGCGAAGCAGGTTATTTTTCCGTGGTTACACGCGTACAAGCGATTAACATGGCACCAGATGAATTGCATTTTAGTACAGTGGAGGTATTAAAAAAAATATCAGAAAACCAGACAATAGCAGATTTATGACGTTTGAGCAGCGTTCCTGAAACTTCTGCGCGGGCCCAGCAGCACTGCCGACCAGTTAATAGCTTCCTTTCCATAAAGTCACTCCAGAGGAGCGTGGCGGGTGCTTCCTTGCTCATAGGACATGGCTATTATGCTTCTGTTTGCTGCGGCGTAGTTGCTGGGGATGCTGCACAGTATCCACACGCAGCAGCCTCTGATTTACAGGACACTCTTACTGGTACCCAGAAGACCAACATCCAGACTTGCATTACAAAGTACAGTTCTTATAGTCCATACAGCAGCTTCAAGGTCACTAAAGGTCATCAGCAACCATGAGGGTCGATTGGCCTGTAGCTGCCCCCCCATTCCCTGCTGCGTTATGGTGACCCAGAGCCATACCCCCCCCGACCGCCACAACAAAAACACCATGCTGGGCTGAGTTACCCAGAGGCTACGGTTCATGAGCACATTTACGCACAGTTACTTCTGCCCACAAACAGACTCTTACCAGCTAGGGCTTTGGCATGGTGCCACTGGGTCTCGTGGTCTGAGGATGGAGAGAGAAAATTCAAATGACACATTTGACCAGGGGGACGGCGTCCTCAGA
>JAODKM010000035.1:4203009-4219730 GCA_026780845.1 Petrocephalus sullivani | reverse complement strand
CAGGAGAAAACAGTAAAACAAACTCGCCTCAGAGTACCGAGGGAGGAATCCGACACGAGGGAGCCAGGGGAGTAACCCCACACAAGGGTGCCAGGGGATACCAGGGGAGTAATCCCACACGAGGGTGCCAGGGGAGTAACCCCACATGAGGGTGCCAGGGGATACCAGGGGAGTAACCCCACACGAGGGTGCCAGGGGAGTAACCCCACACGAGGGTGCCAGGGGAGTAACCCCACAGCAACATCAGCGTCACGGCTTCAGACTGACCTCTGAAGATGTCAACATTCTTCCTCAGAGCTTCATCTTCCTCCAGATCTTCCAGGAAGTCCTGGTATTGCCTGGGAAGCAGATGGGACGCAGTATCAGCAACACTCAGTGCATAGATAAGCTTTCATGGTCCACACTGAGAACAGATATACGCCGTAAAGCACAAAGAACGCTGTGTCCTGGGGCGAGGGGATTCGACTTTGGTTGAGGCCAGGTATCGGTGACTGAGGAAGAACCGGCCACAGGCCTGAGAGAGAGATGCGTGACAGTGCCCAAAGGTGGACTTCATGCTCGTGACTGCTTCGCGTGCGTATCCGCCTGCCCTGAAAGCCATGATGCTAGCCAGGTCTCCGCGCACCTCTCATCATCCGTCTCCATTCCCTCCCGGTCCCTATCCATTTGCTTCAGCTTCCAGTTCCTGCGATTCACTCGCCGGCTGCGGTCATAGCTCTTCTTGATCAGCACCTGGATGAGGCAGAAATGGCAGAAATCCCAGATCTCAAGGTAAACCAGCCATGATGGCCTCTAGTGGAATGCTGTTCCAGTTCCTACCAGCAGAGGTCAGTATTTTAGCCATAATTAAAAGGAAAGCAAAGAAAAGTCAGTGAAATATAAGTGACAGCTGACGTTTGCGAGGTCTTACCACATCGGGGATGTGGTGGGGGTTGATCTTGTTGAGAAATTCGTCGTTGATGTTGGCGTTGGCCAAGTCAAACCTTCAGGGTCAGGCAAAGAAATTCTTTAGAGAGCCCCAAGACCATTTAAAGAGTGCATCACCAAAGTAAACCATGGCGAATGGTAATAAGACCGTCACCAAGGTAACCCCGGCCAAGAGTCCCAAAGCAGCATTTCTCCCCATGCATTCCACAGCAGAGGCGGCTTCGCCATTCTACTCCAGTGTAACCAGTACAGAGACCAGAGAAGCCAGTGGGCAAGGCACTCACCCCAGAACCAGGTCCCCGATGTTCAGCAGGTGGCCCAGGAAGGTGCGGCAGTGGTGCTGCTGGCCGCTGCCCACCTCAGACGCCTTCTGCACCCACACCTCAGCCAGGGTATGCTGGACACACATGGCACACGCTCTCACACCGGCCCGGGCGTGCTCTCAGACCACAGCTTTGCTTTTTGTTTTTTTAATATTAATTTAAACAATTTCATTTGAAATTCAGTTTAGTATTAGTTTTCAGTGTGCTTTTATTTTAACGACATTTCCATTTAGTGTTTATATAGTTTAGTCATTCTATTTTTAGGAACAGATGGAAAATTGTCGGGCCATTTCGTGTATCTGACCTTCTGAGAATCCTATTTGAATACCCAGAGCCATAAACCTGCTAATGTTCCTAAAATGACAAACATGTTCCAGGAGTCATTAATACTACCCTTCAGATAAACAGTACTAAAACAATCAAAACAGAAATGTTTGTTTTTGCAATATTTCAGTTAGTTTCGGAAGCAATGTTTATAGTTTAGTTTATTTTTATATCTCTTATTTCAGCTCAACTTCAGTTTTGGTTTTCATTAACAATAACCCTGTCTCAGAGAGAGCCAGACGCGCCGCGGTCCAGGGCCGGGCTGACCTCCACACTGGGGCTTCTCCCGCTCGGCAGAGCCACACGCACTTTGCAGCTGCAGACATTTCAGCTCGCTTCTTATAATCACCCACATGTCATTTCAGAGGGCAGAACCGATCTGCTAGCACTCATTGCGAATGCAGTGAAGTAAAACTCAAGCCAACTGGAAAATATCAAAAAATGTATACAAGCCACTCCCCGGGGGTACGATGGCCCGTGTTATGATATTTTGACATTACGATGGGTATATTTTTTCAATAAATTACATGAGAAATTCAACACTATTATAACATTCGCTCTGTGTTAATGATTTGGCCCGACTGCAGGCTAATGTACGTGTTCCAGGTATGTTTAAGGTAGGCTGGGCTATGATGTTTCTTAGGTCAGCTGTACTATATTAAAAATGTTCGCCTTATGATGGGGTTACATTTCGATACATTTATCGTAACCTGGGGAGCAGCAGTACAGTGTGTCTGTACCATACGGTTACACATCTATCCAGCGAAGCAGTGCATCCTGGGTAAATCAGGACGGCAATTAACAGATTCACCTGTCTGGTTTCTCCCGCCGTCACCCACCTGCCCGGCTTTACCTTATTGGAGCGGAGGCCAGCTCCGGCCCCCAGCTTCGGATCCCGGATGATGCTGAGGTCCATGACGATGAACTCCTCCATTTGGCGGGGGTGGCACAGGCTGCTGAAGGGGTGCCTCCAGTAGGTGCCCCCATCTACCTCCGCAACTGTGGGGGCAGCCAGAAAAAGGGGGGAGTTCAAACCTCCGACAGCTGCACTGTCACTCAGGAAAAAAGCCCGGTGAAACGGTTCCTACAGAACCCAGCGCTACCCGGAGGGCCCGTTTGATTTATGCCGAGGACCGAAGGATCTCCGCGAAACTCTGAAGGGTGATCAAATGTGTATAGAGTCTTAATAGCTCAGCCCTGAAAGCCTCAGACTACCCAATAAATCAGAACCTCCAATTCAGGACAGCCAGGTCCTGGTTTGACCCCGATTCGCATGTGAACAGCACCTTTCTCAAGTGAATATAGAAAAAAAATTAAAAAAAAAAAAAGAGGCCAGATTTCAGCATGCAGAGATTAAAATAGTTTGGGAATAAAACAGTGCCTTCCTGGGGGGAGGGAGAATTTGTAATGGTAAACAGATGGATTTTCTCACGAATCCATCTCACAGCAGCACTAACAGCAGCTGACACTGCCTTGTTAAATGTAGAAGTACTAATGCATGAAAAAGGTACAGCATCAGTCCTCCAGGCCACTAGGGGCATCACACCGCAATCTGAGGCTATCACTAGGCTGAAATACTGGTTGCAGGCCACAAGCTCTGGAGAGGATGGTGCGGTGAGACGGCAGGTCACTCACTCTGCAGGGTGTTGGGGTCGATGAGCCGGATGGTGCTGGTGACCCGAATGCAGACGCACACCTGTCCCATGTTCCCCAAGCTCTGGGCCAGGCGCGGGGACAGACACACCAAGTTATCCTAAGGGACAGAGTCATTTCTGAGTTAGGCAGGAGCAGCTGACTGACTGGTGCCTGGTTAAAAAGGCCGTGTGATCCTAACAGCAAATCGCCAGGTTGGTAACCAGTGGGCAACACCACACACACACACACACCTTACAGACAGGGACGATCTCCATAGAAAAGGTGCTTTTGTAATTGTAGGTGTTGGAGTGGACATCATGGGAGATCAGGCGCTGAGACGCTTTAGACCTAGGGAGTTTGAAGGTTTACCCACAAGTTTATACATGTGGGTGCCAATATTACAAAGTACAACTTCTACACCAAATCCAGCTGACAGCACATGTATCATGACACCAACATCAAACAGGCATCTTCAAAAGGAGGCCAGTCTTCACCTGCAGGGGACAGTGCACTGCAGGAAGTCCACCATCTTCTGAGCATGCTGCTTGGAACCGTAGTAGAAATCAATGCCCTCTGTGGACAGGGGCGAGAGATGCTTTTAGTTAAAAGAGGCAGCCTAAAGATCAGGTTGTGCACAGAGGATGAGCCGGAAAAGAACTCCCACTAACGAGAAGCAGAAATGGTAACCAGATTAAGACGGAGGCATGGTCGCCACATGCTGAGCCGTCGCAAGATTTACCGTTTTGTACAGAGTTTACGGCCCCACAGCTTGGCCATAAAAGCTGATTTTCCCCCTGCTTTCGGGGCAGAAATCCAGCTCGTGCAAATGCACAGATGCTGGACCAACGTACCATGGATCTCCTTAATACGAAGCGAGTTCTGGTGCAATTTGTGTTTTAGAATCAGCTGCTCCAGGTAGAAGAATGTCTTCTTGTGAACAGTCTGCAAGGAAGAAGCCACAACAGACATCTGAAATACACATTTCAAGATGGTCGATTTATGGCAGCCAATGGAGCCGATGCGGCGTCACGCTGGCTGGGAGCTTCCTCAGATGCAAACTGAAAACATTTCAGGAAGCGATGTCACTGCCATGGCTAAAGACTAGCAAAAAAAACAAAAAACAAAAAAACGCAGAAAAAATATGCTGCTTCAGGCGATTCAGGGATGTTTCGCATTACAGCCGGTCTGTCAGATCCGATCAAATGGCTAATTTTCTTCTTAGACTGAATCACACAGTTATTCATCAAGCAGACATTAGGAATTCCACAGCATATCTAAAGTAGGTCAACAGAAGACAAGTTGGACTAGGGAGTTAGCAGGTGCAGACTAAAGCCCACACAATCATCTTCATGGGGCGACCAACCTTCTGCCTCACTTGCACTACTGCCTTCCAAAAGTCCTTGGCCTCGACTCGGTGACAGTCATCGCACATCTGCGACTGGACGACGAACTCCACCACAAACACTTGCTGGAGAATGGCGCCGTTCAGAACCTGGAGGCACATGAGAGGTTTCAGATACATTTCCATGCCTTTTCTTCTTTGTGCAAAGCACCATCTCCCTCGGTTACTCTGGGGCAGAGCGGACATGTAGACAGATACAGCTTCCAATGTGGATAACTTAAAGTTAAAGAGCAGGGTCAGCCAGGTTCCCTGACACAAGTGGGGCTAAGGGCCTTGTTCAAAAAGCTAGTAGTGATATGATTACTCTACATGCCACAGAATTCAAACACACAACCTTCCAGACATGGACACAGATCCCAAAGAGACTCAGTTAAGTCCCACCCAATCTACACGTACATCGCACATGAGTGACAGCACCCAGGGCACCTCCTACCAGCCATGCTGAACATATTTTAAGAATGACTAGAAGCATCTAGCTTTGTGGGCTGCTGTCCCACAGCACTGTACTGTAGCTCACCTCTTTCTGGATGGTCAGCTTCATCTTAATCCTCTTGGAATGTGGCTCAGTCCACAGGAAGCCAGCATCTATCAAACGAACCTGGATCCCCCAGGAGTATTGGTCAGTTAGCGCGCTTGCCAAGTTACACCACTGCCCTCAGCTGCACAGGGGCTCCGCAGGCCATGCTGCACTAATGCATTCAGGCCCACTGCTAGGAAAACTTGCCTTTGACATTGACGCCTTCAGCTTTTTAAGGCAGAGGGTCAGCAGCTCGCGGGACTCCAGGGCACACTGCACCCAGGTGCCAGGGGGTTGCAAGTACCTGCAGAAAGAAGCCAAATGATAGTTACTCCACAGAGAAATATAAAAGCCTTTAGAAAGTTCAGAGCAGCCAATCTCCAGCACATTATCATTAATGTCATATTTGCTAGATGCTCTAGTGCACTCTCCCCACTCGAGACAGTCCACCCCGGGACAGTCCATGTTTTTGCTCCCTCCCAGACAGTCCATGTTTTTGCTCCCTCCTAGCTCCCTGCCAGACAGTCCATGTTTTTGCTCCCTCCTAGCTCCCAGCCAGACAGTCCATGTTTTTGCTCCCTCCTAGCTCCCTGCCAGACAGTCCATGTTTTTGCTCCCTCCCAGCTCCCTGCCAAACAGTCCATGTTTTTGCTCCCTCCTAGCTCCCTGCCAGACAGTCCATGTTTTTGCTCCCTCCTAGCTCCCTGCCAGACAGTCCATGTTTTTGCTCCCACCTAGCTCCCAGTAGACAAAAAAACATGGGCTGTCTGCAGGTCCCCGAGGACTGGATTTGGAAACACTTTTCCAGTGAGTTTACGTGCTGCCTCAAAAGCGCCGGCAATACCTTTCACATTGCTTGCAGAAATGCACCGAGACCTGCTTGGGAATCCCTTCGGAAATATCCACCTGCGTCCTCAGGCAGGAAACGCACATGTTGGCTGGATTTGGAGCTATAGGAACTCCGCAGGTACAGCACAGGCTGAGTAGAGCACAGCATCACAGCCAAATTAGAGTCAATAATTCCCAGGAGAACAAACGGCTAAGAAGCCACACCAGCTCTTTAAAACAACAAACTGAAAACGTGCCAGGGACAGACATGTAAAATGACAATGAGTCAATGCGAGGAGGAGTACTACTTAAAGTCACTTACATATTTCCCTGGTGGCTTGTGGCGGGTGTCTGGATGTACTCCATAACTGCCGGCTCACTGTAAGGCATCCAAGACACGTATGACATGACAGGCAGTCTACCAGACGTCAGACACAAATACAAACTCAACAGCCCACCTGCCAAATAAATAATATTAACCAAGTAACTAATAAAATTTTATTCAATTGGTCATATCTGACCTTTATAGTTATCGCAGGGTTGTCAACTGTCACGCATGAAATCTTACAGAAAACCCATATTAATCAATTATTCACCTAAAATCACCTACATCAAACGCGTAGGGGTAGTTTGAAAAACTTACAGACTATTTACAAGGCAATAAGACAGTTACAGTGTTACATACATGTTACATACATATGGCGTGTGCATGTGTGTCCGGACTTGCCTCACCAGCCGACCAAAGTTAGCAACCCTGCTATCGGTTAGTATAAACAGATAGATAGATAGAGAGAGATACTTTATTTATCCAGAAGGAAATTTAGGATACGCGTTGATAGCTGTTTGATCGGCAGTTATATTGCTAGGTGACCCAGTAAAACAGCATAAATATATGTACATATATAATTTCTTAAAATTAAACAATTACCGTCCCACTCCAAGTGCCTATCCACGCCACCGCAACACGCGAACGGTGCAGCCTGATGATGCAGTGCGCCGCCCAGAGTGAAAGGACCCCGAGCACCGACTTATAGTAGTCCGTGTTTCGCCTGTACATTATTCACAAAACAACAAGCGTTTTAGATATTCAGAATAAATATAAGAAATATCAAGATAAATTTAACAAAAAAAAGACTGACAAATGCCACGTGAAATGACTGCTCTATTTATTGCTTTAAAAGTGAAGAATTCCATAAAATGGTGTCGTTCAATATTAAATTTTTACTATATAATTAAAGCTATTATTAACGTAACTATAAAACAATATAATAATTTCTGTTTTGTTATTTTTGGTATGTTGGAGAATTTTTGTAATGTGACGTTGTCTGCGATTTTAACAAGGATGGCTATATTTATATACAAAATTGAAAACATTGCATTGTTGTTATGGTTATTTTTCTGGATTTTTATTCGCTTCTGGCACTGATGCGAATCAGCAGTCATATGGAATTCCTTTATTTGCAATTACTCGATGAGTGTAGATGAAAAAAATGTATCAACTGCCAGAATTAGGCGGCATTTCATTCAGTTGCGTCCAGTTTTAAAACTCATTTTTTTAAACGTAAAGCTGATCTTATCTTTCTCATAACTAACCGCTTCCTGTCAAAAAATATGGTAAATCAAAAACGAATGGCCGTGTCAATGTGAACAGCCGTGTGAGAATCGCCAGCTTTACGCGATCATGAAGCGTTACAGCATGAAGCGTTACAATGACACGTTACAGCATGACACGTTACAGCATGACACGTTACAGCGTGACACGTTACAGCGTGACACGTTACAATGTTACAAAAAGGCGCGTCCGGACTGGCGAGCGGGTAACTTTGTTGCCATCGCCTGGCCACGGTAATGAATAGGCGGTCCGGCCGCTCTGCCCACGGCGTACCGCATCGGCGCCCTGATTGGGCCGCCCAGCGCCGCCAGTGGTGCGGCCCGCCGTATGAGGAGGAGCGGCGGTGGGGGGAGCTGCTCCACTGCGGCTCAGCCGGGGCATTCATTCGCTGTCAGCTGGCAGAGGCGCTCTCTCCGTGCCCAGGCGCTCCGACCGCCTCTCCGCGTCCGCTCGCCGCACCTGCCGCGATCGCATCTCGCCCGTCGCCGTGACATGGGAGACGGAGACGCTCGGCTACCGTTCGGGGCGCCCTGCGATCGGTCCACGGAGCGGCTGCGCTCTCGGTGAAGGCGAGCGGCGGCTCTGCGGCGTCCCGCTGCCCCCGCCAGCTAGACGCGATCTCCGTGCGGCTCCACTGCGGCGGCTCCGCTCCGTCTCCGGCAGAAGCGCTCCGATCGGCGGCGGCGCCAGCAGAAGAGACGCTTTTATTGGGGCGGATGATGGACTGAGCCGCGCCGGGTGCCGTGAGGAAGAGCTGCGGTTTCTTGCGTGTATAAATGATAGAAGATACAATGACACTGCTGTCTCTCTTGGGTCGGATCATGCGTTACTTCTTACTCAGACCAGAGACCTTATTCCTGCTGTGCATCAGCCTGGCTTTGTGGAGCTATTTCTTCCACACCGACGAGGTGAAGACCATCGTCAAGTCCAGCCGGGACGCGGTGAAGATGGTCAAAGGGAAAGTTGCGGAGATCATGCAGAATGACAAGCTGGGCGGCCTCGACGTGCTGGACGCCGAGTTCTCCAAGACGTGGGAGTACAAGAGCAACAACGTCGCGGTCTACTCCATCCAGGGCCGGCGGGACCACATGGAGGACCGCTTCGAAGTGCTCACCGACATCGCCAACAAGAGCCACCCGTCCATATTCGGCATTTTCGACGGCCACGGCGGCGACGTGAGTGCCGGTCCCCCGAGCCTGCAGACACGTGTTTGTGTAAAAGCCGCGGAAATCACGGCGATCGGGACCCACCTGCCCTCGCCGCCGGCCTCCGGCCCCTGATCGGGGCCATGCTCGGTGCTCACACTGAAAGGCACCCTAACGCGATTACGGCACCACTCGCCAAAGGGCTTAAAACTCGCCACGACTTGTAATGAAAGGGCTGGCGAATGTATTGAATGAAAAAGCCTTTGTTCTGCCATTTGCCCATAATACCGGTCAGGGAAATGCCTGGTAGCACCGTTGTGGCTCAGACAGGATCTCTGTGGATGCAAGAGTCCCAGAAAGCATTTGTGTGGGGGGTGGTTTCACTTCCCCCCCCTGTATGTGTGGTAAACAAATATAGACCCAAAAGTAATTTTCTTGGGGTTAAACAGATGGGTCAGTGTCTGGACTAGAGTGCTATTCTTTGTGTACAGTTCCCTGAGTAAATGCGTGACATGCTGGGCTGTATGAAGCGGCCCCCTTTGTCCCTGTGTAAATGCCACCTTCTGCTGTTTGCTGTTCGGATGCCATCTTGTGCTCCCTCGCAGTTTTAGCTGGTTTTTATTTTAAAGTAGAAACATATTGTCTTAAACTTGGTTTTTGTATGTTTTATTCCTGGATCATTTTCCCACTCATTCTGAAGCATGTAAAATGATATGGCAAGTTTATATAAGATAAGCCTCAAGGTTAGAGGCAAATCTGATCTTTAAAATCATTATTACCTTAAACATCTGCGTGGTCTTCTGAACGTTCCCTGTCCATTCCCCCAAACCCCCCCCCATCGGCACTGAGCCCAGCCGGAGCTCTGGCTAAAGTAAACAAACTTTTGGGATTTTCTCAGGCTTTCATGCTATCTGTCTGACCTGACTAGGAATCCTTGGCCTTGCCTTTAAAGGTGAGTCTTAGGTTCCAGGTTCTCAGGTTATGCTTCCCAGTATAACTGTATACTTGGCCAGAAGGTGCCTGTTGGTATATTATTTTAATGGGCTCTAGGGTGATAAGTCCTATAATTTGGCACTTGTGGGAAGGAAGATTCGAGGTTCTTATTTCTCAGATTTCATCCCCATATCCAGGCCTGGCAATAAACTGTTTAGGAATTAACATGCGTTTTGCCCCAAAAAATTTGCCCCCCCCCCCCCAGCAGCTTCTTGGGGTCCGACTTGGCACTTGACAGTTTGCCTTGATATTTGCTAAAGGTCACTTGCAGTTAGGCCTGGCATCACTGTAGTGTCATCAGGCACTATCTGAGCTAGCTTTTGTCACTGGGGGGGCTGTTACACACCAAAATGACCATGTTTATATAGTTAGGGTCTAAAGCCCAAGTCCTGCTTCCACAAAAGGACGCATCCGGCCTCGGACCTTGTGCCAGATGGAACAGAAGTCTGACCAGAGGCGGAGATGCTCCAGCAGATGTGGGCCGCCATCGACGCCAGGCATCTCTGATAAAACCCCCCCCCCCCCCATGGGATTGCACGTTTCTTTGCTGTCAGCTTATAAAGCAGCTTACTGATGCCTTATAGCTCCAGGTCTGGGGGTCGATCTCTCTGCTCCCTGGGACACTCTCCATGCCCCCCCCACCCTGACCAGGATAAGCAGTTAGGAAATGGATAGATGCATTTGAAATAAAGGATGTATAGATGTCTGGTTTCAGTGCAATGAGCTCCCTTTCACCCCCACACCGGTCCTGCTTCCTGAAGGTCATGTTTAGATATCAGTTTCGGATCTGGTGTCTTCTCAGAGAATCAATTCTTAAAAATATTTTATTTGGACCTTCATCTGGACAGTGTTCTAAGAGGAGAAGGTGCCATCAGCTAGTTAATGACCTTGACCGTAACTCTAACCTGGCTTGTTTTCCTTACTGAGTCTGACTGTTTACTTCATTGTTTGGCGAAGATTACAGATTGGAATTATTTCCCAAGAGAACCTCCTGGCATGGAGCCCTGTCCGCTCTCCTGCCGGCTCGGACCTCTTTGGAGAGCTTTTGGCTTGGAGTAAAGCGGACGGTCTGCCTCCCTTGGTCCCCCTTGGATGATAAAATATTTCACATTCCTGTATTCACCACTTGGGGCTGACTGCTGGTTTTTCCCTTCTCTCTGGGAGGGGAGTATCGGGGGAGGGGGGGGCGGTTGTTTGCTGGAATAGCAACATGGGAACCTCTCCTGCGGTGGATCTCACCTGAAGCGCTGACCTCGTCAGCTCCCCAGCTGTGCTGTCAGCTGACCTCACCGAGGTCACATGACTGCCCTGTGTGTGGAAACTCCCCCGTAAGCATCAGCACCCCTCCCCCACCCCATGCCCGGCCTTTGCCTTGTGGTCAGCTGTCTAGGGCCCGATTGGTGGAGTTGGCAAAATATACAGCCCCCATTGTGTGAAATCTATTGGGGGGGACCCCCTAATTTATTTCTGGGTGTCTCTGGCCCATCAGAAGGTAGTTCCGGCCCTGGATCCACACCACCTTTTAGGTTCCAGTTCCAAAGAAGGCTAATGTTTCAGTCTGCCGCCGAGCCCCGGTGTGCGTCTTACGGCGTGTCCTTTTCCTCACCTGCTCTGGGGATCACTGGGACCTCGTCACGTGTTTCCCCGGCAATCCAAGCTTCAGCTCTGTCTCCTCAGAAAGCACATTCCCACCTCGTCCCGTATCAGCCCCCAGCCAGCAGGACTCATCCGACTGAGGGGAAAAAGGACCATCCCCCCCAACCTCTATGACCCCACATTATGGCCAAAGGCAACAATATAATTTGTTTTCAAATTCTTTTGACGTGCATGAAGCTACTGCTAGATACCTGGTTTTGAAATCTGCAAACTGTGTGTTTATGGGCAGCTGCAGGGCCCTAAAGTTATGCCTTCTGAGGTGGGATGTGTTCGTCTCCAAGTCTTGCTTCTGTGCTAAGCTGTATTTTTCTGAATGTGTGTGTACGTGTGTGTGATTCTTACATCGTGGGGACTAGACTTCCCTACAATGTGATGAAAACCTGTTATTTTGACCTTGTGGGGTCATTTTTTTGGTTGTTTGGTTACTTATGGTTAATGTTAGGACTAGCTAGGGGATAAGTGTGTCATTGTTGAGGTTAGGGTTATGCCTGGAGAAATGATTCGAGAGTCCCCACAAAGATATGTATGTGTATGGATATGTAAGTGCCTATGTTTTTTGACCCAGTCTGGATGTTATTTCCAATCTGCACAGCCAGACTGCACTCGTCCCAAACGCAGACCTGGCGTAGGGTTAGCTGTGCTCCCAGATGACTGTCACGGTTAATTGTAACGAGCGGCACATTTTTTTTTGATAGGTCACATGGGCCTGAGTGCGTTGGGGGTTTTGGCTTGTCGCATTGCCCGCACTGTGTCTCTGGGTTTGCTAAGGATTCTGGGTCATGGCCACACTGTGTATTATGTGGCCACCTCGCATGCGGTGTGTTGTGCGGGTGGGACAGGGCGTGGTTTCATTTGCATATAAATGACTGTTTACTTTGGGCCGCGGTATGCTGACAGGGGCCTGTTTGTAGATTTTGGGTCCTGCTTGCCTGCCCCCCCCCCCGTCTATGCACCATGTGCGCGAGGTTCAGGGGCTGGAGTGGCTCTCTGCTGCTCCCCAGTCTCCTGCTGGGCAGGTTGAAGGTGGTGCTGCTGGGGCCGACTGGTGTTTTCAGGGCCTTTGGGTGCTGATGCCTTTCTGGAGGTTCAGGGTCACTCTGCTGGTTGGGCTTGCTTACGGGATGGGTCTCGCCTAGGGATCCTATCCATATCTTGTGGCTGTCTTATCGGGATGCCAGCTCGTACCCATTGGCTCCGCCCCACGAACAGGTCCCGGATCCTTAGGCCCGTCCGTGTTGGGCTGGGGGGGGTGTATCGGTGCTCCGGCCCTGCTCGCTGGCCCCCGGGATGAAAGCGGATTATTTAACCTTCCCGCCCCACACACGGCAAACGGGGATCTGGCCAGACTGTCCCTCCCTGTCCGGGTCGGGTCCCGCTTGCGAAACCCCCGCGTTGGTGCTCTGATCCCACCATCATTAAAGGCTTATGGACTGATTAATATCCGGCCCCCGTGTGACTAATACGGCCCCCTGGAGACCCGCAGAGAGCTGCACTGTGTCCAGTTACTGACTTTCCGCTGATTTCCTCTCCTCTGTCTTTGTTGCTTTAATCTTTAGTCAAATGGAAACATTTTTAGTTACCTGGGTGAATTATTATTTTTTTTTATGTCAGTTGAGTTTGCTGTTGCCTCCTGCCTCCGGGTTGGCAGGTCGAATGCTGACATTGAGCTCTCTGAGTTGGCATGTTCTCCCTACCCCCTCCCCCCATGCTGCTTTGCTGTCACAGTCTGAAGACCTGCAGTTAACTGCATTTGGTGTTCTAGTGTATTTTCGTGTGTCTGTGTCTGTCCTGCAATGGCCTGATGCCCTGTCCGGGGTGTACCTCGCCCTTGCACCCTGCGATGGCCTGATGCCCTGTCCGGGGTGTACCTCGCACTGGCACCCTGCGATGGCCTGATGCCCTGTCCGGGGTGTACCTCGCACTGGCACCCTGCGATGGTCTGACGCCCTGTCCGGGGTGTACTTTGCCCTGGCACCCTGCTATGGCCTGACGCCCTGTCCGGGGTGTACCTCACCCTGGCACCCTGCGATGGCCTGATACCCTGTCCGGGGTGTACCTCGCCCTTGCACCCTGCGATGGCCTGATGCCCTGTCGGGGGTGTACCTCGCCCTTGCACCCTGCGATGGCCTGGCATCCTATCCGGGGTGTACCTCGCCCTGGCACCCTGCGATGGTCTGACGCCCTGTCCGGGGTGTACCTCGCCCCTGGGACCCTGCGATGGACTGGCATAGGCTCCAAACCTGATGGATAGATTTATTCCAAATTTAGTTTTGAATATCGTGTTTAACAATTTAACATCTAAGAATACATACTGGGCTGGGAGTGGTGGGTTGTGGGTAGCCCAGTGGCTCTGAAGGGTTGTGGGGTCGGATCCCGAGGGCTGGCTGCTGTAGGGTCTCTGGGGGCTGGCTAACCTCGCTGACCCCCAGTGCTCCTCCCACCTAAGAGCCAGTCTCTGCACGTCACTCCCTGCCAGCCCAGGGATCATGTTTCACTGACCTTTCTTTGGGAAGTTCCTCAATCCCTTGGGGCAGTTGTGGGATCGGAACCAGATTAAAATAAACCTGGCTGCCGGGTAACTGGGAGGAACACAGTGCAGCCATCCAAGCTCGCTGCGGCCCACTGAAGTCACATGACCGGAGGATGGGACAGCATGCGTCAGAATCGCACCGCACGCTCTGCTTCCTGATTGCCTGGCGTAAACACACCAGCCAGCCAGCGGACAGGCGTGGGTGGAAGGGTCCTGCCCTCTGAACCCTTATGCACATTATTCAGGGGTTAACGTGGTAAATAATTATCAGGTAATAAGATTCTTATGTAAAACCACCAGCTCCCAAGCATCGAGTGCCTTGGTATTAGCGTTTTCCAAAGGGCCCGTAGAGTCGGGGTTTCCCAATCCCGGTTATTCAGGGGACGCACTTTGCTGCTCTTTCGGGAAGGTGACTGGGAGCTTAAGAGCCTGCTTGGCATGCTTTTGTGATTAAAATGCCTTTTTCATAGTTCGTGGAAACTGACTGCCTTCATTTTTCCCATAAGTGGTAAAAATAACCCTTGTGCTTTTGGATTCTGTAGTTTGTCGGAAGGTTTCGCGTCTGTCCCACGGGGCGCAGGGTCACTGCGGCGCTTTCTGATACTCGTCCTGTCCTCCTAATGACGGGTTACAGCAGTGGGCTGACCGCGGGGCTCTGCCCGCGCCGGGATTGGCACCTCTCGGCAGACCCAGCTCAGTGGCGCCCCCTAACCCTTCCCCTGAAAGAACTGTTAATGCATAGGTGCCCCCCTTTGGGGTCTATCACAGTGCAGCAGAGTTCAGGTACCAGTCTGTGACCCCCCCCCCCCACCACCACCAAAGTATCAGCAGTGCTGAGAGAGCTTGCTCCTGACAGAGGCAGCGGGTTGGGTTGGCTTGGGCTGGCACACGGTCCCGGGACCCTGAATCTCCCTGCAAGTCAAAACTAGTGGGACACCACAGCCTGCGAGGCGGGGGGCTTTTGGACGCTTGGGAATCCCACAGGAATGTGCCACTCAGTCTGCAAGAGAGACGATTATGGGATGTTTTAGTGACTGATAAGGGGACAGCGTGTTCTTTTTGGGATTAGTGAAGAGGAATCGCTCAGAGGGATCACGGAATCAACATCGGCCTGTCGGGCCCTGGACGTGTGCCTTGCCTGGCTCTGTTCTGCTTTCCACAGAGGTGGCTCAGTCTGTTTTGGTCCTGCTGGATGGGAGAAGGAGGGGTTGCTGAGGGGGGTGCTGCCCCTGGGTCGTGCCCGCAGGTTCCCGTCTCGCAGGTTCCCGTCTCGCAGGTTCCAGTTCCCGTCCCTCACCGGTTCCCGCCTCGCAGGTTCCCGTCTCGCAGGTTCCAGTTCCCGTCCCTCGCAGGTTCCCGTCTCGCAGGTTCCAGTTTCCGTCCCTCGCAGGTTCCCATCTCGCATGCTGGGCTTTTCCGTGCCGCTTCTGGCTGATCCTGCCTGCTGCCGTTCGTCGCTGCCCGGCTCCTCTTTAAGGCTTTCGGAGAGGGACAGCCGCTCGGAGCTGGAGGGCCCGTGGGTTGGCATCTCGCAGTCCTCTCCCCAGACGGGTTGTGGGGGGGGTTGTGTTTACATCGCGCTCGAGCTCCCGGGCGTTCGTGCTAGAAAGAGCAGGCAGTGTTTATGCAGCCCAGGAGGGCAGCAGGGGAATTCCCTATTTGGGTCACTGTGGCGCACACACCTCCAAGGCGTTTGCTAAAGAAAGTGGCACATTCATGTTTCACTGGACCCCCCCCTCACCCCCCCCCGACATTCTCTACCCAGGCAACCACTAGGGGGCGTGGTGATGTCTGCACTATCTGGGCCGGGCTGTCAGGTCTGGTTACAGCTGCATCTCCCATGGCAGAAACCGCCCTGCGGCCCCCCACCATGCCGTACCCCCCACCTTACTTTCACCCCTGGTTTTGCACAGTGACTGGGGTTCGCTCCCAAACACACATCTGGAATCAGTAGGCAGCTTTGAAATCCCATTTCATAATTCTGCGTATTCCGAGTGATTTAAGACTGAGCCGTCGTGTATTTCCAGCCTGGCGCCCCCCCCCTGCCCCCCCCCCCCCCCTCGTGGCCCCGCCCATCCCGGTGCTGGATTCCCCTTAACACCACGGCGCTCTGGGAAAATTTCTAATCCGTGATCGTAATCTCCGGCCCCGTGTGCTGTAGATCCTGGAGATCGAGGTTCTCTGCGACATCAGCATCCTCCTTAGCAGCGACCCCCCCCACCCCCCCCTTCCCAGCATCCTCTGCTGCATTGGGCGTCCGCCTTCGCTGCAGCGGGGCCTCTGATTTACAGCAGCTGCTGTCTTGTCAACAAATCGGGATTGTGGTGGAGAGCGGGAGAGCAGTAAGTAAACCCGGCTCTGGGCGGGGGGGTCTCGGGTCACGGAATAAGAACCGGGCCACACTCTGTCCCTCCCTGTTAAAACATTAACCTGCCATGTAAATCTCGGCTGCTGTAATTAAAATGTCACTTTTGTGTCCCCTTCTGCTGGGTGAACAGCCAGTCAGGAAGATTCGCTGTCTCCTCTGGGCTCTAATCTACTCGCTTGAAGGCTGCACCCAGTACTTCAGCTCTCTGTCGGGGTTCAGAACCAGCCCCCTTCTGGCACAACACTGCCTGCAGTGTTGGGTCCGGACCACTTCTTCCATCCCGGACACGTAGCTGTTTTTTCACACATTTTTATTAATTTCTGTTAGTCTCTCCTGCACTGTGCTGCTCAGATGGGGCCTTGATGATGGGGGGGGGGGCACCTTTCAATATTACTTTTAAATTTTATGAATATTAATTTAATAAATCTGTGTTGTAAATTATTATTATTAAATTATTCAAG
>JAODKM010000035.1:4164651-4178041 GCA_026780845.1 Petrocephalus sullivani | reverse complement strand
ACCAGGACCACACCCCTAAATGCATTGAAGCAACTGCCATGTGATTGGTTGATTAGATAATTGCATTATTGAGAAATTGAACAGGTGTTCCTAATTTTTAATGTAGGTAGATAATTTTGACCTGGTCAGTTTAGCTCGAATGCCGAAAAAGTGTGGGCACCCCTTAGTTACAGTATATGTCCTTTAAAGTTGACTTTAATCCCATCTTGATCAATTTTCAGTTATCATCAGGCTTCAACAAAGGCTATATCAGGCTTCATCAAAATAAAAGTATACAAGTATCTTCAAGTACTGATTAGAACCAGGTGAAGAATTTATAGCAATATTAGCCTATGCTGTTTACACAGGAGCTCATCATGATGTTTGATAGTTCTAAACAATGCTTTTAAATTGTTAAATTAGTTCAGTCAAGAACTTTCAATATGATCACTAAATATTGCAAGTGCAATTACATTCTATTGAGTGTTTTCTGACATAATCCTGGGGGTGTGTTACAGTCTTCACCTTACGAAACTTAATTCAGATTTTTTATATAATAAACATTCTTCCCTTCTGTGCACTGCCCAAAACAACCATTTTTGGATACCATCAGTAGTGCACAATATATGTATGCATATAAATTAGACATGTAAATTGTTTCTCAGATAGCTATAAACAAAATGGAACAGAATGTTTCACCCTTTAATAACCAAGTATATTTTTCTACTGATGAAAGGAATTTGGCTTAACAAAATTGAATGAAATGATCATCAATGATGAAAGCAACATTATAAAATTTAGGTTATTTAGGTGATATATATGTGGTGTTTGCAGCGGGAGGAACGACCCATAATGCAAGCTGTGGGTTTAGACCCCGCAAAAGGGGCTTTTATTAGCAGGATAGGGGAAGAACGGGAATGCAAGCCACATTTAACAGAGACACAGCTCAGACAATAACCGACGAGGGGAACAGGATGCAGACTGACTAAATAGGGTAAGACATTAAGGAGGAAACACCAGGGGGGTGTGATTAAGCGAACAAAAGGATTAGCACATCAGGTAAGCACAACAAGGAGCAGGTGAGGCCAATTAAGCCCCGCCTGAGGGAAACAGTGGGAAGCAGACACGTTGTGCGGGGCTGATCATGACATAGCCCCCCCCTAAGGAAACGCACTCCGAGGGCGTGACAAAAGCCCGGGAGGGGACCCAGGGGACCGGAGGACAGGACGGGAACATGGGGCCGGAACACAGGGCATGGATCAGGCACGAAGGACGTGGGCAGACAGCGGACGGGCAGGCACTGGAGACGGAGAACCTAGGGAGGACACAACAAGAGTAAGCAAAACAGCAGCAACCCCACAAAAACTCAAACAAGACAACAAAACAGGACAGGGACCCAGACAAAGGGGACACCAACACCACCGGGTGAACGGAGACGTGGGTAAAACAAGGCCGGTGGTGCATGGATAAGACAAGACGGACTAGGGGAAGAGGAAGGGCAGGTAGGGAAGGACACCACACACCAGACGGAGAACACCACCCATGAGGGAGAAGAACACAAGAACACACTGGGATAGGGAACCCAAGAGGACAGACAGAATCAGGGAAAACAGAGGGGAGACGGGAGAAAAGGGCAGAAAGTGAGGCAGGAGCGGAGGAGAGAAGGCAAAGGCGGGAACTTGACGTCCAGGGGCCTTGGGCGGCAGCTGCGGGAGCCGGTGTCTTCCGGGCTCAGGGACCCTCCCGGGACCAGCAGTGCGGGGGCCATGACTGAAGACCCCATCGGGGACCTTCACCCCAGACCGACAAGGCCCACTGGCACCCAGGCTGAAGGGCCGCGCAGCAGCTGCAGGGCTACCAGGTTCGGTGGACGTCCCGGGAACTGCAGGGATGGGGGCCCTCGTGGGAGGTGCCAGGGCACCACATCTCGCGGGAGCTGCAGGAGCGTCGGGTGCCTTAAGACCAGCCAGATTGGCGGACGCAGCGGGAACCGCGGTGACGGCAGGACCGGTGGGCGCTGCGGGGACGGCAGGATCGGTAGGCGCCGCGGGGACGACATGACCTGCGGGAGCTTCGGGGATGGCGGGCCTCGCGGGAGCTGCGGGGGCACCGGGCACCCTAGGGCCTGCCTGGTCGGCAGGCGCAGTGGGAACTGCCAAGACAGCGGACGCCGAGGATACTGCAGGGACAGCAGGACCAGCAGGTGCGGCGGGGACAGCAGGATCCGCAGGGCAGAGGTAAGGCCCAGGCCTTGTCCTGGGCAGAGGCCCGCTCCTCCGAGCATGTCCCCGCCTTCCTCGGCGGGAGATGGAAACTAGGGCTCTCCTCCGTCTGCATCCTTGTTGGAGGGGAGGCCCCCCTCTGGACTGGAAACAGGGCTGTCCCGGATGGAGTGCGGGGTACGGGGTCTCCGCTCCCGACATCAGGGACAACCCCACAGGATCCCACTCGAGGTCCTCATGAGGGTCCTCGTCCGGGTTCGTCTCCTCTAGGAAGGGGGCCAGCAGAGGGCCCGATCCCAGGCGAGAGGGCATGCTGGGCCAGGACTGGTGAGGAGGCAGGCACGGCGAGGCAGGTAGGAGCAAGGGCCCGGGTGACGAGGCGGGTCTGGGGTAGGATCCGGACCATACAGAGACCCCAAGAGCGAAGCAGAGTAACCTCCCTGGGCGGGTACCAGCCGGGTGTCTGGACCGGACGTCGGAGAGCGCGCTGGGCGCGGACGGGACGTCAGAGAGCGCGCTGGCTATATTGGGTGCGGCAGCACCTGGACCGTCTTGGAGCGTAGCGGCGCCTTCTCCTGTCCTGGCCTGGAGCGCACTGGGCGCAGAAGGGACGCCGGGGAGCACAATGGGCACAGACGGCGTACCTGGGAGCGCCTCTGGGTGCACAGGCAATGCCTCTGGGTGTTAGGGCAGGGGCTCACCAGGCACGGACGACCTCCTAGGTAGTGGTCTGGGAGCAGACATGACTTCAGGGTGCTCGCTGGCCGCAACGGGAGTTCCCTCAGGGAGTGCGCTGGGCGTGTCGGGCGACAGGCAGGGTTCAGCGGGAACCTCGGGGGCGGTTGGGATTGGACCTGGAGGCGCCGGAACAAGAACCTGCAACGCAGGAGCAGGCGGCGCTATGGCAGGCAGCGCCGCGGTGTCTACACTTGGGCCGGCCCTCTCTGGCAGCAGACTGGGCGCAGGCAATCTGGACGGCGCCAGCAGCTAAGGAGCAGGAGGCGCCGAAACGGGGACTGGAACAGGCGGCGCCGGTATGGGAACAGGAACATGCGGCGGTGCTGGGACGGGAACCAGAGGCGCCGAAACAGGAACCGGAGCCGGCGGGAACAGGAGCAGATGGCGGCTCTGGCCGCACAGGCACAGGCAGTACTGGGACCAGAGGCGCGGCGTCAAAATCCGGACCGAACGGGGGCGAGGCGGCGTCACCTTCCAGATCCAAAGGGGGCGCGGCAGCATTTTCTCCCTGGTCCGATGGCGGTGCAGGTAGCACTGGACCAGGCAGAAGCGCCGGAACGGGTTCGGGAATCACGGGAGGTGCCGGAACAAGCGGTGCCAGAGCGGGAATAGGAACAGGCGGCGGCGCCGGGACAGGAACCGGCCACCCAAAAGCCTGCGAAGCCGCAGCGTCCTCTCCTGGAACAGGCGGCTGGTAGGAATCGGCGGGTGCGTCGGGCGATGGTTCTGGGGGTGCGCTGGGCGTGTTCTCCTTCTCACCTGGGCCGGTCGGGAGTGCGATGGCGACTTTACCCGGAACAGGCGGTGAGATCGGAGCCGACAGCACGGGGATCCGAGGCGCCGTGGTATCGTCGCCCTGGTTTAACGGGCGACTTCACCCGAAACAGGACGCGATACAGGAGCCACAGGGGCAGGCGCCTGAACCGAGACAAAAGCCGGAGGAGGTGCCGGAGCAGGACCAGGAACAGGACATATCATATGTATATTGCCCATGACAATATACATATGATATACCCATCCATCTGTATTATCTATTTATCCAGTATCCAGTTCAGGGTTGTATAAAAGTATAGTATGGTGGCCAAAGAGCAATGAATTCCTAGACATCCCACATACTTGAGATTTTTTTTTAAATAAATTACAACCCTCTGCTTGATAACACATCTTTTACACACTCACAGAACGCAGCCTTATAGTTCCACAAAAGGAGCAGGGCTGAAACTTTGCTATTCGGCATATTTTTTCATGCATAAAATGGAAATGGGAAAAATAACTACAAGCTAGATGTTCATTTTATGCTCTGGTACAGATTGATGCTGGAAAATCAGGACAATGACCAATGTTTCATGCATTGTATTATGCATACTGTACAGAACAGACAGGACACCAAACTGAATTAATTATAGCAGAAAACACAAAACAGAAGGAAATTATCTTATGTCTTTCCACAAATGTCTGGAAGTTAAAGTGACGACCAGGTTCTAAAAGTTTTTAAAAAACTACCAGATTTTTTATTTAAAAAAATTATGTGAATATATGGAATGAGTTTGGCATTATCTTTGAATACATTTTCTTTAAAAAGTATTAGATGACCTATGCTTTAAGGCATCAAATGACCCAAAGGCCTACTTAGACTTTGTGTGATAAATAGAAGGTGACTTTGGTTTTAAGCCATTTTAACATTTCTATATGTCATGTAAGGCTTAAGATTTTCCAGTAATATATATTAGAAACTGCTGGTCAATGTTCTGAGGCTTTTGGTCATACAATCAAAGGTACATACTATAGGATTTTAAAATACATTTAACCTCAATGTCATGCCCTGCCCGTTCGATCCTCCTGTGTGCCACGCCCCCTCGCTGCCCTCGTGGGAATCCTAGTGTTTTACCGCCTGTGTCTCATCATGTTGTAATGATCTCGTGTATTTAGTCCGCGTTCAAGTCTGTTTCCCGAGTCCGGTCATTGACGTTAGTCGTTGTGGTGTGTGTTCCCTGCCTGCCACCAAATAAACCCCTGTGTTTGCTTGGAATCCTCCGTGTCCTGCTCCTGCTTCCCCGCTCTGCACCCTGCACGCCCGACGTACCGTGACAACATGCCTTCGTCCTACATTGCAGACTCCTTGCTCAGGGCATGCGCTAGCACCCGTCTCAGTTGACTCAAATCAGACGACGAAAAAAGTTATTCGCTCTGTATAAATTACATAATCGGTGTTCATTATAATTTAGTATAAATACATACTGCAATTGCGCAAAGAAACGGATTAGTTCATCAAATTTAAAGTCCTCTCTCCGAGATCTGCATCTTACTGACAGCAGCTGTAGTGAGACAAAGTGGAGGAGATCGTATTTAACAAGCCTCTCAGATTGGTTTTGTGTGATGTAAAAAACGATATATCACACTGAAGGCAACACGTGCAATATTTAAATCTGTGCCTTTTCTAACAGTCAATAGGCGGACAATAGGCAGGTTCCTCGTCTGAAGGAATAAAATGCAGATATAATGGAAATATTATTCATGGGGACACTGATAAATGTAAATATCATCTAAATGGAACACTAATTAGATTTAAATATATTAGCGATCTGTGAGTGACCAAGATAACTTACCATCCCATATCCTTTTTACTGGAAACACATGTATTTAAAGTTAAAAGTAGATGTGGACTTACTCCGGAATGACAAGCTCCCTAGCCTATTATAATAGTCAAACAACCTGTGTAATCGGGCGCCGCACATATCTAAACATGGACAAATCACATTGGTAAATAAGTCAATATTTTACGTTCAATATAATTTGCGTGGAATTGTTCAAACTATAAACACACATACACCTCCCTATAATTTATTTCTAATCTACTACCCATTTAAATAATGTCGAAGATTAGGTTAGATGTCCTTCTCAGCCTAACAAGTTGTTTCATAGGCACATCTTAAACGTGTACACCACGCAGGAGCGCGTATATGTAAATCCTCACCAGCGTTTAATCTCGCTTTGCTGAAAACCTTGAACCTTGCGCCGGTCACTAGCCAACCCAAGCGCTCCCACCCCCAAGTTTCCCAGGACAAGCTGGCTTTGAGATACAGTGCGCAGTAACTCGGGAAGACTGTATCGATTCCTGGTGCTCTTACCTTGCAAAGTCAGGAGGATGACATGAAGTCCTGCGGAGTAAAGAGCGCTCTTTACCGCGGCCATCCTCATTCCACGTCTGATCCCGTCTGAAGAGCGAATGAAAGCACTGAGATGCGGAGCCTGAGTAGAAAGCGAAGGGGGAAAGAATGGGCGGGGAATACAGCCAGATAGTAAAAGGTGTCTGCGGGCTACTGTTCTATCTATAGAAGGACATGTAGCGAGAATAAATCCACAACGCGCACGTTATTGCATGGCATGTCTCATTGGGAACGCCTGATTCAGCTAATAACATTTTTTCTGAATTCGTACAATATTAATACACACCAAACCCACAGCAATATTACATGTTTATTAGGTACTAATCAGCCAGTTTGCTTCCTGGAAGGGAACAGCTGTGATAGACCAGCCAGACCAGCCAAGAGCAAAGCACGCAAGAGGCATCTCACCGTCAAGAGTTATATTTCAGGAGGTGAGTAGGTTACTGAACAGGCACAGGGAACACAGCCACAACAGAAATTATAAATGTTCTAATACGTGGTTAGGTCATATATGTTGATGAAAATGTTGTTAATTGTAAGGCTAAGCAGCTAGTCAGATGTCTAGTTTATTTGTTTTCAAAGTGTCTTTAAAGGCAAGTCGTACCTCTAATTAGGGGGCACACAGAGGAAGCTTTTGGTTTCCATCACCCTGCCACTTTCCATGTCTACATCAGAAGGACATCCTCATTGTCAGCATCAGAAGTTTCTTTTCAGGCTCCACTTCCTTTAGACTTTTTATTTGCGCCTTTTTGATACACTTTCAGAAATTTGCGGGTCATGAGAAAGCTCTCGAGAAGTATGCTCTGGGACTCTATGACAATGGAAGGGTATGAAGGGCTCACTCACTCATGGAGTCAGGGTCTGTATAATGCACAGCATTGTCTGAGACTCTGACATAGAAGAACATCAGGGTTCCACTCACGCAAAGAGCCAGGGACTCTATAATGCAAATCATTGTTTGGGACTAACACACACAGACTCAGTATCTATACATGACAGATGTTAATCAAGACATCTTTTTTGTGTGTCTTTAATGTTTTTCCACATTTTGAAGGAACTTCTTTATATGTTCCTGTCATCTATGATGCAAGTCAGTCAGACTCAATTTCAGAGCATCTGAAGAAGTTGGGCAGGGCTTGAATACATACATTCAGTTTCATTCCTCAAGCTAAACTGTTACCAGGAACCAACGATACATAGAAAACCTTCAAGAGAGACATACAAATTCTTGCTTGTTTATGTAAAGCGCATGCATCCTCCCCAGCTAAGCAAGTTGTAATTTGTTTACCTTACACCAAAATTTCTTCCATCAGAGACCTGTGTAGTCAGTATGTGCCAGCAAAGGATCCAGCGTTTGAAGGCAAATAATAGATACATTTCAATTGCTTGTAATCCATCATGAGCTCCTAGCAAGAATGACAAAAGGTTCTAAAGCAGGTCATTTTATTGTCAGAGGTGGGAGACTGTGGAAAGCTGCTGTTTGTCTGTCTTACCTCGCATGAATAATTTGGTTTGGGGAAGCTGGTGGTGAACTGCGAGCAGAATGTGGAACAACGAGGCATTTGGGGTGTTGTGAGGTATGTTTCAGTTAACTTGTAACTTATTTACGCATTCAGCTGTGCAACTTAATACGCTATGTCGCTGCTAAAAGTTAATGTGTGTAATAGACAATTGTTTGTATTGTAGCTGTACCAGTAACTGGAGCGTTGTTTTAAACAAGTGGCGCTTGGCGGTGTTAAATATACCGGCGAGCAGAAATGTTTTAAATTGTATTTTTGTTTTTATCTTTTGTGGTCCAGGGACCCCATTTATAACCGCTGCGTACGCTTAAAAGGGGGCCTGAAAGAGGTGCATGCCACTTCCCACACAAATGTTACTATCTACAGAAAAGAAAGGAACGGCAGAAAGTGCGTTTCTGTTTGGAAACTCTGATCCTTTACTCACATTATACGGAAAATTGGCGACCCAGGTGGAGATTGTGAACTGAAGCCAGATTGTAGGAAAAACGTGAGTGGCATAATTAGATGATGCCTTGTGCTAGTGAGTCACAATTCGTACATTTAATTTCGCCTTATACACACGTCACATGCACATCTACTTTATCATAGGAGAAAAAGGTTTTTATCTGTGATAGTGAGTCTTAATTATTCTATAAGGACTTTTCAGTTGTATAATATAATCCGACTCAAATCTTTAATAAAACTACACTTGTAATACTTAATCGGCGCTGTTTCGCACCGATTCTGTTGGAATGTAAATATATCAGTGATGCACATGACTGGTAATTTATACGAATTTCCATTGAATAAGGGATGTCCTCACGACGTTCGCCATAAGGGTGTTTTACAACTTTCGCTATCGGACGTTTATAGCACATTAATAACGATCCCAACGGGTCCTATTGAAGTGCTGGCTGAATGTTCCGCAAAGGACGTTCACGGGTCGTTTCGCAACATCAAGATACAGTCCCTCGTATAACGTTATTTTATGACGTATTAAACGTTACAAAACTTACAGATTTGGTCCCACATTTGACATAATTACCACTCTTAATGATTAACGAGGCATCAATCATGTAACCAAATACATTCAATATATCATATATCTCGGATCACAGACCATTTAAGGAAATGAATGAATGAATGAATGAAAATAGTTTATTAAAGTTCATTAAAGGTAATTCTGGCTTTTTTCGATAAAGCCACCATCTAACTATGACTGAATAAATTAAGGGTGTCGCGCTTGCAGCGGGAGGAACGACCCATGAATGCAGCTGTACTGGGGTTAAGCCCTTCCAAGGGGCGTTTATTTCCCAGAATGGGGTACAAACAGGAGCAAACACGACTGAGAGCACACAAAGCATCTACAACAACCGACAGGGGAGACTGGACTCGGACAGACTAAATACACCTGAGCACTAACATCAAACAGGAAACAGCCGGTAACATGAGGATTCCCACGAGGGTAACGAGGTGGTGGCGGCACACAGAAGGATCAGACGGGCAGGGCGTGACAAAGGGCAGTTCAACTATATAATGGCAACTTTTTTCCCACCAAATACCATCTGTGATTGATCACTGTTTACTATTATTATTGTTAATAATAATAATAATAATAATAATATTTGTTGCTTTCAATGTTCCGGGCTTCGTCAGAACACGGTGAACATATCCGCAATATACAACTAGTGCGTGACTTTTAAAGATTGGTTAAACGTCTCCAAAGAAAGGAGCTAGGGTCCTTTGCTCTTTAATGAAATTAAAGTGTCTTTTGAAATATACTCTGAAATACACGACCGGTAAACATTTCGACACATCAGTAATATTTAAGCGATTTCATGAAGCGGTTCAAATTAAATGACCCAATATGTGGGTTTTTCAGGCTATTTAAATCAAGATATTGATGACTTGGGTCCTCTCAAAGGCAGCGTTGGACGATGAGTGACGCACATGAAGGTGCCGGCTTGCTAATTAACTTTGGTCAGCTGACTGGAATGAGACTTTAAATTCAAGACACACGTATTTACATGTATGTAAGAGTTTTATTACCTTGTAAATGGTCTGTAGGATTTGAAAACGACCCCAGTGTTTTGCTATAGCTAATTTTTGGCAGGTAGGAGCAAGGGCCCAGGTGACGAGGCGGGCTCCGGCGAGGAGAGGAACCAGGAAACGTGGCGGGCCTCGAAGAGGAGGAGAGTCGGGTGACCGGGAGAGTCGGGGGGAGGAACCGGACCACACGGAGAACCCAAGGGAGGAGCCGAGTAACCTCCCCGGGTGCGCATCAGGCACAGCGGTGCCCTCACCTGGAACGGTCTGGAGTCCTGAGACGTCCTCCTCTGTACCGGCCGGGTGTCCGGACTGTAGGTCGGAGAGCGCGCTGGGCGCGGGCTGGACGTTGGAGAGCGCGCTGGGAGCGGAATGGATGACGGGGAGCTCACCGGGCACGGACAAGGCGTTGGAGAGCACGCTGGCCGCAGACTGGATGGTGGGGAGCACGCTGGCCACGGACTGGACGGCGGGGAGCACGCTGACCACGTCGGGTGCGGCAGCACCTGGACCCTCCTGGAGCGTGGCTGCGCCCTCACCTGTACTGGTCCGGAGCCCTGAGACGTCGGAGAGCGCGCTCGCCACGGCGGGTGCGGCTGCACCTGAACTGGCCTGGAGTACGGCGGCACCCTCACATGCCCCGGCCTGGAGCGCGCTGGATGCAGAAGGGACGCCGGAGAGCATATATATAATATGTTCTACATATATATAATACATAATATATGTATAATATATATGTATTATATAAACAATATACAAGCAAAATAAATAACAAGCAATATCCTAATAATGATAAATTTACAAATATTCCAATGCCAAGTTACAAATGGCTCTAAAAATGTATTATATATAATAATATATTCATTCATCCCGACAGCAGTTAGACTAGTCTATAATAGTTAGTAGTTAGTTAGTCTATAATACATCATGATGTCATGAGTCACCCAGATACTTACCTTTATGGTCACCATTCCTTACCATTTCATACATAGCGCCCCTTACAGAGGTATGGGCATGTGCATGTATATGTGTATGTATATGTTTATATATCTACAGTATACGTATGTATATGTATGTATATCTGTATATAATGTATGGATGTATGTGCATTATACGGGTGTGTATATGTCCATGCCAATACCTATAGATATCTACTACCTGGATAGTAATTTTTAGTTGTAGTAGTAAATAGTTGATATTTATTATTACTTGCACATTTTCCACAACCCATTATCCATATTACATACTCTGTATGGGTGTACATAGGAACTGTTGTTGTATTTAGTGTTTAATCTTATTTTATTTATTTATTTTTGTATTCTTGTTTTTTATATATTCTTGGTATTACTCTTGTACTCTTTTCTTACTATCTGTCCTGAGCTGTGGTAACGCACAAATTTCCCCACTGTGGGATCAATAAAGTCCTATCTATCTATCTAATATATAAACAATAATCTAATATATTACAAAATTAACTACACATGGGGTGTAATTGAAGTGTATACTTGTAGTGCAGTGTCGTGTAATACTTGTGCTTAATGGAGGCGTTGTACAGAGAGAGAGCCACAGGCAGGAATGATTTCCTGTGTCGTTCAGTGGAGCATTTGGGTATTCTTAGCCTCTCACTGAACGTGCTCCTATGACTAACCAGCACATCATGGAGTGGGTGGGAGATATTGTCCAGCATTGACTTTAGCTTGGACAACATCCGTCTCTCCGACACCACCTTAAGAGAGTCCAGCTCCATCCTCACAATGTTACTGGCCTTATGAATCAGTTTGTTGAGTCTGTTGGCATCCGCTACCCTCAGTCTGCTGCCTCAGCATACAACAGCGTAGAGTATAGCACTGGCCACTACAGACTCATAGAAAATCCTGAGCATTGTCCGACAGATGTTAAAGAGTAAGGTTGGGGGAGGAGGGAAGAGAATTCTTCTTTTTTTTTTAGCTAAGAATCAATCATCTGATTTATAAAGATAACATTGCTTATGGGTGTTTATTAGTGTGGCACATACAAGCACAAACTGATAATGTAAATAATGTAAATGAACAAAATTAATATGTCCAATAATTTATGGTTTTGTTATTCTTTTGCTACAATATTCTGTTTGGAAAGGATGTCATGATGGACATAAAATACCACAAACGTTCCTTAAATGTCCCTGAATGTTCACTAGACATCCTGTGATGTTTAAAGGACTCCACAAAAAATGCCTAGGGGACATTGGTGTGAACTCTAGGAGGACATCCGGAGACTTTATTTTGTTAGCTGGGTGCTTTTATATTTTCCAGTCACCTTCAGATCGAACATTTTTTATGATTTCATGTACAGACACTTCTTATTTATTGACGTACCTGTTTAACGACTGTGCAGACTTTTGACCAGGTCTCCGACCAGTCAGTATTGTACGCTGTAAAGAGCTTGGGTCATGGACACTGCAGCACTGCGTCTCAGGGTCAAACATCTCGCGACCCCCTTGTCTCGTTCCCGCAGTCAGTCAGTATTCACTACAATAGGGTTTGCGATTACCCTTATTTACAGTATGCAAACCTAAGTAGGCCTAATGCATATTACAGCTGATTTGCTCACTGCTTTAACAGCATTTGCAACATGTTGCCACTAGCGTTTTTTGCCACCCTATTGCTGTGACCACCAAAAAATGCTTTTCTAGTCTGCACCTCACCCACTTATGGTTGGATGTGGGTGTGTAGGGCGGAATATGAGGCTGATCTACATACGCACAATCCCAAGTCTGATTTATACAGATAACATTACTTATGAGTGTTTATTAAATATTAGGTTTTTTTTGGCTTTTGTGTGTACATATACTTTTAGTATGAGTCCTACTCACTGTTTTATAAATGACAGCCCAGGACACTTGCAAGCTGAAACATTAATTCAACACTGGCCTCAAATGGCTAGACTTAAGGGAGTGTCCAGAATTCTGTAGGTCTACAATGTAGTTGCTGGTATTCCCTCTCATACACAGTTATGGTTGCTTCCTATAGGTACTCCCACCTCTAGATTATTCGTGAGGATAATCATCCACTTCTGCACTTCTGTATCTAGCGCAGCCTGGATAGGATGCCAGTCCATCACAGGCCACATGGTTTGGGTACATTATGGATGGGATGCCAGTCCATCCCAGGCCACAGTGCTTGGGTACATCATGGATGGGATTCCAGTCCATCACAGGCTACAGGGCTGGGGTGCACCCAGAATGGGATGTAAAAACTCCAAATATGGAGTGTTTTAGATGCGGTGATGTCATGGTGAATGGTGGGTGGGGTTTGAGGGGTTGGCATTTTTGTTTTCTCTGTTTTTAATGCTGGAGGGGCTCCAGCGTGAGGCTGTAGGAGGGAGAGGGGTGAAAGCAGGCATTCTTCTCTGCCTCAGCTCCAGAGGCCATTATGCTGCTTTCTGCTACTTGAGTGGGGGGTTAATATGAGGATGAGAAGTGCAAGCTGTACGCTAGTGGCAATGTCTGTAGAATATGGTGGGAGAATGGGCACCATTTTAAGGGTCCAGGGATTAAAATCCTCACAAAGGCAAGGATTGTGTCCAGGGGGGCGCCACTGCAATATTGTGAGTCATAACTGAGTTGTTAGTCATCATGGACAAAGAGGAAAAATGTCCATGTATGGTGGGAAGCATCACCCGAGACCATGGGCGTAGCTAGGCCATTTTTAGGGGGGCTTTAGCCCCCCTAACATTTGTACTCAGCCCCCCTAAAAATTCT
>JAODKM010000035.1:4136361-4147282 GCA_026780845.1 Petrocephalus sullivani | reverse complement strand
AGGACCTGGATTTCACTTAAGCGCTGCATTCTTGCTGTGTGCTGATTGGTCAGCCTCCTATAATAATGCACGTATCACTAATTTTATTGTGAAACAGAAGAAATTAACAATTAGGCAAGCAAAGGAGTCTTTCAAGTTTAATGTAGTTTGTAAAACCTGAAGTACCGGTAGCTCAAAGTATCTGGGATGACATGGATCATCTGGTCACCCTATTTATATTTAAGTTTACTCTTCTGTTCTAAGTCAGTGTTCAATAAATGCTAAGCTGAGAAATGTTGTGTATCCTATATTATTAGTGCGATATTTTACCATGCAAATAGAGGGCAAAACATCCAATTATCGGCCCAAAAAAATTGGCAGCATATATTGGCCATCGGCTGACCCTGACTTCTAAATATCGGCATCGGCTATAAAAAAAAAACATATCGGTCGAGTATGTGTATATATTAGTTTTAGTGAAAGACGAATGAACAAATGATACACGGATTGTTCTGGAATGGCCAACTCAAAGTCCTGACCTTAATCCAATCGAATTGTTATGGAAAGTTCATGTGAGGAAACCCAACAACATCCAAGAGTTGAAGCTGTTCTATATGAAGGAATGGGCTAAAATTCCTCCAAGTCGATGTACAGGACTGATCAACAGTTACCGCAAATGTTTTTGTTGCACAAGGGGGTCACACCAAATATTGAGCATGATTCACTTACTTTTGCCAAATGCAGACGTTATTGGATCATTTTTTTTCAATAAATACATGACCAAGTATAATTTTTGTGTTATTTGTTCAACTAGGTTTTCGTCATCCACTTTAAGGACTTGTTTGAAAATCAGATAATATTTGAGATCTCTTTCATATAAAAATATAGAAAATTTTAAGCTGTTCACAAACTTTCAAGCACCACTATGTGCAGACATTGTCACTTGTGTGTGTTTGGTGTAAACTCAGAATTTCATTCGTTTGAGGTAAGGTGACTGTATACTTCAAACAACATCTGGACAAAACAAAATCGAAGACGTTGGCAAGAAAAAAAAATCAGTCGCACACGTAAAACGATGTTTGATCTGTCATGCCACTACCCTTGAAAGCACAGAATATTTTCGATTAATCAGACCCACATACAAAACGTATAGAGGCTAATGTGTGAGTCATTTAAATAAAAGAGATGTCAGTTCTTTTAAAATGAAAGCTGCTTTCTTTAGCAACAGACAGGGAAGCCAACTATTTACAAGACACGCATGGTTACACACTAACAAAACACACACATTCCATGACACAAATTACACTGTTACAACATTTACTAATAACAGAAATACACATATTAATTTACCATATTTGAACTGCAGTGCGTTGCAAAATATGCTGGTAACTGTCTATAAGTTAGTCCTGTTGATGGACCCCACAGCATCTCTTTTACGGCAGCTAATCGAGGGCAATGGATGGGATCAGAACAAACAAAAAAGTTTCCACTTTGGAACAGTGATCGCCATGGTGATTACGCATCATATGACATCATCATATGACATCATCATATGACATCATCATATGACATATCATCATACGTACATCATAAGTTGATTCCATCAATTTTGTCTGAAGTATACGGCCAGCTTTAGATTGTGCCAACAGAATCAGGCATGCAGTGGGGAGGCACTGATGGCCTGTGGGTAGAAACTGTTACATGTCTACGCCTCTCAGTAAAACCAAGGTAAAAAACAGACTTGCGTCTTACTGTAAGGATCTAATAGCGCAGTTTGGATCAAGAAGCAGATCCTTCAGAATAATGCAGGACTCTGGATCCAGGCTGTTAAACTGAAGACTAGAGGATAAACGTAATATACACAAACACAAGCACACAAATGTCAGACACAGGATCAGACACAGAGCCAGTCAGTCTCATCTTGGCTGAACGTCCCCATGCTGAACCCCTGCCATGTCTACGATTATCCTGACCCTGTGCTGTCACTGAAGCGAGGGATAACCTATACTAGAAACTAATACAATCCATACTTGTTTTAGTAGGATTTCAACTGCATGATGTGCTCAGCCCTAGTGCTGGGCAGGCAGAAAAATATAATGGCTTTCTACCTTTTAGCACACCTTTAACACACCTCACAAAACGGGCTAAGTGCTGAGAGAATATGCTCACCCAGCATTAATTAGATCAAAATTCTTACTTGTGCCTTACTTGCGAATTAAAGGCATGGAGTTGCCCTAATTCAGAGAAGCCAGGGTACGTGGAGCAGAACAATAGATTAATACAGCAAGAGCTTAGAGAATTACCTCCCCCCTCTAACTCCCCATTTAAAGTCCCTGGAACACAATGAAACTGTGACCTTTTGTAGCAAACTGGAAATCTGCTGGTATAGTTAGAAGACATTTACACCCCCCCCCCCCCATACCATGCTTTCTATAGAAACTGTAAGAGAAGGCCCCTTACTTCAGATGACGAGTGCAGAAGAGGGCTGGTCTCAGCATCTCCAGCATCTCGGGCCTGAGATGGCAGGAGGACAGGTTCAGCTCGTCCAACAGGTGTCTTCGGGGGCCGCAGTTCAGCACCCAGCTCAAGATGAAGCATTTGAGGGGTGTCATGCGAACGGTGGACAGATTGATGGTCTTGAGGGAACTCAGGACCTGGCTGGTGAGGCGTGGGTTCTGGAACTCATAGAGGAACAGCAGGAGGTCCATAAGCTCAGTGGGCGGCTGATTCTTTTGGCTGTCTCGAGACAGCTGGCGGCTGAGGACACGTGTGATCTGCGCCACAGCTGTGCTGGTGATCTGACAGCCTAACTGCTCCAGCAGGGCTCGGTTTCCATAGTGTAGAAGACCTCCCATAAAGATGGGATAGAGCTCAAAAGACTTCACATCCAGCTCCTGCTCCGGCTGTGGACCCTGCACGCCCAGCAGGCTCTGCTCCACCTGGTCCAGCACATCCTCATTGAAGCTGTCTTCTGAGCGAAACATCTCAGCTGCCATGGTTCGGGCAATGCGACCTTTGGTCATGTTGAGAATGCGCTCATACAGACTGGGCGCCAGCCGGAGAAGGTTGAAGACAGCAAAGATTCTGAGGGGAATGAACTTAGAAAGGATGTTCCCCAAGCCTTGCAGGTCCTCCCCAGCCTGCCCTAGAGCCATAGACATGTCTCGGCTGAACCTCTCCAGGGCTGACTTGTTCTCTCCCAGCACCATGTAGAGGGCAGCGAGGTACTCTTGCATAGTAGGTATGGCAAATACATATCGCTGTTTAGTCACATCACCAGCATCCAACAATTTGCTGTTCTCCACGCAGGGTACCAGGAAAAAGTCCAGCACATCATTGCGGAACACTGACAACTGCCGCAGTTCCTCGTCCGTCTTAGTCTTGCCCCCCACCCACTGCTCCAGCTCCTCCTCGGTGAAGCGCGTCCGTCTTTTGGTGACGCCATCGAAAGCCAGCTTTCCCACTGTCTGCACCACATACCGCATCAGGGAGCTCTGCTCGGTGCCACTGCTACTGCCCACGTTCCCCTCCAGCACCTCCCCACCGAAGTTGAGTCGCAGGAAGCTGGTGAAGATGCCTGTGAGAGTGCGGATGGGCGCCCTCGCATCTGGGAAATGCAGGAAGTGTAGTGTGGCACAGGTGAGCCAGCAGTAGGACGGCAGGTAGCAGGCAAAGGCGAGCTGGCTGTCCCTCTGCAGGTTGTGGTAGAGCAGCTCGATCAGGGACTCAGCCTGGGGGTTGAGCTTTTCCGTGGCCTGCTGGAGGAGCCTGCTGGTGAAGTAGGAGCGCTGGCTCTCTGGGTCACTGAAGCCGCAGATCTGTGCATAGCGGCTCACATACTTTTTGGGGATGTGCTCCACTGCGGACAGTCTGGTGGTGACCAGTATGGTAGCCTGAGAAACATTTATCAAACCATTTACTTGAAAGTACCCGTATATCATTTTTAATCATACAACATACAGGGATTTGAACTTGCAAAAAGAAACAGTTACACAAACAAATAGAAGTCACATACCACAAAGCCTAAAAAAAATAAATTTTGAATCTCAATGCCAAACCAAAAGCAGTGAGGCCTGTATAGAGTTAAGGAGCCTTCTTCCTACCTCAGGCAAGAGGTACTTCCTCAGAAGATTCACCATGATGGTCCCAGTGGGAAGCGGCTCATTAGGGTCGCTGCAGAGCTCAGTAGAGGCGATGCGGAAGTTCAACCTCATCCTTTCCATGCCATTGAAGATGAAGAGGACGTCCCGAGCATGCTGAGCCTCGCCACTGAGGAAGGGAGTCCGACGCAGGTGCAGGTACTTACGGCCCACCAGATCCCGCAGAGAGGTGGGATTCTTCAACTGGGAGAGATCCTCACAGGAGAACGGCACCAGCAGCTTGAACTGGGAAAGGGCAGTACCAGCACACCAGTCCAACACCAGCTTGCGCACCACTGTGCTTTTCCCTGTCCCTACAGCCCCATAGAGCATAACATTCAACCCTCGCTCACTGCTGTGCCCTGGGGGACGATCAAAAAGCTGCTCCACACTCAGCGAGGGGTGGTGGGGGATCTGCGATCTCTCGATGCCCCTGCTCTCTGCTGGCTTTCTCTCCAGGATCAGTGGATCTATGTGCATGGTCTCTGGGGTGAAGTACCCGCCGAACTGTTTCTCCTCCTGGGGCAAATGGCTGAACCACAGGTACAGCCTCTGCTTGTGGATCTCAATGGGGTCTATGAGAGACAACAAGCTTATTAGTCCAGGGGTCGATTCTCCCATGTGCTTAAGTAAAAAAAGTGCGTAACTGCATGTACTTTTCACTTAAGCATGTTCTCCTGCCTCTTTCAGTACTCTTCCTGCTCTCTGCGGGAGTAGCTTTGCTGCAGCCACCCACCGCATATTATGGGACTAAATTGAGGCACTCTTTGGGTGTCTTGCCTGCTGTCTCTGTGTGCTCCGACTGTGATGAATGTTTACACAGCCAGCTTATACGAGAACTTTCAGAAGGATGTTAGCATTTTGAAAGCTCCTAGCCATTCTTCTGAGCGACCAGCTGTGTGAATTTTGTTTGTGCAGATCTATGACCCGTTATTTCAAATGGTTTGCTGGTGAGATATGCATCACTAGCCTACTATTATGGGGAAAAACATAACCTGTTTTAACTGTGAAATGTTGAGCATAGCCTATTTGTTGAGGCTACAGGCCTCATGAAAACAAACCGTATTTTTCCTTTGCGGGTGGGAATGGCGTAAGACTTGGATGTGAGTGGAGCAGGACAAAATATTGTATAACATATTTAATTACAATAAATTTTAATGAACTGTAAATATCATTTAGCTCTGCTGGCTGCAGATCCTGAGACTAAGACTTAAAACATGCAATTCTTCAAATATTTTCATGTTCACATCTTTCATATGGTAATCTTTTTATTTTAAATATTTTAAATTACTTTAAATTAAATATTTAAAAGTTACAGAAAATGGATGGATGGATAGATGTTTGTGCACTGCTGTGCATCCCTGTGTGGGTAACAAGCAGTGTACGGATGCAGTGCACACGTGAAATAGTGAAATACTGGGCCATTGACCTTAGATCAGGTTTTTGGTGCACAGGTTTTCAGCTGCCTCAAGATAGCAATGTGGCATCACTGTACCTGACTATGCCTGGGCGATATGGACAAAAAAATCATATCTCAATATATTTTCGCTGAATGGTGATATAAGAGATTGTTACTGTTGTCTGTAGTCTCTCTCTCTCTCTCTCTCTCTCTCTCTCTCTGTACCTGTTCCTCTCCTGTCCTAAAGGGGGCGATATGACATCTGGAGGCCTGGTGGAGGGAAGTACTCCGAGATTATAAAGGTTGGAGGGAGAAGGCTGAGAAAAGAGATGATTGTGCTTGTGTGTCTCTGCTGTGCTACTGAGCTTTTGGTTTATTGTGCTTTGGGTGTTTCCTCAGTGCTTGTCTTTGTTACGTTTGGTAATATGGTGCACATATTTGTAGATATTGTTTGTTTTTTTGTCCATCACTGCTGGAAGGGGGTGAGCACCATTTCATTTGTACACCTTATTTGTTCATGTTTTTCTGTAGTTAGGGAGATAGAAAATAAAATGCATACAACTGCCCTTTCTTTTGGTAGGTAAATTTAGTGTGTCATTTTGGCCCGGCTTGACCCTGAAGATATGGCATGACTATTTTATTTAATATAAATGTGTAAGTTATGGATGTAGGAGGTTAATGGGTCAAGCACAATGAATTGTACAGCACTTGTGGTGATTGATAGTAGTGTGTCGATTTTCTTTTAGGAACCTGGTGTTATTATAAGAACATAAGAACAAAAGAACTATACAAACGAGAGGAGGCCATTCGGCCCATCAAGCTTGCTTGGGGAGAACTTAACTAATAGCTAAGAGTTGTTAAAATCTTATCTAGCTCTGATTTAAAGGAACCTAAGGATTTAGCTTGCACTACGTTATCAGGATACGTTATCATTATGTGTCTTACCCATAGGGATGCAACAGATATACATCTCAATATTTTTATAAAGTGGGGGATAAATTTCCATTGTAAATCAAAGCAATACAAAAGCACGTTAACAAAATAGAGGTTGAAGTCCACGACTAATTAATTTATAATTACCTAACAGGCCTTCAGTGTCTGAAAATGCTTTCAATAACATAGTGCAATCAGTGTAAACAAAATATTTTAATGTAAACAAAAACTGGCAGGTCTAAGTGTTCTGCAAACGCATTTGAAATTATATGAAAACATAGCCCACAACACAAATATAAAAATGCTATGTAGCCTTTAACAAGTTAATTTAGGTTTTCCTTCACAAAATATTGTATACAACTGTGCAAACAACAGAAGCTTGTAAAGCCAACCTATCTTGCGAAGTTGCTGCTGCTGTGCTGCTGGTGTTATCTAAGTCAGTGTATTTCAACCTCTTTTGAGCCACGGCGCATTTTTTACATTTAAAAAATCCCACGGCACACCACCAACCAAAAATAACACTCTGTAGCCTAGTTTTTTAGACCAATTAAGTGAAACTGGATAATTTCCCACGGCCGCGGCGAAGTGGTTTAAAATCACTGATCTAAGCATTTCATCCTAGCCTAAAGGCTCTCTGCAGCAGTTAAATGTCACTGGATTTTAAGCATTAATGATTACATAGCAATTCTTTGAACCAAAACATTCTGGGATGTTCAGTTAAACCACCATATGTGGGCATGAATCCTCAAATATTTACAATATTGATATGAAGATGCAGTTGTCATTTTCCTGTCCACTGGCCATGTCGTTTAAATAGGTGGAGGCACAGGTAGAAATTTTCAGACAGTTAGCATTTCTTTTGCTAGAAGCAGCTGCCCTGCTTACCTGCAGTAATGCTGGCACTCAAACACAGAGTCCTGTGTGCGGGTTCAGGCCCACAGGCAGAGGGCAGAAGGGGCTCCCTCATCTGTGGTCTCCACAACACCATGCCCAAACTCCGATGCCTGCGTCACAAAATTCAGTGGATTCAAACACCATGCATGGCAACAGCAGACAAGAAATCAGTCTGGTGATCTACGAGTCACCCCACATCAAGGTCTTTATTGCAGGGCATAAACCAAAAGGTTTCACTGACAGTCCAGTCAAAAAAAGGGCTTCCCAGTCAACTGCCGACGCTACTATCAATAACAACCTCTGCTTAGCAAATCACCTACCAAACCGTCACACGGGACAATGTGACTATCCTTCACGCCTTCAGTCTCCTACTGTAGACATCCAGACATCCACACTGCAAAGCCTCCATTTCATGTTACATGATGACATGTTATATGTTATATGAAGACAGCTGTGAAAGTGCAGAAAATTAACCCGGGCTTACCAGTGCAGTTCGGGGCAAGTTCTCCTCTGGTCCGTTCTCGAGAAATGCCTCTGTTTCACATCTGAAAAACAAAACAGTCCCAGTCAAGGTCAATTTTAAAGATCAATTCATGGCAATAGAATACATTTCAGCAGCTGAAAACTGAAGCCAGGCGAACTGTCACATCTTACTCTTCCATGAGGTGAAGATTGTTTGGTAAGGAGCAGCTCGCTGTTTCCATCGCAGTGTTCTCCAGCTGTCCACACCTGGACATCTCCTACACAGCCACATCATGCCAATCCAACTAGGAACCTTTAAAGGATGACACAACGCAAACTGAGGTCCACTGTGACTCAGATCTGTTTTGGATGTGGAGTCTGCACCTCTACGGAGGAGGACTACACCCTGAAAGGCACAGGTCCCAATAATTCAACTTATCAGAACACACATCACTTTCCAGCTATGTAGGTGCGGTTGATATGACGATATGAGATTGTGAAGATGATCTATGTGTTGACGATCTTCCAAAGCAGAGAATCGTCTATATAGATTACATTCTATCTCTCTATTGCGGCTCTATGCTAATTTAGCTAATCTACCTAATTTTTTTCCTCAGCCAAAGTGCACCATTTACTAGTCTGCTTATATGCAATTAACTTATGCATGACATCAGGTATGAATGACTGCATGAGTCGCTGAGGTACAGATGAGAACGGATAACTATAGTTTAACGGTTAACCCTTGTGTGCATGGCTACCGATATCGTGTTTGTGAGAACATTTTTTTCCATTTGAGATTCATTGTCCTTGCCTCATTTTCTTTAAAGAGCATGTTATTTAAAGATTCCGGTTCCAATCATGAGAGGGAGGTCCTTCCATGCCATCTTCAGCCCAAACCAGCAGCAATACACACCACGTTCTCCTCCTCGCCCCAACAGGGAACACAACTGGGTAAAAATAAATTCTCACCCACATGATCTCTTGTCTACCATCCGAAACTAATTCTGGAGTGATGCAGCAGCCAGATTACGCTGCTATTCTAAACCACACCTCCTGAACTTGAATGGCAGTGCAAGGTGCCATACTTTTCATAGGCCACCCTCTTCTTCCATACCCTTTTGCAGGCCTGCGTCCCCGCCAGCCCCCAAGCGTGTAACATGACAGATTTATGGGAAGGAAATTTCAGCTGTTCCCTCAAGGGCTTTGGTGCAAAACAGATCAGTGGGAAGTACAGGGTCAGAACACACTGTTTAGCAAAGAAATCAAAAACCTGAGTGACAGAAAAGCCAGTTGAATATCATAATGACAAAAAGGTTCAACAACTGGGTGAGTATGTAGGCTAAGTAGTGCAACATTCTATATTATATAACCACCTATGGAAAAGAACACAAATCACCCAGAGCCAGAGAGTGAGACGTTAACTCACTAGCATGACAGGACACAGAACCTTGCCTTTTACAGGGAGTTACTGAAAATCTGTGCTGCTGAAATCTTTGGTAGCTCATTTCAGTTATTCAGTTAGATTAATAAGAGTTTGACTTATGACTTTACATGACTATATAAATGCAAAGCTAGTGATATAACCACATTACAGCATCATACTGCCACAACACCATAAAATCCTTGCAAATACATACTGAAGAATAAAAACATTCCTTGGAAAGTAACATTCCACCTCACCATTAAGGCCACTGCAAGTCTTGCAAATAGTTCTACAAGTTCCATCAGGCCAGACTTCCAAAACTGACTGACACGTGACCTCCCACTAGCTATTCATTTCAGATAAAGGAATGATCTACCAAGGAATGACACTGGTCAACTGGTTAATCATCTTTAATAACTTAATCGCTGTGTTTCTCAACTAAAATCCTGATCACTTCTTCCCCCACAGAACTGGTAGGTAGCATCAATCATCACACATTTACTGTAGGAAGGAAGATATGCTTGTGGTGACTGGCATGCCAAACAAACACGAAAAAGGCAAAAACTATAAGGCAAACTAAAAAACTAAAAGGCATACTAAAACAAAAAATATTCTTACAGAAAAACACATATATGTATAAAGAATCTAATCATTGTATATACTTCTGGTTTAATAAAAACAACGTCCGTTACCAGAAACGAATAAGAATGTAACCTAAAATAAGCATGGATCTCGGGAAATCACGGCAGATGGGATTAGTTGGGATGATATTTAATGCCAGCACGTCACCCCACCATGATAACTTATTTTATACCGCAGTAACATCCTCTGGGGTCAGCGGGCGTCACGTGATTGAATGCCAGCAAAGTAGGAAATAACGAGGCAAGGCGGAAAAGCACGAAGATGGGCAAGTAAAGGCAAGAAGGAGAAGATCAACCCAAGTCCGAAGGCAAATTGCCTCGCATGCAACAGTAGATCAGGATTAAGAGAACTTCGGAAGCGTATCGCATTTGTCTGGGAAAAAATTGGTTATGTTTTTCCGAATTAATGACATAGCCTTCCTGTTTTTACAAGTAATATTTTTGAAATGCAGTCGGGTCGGCTTTGTTTTGTCTCAAGAGCATGTCACACAATTGCTGCAAATACTGGGCCCTCATGGAGTGCAACTGAGGAGCCGGAATCGTCTAAGGAGACTTTTTAAAATCAGAATTCAGGTCAAAACTTTTGGTGATATGGCTACATGCGTACTGTACAAAAAGTGTTGGAATGCATTTCAGATGCATCAGCTTACAGTGGGGCAAAAAAGTATTTAGTCAGCCACCAATTATGCAAGTTCTCCCACTTAAAAAGATGAGAGAGGCCTGTAATTTCCATCATAAGTATACCTCAACTATGAAAGACAAAATGAGAAAAAAATCCAGAAAATCAAACTGATTTTCTGATTTTTAAGGAATTTATTTGCAAATTATGGTGGAAAATAAGTATTTGGTCAACAACAAACAAGCAAGATTTCTGGCTCTCATAGACCTGTAACAACTTCTGTAAGAGGCTCCTCTGTCCTTCACTCATTATCTGTATTAATGGCACCTGTTTGAACTCGTTATCAGTATAAAATACACCTGTCCACAACCTCAAACAGTCACACTCCAAACTCCACTATGGCCAAGAACAAAGAGCTGGCAAAGGACCCCA
>JAODKM010000035.1:4094590-4109260 GCA_026780845.1 Petrocephalus sullivani | reverse complement strand
AATGGTGAGTGAGGATGGAGAAACTCAGCCTGTGATATGTTATTGATCCTAATCTGAGGTGAACTCAGGAAAAGAAAGTTACTTGGAAGTCTGTCTTAAACTGATCCTGAAATTGCAATCAGATGATTTACCAATTTGTTAATCTGAGGAAAATGTCAAAATCATCATTATTATAATGTTTGTGCTGTGCCTCCTATTCCAGGATTTGCTTGCTACATCCCAAAACCAGATGACAACGTCATCTTCATACTTGACCAGTGGTGAAGGTGTTCAGCAGTTTGAAGAGGGATCAGGCTTTGGGAGGTTCTGCAGCCCTTAAAAGCCTTACCCTCAGCGCTACCAAAGCTGTCAATGAAATAAATGAATAAAAAACAACCTATTATCTTCATGATGTTATTATTCAATAACTGACTTGGACACATATGCAGTATAAACAATTTCACTCTCACCTGAACAATACAGATGAAAACCCACTGAACACGAACAACCTTTCGTCACATCATTTATTTGACAGTTTTAGCATCTGGCGATCAGGTGAAATAACTCAGAGGTGAAGAGCTTTTTGGGAGGTGCAGCTGCCTCTTGAATAACCGTTTGGTCACAAAGCCAGCATAAGGCATATTTTTTCTTAAATGGTTTTGGGTAAAATCAAACATTAGATTTTCGAGATCAGAGCAAGTCTTAATCTGCTGTATGGAAATCAGCATGGGTGATATCAAAAGAACCATCTGAGAAGACACCTGGTGATGTAATCTGACATATTGAGTTCCCCGTTTAAAAAAGAACCCTTGAATGGATGTGTGCACTTACTATTCTGCCTACTCTACCTTTCTTAAGAATTATTTGAAATTCCCTTGAATGCACCTTTAACTGCTTCATATTTATAAACAATAATGCATTTTATGTTCATTAACACAACACATTTGTCTGTAAGCATTTTAAATGCATTTTGTATATATGACTCTCAATACAAATTATTCTCATAATTTGGAGGCCATTTCACATTCATAGAACAAACCAAAAAAAAAAAAAAGGGAAAAAAGTTACAATTTCAATTCAGTACATTCTTGAAACCTAAAATGGCGGATGCCAAATTTAACAAAACCTAAATCCCAGAGAGGATGTTGTGGTGCCCCTCTCAGAATTCCATCCATGGCATCTACACGTCATAGAAGAGGCGTACCAGGTGATATCGAATCCCAAAAGCCACAGCGCTCCCAAGCACCTGCAGAGAAGCGGGGGCTGATCAGACAGCCATGCCACAAGCACGATCCCAGGCACCAATACCAAAATAAATGTGACATCATACGGCAGCACCTGTATCAGCAGCATGACGGTCGTCAGGGTTCTTTCATGCATGGGTCCCAGAATCTTCAGCACCAGGTTGATGAGGGTCATGTTGTTGCATTCTACAAACTCTCCATCTCCTTCAAGCCCTCGCTGCACATCTATAAGCCTCGATGTCTCTGCCACCTACTGGGGGAAAAAACAAACTGCAGTAAAACCAAAAAGCACTAAAAAATAGAAAATGCCTCTCAGTAAGAATAAAGCAGAAATTGTTCTCCTTTAAATATGCTAGTCAGATCTCCCCAACACAATCAGAATGACCCATTAAAGTGGGGTAAATGGACAGACCAGGGTCGCCAACTTGCCCATAAACACAGTTTACCTTCAGAATGAGGTCTCCGAATCTGCCGAGATCCTTCTTCTTAAATTTGGAGTAACTCATGCCCAGTTTACCTGTTTCAGGATTTAGTCTTCACTCAGCAGCCCAAAAAGAGAGAAGAACACTTTGCTTCAATCCTCCATCTCAGAGACATCTGGGCAAAAAAGAAGTGCGTGTCTCAGTGTATCAAGTGTATCAGGCGACCCCAGCTTACCTGGGCAGACGGTGTCGTGGGCAGGGAACCAGGTGGAAGAGCTGGGGCAGCGAGTACAGGAAGTTAAGCACTTGAGGTATGAAGAAGAGCAGCATAGTCTTGCTGAAGTGGCCCAGTATTCCAACCACAGCAAAGGTCATCCCAGCAAAATAGCAGAAGGTATCACCCACAAACACCGCTGATGGGTACCTGGAGCCAAGACAGAGGGCGCTCTATATCGGATACTCCAAAACAAGTCCTGTGGCCAACATGCCATGACAAATCATTTAAGATCTTGGAAAGATCAAACAAACCAGTTGTGGTAGAAGAGAGCCAGCGTGGTGAAGAAGAAGGGGATCATGAAGTAAAGGGAGAAAATGTGGTCATCTCGGAAGTCACCTGTACCAGGTAGAGATGAATTCAGCTACGAGACCTATGGCAAACAACTGGAACAAGCTCAATGTAAACCAGAAGTTTTATGATCATCACTAAGTTTAACCTGATGTACAAAAGTACAATATGCCGACATTTTTAATCCAGGATTCGACTCACAATGAATCACAGGCAAATGTGCAACCCCCCAAAGCCCTCATGGGACTTCAGCAAAAAATGTTTTGTTCATCCAGTTCCTTTGCCACAGTACCACCTGTTGACTCTCTGGGAATAAATGCCTCTCACCATTTAACTCCAGCATGTTGAAAACGATGATGGAGGCTGAGATGAGGAGAGCTTGGCCAGACTCAATGCCATTGATGCCAGCCAGTATGTTGATGGCATTGGTACAAAACACAGCCAACATGCCCATGTACACATAGTACAGGATGCCTGAGGAACCACAGAGAAAAGGAACACTGTGCATATATAAATAGGTACATTAACAAATTATTGTTATAAATTATTATTATCAAATACCAGCATCACTTTGGTTCAACATAAATCACATTTATCATCTATAAATGGCTAAACTGCAGATTTTCACAACCTAAAATTGCATCTGTGGATCAAATTAGTTAGTGAAATATCAGTTCCTAAAATACTTAAAGTAACCGTCACAATGCATAAAAAGTATATTACTCCAAGGTACCCTCTCCTGGTACGAAAGCCAGCAACACATCTAACCACTAGGTCAGTTGTTCTGAGCACAACCAGCAACCAGCCTGGCATATGGAACCCACCCAGGTCGAGGTGCATGCCCAGCAGAGCACGGAAGGGCTTGGGCACAACGATGACCGTGTTGCCAAAGTTGGTGAAGTAGACCATGAGCAAGGGCAGCGAGGCCACGGTGGGCAGGAGCAGCTTGTGGCGCCAGCGGAGGTTCAGCACATCGTCGGCGAAACCCAGGAAGATCATGCAGCAGATGGCTAACAGGGCCCCAATCAGCTGAACAAACTGACACACAAAGGTCAAGGGAGGTCACCCAGACATCATTCAATACTGCCAGAGCCTGAGAGCTCTCTCTCCACAGCTGTGTAGGCTGAAGAAAGGCTAAGTCACTAGGCCTTGCCAAGTTGAAAAAATTCATTTATGAGAAAAACTCCATTAAACTTATCAACAGATACAGCAATATTGCATCTTGCAAATTATGCTGATATTTCTTAATAAGAAAGCTAAATATTTCTCATAACTAAAAATAGAGCAAAAAGAGAAAACTCAGCAATGTTTGTCGATGACAAGAATTCATCCCCATGTACAAGGAACCCTAATAAGTTGCAAGCTGTGTCTCCAACATCCAAGAGACTGGGAAAAGTTTAATTTTTCCCAAAAAATGTAAAATAAAAAAGGGAAGACGACAAGAGTGACGATCCCTCACCTCATCGTGGGGGAAGGCTTTGCACTGCTCCCCCATGAAGCAGCCGAGGAAGGGCACGGGGATGAAGCAGAAGAGGATGAGCAGGAACACTGTTCCACTGATGACTCCTTGAGATTCAGGACTAAGAGGTTAGAGAGAACTAGTCACATTAATTGCTAAAAGCAAGTTTTCTGCACCTGGAAAGTACAGGGATAGGATATTACATTACAGTACATTAATGTACTGTTAATATCAAATGCTTAATTGCAGTCCAATTGACTTAAATAAACTGAATCAGTAGTATATATAGGCAGTAAAAACGTTTTACAATGGCAATGGCAATAAAAGTCACTGGAGAAAAGGGCTCACTCACATCTCTGTCTTTTTGGTTTTATTTAGGTCCATACCAAACAATCTGGCAGTAATAAAATGCTCCCGGAAAGCTGGAATGAGCTTTACTGTGGCCAAACATCCCAGCACAGACAAGCAGAGGTTGATAAGAAGCGGGATCACTGGCAACTGAGACATATTTATACCAGACGAAAAAAGCCTAGTTTGCTGAAGAAGGCCAGACAAAAACAAGAAAAGGCGCTGGGTCTAGCTGGTAGTTACCTAGGTACTAACCGGACCCAATCGTCTTATACAGAAAACACGATCAGTTTTCTTCCTATGCCATTTGAATCGGCGTTTGATTATGAATTACATAGATACATCGTACATATCGCGCACCAATACAGTCCTGATGTATAAATTAAGATTTAGATAATCAGATACCTATCACTTATAGCATCAAGCAGACAACTTTGGAAACCTAACTATTCCAGCTACATCATTAGCTAGTTGACAGACGAGTGAATAATTTCAATAAATGAACAAACCGCTCTTTAATTCAGTTAAGGCAAAAAACGTCAATGTTATATAGTTTTTTTTAATCTAATGATGCAAAGAACTCCGTGTAGCGATTTCTACTCTCTGTCTCCCGTAACTACTGTTTGAGAATCCAAGAAATGTGTTCTAGCAACACTGACAGCTCGCGGCTTGCATCGCCTCTTTGGGAAAGGCTCCTGTTTGCTCTTGTTCCTGGTCGAGCCGTAGGACCGACTCTCCGGTTACACGTCAACTTCCGGGCATATTAACACGTCAATTCGCTTTTAGAGAAGAACATTAAACACGACAGAACAGAACACCCATCTTAACTAAACGCTATGCACTTTGATTACGCAACACACAATGCATAAGCTGGAAATATTTAATAAAATCAGGTCCTAACATGTGAAAGTCTGTACGGACATATTTATGCGTAGCGCACTCACGGAAGACGCGTTTTTGACTCCGCCCCGAACCGCAGCGATCCCGTGCACATACGCACACGCATGCGCACACGCATACACGCGCACACGCAAACACGGATTGGTATCAATCGTGGAACTATTCTCTGTTAAATAAGTGCTGTAACACTTAATTCAAGAAGCAGTTTACTTCTGTGCTACGATCTTTCATTTAACGTATTTAGTCACAATTCTAAAGTAAATCTCCTTCGATGAAAAATCAGCTTAACAGTAATAGGATCAGCAGTCAGCTTTACCTTTTCCTAGCTTTACCTGTTATACGTACTGTAATCCTGTCACAAACTTCCATGAACTGCTTATTCTACATTAAATATCAAATGTATTTTCAAGAAAGACAACGGAGTTTTCATTTCTCGTTCTATAAAGGAAACTTCATTTTGCTTTCATTATGTTCCTGTCACCATTAATCTTGAAAAATATAACTTACTCTAAGATGAACTCTCTATAGTACTTTTCTTTTTTTCTTGCTTCATCGGTTGTACCCGACCTTGAACAGTAACAAAGCTATACATACCGCTGGTCAATTAAAAGTCAAATTAAGTAAAAAACAAAATGCTGTTATATGAATATCTAGAATATGTAGTTTTGTAGGACGCCGGTTTCTCGTGGATAATCGTGTGCTTTCCCTTTAAGTATGTGCTGTCCACGCACTCTGCTATAGGGTTTGACTCCTGTTTTTGCGCGTTCCCGATTATGGCGCTGTCTAGTGCTGGATGGAGCGTGAACGCAACCGCCGTACCGAGATCATCGTAAACAGCGACGGGGCACTGTTTCAGAACGGGATAATGTCTTTCTATGTAGAAAATAAAATCTTATACTCAAGGGTCGTCCGTGAAATATAGAATATAATATTATATATATATTTATAAATGCTATCCATCTTTCCACCTTGAAAACAACAGGCGAAATAACTCGATAGGGAACTATAATTAGCGGATCTTGCTTATCAAAATTGGAATTAACTTGGTTCATCTAAAGGCTGTAATATTTCGGCAATATCGGTAAACATGTCAGTTATCAGAACTTAAGCTTCCAGTCTGATGCTTGCTGTGTTGCGGAATACGGCGCGTGCGAGTGATGCTGACCAAGGGAATGCCATCTTAACACTGTTACAGCTCCCTCTCAGATTAATCTGTAGCTAACTGTTTAAATCGAAATGCCCTATTTGTTATGATCAACTATACAATCAATTAAACAACATGATTCGGTGTGTAACATTAATTTATATCGGACAGTGGGACGCTACATAATGACAAGCGAACCATGTAAGAAAACAGGATAGGTGAAGAGTTATTTACAAGCATTCGTCACTTTACTGTAGTCCATGGTGGTCTTTAATGCTAATCACCGTTTGTGATGTGCTTAAAACTAAGCATTTCAGCTTCTATACATTTTAAAAGATATCAGACGGTTAATTTCTTCATTTATTCTCAGAATATCGATCTGCTCGGAAGGACATATTATCTATTTACATATTTTGTGGTGTAAATAAAAAATCAGATATTTTCCGGTATATCTTCCACCGACATGGCCGTGGCGGTGCTTGAGTATGTCGGTTACATGCTTTTTCTGATCCTCTTCGTCTGCTCCCTGCTGACCGTCGCTGGTTGGGCTGTGCAGCACAGTTTCGGCAAACGGGTTCTTCGGAAGATGGCTTGGCCACTTTCTGTAGATTCAAAAGCCAGGATTTTCCCGCCAGCCGTGTGGCACTCTTTGCTGAAGCTGAGTTTCGGACGCCAGGAAGGAGACGCCGACAACGGGCTAAAAGGCTTATTGTCGTCGTTACTCTCATTCGAGCCCATGAGGGAAAACTGTCGCCAGGCTTGGGTTCAAGCACTCAATAAGCAAGCTTGCACCATCAGGGTGAGTACTCTATAAGCACCGAAATGGCTGTATGCTCAAACAGTAGGCTAAAACGTACGTAAGCCTGACTGTTCAAATTATTGTATTGTACTGTAAGAATTAGTCTGCTACAGGCGGCATGTTTTCATGCTTCATTCTGCTGCACCTGCGTCTCCGTACCAGTTGAAGAGAGTTCGGTGAAATGTGGCTAAGTGAGAAATGGCAGACAGCAAAGCAAAAGGAGATGCATATTAAGTACAAAAGTGTGCTGTTTATCCTCAAACACAGTATTTTGGAAAAAAGTCTTCTCGTGCAGTTAAACATTTCAAATGTGACCATACTAAGAATAATAGCAAACATGTTTTGTTTTTAGAGTTCAATACAAATAAACTTTGGACAGAACCTACCATTGCCAGCATGCGCTAGGATTGACGGCATAACATACGCTGACCAATCAGCACACAGCATGGTAAGTGCGGATATGACGGTCCGGTTTCTCATTCATATAAAAACCTGTAGCCATAGCTGACATGATCCTTATGACGACACACTTCCCTTTTTAACACCCCTATCCTGACTTTCTGTCCATTTCCATCTTCACAACAGGTGTTGCACTGCAACTGTACAGTGGAAACGGTAACATTTCCCGTGACTGTCACCCAGCAATCACCTGCAGCAGTATCTGTCGATACATACCAGGTTACCATAGCACCAGTACAGGCACAGGTGATACTGATTTTTATGATATAGACAGAAGTAGAAAGATATTTAATAATATTCAGTCTCTGCTGTATATTAGGTATAGTGAATCCACAATTCAACAATTGATTAATAAACAATATATATGTGTGTGTGTATATATATATTGGCAGACAAAACTTAGACACTCCTAACCTCGGTACAGTATAGCTGGTTTCGGAGGGGTTTGACCACAGAGTGAAGGAAAAGCAGCCAATTAGAGCTCAGCACATATGTGGGACCTCCATAAGGCCAGCTGGAAAAGCATCCCCGGAGGCCACCGCATGAAACTGGCATAGAGGAGACAGTGGGGTCAGACACTTCCTGGAGCAACTGGGGTTAAGGGTTTTGCAGATAGGCCCAATAGTGGCATCACTCTGCTGGGCAGAGGATTTGAACCGGCAACCTTCTGAGTCGCACCGCACAGAGCTGTTTTGATTCTGTTTTGATCATGTATTCTCAAATGTAGGAAAAAGTACAAATAAACCTTTCTAAAGGTTGGAGTGTCAAAACTATGGACTGATGTTTCCAGATATATATGAATTTTATTAGATTTTCTTTCTTCTGCAGATGGTAGTGTGCCTGGAGGACATGGATAAAGAAGGTCTCCTTGCATCATGGGCTTTTTCCCAGCCGCCCTTGATGTACCTGACAGTGTTGCCATGCAGAGTCCAGCAGGAGGTGAGGGTGTGATTCTTTGAGGGTCACACTATAAAGCACTGGTCTATTTTCTACTGCCTTTTAATCTCCTACTTGTACTAGCAATTCTAGACTCTGTACTCTGAAGTGACCCAAGGAGACTCAATTAGCAGTCAGGCTTTTATCCAAAAGGAAGTCACCTGCTTCACCAGCTGTGTGTGGGATGTCTTGCCTGGCAGGTGGACGGAGAGGTTGACTTAAACATAGTGGGTGAGCTAGTGAAGAACACTATTATCAACAGCCAACCTGCTGTGATTCTCCGCCTCAAAACCAGTGATCCAGAACTCTGGGTGAGTTTCACAAATGCCCACTGGCTTAGTATTCTCTTCGGCTATTAGCATCGGGTGCAAACAACATGCTTCTTTCCTCTACGCTCCGTCTTGACAGTCCCAGGAGGAAGACAGCCACCATGGAGACCTGAATCCCAGCTTGCCTGTCCTTACCAGTATGCCAGGTAGGGCCACATTACCAGACAGCAGAGTGAAGGAAAAGGCACGACCACATGAAGACTGTGGTCTAGGTTAGATCCTGCAGAAAAACATCATGATGCCTTGTTGCCACTGCCCAATCTGATCACCCTGTGAGATCTGGCTCCATTACATACCTCCCACTATCTCAACAGAGGCTCACCCCTCCTTAAAGACAGATGTGGTGGAGAAACAGCCTGCAGGGAATTCCGTGGGTTGCCCTGAGGAGCTCAGTCCTATCATAACTTGTAAGTCACACCTGCTTCTCCATCCACATTGAGACCGTAACAGGATACACATATTGATCACATCATATAATAATGATCTTTTTACACCGTCTCCATCAATAACTGAATAGCACAAATGAACCATCCATCCATTTAATACCTATTTTATATATATTATACTTAGATATCATATATATTACTCTGCTCTCTGATTTAGCAGGGGATGGTGGTGGCCTAGTGGTATGAGGCCCTGGGCTATAGACCAAGAGGTCACCAGTTCAATTCCCACCCGCCACCAGTGGGTCCCTGAGCAAGACCCTTAATCCCAAATTGCTCCAGGGAGATTGTAATCCCTGTAATGTACTGTAAGTCACTCTGGATAAGGGTGTCAGCTTAATGTAATGTAGCAGCCAGTCCTGGGACAGATGCACCTGTTTTTCTGTGTGTGTCTGCAGTGGATAAGGTCTCAGACAGGCAGGACCCTGAGGCTGGGGCTGCTGTGCAGCAGCTGCTGGAACTTTCTGATAAAGCAGCGAAGGGGACCCCTCCAAAAAGGGTCACACTGAAGGTCAGGGCTCTTTCTTGTGGGAACTTCTGTAAGTAGATTAAACGTCCTTTTAAAGGGAACACGTTTGTTGTAAACAATTTTATCTGAAAAATGGTTGCGCAGTAAAGGTGAATGGAGTCCTATGAAGGCGACTTCAGAGGATTAAAAAATGGTTAGAGGTGGGGGGGGATTGTATACCATCCCCTGCCCAAACTAATGGAAAAGCTAATGGAAATAGGTAACTCAGGCCCTGCTGTCTGTCAGACTCTGGTTGACGAGGATGGTTCCCCCTCACTGGCCGGAAGTCTTGCAGCAGTGGACACAGGACGTGAGCCGGGGATGATGAGGGAGGCTGCACATTCCCAGAATAGCGAGCGACCTTTTGTGCACGAGCCGGGATGGGAGATGGGCTCCACGGGGACACTGGAGACACACAGCCTGAAGGACCATAAAGGTGCGCTGCAGTCGTGACACTTTGATGAGTCACGCAGAGTCATTTCAGGGCTAATAGTATTCCTCCGTGCCTCATGATTTGTGTGATCACTGCAGGGGGGTTCCTCCGCAGCAGCACCAGACTTCTGCTCCGGAAGAGGTCCCGGCAGAAGGAGCCCAGCCTCAGTCGTTCCCACGAGGATGTTGCTGACTCCAGCAGCGGCTGCTCGCCACGCCGGCGCTCCGGAAGCTTCTCTCGGCGCCTTATCAAGCGGCTCTCCCTCCGCTCCAGATCCGGAGGGAAGTCCAGCCCGGGCGGGGGGGCGAGCTGAAGACGGCCTCTTGGAGGTGCAGGAGTGCAGGTCATGGGCCTGAGATTCTCACCTCAAGCAGCTGTGGAATAATCTCCGTTCAGACTCAGCAGAAGGTAACTGTTAGCGTGTTTCAGTTCTGAGGCCGAACCATATCTCTTACCAGCAGAGGTTACATTACACTTTCCGGTGGATAGGGTCGTAAAAATTCGCTCATAATTCATTATTGCCCGTTATTTAAATTTTCATTTTTAATGATAGTAACAAATATTTAATATAATTTCATTTTCATTCATTTATTTTTTATAATTTGTTAATATGCAGAACAAGCTTATAGATTATGCATTAATGAGGACATGGAGAGAAAAGGTGAACAGTGACTTTTTATGGCAACACTACATGAAACAAATGAACGATTTCTTTCCGCAGTGACAGCTTGACATACACATAGCTTGCCCCATACCTTTGAAGTTCAGAGACCTAGTCCCTAGGCTCCGAGGAGGATCTCGAGCGGGAACATTTGCACCTGCTGGCCGCCTTTGTGTGTCACTTTCCCAAGCCATGGGAAATGGGAAGTGTGATCTTTATGCTAAATAAGCGTGAGAGACGCGGAAAGCTCATGGGGTAAGCTTCATGCGTAGTTTCATATGAAACTACACAACCATGCCAAAACAATTTGTTAGTTATTGGGGGATCGATTGCAATAAGAACAGTCTTTTATTTATACGACCCGTGATATGTTTATAGTAAGTATGGAGATGCATTTTAGCAGTATAGATATAACAATGATTCTATCTCTCCATTTTTGCTTCAATCACTTTTCCCAGCACTTCAGCATAACAACCAGTCAGCAAGTTTATCTGTATAAAACAATGAGGTCATGCACATGAGATCAAAGACAAGACTAGAAAATAGCTAATTAATATGCAGATTTGCCACCCTGTAGACAGGGGTGTGAATTACGTAATGCAACATTGGATCGCCTTTGGTGTTCTAATCTGGCCTTATTGTCAATGATGGGAAACAGTTAATGTGACCTCAGCTTACCAATATCAGGGTGTAATCTAAAGGCTACCTAGAGAAGAACCAGTATAATTTCTGCTCAATAAGGGGTTTTACACATGACTAGATCAAAACTATATGACAGCAAGGTTAACATGGGGCAGAGACATTCTGCCTAAGAAATAAATATTTTTGCATCTATGTAAGTTGAATGTTATATTGCCTGTGAGCTTCTGCTTTTGTTTTTGACAGTGTTGATTTGAAAGTGCTGGATATAAGATACATATTTATTCATTCTGCTGGGCAAAGTCTTTATTCAATTTTATTTATTTTTATATAGCGCCTTTCACAACAGTGTCGCCCCAAGGCGCCTTACATAGGTGTGCCGTGGCATTACAACATTATTAAGAGAGAATAATTCAAAAACCAGGACTCCAGCTCAGATGGTGCCCACCCCAGGCACCATCCAGACATTTGAGAAGGAAGGCAGCGAACATAGGTTGTCAGAGCATGTACATACACATGTATGTACGGCAGCACCTGCAATTATAGCTACAGAGTGTTATGTATTAAGTTGTGGGTAAGCTAAACTGAAGTAACAGGTCTTCTTTATTATGAAAACAATGTTTATTCCTTTGGGGGGACTTGTGTAAAATGTATATCTTTTGTGAAAGAAAGTTATTTATGATTGTTTATTTTTTAAATTACACAAAATCAGAAACTGTATAACGTGCTGTGCAGATATAAAGTGTTTTCATTTTAAGCAAATTCCTTGTTAAAAAAACTTCCAGTTGATTGTTCCATGATTGGTGCTTTTCTCATTCACTACAACAAATGTTTGTGTTTGGAATCTTCAGGGCTAATATCTTACACAAAAAGAGAATTGGAGTAATATGGAAAACAGATAAAATCTCTGGCTGTTTCTGAGCGCCCCATTTAGTTCAACACAATCTGAATATGATAAGATTGCTAAAATAGTTAGCTAGCAGCCTGCTTCCATGCTTAGCCAATGAAATGTTTCAGTTACCACCCAGACAAGAGTACAGACTACAGTTTTAACAGATGTGGGTACATCTTTGGGAGGGGTGAACTAAACCTATTTATCAAATAACCTTCTTTACAATTACTTAAAGAGGACAGCTCATTCAAGCTCAGTATTAATAAGGGGGTAGTACTTTTGTCTGTTCACACTTGGCCTGGTTGCCTTGTCGCGTGCCTGTGCAGGATTATTCCCTGTCCCCACTTCCCAGCTGTCTGGGCTCACAATGCGCTTAACATTCCCAGACTGTGCACACTTTTGTCCCCACTGTGCAAGTTCTTGTGCTCAAGAGAAGAATGCTGGAGGGCTCTATAGCCCACTTTCGCTCTGTCGTAATCGGTTTGGGATGGCCCTTGATCAGCATCAATACCGACTCGGTGTTAGAGGGCTCTATAGTTTGCATTCACTCTACTCTGATTGGTTTGGGATGGTCCTTGATCAGCATCGATACCGACTCGGTGTTGGAGGGCTCTATAGTTTGCATTCACTCTACTCTGATTGGTTTGGGATGGTCCTTGATCAGCATCGATACCGACTCAGTGCTGGAGGGCTCTATAGCCTGCTTTCACTCTTCCCTAATCGCTTTCGGATGGCCCTTGATCAGCATTGATACCGACTCGATGTTGGAGGGCTCTATAGCCCACTTTCACTCTGCCCTAATCGCTTTGGGATGGCCCTTGATGATACCGACTCGGTGTTGGAGGGCTCTATAGCCCGCATTCACTCTGCTCTGATTGGTTTTGGATGGCCCTTGATCAGCATTGATACCGACTCGGTGTTGGAGGGCTCTATAGCCCGCTTTCACTCTGCCCTAATCGCTTTGGGATGGCCCTTGATCAGCATCGATACCGACTCGGTGTTGGAGGGCTCTATAGCCCGCTTTCACTCTTCCCTAATTGGTTTGGGATGGCCCTTGATCAGCATCAATACCGACTTGGTGCTGGAGGGCTCTATAGCCCGCTTTCACTCTTCCCTAATTGGTTTGGGATGGTCCTTGATCAGCATCGATACTGACTCGGTGCTGGAGGGCTCTATAGCCCGCTTTCACTCTGCCCTGATTGGTTTGGGATGGTCCTTGATCAGCATCGATACCGACTCGGTGCTGGAGGTCTCTATAACCCACTTTCACTCTGTAGAAGTAGGTAGGGCAAGACCGTAGGACATGGCTCTTCACATCTGGCCCTCGATTCCAAATCCTGACCTTGCTTTCAGCTCTCCCAGGTAGTTTAATAATTACTGATTCCGATTGGCCAGACAGGCTTCACACCAGATTCACAGGTAAAGGTAGGCTGGAAAATCATCAACGCCCAGCCCTTGAGGACTATAATTTGAATAACCCTGCCAAAAGAGCTAGTTTGAAAAAGGCTCCAACTAGTTGTCTGGGCCCAGTACCTCACCACGTAGAACCTGCAGCTGGCCGCGATGACAAGCCAACCGGCACCACCTCCTGCTACCTGCAGCCGGCTGTATGCAATGATGAGAAGCCCAACAGACGGCCGGGCAGCATGCTGCACCACATCCAAGCCTTTTACTCCGGAAGATCGGCCAGGCTCTTCCCAGCAGCAGAAAGTCAGTGAAGGCAGCTTCCCAGAAATCCCAGCAATACTAATTACTCAATTTACCGCCCAGGATTAGATGGATTTTAGGGGTTAGTGCCGCTTGTATGGTTTCTTTTTGAGACCAACCAATCGGATGGACCTTACTGCAAATAAAATATCACAATACTTATTTTACTGTAGAAATCTTGGCTATTAATATGACAGATACCAGCTTTAACTTAATTACACCGTTTTTCATTCAGCAGAACAGGATCCGTCCACACTTTCACAAGTCCACCCAGGTTTTTCTTGAGATGGCAAATTATTTTAGTATTGATCAGGTGTTTTTTTTATCAAATGCATGCATTTTTCTGAAAGCAGGCCTTACAAATCAGTGTCTTTCCAGATGTACTAGTTGCTTTTATTTGCCATTCCCCATAAGGCACATAAGTACATATAATCAAAGCCACTGAGCTTTTACAAACCCACATTAAGCACATTTGTCATCTAAATATAACACAGATGATGCAATCCAATGCACATTTAATTCAGTGTGAAGTCTTTTTGCCTGGTGTCTGTTTGCAGTAGCAGCAAGTTGGCCTTTGGGAAATGCATATATATAAAAAGATGTATGTGTATGGATATATAATCAGAGGTGTACATTACAACAAGATCGCTGAAGCAAAATCTTGGTCTGGATTTTTACTTTCTGGACCTGAAATTTACATATCTGATGTTTCATTTATTTATTCACTATATATATATATATATATATATATATATTAGGGCTGTCAAAATTGACGCGTTAACGCGGATTAATCCAGCGTTGTG
>JAODKM010000035.1:4048101-4088636 GCA_026780845.1 Petrocephalus sullivani | reverse complement strand
CCCCACCAGAGGAAAAAATTCAAACTAAAAACCACACCCCCCCCCCCCCCCCCCCCCACAAACCCCAGTTGGCAGTGAATTATAAAATTTTAGCTGCTTGATAGAAATTTCCCGATTGCGTCTTGTTGAATAATAATATAAAATTCAGCTGAATGATAAAAAATAATAACATAATACGTTTGTTATTTTATTACATACATGTACTTACACATACACTCATTGATGTGTAAAAGCACAGTGAAGAGGACTGCATACTCACTCATTGATGTGTAAAAGCACAGTGAAGAGGACTGCATACTCACTCATTGATGTGTAAAATCACAGTGAAGAGGACTGCATACTCACTCATTCTTCTCCAGAGCGAATTCCAGCTCTTTCGTAAAAAGGCTCTTTTCTCCAATCTAAAACACACACAAAAAATGCTTCCATCAATAAATTAAACACACGTACTCAGCACTGTCCTAAATTCTGTTTTTAATGCTTAAAACAAAAACAACACACTTTCCTCATATATCAACATATGACTAATATACTACAGTGAAGAAATATTGTTCAATTGCAATTCAATATGACATGGAAACAGACACTCACTTTTGATAACGCTGTGTCCAAGATTTTATCTCCAGTTGTTGACATGGCAACTAGAAAGAAGAATAAATGCCACTTTTAAAAAAACCAGGGGCTAAACTTACATTTAAACACATATCCAACTTCTAAAACCAACAAATTAATCTCCCACCCTGATGTAGACAAGATGACAACATGTAAATGCAAATGAAGGGGCTTTAGTGTTTGGTGGGAGGCAGTTTCCTTCAGCAGTTACACACACACACACACACACAAAGGCTGAGGGGTCTCCATGGTGGGCGTACAGCCAAACCCCCATCTGAAGCAGTGACCAGCATTCTCTCCCTCTCACCGACTTCGAGGTGGACATCAGGGTAAAGTTTCCGAAGCTTTTCTGCCACGCTGTCGGTCTGGATCCGAGCAAGCTGCCAAACATTGACAAGGACACAAAAACACTTCGTTTAGGGAAAGCAGAATCAGAAACTGGAACAGATTACACACATTTCTAGATACAGTATACAGGGTTGTCATGTAAAGCCTGCACACATATGCATATGGATTTACCTGTCCGTAACAGATTTATTACCATGTAAATAGTCTGTAGGGTTTGCAAACTACCGCTTTTGATGTAGCTATTTTTAGGTTTATAAATTATAACGGAATAATAGTGATTTGCCGTGAGATATCTTGCGTGAACGTAAGAGTCCCTGCATATTTATTTATTCATTCATTATTGTCCTGTGTGACTTATGCTGTAACGTTTCGGACACACACTATTTCGTTTTATTACATACTTGCCTATATTGAAAAGGCAATAAACCTTGACTTGAAATTACGTTATCACACACATCCTGTAATTGTGTAAAATAGTTCTGACGTGATATTTCTAATATAACTATTTCTAATGTTCCTCTTAAAACTGCAAAATGAGCAAAAAGAGGCAGGAGGAACCGAATTTGTTCTTAATGCTTTGCCTGAGAAAATAAAGGTTTTTTGCCATTTAGCAAAGCCTGAGGCCGGTAGCCTGCAGAAAGCGCCGCTCGGAAGCTGCCGCCGGAGGCCCAGATGCGTATCTAAGGGAGGATCGCCCGGGCTCCAGCTCGGCAACGCGCTTCATTCATATTAAGGTCTATAAGCAAATCCGGCGACCAAGGAAAGTCTGTCCGGTTTTCAAAGAGCAATCGGACGGACCGCAGTATTTCCGTAAAACGTAAATATAATTAAGTGTAAATGTCGAATATAAGATCGCTATTCTCGGTTATAGAAAATGCTGAACATTACTAAAACTAAAAAAAGTGAAAAAATAAAAAGGACTCAAAATATCTATTGGCACTATTTTGTTTCAACTCGTATTTGCTGTGTCTGCTGCAGTCCAGCCTCAGCCAATGCAACTCAAAGCAGAATGCGTCTTACTTTCGGTTTTATAGTACACTGGCACCAACCTGACTCTTTCGGGTTCCGATCCGAATGACCCGACTGACTTTTCCATTCCCATCCTGTAAAGATGAAATAATATTTCAGAAACATAGGCCGCCTGCCATCCCATTTAACAGACTCCGCTTAATCTGCCACTCGCTACTTTGCACAAAGTTTTACCTGAGCTACTCAAATAAAAATTAGGTGAGAGAATATTCTTAGAAGAAACTTTAGAATACAATACAATAGGCCCAACAAAGACACATTTACCCTTCTGCACTTATATGGTCCCTCCTCCATGGTCCCCTGTAAGTTGCTCGGCATTTCGGCCAGTGTTGCCCTTGCTAACTAAGGTGCAGCCGTCACTGTCTCCGTCTGCAGACTGCAAAGGAGGCTGCCTTAAAATGCAGCTTTTTGTTAAGCCTGATCGCAGCCCCCCCACTCCCCCCGCCGTTGTTTTCCTGGTCCCAGCTGATAAGTAAGGAGTTGCCGATTCCGTTGGGGAGGTCCGGGTGGGGCAGCTTTTACCCCCCTCTCGTGGGTTCCTGGAGCATGTTCTGGCCCTGGTCACTTCCCATAATAACCCCATTTATATGTGTTTCTTTACTACGCGTAACTGTGGTGTCCAGCACCCAGCGAGATGGGAGGGCGCGAGCGAAATCGTAACACGTGTCAAAGTGTATCTAAAAAATACTTTTATAAACACTGAGGTTTAACTCTGCTAATCTCGACGAGTCAACAGAGCTCAGTATTAAACAGAAAAAAACCCTGCTGCTCTCCAACTCCAACCAAAGCCCTAGTGTTTTTTCAGATTATTAAAGTATTTGTTCTAATCTTTTATATACATCATTTTACAGTAACAGTAATTCGTTTGACGGAACACTTTTACAGTGTAGTCCAAACATTTTCATCACCTATTAATCGTGTTAATTCCCTAGAGTCCAGTCCGACAGTTTGGTCACTGGAAGGTTTATGTCAATGGACTGTTCGCCTTCTGTTGTTTCTTCTGATTAAGCTGTACTTTATCATAACGTCCTACTGTTATCATTCTGGACATTTGTAGCTTTTTAACATTTACTTAAGTCTTCGCATAAGCTTGACATTTTGCGGAATGAAGTTCGGGTTAAAAACCTTCCTCAAGTGCATGACAGCAAGACTTGCAAGACAGCGTGATGTGGGTGACACCAGAATCTAGTTACTGCACGCAAACCTTTATATCAAGCATGTGCCTTCCAATTCTTTCATAAATATATTAAATATATAAATATATTCGTAGTTGATGCGCGTTCCACTAAATGACAGTAAATGTTCAAATGCAAGAAGGCAAGGTTAGACTGGTTTCGACTCCTGACTTTCGAAGAACAGCGTAAAAAAATCTGATATGCACTGAGAATATAATATTAATATATAAATATCAATATATGTAGAGCACAATCACAGTCAATATTCACCCAGTCTCCATACTCATCATTCAATGAGTTAAAACTCAACATTCTTATATATGTGATTAATATCTGTTCGTTAAGAATACAAAAGGCAAAGGCATAAATCACAGTTAACTGTTATTAATGTTACACAGCACGCATCACACCTGACGAATAGGCTGAGATTCCCAAGTTCACGAGGTCCGACCCTAAAACCCGCCCCCACACGGCTCTCTGCACCAATCGTAATACCGGCCAATAAAGATTGACTCGAAGAAAAGCCAATCGGCCCTTAGATCAGTTCTAGGCGACAGTTCAAATGTTACGAAGCGCCCACAGTCGACCCACCTGCGTATTCTCGTCTTCTGACATTTTAGCGCGTTTTCAGGGGGATAGCAGTAAAATAGGAAAGCTGTTTGATTTCATGGAGACGATCCTGGTCTGTGTGCCATGAATAAGTGATGTTTAATTCGCCTCCTCGATGCCCGTATGGAGGACGGAGCTGCCGAATGAGCGCACCGCCGACCTCCACGGTCACTTCCGTTAAGTTACGCGGAGAGCCTCCGCGCATGTGCAGGTGTCATGTTAACGAACGGGTGATTTCACTCAGTTTCAACAGGTTTATGAAACTACTGCGTGATGTATGTTAAATCTAAATGCTTATCCGTAGTCGATTCGACAAGATTTAGGTAGTGGGTAAATTTTATGTATTCATTTAATTTCAGCGGTTTAATTACTGCACACAATGGCATGATTCGACTGTAAGACAAACCAGGATGGCCTCAGCTAGTAATGGCAAAACGAAGCTTTCCAAAGCACTGAAGCTTCATTTTCAAGTGTCGACAAATGGTTCTCTACTCGAAGCTTTCCTAAATGGTGACCATTAGTGACACCAGGTGGTCAAATAAGGAAATAATAGTGAGTGTAGTCTATCTGAATATATACAAATTGGCAAAAATTCTAATGGTTATGAACATTAATGACCTGGTTAAATTGAGTGTGACTCCTTGTGGACTGGAAAACTGGGAAGGGGTGCTTGTGTAACGGAAGAGGGGCCATTAGTCTACAGATTTTTATTCAGGAACAGTATTTGTTCAACAAGGTAGGGGCTAAGTTGGTCACGTTTTTTATTCACCACTTCAAAAATTAAAAATATACACAATAACATTATACAGATTATAGGGTAATACCCACACCCTAGTTTGATATTAAGTATTTATACAATTAAGCTGTTTATTGAACACAATAAAGACTATAATTAATAATAATACTTCTTAATGAAGAATAATAGTTATTACTTAATACTAATTATAATTAATTATTATTATTATTATTAGTAGTAGTAGTATAGCTGCAGGTGTGCTATGCCTGGACTTCTTGTAGACTGACTTGTGGATGGAATATTCTGAACATTCTCATGCTTAGCACAGAAATGTCTCAACATTGATGAGGTGTTCTTACTATAAGACAATTGCTGAGAGCACTCCAAACATTCCACTTGGACCAGGGCAATACAATAACAACAGCGTCAATACTTTTACACACATATATAAATATTGCCCAATTTACGAAACAATAAACCTTATTTGTTGAAACAAGTTTGAAGTGTTGCCAAAATTCAGAACAACTTTCCTTTCTGGTTCCATAGTTCCAAAACTTCCAGTGCAGTGTGTTTGCTCCCACGTATGTGCTCTACAACACGTTCTGCCGAATGGTGCTGCCCGCTTGAATAATGCTACCAGAGCACTATTCGGCAGCTATAGCCACCGGACAGTGCTACCTTACTGAATAATGCTACCACATGGCTGCACTCGCTCATTCTGTCAACAGTTTTCTATTTAAAAAAAAAAAAGAAGTTGACAATTTCTATATCGTCAACAGGCGTTTTGGGATTTTTTTATTTAACTAAAAGGGGAAATTATGCTTCTCTTAAGTGAAATTTTTGAAAAGTTGAAGCAATTGCCCCAATTCCAAGATAAAGTCCCAAAACAAGCGCACAGCACTTCTGATTTGATGGAGACTGAACTCGCAACATTTGCTGAAACGGCTTTATACTTGCTTTGGCGACTATAATGTAAATTAAGGTCCTGCGATACTTGTCTTCATTGGAAATGTGTACAACAGAAACGTGAAACCCACATTGGAAATGGCTTTCAAAAAGGGAGGTCGAGTTAAGAGGAATTACTGTATAATTGTATTATTTATTTTTATTGCATTTGAGCATACACTCCTTAACCGTTGCCTAAATTAAGCATAAGTTAAATTTATGATATTATTAAATTTTTTTATCATTTAAGTCATGTACATATTTACATTCTAACAAAGAATGTAGTCCCTTTCACCAAGTCTTTAAGCAACTGCGCAACATTTAGATTCTGAAATATAATTATAAAATATATCAGAACACACCCAAAGGAAGCATAATGGGTATGATTTTTTACTCCCAAATGTCCTTAACCCTGTGTGGTACGTTGTCTCTTTTTAAGGTTGCCCGCGGAATGCGAAAAGAATGCAGCGCATGCTCAAACAGTAACATCAGTCAACGTTTAAGGTAGCACAGATCAATGGTGTGAATGACATATGTGCGAAATGTTTACTGCGCTTGGGAGCACATATCGGTAGGTAGCAGTATTCGGCAGAACACCATTACTAAGGTTTGTGCCTCATTTTCGCTTTCTGAAGCAGTCACATGGTTGAGCGCAGAACGACGCTTCGGAACACCACGGTCACATGTTTAGAGTGGAATGGAAGAAGCTCTGCTTCAGAACGCACTGTATCGTTTTTTTTTACATGCCTTGGAGCTTTGGTGTCAAGCTTAACATCACTAGCCTCAGCTGTCCTTTAATTTAGTAAATGCAGTTTACAAAGTTGTTTTGCATGAATTTGCATCCGTGCTAATTCTGTAAGGCTTCAGACTTAATGCTTAAGAATGATCCCATTAAAATAACTGACATTATATTTATTTTTTTCAATCATTTGTAAACCCGGATAGTTTACTGGAACAATTTCTCCTGGAGCTGCCAACTCTTGCGCATCTAGTGTGACACTCACTTTCAGACTCGCACGCAAGAAATCTTACGGCAAATCTTAATTATTCACTTATAACCCCAACACTAGCTACATCAAAAGCTTTGGGGTAGTTTGCAAACCCCACAGACTATTTCCAAACTAACAAATGGAATGTGTTACATATATGTAAATGCATGTGGATGTGCGTGCAGACTCGTCTCACTGATCACCTCCCTCCAGCCAGCTGGCCAGGGGGTGTTCTACCGAACCATGCTACCTACCTATTTGTGCTCCCAAGCAGTTTTGCGCGTGTTCGCAGCGCATGCGTAGTAAACATTTCGCAATACGCCCCCCTCCCCATCGAGCTGGGCTACCATAAACGTTGGCTGATGTGACTGTTTGCGCATACACAACATTCGCATTCCGCATCTTAAGTATGCATGTACTGGGAGGCCGTTTCGGTAGGGTTAGGATTATCTTATTGTATTATGCTTATTACGCTGCACGTGTGCAAGAACACAATGAGTTTACCTTTGATAATGGCCATTAATAATTAATCACTTCATTTCAGTATACATTTAATTTAGACAAAGGTTAAGAAGTGTATGTCCAAATGCAATAATATAAAAATAAGTAATAAAAATATACAGCAATCCTTCTTAACTCGGTCTCCCGGTTTGAAAGCCATTTCCATTGTGGGTTTCGCTCTTCTGTTGTACACATTTCCAATGATGGGCTTATTCAGAAGTATCGCAGGACCTTAATTTACATTACAGTCGCCAAAGCAAGTATAAAGCAGTATCAGCAAATGTTCCGAGGTCAGTCTCCGTCAAATCAAAAGTGCTGTGTGCTTGGGGCTATATCTTGGACTTGGGACAATTGCTTCAACTTCGAGATTTTGTCAGTTAACAAGGGAAATTATGCTCCTCTGTTATTAAAAAAAATCTATACAGTCAACATGCGGTTTTAGAAATTACTTGTTTTAACACGTAATGTTGATTTAAGAGAGAATGCGCACCAGGATACTGTAGACAGAGCATTCTCCGGTAAGGCAGCACCTGCAGCGGACCCTCCTGCAGTCTTCGTGTGAATAAATCCTCTCGTTAAGCGGACTTATTTCAGGTCCTTCCGCTTTAACCTGCGGATAGCATCGGCACCGGTTCCGCCCTTCGTGTGCCACATTTGTTTGGGAGCCAGACGTTTTCATTTCGAGTCCCGGTAGCCTGCAGCTGGCGATAAGCGTGTCGCTCACGGCGCGTCTCTCTGGTCCCGCCATTGTTCTCTCAGGTTACGGCCCTCCGTCCGCACGCCGGCCCGCCTCCCTCCGCACACCGGCCCGCCCCCCGGCCTCTGCCCGCACCGCCGCTGACGCCTTTCCGGCTGGAGACGTGGCTTTACGCCGCTGCCATATTGGAGCTGCAGGAGGACGGCGGCGGATCAGCGGCGAGTCACCGACCATCCTGCGATATACGCGGTTAGAAGGGAGCCGATCGCCGAGGCCAGCGAGCCAGCCGGTGCCTTAAGCAGGCGGACCCCTACAGGAGAGCGAAATGGTGAGCGACGGCGAGCCGGAGCTGCCGTAGCCGGCGCCGAGTGTCGGTGTGAATGGCTCCGTGTCGGGGTAACAATACGCGGCCGCGGTAAGCGGCCGTGAGGCGGGCAGTGCCGCCGCTACGCCGCGGTGTCGCAGGATTCCGTCCCAGTGAAACTTGCCCAGGGTCCTGCTGGAGCAGCACGGCTGTCCCAGTGATCGGCTTCCCGGTCTCCGCAGGTGCTTCTGGCCGCAGCGGTGTGCACCAAGGCCGGCAAGGCCATCGTGTCGCGCCAGTTCGTGGAGATGAGCCGGACGCGCGTCGAGGGCTTGCTGGCCGCCTTCCCCAAGCTGATGAACACGGGCAAGCAGCACACCTTCGTGGAGACGGAGAGCGTGCGCTACGTCTACCAGCCCCTGGAGAAGCTCTACATGGTGCTCATCACCACCAAGAACAGCAACATCCTGGAGGACTTGGAGACCCTGAGGCTCTTCTCTCGAGTGGTATGGCTGTCATCTATCTCCACAACAGTCACCATCCAAGCTGACTTTAGTCATTAAGTTTATTATTATGGAGGTTGATAATAAACCGTTATCACTAAGATGATGTGTAACGTAAAGGGATTATTTTTCTGTGTATGCATGGTGTGTGATAATTATATACAAATTGTTTGAATGAAGGTGGCGATTTTGTGTAGATGTAGTCGGTTTGGTTTAGATTCAGTCATTGGGTTGGGACTTGAAGTGTGGTTCTGGCTTCAGCGCTTCAGAGTTAATTGGGAAGGTCTTAGTTGTTCAAGGCTGAGTTATTACCGTTTGGGGATGTGACCGGATCAGTGCGAAGGACTCTCTGAATCCATCATCGTAGATCCCGGAGTATTGTCGAGTGCTGGAGGAGGGCGAGATCTCCGAGCACTGCTTTGACCTCATCTTCGCCTTCGACGAGATCGTGGCCCTGGGCTACCGGGAAAACGTCAACCTGGCACAGATCCGCACCTTCACCGAGATGGACTCGCATGAGGAGAAAGTCTTCCGAGCCGTCAGAGAGGTGAGGTCCCTCCTGAGGCCTAGACACACGCAAGTGAGTCATAGAACCTGCCTTGTTCTCATCCGCAGCCCTTGCCTTCATATATCAGACCCAGGAGCGTGAAGCGAAGGCCGAAATGCGACGGAAGGCCAAAGAGCTGCAACAAGCCCGTCGCGATGCGGAACGTTCCGGAAAGAAGGCGCCCGGCTTCGGCGGCTTTGGCAGCTCCGGTGTGGGTGGCACCTCCTCGTCCATCATCTCGGACACTCTCATAGAGCCAGAAAAGCCCAAAGCGGCTCCTGCTCCCAGCAGGTATAAGCTGAGCATAGTTCTTGCCTCATCCTTTAGATTTGGTTTTCTGTAGTTAATTTTATTTATGGTTATTTAGTTGACAGGGTCTAAAAATGTTTAAATATTAACTGCATTTCTGTTCTTTAGCAGGGTTTGCTAACCACTGCGCCACCTACTGCTTTTTGCCCTGAATGTTTCCTGCCACAGGCCAAGTGGACCGAGTAAGGCTCTGAAGTTGGGCGCCAAGGGCAAGGAAGTAGACAACTTTGTGGACAAGCTGAAGCTGGAGGGCGAGAACATCATCCTGCCCGGCACTGGGAAGAGACCAGAGGCATCTAAGGCCCTGGCACCCCCTGTTAATGTAGAGAGGTATGGAGGACAGTCTTAATTTGTCACTCCCAGGCCTTTTGTGAATTGTTATAGTCGACATGGTGGGGTATAGTTTGTGGTGCTGTAATCTGCCATGTCCATAGGCCAGTTTAATCACATTTCCCTCAGTGGTTTTGATCCTGATATTGGTAAATATTCCTGGCTGAAACAAGCTGTTTTATTTGGGGTTGCCTGTGAAGGTGCCAGACCACTGTAGCAGTGCATGGTTCCTGTGCTGCTGAGGGGCCATGCTGTATCTTTCCTAGCTTGGTCTTCACGTGTGTGTTACCACACTGCTCTGGCTGGAAGCAGGTCCTTTCTGCCTCCTTCCCATTTGTGTGTTGCTGTGTTTTGCCGCATCCACAGCGTGCACCTGAAGGTTGAGGAGAAGATCTCCCTTACCTGCGGGAGGGATGGGGGCCTTCAGAACATGGAGGTCCTGGGTATGGTCACCCTGCGGGTGTCAGACGAGAAGAACGGGCGAATCCGCCTCCTCCTCAGCAACAGTGATAAGAAGGGGGTTCAGCTACAGGTGAGTTACAGCCCGACCTTGCTAATGAAGATCCACCTTGCTGTTATTAACAAAGGGACGGCGTGAAGAGCAGGGCTCTCCTGCCCGCCCAGCCTGAGGGACCTGTACCTCTGCATGAGTTTAGCCCCTTTATGTGCTCACACTTATAAAGGTGGTGTTTTGGTGACCTCAGCTGGGGAGATTTGATCTAAAGCCAAACTCCCTCCACTGACAGACACACCCCAACGTGGACAAGAAGCTCTTCACAGCAGACTCACTGATAGGCCTGAAGAATCCGGAAAAGTCGTTTCCGCTGAACAGTGATGTGGGCGTGCTGAAGTGGAGGCTGCAGAGCACGGAGGAGTCACTGGTGCCGCTCACCAGTGCGTGTCCCGTCCTGGAATATAACTCTGCTCGCACTGCATTTGGCTGGGCTGACTACATGCCTGCTGAGGAGATTAAAGACTAAGGACACCGTCCTAGTTAATCAAACGCAGCTTTCCTTTTAAAACCCCGACCAGTGTTTTTCTGGAGTATTTGGCCCGTTTTATACATTAGCTTCAACTTAAATCCTCTGGAAGCTGTTCAGCCCAGTTAGATATAAATATGAGAGTCTGTGTTTATATCTTAAGATGGTAAATGCTAAATAAGATTACATTATCATAAAGCTGGGATTGGTTAGCGGCAGTGCACAGTGTGACTCCAGGTTATAGTCTCTCTCGTGTCTCTCCAGTAAACTGCTGGCCTTCCGAAACTGGTGATGGCTGTGACGTGAACATTGAATACGAGCTGCAGGAAGACGGGCTCGAGCTCAATGATGTCATCATTGCCATTCCTATACCGTGAGTAAACTGCCTGTGACATCTCCCATCTAAATCCATAGGACTTCTCTGCCATCGGTATCAGTGTAAGAATGTCAAATGGTTTGACCCCTGCAGGTCAGGAGTGGGAGCGCCTGTGATCGGGGACCTGGACGGCGAGTATCGGCACGACAGTCGCCGCAGTGTGCTGGAGTGGTGTCTGCCAGTTGTTGATGGGAACAACAAAACTGGCAGCCTGGAATTCAGTGTCTCAGGACGGTCCAGTGACTTCTTCCCTGTCACGGTCTCTTTCGTCTCCAAGCGCACCTTCTGTGACATACAGGCAGGTGCCCCCCTCCCCTCCAGGCGTCAGCCCCCTGTGTTTTTGCATATCACCTGTCTTGTTGGTGACACTCTGGTGACATTAATATTAATCATCTTAGTTTGACTGATTTTAACATTAATGTCTGCACCTGTCTTCTCTCAGGTCATGAAGGTGTCTCAGGTGGACGGAGACAGCCCTGTCAGGTTCTCCTCTGAGACGGCCTTGGTGGTGGACAAATATGAGATCCTGTAAGGATATGGAGTGAGGGAGCGTGAGCAAGATCCTGCTGAGAGAGATGTGGACTGATGCACTGACAGCCTGTCAGCGGGACTGAAGCCTTCTCAAGCCCTTTTCACTTCGACGTACTGTTTCAGTGTATTTATACATTTATAAGATGAAATAATATTGAAAAGTGATATACCCATGCAGAATGTGTAGAGGAGCTGCCCTGGAGTGGACTGTGCCGTATCAGCAGAGGATAAATCCAAGGGGGCCGCCAAAGGGGGGTCCCCGGCTCCCCATCTGCACTTACCCTTCAGTGACGACAGCCCGCTCACTTGGTGCCCTTATTCTTTCCTTTCTGCCTTCTCCCCGGAACACACTCCGTCCTCCGGATCTGTCAGGGCCCTTCCTGGTCTGTGGGGGCCCGTCCCCTGCCCGGGCTGCGTTCTGGCCGAGGGGCCTCACGCTGCCACCCTGGTACCAGTGGACAGCTAGGCCTGCATTCAGGCCATTGCAGTTTGGTCATCTGCAGCCACCCAGGACGGTCTCCTTCCGCTTTTGTGTCCATCTTCAGTAACTGACAGACTGTCAAATGACCCGAAGCAGTGCTGATTAATCACATTACGCTCTTGGCGTTCGTTTGGGGGTTTTTAATTAAATGACCGTGTTATCTTAGATGCACCATGAGGTAAACCTCCATGCTGGGTTCTTCTGAGCCAGTATATTGTAATATTCGGTATTGCTTTATATTAAGTGCACCTTTGTAATGCATTCATTATGTATTCATAGAACATTCAATGCACCTTAATAATACACCCATGGGACATTCATAAGCAGCATTATCATACAATATGTGTACTTTACAGCTCCTAAGGTATACTTACATGCTGCTTATGAATATTCTATGTGCATCATGAACACAATGTTCTGTGACTGTCGTAAAGGCGTTATGATGGCGCAGTTAATGTAAAGTTACCTAATTTCCTGATAAATATTAGACCTGTCAAAGACAAATGTCTGTGATATTCAATATAAACTTTTTTTCATTCATGGGGTTAATTTTTGCTTTTAGTTAACTTTTTTTTTTGGCCCATGAGGTCCCATGTAGCGTACGAAACACTGTTCTCAGATCAGCCATGTGTGACTTCAGCTGAACAGTTCTATGTGGAGATCTTGTTAGAGCTCTTGTTTTGTGTGGATGTGAGTGTTGAAAGCTAGCAGTGAGCTGTATGCAGCAATCTGCATGTTAGATTTTCCTGGTGCCAAACCTGAGTCAGCAAGGAACTGATGAGTACTAATGGTTGTGGTGATTCTCCTCCGGGGGGCACTGTTGGCCTGGGCAGGACCGACAAGCTGAAGAAGACGTTTTTTCCAGAGGCATAACAATCTAATTATGTCCACATATCAGTGTGTAAAAGGGGGGTAGGTTTAACCTCAAGGGCAGTTGATTTGCTTCTGCATTTGGCCAGAGCACCTTCATGATGACTGAGAAACAGTCCAGGAATGGAGAGCTGGGTTTATCAAACCAGCACTTCCCGTTTCCCCGCAGTGTAATTGCAGCAATTTGAATACAACTGGCAGGTGTGTCAACTAGATAAGAGAGAGAGCACAGAAGAACAATAACTCTGGTAGGCTTAATTGAAGGTTGTTTTTGGTCTTCAGAAACTTCAAGCACCCTTCAATCCAATGCTGTCTTAGATGCAGTTATACCTTTTCCTGTAATTTTCAGTTTGGTTGAGTCCTGACCCGTTTACTTTGTTGAAGGTAATGATATGATTTAGTCATAACTGCAACCCTACCTGGTAGATGGCGTGGGAAACTAAACGTGTGTGTATGTGTGTGTGTGATCGTTGTGGGGCAGGGTGGAGGTTTTAAAACATGTAATGATGAAAAGAAAATGAATTAAACCTGCAATGTTCTTTAATTGAACATGAGTGTCATGTGCTTGTTTTGCCGGACCTCTTTTCACTTGTCATTCTGAGGTTTGAAACCAAAATAAATGTACAAACTGTCCTCATATGTCCTCAATTAAAATAGGAAAAAACAGTGATTGAAACAATGCCAATCTCACCTCCTGAAGAGTGAAAGGGGGTGTTCATTGTTTTTGTGTTTTTCTCAGGAAGAAGTTATTGTGGACTTTCATTAACCAGATGATTGCTCTGCAAAAATCCTTATTCTTGTTGTTCCATCATGGATGGCCACTGAGAGGTGACTTGAGCCGCACTTCGCCATTCACCTCCATGGCTACAGAATATGACCCAGATACAACAGCATGTGGAAGTTGAAGAAGGTCAAAAGAATTTTAAATAGTTGTGATTCCCCGACTGTCCATCATCCATCCAGATTCCACAAATCTCCCTCCACCCTTTCAGCATTGTGGAGCTTAATTATTTATGAAATATTTTTCTAAGCAGGTCTTGGTTCAGTATCAAGGCAGGACAGGGTGATCTGTCTAGTGTATTCTCACTGCATTAGCATTATGCAGGTCCTAGCCCATTACATCTAGATTAACACAGTAATCAACACCTTTTATTTAATAACATGTCAAGCAGAACAAAAACTAGAAACGTCTGTGCTTGACCAGGTCCAAAATTAGTGGTTCATGTCAGCTGAATGGTGCCTTTAGACTTCCACCAGAGGGAAGCAATAACACATAGATAACTTGGTCAAACGGTGCAGGAACTAAATATTTACATATTTTTAGCAATGTTTTCTGAAACAAACTGTCTCTATCACTATGTCTTCTTGCATATTTTTATTATGGGATTGTTCAAGCAATTGCATATTGTCATTCTTAACTTTTATCATTTTTATCATTATTCTGGTGATTTTCAAGCCCTTTCTTCTACAGTTTTTGACCTAGAAATTCCATTCCACCCATTAAGGAGAAATGTGCTTGTATTTTACTTTTTGATATTCCACCTGCATCCCTCTTTCTGTCAATTTTTTCCCATAGACTTGCTCAGAGAAATTCCTATTCCTAAGCAATATTCCCATTTCGCAATTGCTGCGCCCCTGTCTATAGAATCAGTTACCACATCAGATTTGCTCCCACTACCTCTGTTTTTAAATCTAGGCTTAAAACTCATTTATTCTCAATAGCATTTCCTGGTTTTTAAGTTGTTTTAGAGTTAGTTTGATCCATGTGTCTTTTGTTTGTTTTATATTGTATGTTTATGTTGTATTTGTTTTATGATTTCTTTTTTGTACAGCACTTTGGTGCAGTAGTACTGCTGTTAAATGTGCTCTAGAAATAAACCTGACTTGACTTGACTGAAAATTCCCGTTAATTATGCTAGTATTAGAACTAATGACAATGTTATTACTAATGCAAATGTTTATGCTAGCATTACTGCTAATGCTGATGTTAATGGTCATGGTAGTGCTAATGCTAACCTCCCTACTATTGTCTATTTCACTTGTTTATTCTTTTATTCATCCTTCCATATAAATCCTTTGATTTTATTTCTCTTGTGCTTTTAAAGGTACAACTATCAAACTTTGACTCAACAGCTAATTAAAAGCAGTAAACAAGTGCTTAAGTGAAGCACAAATATATGCCATTCCTTCATCCTTTCATCATTTATGGGCAAAGCAATCACATATTTTCTCCAGGAACTGCCCTTTCTAGTTAATATACACAGAATAAAAAAACAGAGTAGCAGAACAATACCATGTATCAGTAACATCCATGGTAAACTTGTGTTAAATCGGAAATGTTTTAACAAGGCCAGCAGTAAAAAAATATCCTGGGAGTATAATGAGTGTATTAAACACACTCTAGGGGTAGAAGATTTTTAAGGCCTCTGAATTTAAATAGTTTGGTTCTGCAAAAAGCAGTCCTGTTCCCAGACCCAGTCAGAGATGTTTTCTCTTTGTCAGGATGCCAGAGGTCTGGCACATCTGACAGGAACAGAGATGTGGGTTTGCCAGGCAGGGGTCTCTGGAAACATGCTTTTCATTAAGGATGAAAGGAGAATGGCAGCTGCACCTCATGCTGCTCAAAGCAGTTTTTACCCCATATAATGGCATATGTCGAACACTTCTGGCTTCCTGTGAGACATGGAGTTATAGTGACGTTCTCTGTCAAGACAAAGGTAATATTTTAGAGACAGAGACAAAGGGCCCAGTCCAATTGTCGTCGCCAAATCTCATACTTCATAGATCTGGAAGTCTTTCTCCCACGATTATCACACCCATGTGAGGTCACCTTTGAATTTGACATCTTGGACTACAGAAGAAATCTGGGTAACGTTGTATTTACATTATTCTGGACACCTTGATATGTCAATGCTGAACTGTTTTCGAAAAACACATTACTGAAAATGAACTAAAACCTATGTTCTGCTGCTATCCCATGTGCTTAACTTTTATTAAATAATATCAAACATACTAAACCTATGATATAGTATATTTTTGGTTTTAAAAAGCTTTTAGTCTACGTGTTTACCGGAGAGAGCTAACTCCAAAGCAGTGCTCAGAATTCCTGTTGCTCCCAGTGTCTGGTTTACAACAGTCCCTCCCTTTTGCCTGTCTTCATGGTAGTGGGTTCTGAAACTTGGGATCAGTAATTACACTTAATTCAAGTCAATGCTAGCAATTATAAAAATGTAGGCCTGCTGATTGCTCTGTAACAAAGTCGATTTTTGCTACTTGGATTCACACACCCATGAAGTAGCCTATTTTCATCCAAAGTCCCTTATTTCAAATATTTCCAACTCCGGGACAGAACCATTTTTACTGAATCAAACAACTACTTTGTAATGATCTACCACAATAATGATGCATTTTCAGTTACTATTCTATTAAGTTTTGGTAAATCTCATGCAAATATAAAAGCAGATTATTAATCTACAGCAAACACAAGCAGCAAAGCAGGACATATCTGGCTAGTAGTTCTCTGTTGCTTGAATACTTATCAAAAACTGTTTTCCTCTTACATGCATAATTGCTTAATGGCAGGTCATACTTTTTCAGGTGAGCTGAGATTTCAGTAAAGGCGAACCTTACCATTAGGAAAGTAGGCAACCGCACGGGCTCCCGAAAACTAGGGGCCACATGAAAACAGAATTTACATTTAAGGTTATAACATAATGTGATCATTTAAATTATAGCAACATATATTTGTATTTTTAGCAAAAGTTTTCAGGATAGAAAAAGTTGATCCCTGTCCCGGCTGTAATGGGGTGCCCACTGGAACATAGTAGCCAAACAGAAGAAGAAAATGGTGCAAACGGTGCAAATATTCAAGACTAACATTATGTCTCCCGTGTCGTTGAAAACTTCCCGCTAGAGTGGTAGTTTGTGAACGGACGTGGAAATAACACAATTAAACGAGCGGGACAGTTACACGGCCTTCATTTGGCGCGATGCCCCCCCCGTAGTCACGTGACTGCGCCATATTGGACGGCGGAAATGGGAATTTGATATAGAGCGACGGAGACGGAGTAGTGACAAACAATAGACTTTTTTTCTGAAAAGTTTGTTGACAGCTGTTTACACATGTCAGTGCCGTTATCGCTGGAGGTGGGCCACCTTGATGACTAGCATACTTTGAAAAGTTTTCTCAAAGGCTTAAAAACCGACCCGTAACTTCTCCCTTCGGATGTCTTGGCGGATGTAACCGAGGCGCCCAGCCTGCCTGACGTCACGCCACACGATTTATATAGTTATGTCTCTGTCCATCGGAGCTGACAAAAGCCTTGACTCCTTACAACACCCCCAATTTTGTCAGATACTAGACGATACTAAAATATGCGCTGCTACAGGTACAAGAGCGAACTGAACTGTAGCTCGGATCGGGGAGGGAAAAACTTAGGCTATGCGCATAGGTCAGTTAGTTTGAGTGAAGGACCATTCGGCCAATCACAGCAAAGGTATCAGTTCGCGTCAGTGACGAGGGAACGATAGCTGCTGTAATTCAAAGTGAGTAAATTGGTAACGTACTGTCATGTTGGATTTGGGAAGAAAGTGCGTTGAGGTTTGTGGCAGGTGAGGTACTCTTTCAGAACGAAAATAAGTACGGAGTGCTATAGTGAACTTAATTTTTCGATTTTTCAATAATAATCCCGTGGGCTCACGCACGGCCCCTTCAGTGAGGCAGAGGTACTGGCAGCTTCACCTCATGCTTTTTCGCTGCGGTTTTGTATCAGATCAGCAAGACTAACTTCGTTATACACATACACAAAATACATGAGCTATTCTATGGAAAGTGAGGACATATCATATAGGTGTGTGCAAACGTGACATTGGGGACATACGATACAGTGAGAGAGCAGACTGCGCGCGCGCCGGGAAATTGAGGCTCCTCGATCTGAGCCGGAAATACGCAAATCCAGCGATTTTGATTTTGAAAATTATGTAAATGATTGGAATCATACCAAAATTACATTTATAGAGAAATATAAATTTTATAATTATTTGATTTTTACTTCTCATTACTTCTCAAAATATAGAACCTATTTATTGAACAAATTTTGCAAACAACTAAAATTTTCAAGCATCCAAAGAGGCATTTAGACTCTTGTATTGCACTGAACAAGTCTTAGAAGAGTAAATAGCAAATATTTTTTTGTTAACCAACTACATTGTTAATGTAAACAATCTTAGCTCGACAGTGTTTGCAATAAATGGTTGTCTATTCCACATCCGACCATTTAAAACCGAAATATCTCCAGACAACAGCCACGGCTCCTTCTTTCGGCCAAAGTTCTTCTGTTTCTCTGTCCATTTTCAACGCTCAGTAACACTAATCCTGCGTTCGTTTGTCTTTTTCTGCGTTCGTTTCTCTTTCCAAGTCGCAACTCGGACAAAAATGTCACAAAAACGTCCCTTCCTGTCGGAAACACGCCCCTTTTCTAACGCAGGTAATCCGTTGCATGCATGTTCAGCAGTGTACCAGTAAATACGGTCCCCCCTTAAAAAGTTTGCGCTGCACCACATTCCGGACGTTGTTTAGGCTATTTAGACTAGTATTACGGTATATGAAAAATCCATATCATAACAAAAATAAATACCGGTTTTCGGTATGAACCGGTATACCGCCCAGCACTAATGCAGGATGATATATATAATTGGCCGTGATTATAATTATATTATAATTTGGCAGTGATCATTTCAAGGGGAGTTTTACTACCCATCCTAGAGCCCCCTCCCCACCCCCCACCCCCATTTTTAAAAGCCCCTGGACATCGATGCCGTGCTACTTAATTGATGGTAATGGGAACTACCCAGAAAACAGTAAGACGTCCTTAGGTCGTCCTCTTTTGGTCCAGAATTCGTCCTCAAAGGACGAGTTATGGACATCCTGATGGAACATAAGAAAAAAAGAAGTACTTAAGACTAAATTATATATTTTAAATGCTTTTCCTGGAAGCTGACATAACAACTTGCTTTTGAATGATTTCTTAATTTTTCATACTAACCCTGATGCACCTGTCTGCTGAGCTGATTGAAAAAATTTTTTGAATTTTTTCTGATTTTGAAAAAATATGACCAATTTGCTTGTACATAACACTGTCGACCCAACAGTCACGAAATAGTTGTTTTCCGCAGTCAGTGACAAGGATCTAAGATGTTGTATTATAGGAATTGCTTGTTGTATGGAAGAGTTAATGGACAGCTGGCAGGTTCTTGAATGTCAGCTTTCCATGTGCTGCCCCTGGCTTCTTACCTGTGGTAAACCGATACTTCCCATGGCAATACAGGTACAGGATACCTGTCCAGTAGGCGTTGGGTTTACCTTTCTTGATAATTTTTGCAAATGTCAAATATCTGGGTAAATGCGAGACAACTTTTTGAGCCAACAAATGATATATAACTTTCCTGTTTTTATCTTGTGAAGTTCCTATTGTTTTACATTGTTCATTATTTGAATGGTTCAAAATATGGATAAAACACGATAATCCACACAAGACTCACAAGCGCCTTTAAGTGGACGATTCTGGAAACACATAGACTGACAAATTCAATAACACGTCCCGAAAATAACAAAAAAAATCAAAAATTCATAAATGTCCGTGTACCAATATGCTTCTATATAAAACTGTCGACACAAGAGTTACATGTTTTCTGCAGTTAGAAGACTCCAATCATAAAAGATTGATGGCTTGATCTGAGTTAGGAAATGTTACAATTCAATTCTGACATCTAGTTAGGGGGTTGTGCTTCAGTTCAGTGATTGAGGAAAGAGTCAGGGAATGTCAGAAGTGGGATTCTAACCCACAGCGTGCATTCGCCTAGACCGCTTGGCCATTCCGACTACCTCCTATTTGGCAGGGAAGTGATTCCTTTTGAAAGGATATAAGAGGTACTTCAAAGTGTACAGGGGAGAGTGGGGACAGTTGCAACACTTTTTACATTTCCTACAAAGACTACAAAGACAAAATTTTAACACATTAACCCCACATCTGTCAGCTACCCCCCCACACTGCCCATGTTTTAGTTTATTTACTTATTATTTTTTTTTCTTTTATAAAATGAAGTTTGAAGTAGTGAGGACCGAAAAAATGACCTCACTATAGTCCATTTTTTCAGGATTTGCTATACAATAACCATCCATCCATCCATTTCCTACCACTTTTTCGGGTCTGGTTGCGGGGGCAGCAGCCTAAGCAGGGAAGCCCAGACTTCCCTCTCCTCAGCCACTTTGTCCAGCTCTTCTGGGGGAATCCCGAGGCGTTCCCAGGCCAGCCGAGAGACATAGTCTCTCCAGCGTGTCCTGGGTCTTCCCTGGGGCCTCCTCCCAGTGGGATATGCCCGGAAAACCTCACCAGGGAGGTGTCCAGGAGGCATCCTGACCAGATGCCCGAGCCACCTCAACTGGCTCCTCTCAATGCGGAGGAGCAGTGGCTCTACTCTGAATCTCCCCTGAATGACTGAGCTTCTCACCCTATCTCTAAGGGAGAGACCAGCCACCCTGCGGAGGAAACTCATTTTGGCCGCTTGCATTTGCGATCTCATTCTTTCGGTCACTACAGACAGCTCATGACCATAGGTGAGGGTAGGAATGTAGATCTACTGGTAAATCGAGAGCTTTGCCTTTTGGCTCAGCTCCTTCTTCACCATGACAGACCGATGCAGCGCCCGCATCACTGCTGACGCCGCACTGAGCCTGTCGATCTCCTGCTCCATCCTTCCCTCACTCGTGAAGAAGACCCTGAGATACTAAAACTCCTCCACTTGGGGAAGGACCCCCGACCCGGAGAGAGCACTCCATCCTTTTCCCGGTTGAGGACCATGGCCTCGGATTTGGAGATGCTGATTCTCATTCCAGTTGCTTCACACTCGGCTGCGAACTGCTCCAGTGAGAGCTGGAGGTCATGGTCCGATGAAGCAAACAGAACCACATCATCTGCAAAAATCAGAGACCTAATCCTGAGGTCACTAAACCGGACACGCTCAACGCCCTGGCTGTGCCTAGAAATTCTGTCCATAAAAGTTATGAACAGAATCGGTGACAAAGGGCAGCCCTGGTGGAGTCCAACCCTCACTGGAAACGAGTCCAACTTACTGCCGACAATGCGGACCAAGCTCTGACACCGGTCGTACAGGGATTGAACAGCCCTTATAAGGAGGCCCAGCACCCCATGCTCCAGGAGCACTCCCCCAGGACTCCCTGAGGGACGCGGCCCTGGCGGAGTGTAACCCTCACTGGAAACGAGTCCAACTTACTGCCGACAATGCGGACCAAGCTCTGACACCAGTCGTACAGGGACTGAACAGCCCTTATAAGGAGGCCCAGCACCCTATGCTCCAGGAGCACTCCCCACAGGACTCCCCGAGGGATGCGGTCGAATGCCTTCTCCAAGTCCACAAAGCACATGTAGACTGGTTGGGCAAACTCCCACGCACCCTCCAGGACCCTACTGAGAGTATAGAGCTGGTCCACTGTTCCACAGCTAGGGCAAAAACTACACTGTTCCTCCTGAATCTGAGCTTTGACAATCTGATGGACCCTCCACCCTCCTCCTTCCCTGCCAGAGAGGTGACATTCCATGTCCCTAGAGCTAGCTTCTGCAGCCTAGGATCGGACCGCCAAGGTCTCCGCCTTCGGCCACTGCCCAGCTCACACTGCACCCGACCCAGATGGCCCCTCCTACGGGTGGTGAGCCCATGGGTGGGGGGACCCACGTTTCTCCTTCGGGCTGTGCCCGGCCAGGCCCCATGGGTGCAGGCCTGGCCACCAGGCGCTCATCGAACCCCATCCCCAGGCCTGGCTCCAGGGGGGCCCCTGGTGACCCGCGTCCGGGCAAGGGAAACTGTGCCTCCATGTTCATATACATCACAAGGGTCGTTTTGAGCTGCACTTTGTCTGGTTCCTCACCACGGACCTGTTTGCCTTGGGTGGCCCTACCAGGGGCATAAAGCCCCAGACAACTTAACCCCTCCACCATGGTAAGGTATCAGCTTATGGAGGGGATATATATATATATATATAAATATATATGGTGTGTGTATATATATATATATATATATATATAGTATTATATATATGTGTGTGTGTGTATAACTAAAGGCGTCTACAAATTTGGGCTCAACAGTAAACCAGTATTTTTTATGGTGCAAGACCCGTAGGAATAGAAAGGGACTGAATAAATAGGAGCCTGTAGCCGACGGAGCGCACACACTAGTGCCAAGTACGGCTGCCGGTGCTCAGTCGTCCTCCGGCGCGTCTGGAGCTTCATAAGAACAGCCTGCGCTTTCTATTACGCTATAAATGGACAATCCCCTTCGGCACCACTGTTATTTGAGTTTTTGGAACATAATCCACCAGTGATAAAAACGCAGTTCTTGAATGCCTGGTGGAATTTTAAGTGTGTTTGTCTAAAGCAGGACTCGCTTTGGCTGGGAGACAGAGAGCGCCGGAAAGCCGCAGACTGACGCCCATCGCCGTCTCTTCTCTTGTTTTGTTACGTTTCTTCACCGTTGCCTTTCTGTTTGTTTTGCGATCGGGGTCCGGGAGAAATCCCCTGGCAGGAAGACCCCTCGATCCCCGCTGCGTCCCCTGCGTCCGGCTTCTGCCCTCCGTGTCTGAAGAGTTGTTCCGGCTTGTCTTTACGCCGGTCGATTAAATTGGGCTTTAACTGTTAGGCTGCCGGGGAATCGCGTACAGGTAATATGTGCCTTTCTTTTCCCCTGCATATTCTGTGTTTAAGGAAATCGGATGGATTCATGGTTTGATCTCTACTGTTATGTGCAGAATAATGTGTTTTTCAGCTGTAGCGAATCGGGTCTTTTATCTGAACTCGAGTCTTGCATAGATTTTTTTTGCCAAATTCTAGCGATGTGGAGCTGAGTTTCTGAAACTTACCTCGCTTTAAAACAGCTGCCCGGTGATTATACACTGATTTACAGTGTACTCAAGAAGTTAAACACGCCTAACTTAATTCTCTCCCTGGTCGACCAAAATTATCCTCCCTTCTTGGCACTGCGGTTCTTAGCTTTTGAAAGAGAGCTGGAAATTGTGCATATCAAGTAGTCGACCAGGACTTTAATGGTTCTTTAAAAAAAAAAAAAAAAAGTTGGTACACTCATCTCTGATAGTAGCATAGGGATAACGTAAGTAAAGCTTGCAGATATGTTTTACATGTATCATTTTTTCAGCATTAAGCCATCTTTATTTATATAGCACGTTTAAAAGACATCAAGTGTCAACCAAAGTGCTGCACAATGAAATCAACTAAGGCAAGACAAACATTAAAATAAGTAAAACAGACAGGGGGTAATAATGTAAATAGTATGATGTTGAGATGAAATGGAAATGTAAATAATATAAAGTTAAGAGTAAAAGACAAAGCAATAAACAGTGTACAGGAGTGACTACCAGATTAAAAGCCAAGAGAAGAACACAGCCAAGTAATGGTAAGACAGAACAGGCAGCTGACTAGTGATTTCACAGCAGTAGCTCCTGAACCAGAAGATTCAATGCCACCATTCCTACAGATAATTTCCTTCAGGATAAGTAAATTTAGGTCACATACAGTCCCATATTGGGAGCCGAACCCGGGCGAAAACCAGGAATTGTAACCGCTAGACCACATAGGACCACATACATTTGCCAAGCTGCCTTGGCTTGGGCGTCAGCCATAAGATAAATGCTGCCCTGTCATGGTGTGAGTTGTTCTCCGCCTTGGACACACATCTCCACAGACAAGACCTGGGAGCAGCCTGGTCATGGTACAACTGGGCTAGGTGCTCAGGCTGACTCCCTGCTGGAAGGTTACTGCTGAATAAGTGGCGAAAGCATCCTTCTGTTAGCTATGATGTAAAGGTTGAGAAGGAGCTCTTCATTGGTCTAAGGGGCCTGCCCCCTCATGCCCGGCCTCAGCAGAGCTGCTTTCAAACAGCTGCCCAGAAATGAAGATCTGATCTGTGATCAGATCAATTTCAGAACTCTCAGCAGAGATGAACAAAAACACTCATAACACCAGCTGTGTTGATGAGACCTCTGCTGTCTAGGCCCTTGGCTCTTAATAAACGTACAATACCGAAGTGATTTAGGATTTACGGTGTGACACTGTGGACATGATAGCCTGTTCGTGGTCCTCAGTGTCACCTTGGGCTGCCAGCATGTGCTTCTACATTTACAGTTTCTCTGGGTTCATGTTAACTTGACCTCTGTGATCTGTGCAGTGTGTCAATGTTTGATGACCCTTTGGAGGCTTTCCCCGTAAGATTGCCTGCATGCAGCATTCTGGCAGGAATGACAAAGCCCAGGTAGATGTTCAGGGTGAGGCAATGGGAGACTCCAGCTTGATGTTGTATGCGGAGAACAAGAGGAGTCGGTTATAGCCAGGTGCTGTCCGGGTGTTTCAGTAGCCAGTGTAATTTCCTGTGACGTTATTTTCTTTCCACCTCCTGCCATGTTTATCATAATCATGTTTCTCATGTAGTTTCCCTCTTGGCAGATTGGCTGGATCTCCCAGGATCCCTCTGTGATGGTTTCAGTGGCTGGTTTTACTGTATTTTTACCTCAGTGAATGTTGTATGTTTTCCGAGGACCTGGGGTTAGGTATCTGGGCCAGCTGGAGATTTCATCGCAACTCAAATGTTTCTAAAGCTAAAAGAGTAATACCACGAGTGAAATGGGACCCTGGAACTCAAGGGCCACGTGCTGGCTACTTTCTGTTTGCGCCCCTCATTCCTGTGCCTGTGGTCAGGTGCTGAAGCGCTGCTGGACGTGAAAGGCTCTCTTCAAGGCTTACCAGTGCTATAAATAGAAGTTTTCTGTATTATCACTTTCCTGGCCCCCAGTTCTGTCCCAGAGAATAATGGGTAGCTGGATGCGTCCCTCTCGGATCTCTATTGCTAATGTAATTTATTATTGAGTAGCAGGGTTCTCCTGGGTTACTCTGCATAAGCAATGCAATAGTGGAAACACAAGAAGGTATTAAATGTCATTTTAACTGTCACTCAGTTTGGGATTATAATACCTGAATGATATCTGCTGTGGGTCTAGATCTGGGCAGAACTGAGTCATCTTTCCTCTACACACGAAACCGCCTTGTAAAGACACAATTTTAATTAAATCTATGATTCCTAAAGAGCTCAGCTGGCTCTGGCACTATATGGGTGGGATCTTTGCAGAACTGTATCAGAGCATTTTGGATCCAAGCCCATGATCCTGGCCTTCCTTCTCCGGTGGGGGCGGTGGTTGGGGGGGAGGGGGGCGATAGTGGGCAGACCTTTCCCCCACTCCTCTGCAGGCATCTCCCACGCTGAAAGGCCTTCTTTGTGTTGGCCCGGCTGGAATTCCTATGGAACTCTGTGTCTCTGGGATACAAATGGCCAAAAGTCAGAGGAACATCGCGTCAGACCTGCGGAAGCAGATCGTGTTCTCCATGTACCCCCCCCCCACAAACGTACTCGCTGGGACCTGGACAAAGTCCCCTTATTGCTGCCAGGAGGACATTTTGAGGCCAAAATGAGAATGAGTCATCCCTCAGTATGAGATCCAAGGCACTTGGGATGACAGGAACTGCTCTTTTTGTTTTGTTTGACTTCTCTTTGAGGACTGTGGCTGCATTTACTAATAATAGTCCAGGGATATCATATAGGTTATCCCTATAGATGGAGAGACTGATGTTTCTGTCTTCTTGCAGTAGTGTTCAGTGGACTCACATCCTGGACTTTGAAGTGGCCACCTATATCATTCCTGGAAAAAGGGCCTATGAAAGTGCCTATGGGGCACCACTGGGGCATAGAAAGAGGGCACGTCTTATATCACTGCAGCTTAATGTGTCTATATCTGACTTAAATATGTAATCATTATATATATATATATATATATATATATATATAATATTTATTACATATTAAATATTTTGCACACAGCCCTTCTTTTAACGGAATCGATGCATTGCTTTATTAAGTAAGGACAGGTCCAAGTGTAATAAAAATGCAGCACACCATCTTGAAATAATATAAACAAGTACTTTGCGTACTCAGCTGATGAGAGCACATTGTGCTTGGCAGGCTGCTCCTGGCTGTCCGCTGTGTGATTGTCCATCGGCTGGGATCTCTCGCACTCATTTCCTGGATGACAAATGGAAATCGTGGAAGTGCTTCTAGTCCCTTTCAGACAGCTGTGGTCTCCTCAAGTCTCTGGAAGCCTATCTGAGGCAGGCCTCTGCCCACAGGAAGCAGCCCCGATCTTCAGGCCTCTCAGGAAGTCCATATAAACACAGTCGAGCTGCTTGGTGTCCCTAGGGCTCCGGTGTGACCTTTGCTGACATGAGCATGGCTGTCTTCAGCTCCTCAGATTTCAGCCACCTTTCTGCCTGGTAGGTTGATGGCTACAGGCCCCTGGATGTCCTCCAGGTTGCACAGCATCTCACAGGGGATGCTACAGTCACCCTACATATTCCGAAGTAATATCGCACCATCTTGTGATGGGTTTGGGGTGTGGATAAAACATAAAAAGACCACTTACCCCAAACGTCACTTTTTTATTTAATATTACAAAAAAAGAAAAGTGCAGAAAGATGGAGGGGTGTACCGGCTGTGCTTTCTGAGGCTCTCTGACTGTTTATGGCATCATGGACTCGAGGAGCCAATTTGCATTTCTATGACACTTAGTTTATTTTGCAGACACTCATTCATTTTTTGAGAAAGCAGCCCCTGGAATAGTTGGGGTTAAGGGCCTGGCTCCAGAACCCAATGGTGAAATCTCTCTGTCAACCATGGGATTTAAACAGGTGACCTTCCAATAACAGTGTCCTAACCCACTGAGCCACACACCTCCCCTGAATGAATGACTGACAGGCTCCCAGGGGCCCCCCTCCCCCGATGCTGAACACACCCAACTCTGAAATGCAGAGTGAAATGCAGAGTGAATCTGAGTGGAGCCTTCCCTGTTGCTGCTGTGGCCCAACCTGACCCCCTTACTGCCACTCTTACCCACCCAGTCTATAGGTCCCACCTCCTCACCCCCCTCACCCAGTCTACACGTCCCAAGCCCCCCTCCCCCGTTATGGCCCTTTGTAGTGGGCTGGGGGCTGGTGACACCAAAGATCAGCCCGGAAGAATGACCTCTTATGCCTGGAGGGTGGCCTGGGGTCAGGATGTAAACTGGGCGTGACTTGCTTGTGGTTCCCATAGTTGAGACAAAAATGGGTTTTTTATTTAATGTGGTTTTTTGGGGTGTGTGAAGCTTTTGTTTGAAGCTGGATCTCTGATTCAGTTCAAATACTGAAGTGGAAGTCACACACCCCACAGAAGCCAGTGAGAGGAGACTCCTGCTGACAGAGTGGGAGTGTGAGTTTGGGCAGCTCCAGAGGCCGTCCCGAGCTGGTTGGCGGGGCAGTGGGCTGGCCGGTGGGTGGGTCGGCGGGGCAGTGGGCGGACTTGATTTACTTGGTTTGATTAATTAAGTTGCAGTTAGTGAAAAGTCACAACAGAAAGTGGTTCAACTAATAATTAAGAGAACATTAAACTTAAATCATCCCAATGGAAATTGAAAGAATTCAACACTGCTTTAATTTTTAATATACTTACATCACATTATCCTTACATTCGAAAATTAATATAGATGTAACCACACATAGGCAACTAAAGTATAATGGAAAATGATTGATAAAATTAGGAATAATTAACATAATAAACATGGGACACTGGGAAAGATAATAATCAGTTACATGTATAAAAGAAAGAAAGAAAGAAATGGGTGGATTTTGCCGTCATGTTGATGCCGTGACTCTGTGTCTGTGTCTGATGCCATGACTCTGTGTCTGCTGTGACTGGCCTCTTCACTGGACATGCTCTCTCTACACACCTCTGTAGCTGGGCCTTTGGTGTTCATCGCTGGTGCTGCCGTGGGGCAACTCACCCTGACAGGCTGCCACCGGACCCCTTAATCATAGGCCACGCAGTGTTGGCACCCACGCCAATTCATGCTGTAAAGCGCAGGCTTCCGCGTCCTGACCAACTCCCAGAGCTCACGTCTCCGGGAAAACGCCGACTGGATCAGGAGACACTCCCTGGTTCTGTTGTGTGTGCAGAAATCTGTTGGGAGCTATATTGTTACGCGACATGTTAAATATTGCAGAATTGTCTCCTAAAGTTCTCAGCCTTTCATAAACCAGGGGCCGTAAATGCTTTGGAACCCCCGTCCACCAATGTGTAATCACTTTGTTGTGGTTTACTCTTTCTTCCTTCAGTATTTTGTCGCGTGGCCCAGGCTGGAAAGCCCAGCCTTAGCCCTTGCCGACTGCTACACGCTGTGGTGATGCTGCTCCTGGTGGCCCTGCAGAAGCGCTTTCCAGGGGACCATCTAAAATTGCTTAAGGGCTCCGGGAAGCAGGGGGCCTGGGCCTGCCGGTTGCAGGGTTAGGGTTAGGGTTAGGGTTAACCCTCACCCAGCGGCTCTGCTTCCGCCACTGGTCACCTACGCCCACTGTGCCACCGCCTTCCTGCATTCCGCTGCTGTCCGCTCACCTTCCCCTTGCAGTGTTTCTATCTCTCCTGAGCCGAATGCCCGGCAGCTGCAGTTTATGGCCTGACTGTCCCTCCTGCGGTGAGGATTCCCGATCCGCCACACTTTCTGTGGCCGGTATCGCATCACTTGCTTGATGGGTGTGGAAGACATCCAGCTTCCTACTGCTGCAGGTTTTGGGAGATGCTTATTTGGGAAGCTCCTTGGAACCACGAGGGAATTGCAGGAAGCATTATGGTGGGAGGCTGCCCTGGTGTCACCGAGGGCCGTGGTCTCGGAAGGTCTCTGGCTAGGCAGGTCATGGTGGGAGGCTGCCCTGGTGTCACCGAGGGCCGTGGTCTCGGAAGGTCTCTGGCTAGGCAGGTCATGGTGGGAGGCTGCCCTGGTGTCGCCTGCACCTCCTCTATGTCTATTCCTCTCTCCTGTCCCCCCTGCTCGCTCCTCCTCCTCCGCCTTTTCTTCCCAGTCGCAGGGTTAGGGTTAGGCTTAAGGTTAGGGTTAACCCTAACCCTCGGTGTCTCCTCCTCCTGTCCTCTCCCCCCTGCTCTCTCCTCCTCCTCCTTTCCTTCTCAGTCACAGGCTGCCTATCTGACTGGAGGGTAGGAATGTAGGGCTTAGCCTTCTTAAACAAGTGTGGACAAGTTCGTCCCATGGATTGAAGGCATCCAGAGAGGGCAAGAGAAACAGACAGACAGACAGAGGACTGTTAGTCCCCAGCAGGTTGTAGAGTCAGAACGGGAGCACAGCTTTGTGGTAAAATCCCTGAAAATGGAGACATTGTCACCTTTGCAAAAGTGGCCAAAGGTAATGATTCATGGTATCTCGATTCAGTGGACTTAACTGTCAGTTTTGTAGAAGAGCTGTTTGTTTAGCCTTGATTTTTCTTTCACGCTGGATGTGTCTTTATTTTAATAATATGGTTTAAATAACTATAGTGAAATATTCCTTTCTGCTCCCATGGGATGTAAACAGACAGGATTGTATTCGCATTTACAGCATTTGGGAGATGCCCAGAGTGCTTAGAGACTCCATCAGTAGATTGGTGGCAGCAGTAACAACAGGGGATTGTGTGACCCTACAGCAGTTTGGAAATGTGCCGTTACGGTGCTAGAACGTAACTGCTCTCAAGGTGCATGCTCAGATTTCCCTGTCCATGTCCTGTGGTCTTTCTCTGGGGCTCTGCTCTGCCACGCATTGTTCTCCTTTGCCAGAACACATTACATTCTGTCTGCGCAGACTCTGCCATCTGCTTGAACTTTCTCATAAGTTGCTTGCTTGTTTTTTTCCTTTTGATTTTTGATACCTTTATAGACAAATATGTTGTTGTTTTGTTCTCTGAGCTTTTTGGTGCTTCCGCTATAGCTGAAGCTTGTGCATAACTGTAAGGGAATTTCAAGAGGGACAGGAGCCAGGCAGGCGGGTTCTGTGAGTACATGGTAGTCTGGAACAGCCCTGGGGCAGTGTGGGGGGCGGGGGTGTACTTTGCCCATCATGGTGGATCTCAGTAGTCTCATCCAAGGAGTGACTCACTTGGGTGAGGAGACAAATGTAGATGTCAAATGCTCAGGGTCTGACGTGTCTTTATGGCCACATTAATGCTCAAAGTATATTAAATATATTTGCGTAAATGTGTAGCCTTCAGTGTGATTCTTCTGAATTGTCTTGTTTTGGTGTGGCTCAGGAACTGACATTGACCGGAATGGGTAGCTATTTTGTAGCAGCGCATGCTGAAAGTCTGATAGCCTAAAGGAGTGTTTTGAACAAATGAATGTAAACAGAGGGAGGGCTCTTGTAGATGTAATGCATACGGTCGGCCACAAAGGGGCTTCCCTTTCACACAAAGGGCCTCCGGCTCCGGATGGAGGGCTGGGGGGGGCAGTTCTGGCATGCAGCCTAGCTGACGGTCACTGTGTAAACTATTATGACCATCGGAAACACTACTGTTCCAGCTCTTTGTTTCCATTGTGGCGCTTCATCATTTCACCAAGCAGATGTTCTCAGTATTCATTTGCCAGGGACACTGTTTACTGGCTGTTACTGGTTCAGGGGGCAGACTGTAGTGAAAAGCCAGGCAGAATGGCATTATGTCCCCAGGCTCACCCCGGGAATTCTTAACTTTAGTGGAAAGGATGCATTTAGCAGAAGGCAAATTGGTAAGCTATGAGTATCTTAAGGCAGTTAATTGTGTTCTGCTATGAGTAATGAATGAGTTATCTAATTACTTATTTATTATACTGTTGACCACACAGCAGTGATCTGATGAGTAATTGCCAGTATTTCTTTAAATGATATCTGCTGTTTCTTTAAATGATATCTGGTGTTGCCGAAATGTGCAGTCAAACCATTTAGAAACGCCTAGCAGATATGTGAAGCCGCCCCATGTTTTTCCGCAGGAACCCTATGTGGCTGAGGCTCTGACTGACGTTGTGGCCGGCATGGAGGGTCTGAAGTGGAGTGGGACCGAGTGTGGGAGGCAGGCGCCTCAGTACCTCCAGGTGGGTGAGTGGGCCTGTCGGTATCTCTGGGTGGGTGCGCGGGCCTGTCAGTACCTCCAGGAGGGTGAGTGGGCCTGTCGGTACCTCCGAGTGAGTGAGGGGGCCTGTCAGTACCTCTGGGTGTGTGCGGGCCTGTCGGTAACTCCGGGTGGGTGTGCGGGCCTGTCGGTACCTCCAGGAGGGTGATTGGGCCTGTCGATACCTCCAGGTGGGTGAGTGGGCCTGTTGGTACCTCCAGTTGGGTGCGGGGGCCTGTCGGTACCTCCAGGAGGGTGAGTGGGCCTGTCGGTACCTCCGGGTGGGTGTGCGGGCCTGTCGGTAATTCCGGGTGGGTGCGCGGCCTGTTGGTACCTCCAGGAGGGTGCGCGGGCCTGTCGGTACCTCCAGTTGGGTGCGCAGGCCTGTCGGTACTTCCAGGTGGATGAGTGGGTCTGTCGGTACCTCCAGGTGGGTGAGTGTGCCTGTTGGTACCTCCAGGTGGTTGTGCAGTACCTCCAGATGGTTATGCGGGCCTGTCGGTACCTCCAGGTGAGTGCACGGCCTGTTGGTACCTCCAGGAGGGTGCGTGGGCCTGTCGGTACCTCCAGTTGTGTGCTAGGGTCTGTCGGTACCTCCAGGTGGGTGAAAGTGCCTGTCGGTACCTCCAGTTGGGTGCGCGGGCCTGTCGGTACCTCCAGTTGGGTGCGCGGGCCTGTCGATACCTCCAGTTGGGTGCGCGGGCCTGTCGGTACCTCCAGTAGGGTGAGCATATTTTTCATGTCTCAAGTTTGTGCTACCATTTTTGCTTAATATTCTCTTAGTATTGCATTTAACCCATTTAGAACATTTTAAAAGACGTGTTGAGCTTTAAACTGCAAAATGCCACAAGCTGATGCCTTTTTATCTTGTTTATCCATAATATCTCCAAAATAAAAGCCATTGTGGCTGCTAAGCGGTCATCTTCTTCACTGAGAACTGAAGTTTGCTCTGAGGGAGCGCTTACCTCTTCAACGATATTATTAAAACAGTAGCATGCATGCTCCACTAACTTGTCTGTTCTTAAAAGACTGCCTTATGATTGGTTGGAATTGGTTAGTTTCTGTGATGTGATAGGCTGATGTGTGCTATATGATGGTAAGTTGATGTATGGTTTATATTGCTCAACCCCATCCCATCGGTATATTTTCCTAACCGGTTTGTGTCTGTGTGCTGGCCATCACAGACCGAAACGTGTTTCCCTTCCACTGTATGGCAGCCCATTAGAAGCTGCTTGCTGGTTTTGAAACCCTGTCCTGTGTCATTTATAAGTCTCCTCCTCATTAACAATCACAATTAACCTATAAATAAATGGGCTGCATTCTTACGTGTTTCCATCTCAGTCTTTCTTTAGACCACAAACACACAGAAACATCTCATTGTCACTTCATAACACTGAATTTCCATGACTACACCACTAGAATTCTCTCAACTAGCAACATAGGGTCAAACTTCAATCGAGAGCAACCCTCAGATGCCCTCAGAGAGGAGCCCCATGGCCCAGCGATAGACAGCATTCATAGAGGGTCTAGCCTGGGAAGAAAATGGCTGGCAATAGAGATTCAGCTTCAGTACCTCATTTCCTCCATCCATCCATCCATCCATCCATCTCCTACCGCTTTTCCGGGTCGGGTCGCGGGGGCAGCAGCCTAAGCAGGGAAGCCCAGACTTCCCTCTCCCCGGCCACTTATTCCAGGTTTTCTGGGGGAATCCCCCAGGACCAATTTCCTGTCACTGTGAATAAAATGCTGTCTGTTGGTTCCTTTGGTGAGCACAGAGCACCCCTTTGGACCTGATCGAGACGGAGAAGGGGCTGAAGGTCCAGGCGGAGCTCCCCCACCTGGTCAGTCTGGGAAGCGGCCGTCTCAGCACTGCCATTACTCTGCTCCCTCTGCCTGAAGGTGCGTGTCCAGCGTCGTTAATCACCCATGGCAGCCCTTCCCAGGAGTCTCAAGTTTCTGTGACCTTTAACAAGACTTTAGCATGACCTGAAATATACTCACCTGTGAGCTGGTAAAGTGTGCACCTGTAAACTCTTCAAGGGTCTCCCATTGAACCAGTATCTGTGAACCAGTGGTGGTAATATAACTATGTACTTTTACTCAAGTACTTTACTTGAGTATTTCATTGAGTATTTCAATTATTATTATTATTTTTTTTTTTTTCTTCTACCCAACTACATTTCAGAGGAAAATATTGTTCTTACTTTTATCTGACAATTTTCCTTACTAGTTAATGGTAATAGTTAAATTGTCTGCCTCTCCCATCCTGCTCTCCCTGATACACACCCACAGGTGAGAGAGAGTTTGGGTCACAGCCAGCAGCTGGCCGCCTGGGGAACTGGGGGTTAGGGTTAGGATTAGCAGCTGGCCGCCTGGAGAGCTGGGGGTTAGGGTTAGAATTAGCAGCTGGGTTAGCAGCTGGCCACCTGGGGAGCTGGGGGTTAGGGTTAGGGTTAGGATTAGCAGCTGGGTTAGCAGCTGGCCACCTGGGGAGCTAGGGGTTAGGGTTAGGGTTAGCAGCTGGCCGCCTGGAGAGCTGGGGGTTAGGGTTAGGATTAGTAGCTGGGTTAGCAGCTGGCCACCTGGGGAGCTGGGGGTTACGGTTAGGATTAGCAGCTGGGTTAGCAGCTGGCCACCTGGGGAGCTGGGGGTTAGGGTTAAGGTTAGTAGCTGGGTTAGCAGCTGGCCACCTGGGGAGCTGGGGGTTAAGGGCCTCGCCGAAGGGCCCACTGCCGCGATTATTCACCCAGGGCTACTGAGGTTTAATCCTCTGAGCCACACACTGCCCCCAGTTACTTTATAAAACAGGACGTTAATATACAAAATGTATGAAGAGCTTTTGAAACATTGTTCATGCTTTGTTATAGATTAAACTGTATAAGGAAAACAACTGAATGAAATTTAATTAGACACTATTATGATAATTAATTTTTAATGTAAAAATAACAATTTCATGCTTCCAGCAAGAATTGTAATGTTGTCACTTTGAGCTCTGAGACTATTTTCTGAAACAATCAGTAAATTAATTGCGAAAATAGAGATGCTAACTGATGTCACCTGGTTTCTATATATGTGGTATACGGCATTAAGGTGTGTGATTAAAACAAAAAAATACATCCCTGGGTATAATACAGTGCCCTCCCGTCTTATTGGCAGTTCAGCACCTAGCCTTTTTGGAAGCCTTCACATTCAGCTCGTACTCTCACGTACAGGCATCTGTCACAGTGCATCCGCGTCGAGGACCGAGACCGCTGGATCCCATAGTTATAGGCGAGACATTAAGTACAGTACTGTAATATACACAGCGGCTGATGCTGTGGGAGGTTCTTTACTGCGCGGTATCAGTGCAGGGGCTGCTGTGCCGGCATCATAGCCGCTTACTGCAGACGCATTACTGCATGCAGGCTGTAGTGCAGCTTAGACATGCACAGAGGGTGGTTATTATTATACGGCTGGCAGTGCTGCCCACTCTTCTGCACCAGTTACGCTGTGCGACACAGCCGCTAACATCCTACTGCGTCCGCGTTCAGGTGTCTCATTGTCAGTGTGTATTATTTACTATGGACCTCGTGTGTCAATATGATAAATAATAAACATTAATGAATAATCTGTATTTTACAAATTCAGCCATTAAACAAACATGAAATTTTGGTCATTTTCACAAACTTGAGAAAACACCTGGAAAAACAAATATTGCAATGAAATACAGTATTTGTTTTTGTGTAGAGCAGTTGACAGATGTATATTTTTGGTTAGTTTTGTTCATTTTAATTAGTTAGTTTACTATGTTTTCCCCCTCATCTCTGGAACTCTTGCCCTGGTTTTGATTAAATAGATATATTTATTAATTTATTTTTTTAAAATAAAATATTATATTACATAATATAGAACTTCTGCCACTGGTGTATTTGAGGTATTCAAATCTGATGTCAAAGTAATTTTAAAAATCTGAGAATTGATATGATATGATAGTTGATATGTTCTAGTAATGAGTTCATGAGAATGACTCATATATTACCTTCTGTGTTCATTCTACATTTATTTAGGGATTTGGTGTGTAAATAAAAGTGTTATTTTTCATGTTGGGTCTGAAAACCCTTTTTTAATCGATTCACAGATATATGAGATATTTAGGTAATATATAGGTACAGTCGTCCCTCGTTTATCGCGTTTAATCCGTTCCAGACTACCGCGAAAAGTGAATTTCTGCGAAGTAGGATTCTTTATTTATAAATCGAATACTTTCATAGTTAGAGCATAGAAAACCTGTTTACAACCTTGTAAATATGGTTTTTAACATTATTAGAGCCCTCTAGACATGAAACAACACCCGGTAGTCACCATTACACTCGTATTACCCAATATATTAGACAAAATAAGGTAAAATAAGACATATTAGATGTTACAAATATTATTATTATTATTGTAAATTTTAATTACAGACACACAGATTTTACACAAAACCACTAACCTATGAAAATAAGAAGAAGCAGAAGGCTTAGAAGAAGCAGCATGTTTAGGAGCCATCGTGGGGCTTAGATAAAAGTTCTCAGAAATCGCAAAGAAAGATGTTTCCGATGCGTAGCGATGTAGAAGCGTGTATGAGAGACACAAACTTGCGTGAGGTTGTCAGGCAGTGGCCAGGACAGGAAGAGGATATGACTGACTCAGACAACCGAGCGCACGCTGTATCATTTTCACTGTCTCGATCAGCTTTTTAATGAATAAACAGTACTGTATATACTTTAATGAGTACAGTACTGTATTTGGAAGAAAACGCGATAGAGCGAAGCTGCGAAAGTTGAAGCATGAAGTGGCGAGGGACGACTGTATGTTCAACACCTAACATAACTTAAACTTATGCTAAGTAACAACTGGGATCTGGGAGGAAGCAAAAATGTGGACTTTCTGGGAGTGAAACACTAATTTCAGTTATGTTAGTAAACGTTTCCTTTTAGTCTGACCAACTGTTTAGAGGGTCTGACACACATATATAGCTGTATATAGCAGTAGTGGAAGAAGTGATCAGAAGCTTCACTTAAGTAGAAGGACTGACACAATACTGTTAAAAAAAACACTCCATTGCAAGTAAAGTCCTCAAGTCCACCTGCTGTTTGTGCTGTTCCCACAGGCCGTACCTTGCTGGGCTGCGGAGCTGGCATGGACATCAGTATCCAGGGTCCTGGCATTGAGGCACAGCACTGCTACATTGAGAACACAGGCGGGATCATCACACTGCACCCCTGTGGTAGCCAGTGTGCTGTCGACGGGCTGGCCGTCCACACACCAGTGCGCCTCTCGCAAGGTACACGGCACAGCTGTTGCATTTAATGGCTGGGTGTCTGTGGTGGTGTTCTCTCCCGTGCAGAGCCTCTCCATCTGTCAGTAATGGCCGGGTGTCTGTGGTGGTGTCCTCTCCCGTGCAGAGCCTCTCCATCTGTTAGTAATGGCCGGGTGTCTGTGGTGGTGTCCTCTCCCGTGCAGAGCCCCTCCATCAGTCAGTAATGGCCGGGTGTCTGTGGTGGTGTCCTCTAACGTGCTGAGCCCCTCCATCTGTCAGTAATGGCTGGGTGTCTGTGGTGGTGTCCTCTAACGTGCAGGGCTTCTCCATCTGTCAGTAATGGCTGGGTGTCTGTGGTGGTGTCCTCTAATGTGCAGAGCCTCTCCATCTGTCAGTAATGGCCGGGTGTCTGTGGTGGTGTCCTCTAACGTGCAGAGCCCCTCCATCAGTCAGTAATGGCCGGGTGTCTGTGGTGGTGTCCGCTAACGTGCAGAGCCTCTCCATCTGTCAGTAATGGCCGGGTGTCTGTGGTGGTGTCCGCTAACGTGCAGAGCCTCTCCATCTGTCAGTAATGGCCGGGTGTCACCGTTGGCTGGCGAGCCAGCTCTGAGCACGCCTGGGGGCCCCAAGGGGGCAGCGCTTAGCTGTAAGGGCCGTTCTCCATGTGTCTGGTGGATGGGAGGGGGGGTGCTCTGTCTGAAACCCAACCCGCACACCTCCCGCCATGTCCGGTCCTTTGGGGCTGATAGCTGTTTGTAGATTTGCTGTGGTGACGTGGTTTGTGGGGGAGAGTACATCACCCGGCACTGCCATAGGGGGTGACGGGAGAGAGCCGGTGGCGTGTGCTGGCTCTGCGGGGGGTGGGACGTCTCTCTGCTGGTGTTTATGAGCACGGTAAGCTGACCCCCTTTGGGGGTTTATGAGGGCTCCGTGTGATTTAGCTGACTCCCCCGCCATCTTTCTGTGCTCCTGTCGCCATCAACCGTCCAGTTATGTGGTGATGGTGACCAGATGCGTTACTGGGCCCCGCAGGGTCCTCCTTTCCGGTCCCACCTGCCCTCATGTGACGGTGAGCATGCTGGCGCGATATATCTTTGAACTTAATTCTTATCTTTGAACATCACGGCCCGTAATCCCCCGATCCAAACGTAAGTGTTCGACACCTGAATGCGCTGTGCTTGGTTTTCCCTGTTTTATGAGATGCTCCTGCCTCATGTTGATGCCATATCGCTCCAGACATCTACATTTGTGGTGCTCAATTTTAACTAGCACGGTTTTGCTAATGTTTGACGCAAATACATTTTGTTAAGTATAATTTTTGCTAACTCGGGACCTCTCAGGAGCTCTCTGAGTATTCTGGGATGCTTTCTTATTCTGCTTGTGGGGTGGCATCGCCGTCTGTGACACTACTGGTGTGGGATGTAGCCTCCATTTAATTCTAACACCTACCCAGATCTTTTAGAAGAAGGTGACAGCAGAGACCTGTGAATAGGCATCGTGTTTTCGGGAGCCTCTCCGTGATTTCTGACTCGCGTCGAGTCTTTCCTCAGCCCCAGAACCTGAATATATTTATAGTCTTGCTGAAAATCTAAGTTAAAGCTGCGATATGACAGTGCTGTGATCCTATTTCGCCTCTGCAGGGTCATAGAGCGCCTGTATAAGATTACGCTTCTATTCCTGGCCAGTGTGACCGGTGTCCTGTTAATGTCCCCGCTTCCGCCTTTCGCTTCATGCGTGCCGTCCTGTATGGTGTCTCTTTCACTTTTAAGAAGGATCACTGTTTTGCATTCATTTGCTCAGCTGGGGTGGCTGCTTAAAGTGGCTCTTTTTATCTCAAGCAGTTTATCATTGATTGGAGTGATTTATAAAGACAGAAGACCCTTTATCTGAAGACTATACTGATTCAATCCATATGTGATCAAGCTGATCAGCATAGCAAAGTGACGGTATATTAAAGCTCTGAGACAAAGGGTGTTTTAGTCCATGGGGTTGTACTGCAGATTAGGAGAAGGCCAGGCTAATCTGCCCACTTTGCCAGTAGAGTTATCCGCTCGAGTGTGTTTATTGTCGTGAGTCTCAGAGGGAGGGTGTGGTCTCTGACTCACCTGCTGAATTTGCCAGTGACCTCTCAGTTTCTTATTATTCTTAGCATCTGTCTCTAGGCCAGGTTTATGTGCTATTGTTCACCGCAGTTGTCCTACATTGCCAGTTGGCTGACTCTGCCCCCTGCTGGCTGAACATGATTTCCAGAGGTGTTGAGTTAAAAACAAGCAGCTTGTTCAGTCCTGAATTCAGATGTGCTTTGGCATTTACCTGACAGGTGGTTGAGATGGTTGAGCAGGACTCCAGGTGGCTGAGATGGTTGAGCAGGACTCCAGGTGGCTGAGATGGTTGAGCAGGACTCCTCCTGCAGATGGAAAGGCTTTATTTGTATAGTGCATTTTCACAACATTACATTGTTTCAATCACGTTACATATCTGCCCACATAAGCCTCCTTGTTATCGCTTATGATGTTCATGCTGTTTAAGTCACTTTACACCGTAAACGAGGTGCTTTTCTGCCGCTGGCATCGTAGCAGCAGCTGGCCATGTTGGTGTGTGCAGGCTCCATCCATGTGCAGAGCACCCTGGGCCGATGCTGAGGCCTGCCTCCATGTGCAGAGCACCCTGGGCCGATGCCTAGGCCTGCCTCCATGTGCAGAGCACCCTGGGCCGATGCCGAGGCCTGCCTCCATGTGCAGAGCACCCTGGGCCGATGCCGAGGCCTGCCTCCAGTGCCCCCTGGCCTTCATCTCAAGCCTGTTCACCTGTGTCATTCTTCCAATAAAATGTACAATGACAGTGTGGTAGCACAGCCCAAAGTTTCCTTATGGCACCTGAAGAAATTAGAAATTAGTGTGGAAAGTGTGGCCTTTGCTTACCTCATTAATACCTGCTCTAAGCAGCAGGATCCCCCAGGGACATGCTGGTGTACCCTTGGTTATATCCTATCTGGTGTATGAGGTGTAAACACTCTAGCTGGTGTTTAACCACAGGCTGATTTAGCAGAGGGCTGTGTGATGTTGATGTGCAAATGTAAATGCCACCCCCCCCCGGCAGGCTGTATGCTGTGCCTTGGCCAGGCAGCCTTCTTTCGCTTCAACCACCCTGAAGAGGCCGACAGGATGAAGAGCCTGATTCCTGATCGGGACAGAGGGGCCAGAGCACAAGCAGGTGAGACGACGCTGCTGCAGAGACGCACAGGTGCTGTATTAGAGCAGTCAAGACCTATATGGCTGGGCGGTTCGTACCTGCTGACCCCATACACACACAAGTGTTTGTACCTGCATGTGGACTTTCCTACCTGATTACGCCCCCTTCTGGCAGGTACAGAGAATGTTGTCAATGGGAGCAGTCTGTTCCTGCCGGCGGTCTTCTGTGGGGGAGCACCCCAGTGCAGCAGCTCTGTGGAGAGGGCCCTGCAGATCATGGACTCCCTGTCGCCCCCTGCAGGTCCGTGCGCACTCTCTCTCAGCAGTGCGGCCTGGTATTCACAGTCCCCCGCCAGGAGCCCACCCGTGAACTGTTGCTATAATAATAGCTCCGACCCTTCACCTCCCCCTTTCTCCTCCCCGCCGCCAGAGGACGGCTCTGGCTACAGCCCCCTCCCATTGCCCCCCGTGCCAGCCCGTTCTTCCAGCTACCATTATACCTCCCAGGCCCCCCTGAGCTCCACACCCCCCCACAGCCAGTCATATTTCCCCTCCTTCTTGGGAGGTGGGGGCCCCAGAGACCAGCCCAAACTGCTTGTCACACTGACCCCTCCCCATGGCCTTCATGAGTGCCCCCCCAGCCCTCCGCGGTCTCCCCAGTCCCCCCGGGGCCTCTATCCTGTGCCGGAGCCCGCAGCACCCACCGGCCAGTCGCAGCCCGGTTGGGGGGGTATTTTTTGGGAACTGCCCCCCCCCAGCCCTTCGCAGGGCAGGCGACTACCGGAGAGCCCGGGGCAGTGTCGCAGAGCACCTAGGTGCCGGGAGCGCAGCCCGTCCTCGACGCCCCCAGGTTCTCTCCACAGGGCCTTCCCCCCTGGGCCCCGGGAGCCGATCCCCCCACAGCTGGGACGCAAGGGCAGCATCGCAGAGGCCACTGACAGAGAGGGAGGCCTGCTGGCGTACCATCAGCGGCAGCACGAGGAACGGCTCCGGGAGCAGGAGCTGGAGAGACTGGTGAGGGGGGGGGCAGCTGGGGGGGCGGCCAGTGGGTGCTGGAGCGGGAGGGGGGAGGGGGGGGGGGGGGGGTTGGGGGAGCGGGGAGGGTGGGGTGGGCCAGGGTGGTAGA
>JAODKM010000035.1:3956570-4012923 GCA_026780845.1 Petrocephalus sullivani | reverse complement strand
AATAAACAGTAATTTTGGGAGCCATTGTTTTCCTTGGCTAATACTTTCTTGTTGAACGTCCAAATAATGGATATGAAAAACATAGCCGTTCCTGTGAACTCATTCACATTTGTTATTCGGTGCCATTCAACCAACTACTCATTCAAGAGGCAATGGCTCAGTCAACACGCAACAGAAGCCAACATGATGGGTCACTGGGGCCAGGGATGTTAAACACTGCGCTTAATCACTTAATTCTCTTAAGTGTGATAGACTAAGCTATGGAAGTTACTGGATGGCAAAGGCTGTAATTGTAGAAATGGTAATGAAACCATAACCTACAATGTCAATCCACCTTCCACAGATATCGCCAGCGCAAGAGGGCGGAGCTGGACTCCCTGGAAGAAGAGTTGCGTGGGCTGGAGGTCCGGAATCGGGAGCTGCGGGACAAGGCTGAGTCTGTGGAGCGGGAGATCCAGTACGTGAAAGACCTTCTCATCGAGGTGTACAAGGCCCGCAGCCAGCGTCTGAAGCAAGACACAGGTGCCTGATGCTAGGTCGCTCTGCACCAGCACAATGGCTAAACAGCACAAGAAAAGAGAATTTATGTCCTGGATGGCATACTGTTGGTTAGGTAGCTACGTTGGATTTGTTATGCGTTTTTGATGTAAAAGCCTGCTTTTTTTGTTTTCAGCACTTCATATGACGTGTTTATTAGTTGCTGAAGGTAAAAGTTGACGTCTATTAGCACTGTGAAAACGCAACTTTGCAGGTCCTTTGAAGTACATGTCTTGTACTCTGCTGACAATCTAGATCTGGCCGAGAGATTCTCTCTCGGCACGTATGAAATATTGCCTGGTTTCCAGAGCAGAGAGGAATTAACCGATGGTCATGGCCTTTTCCTTGCATTGGCCTTGCAAGTCATTCCAACAAACTGAATATCTTCAGACGTTCGATTTGAATGTGTTTGTGTATGTCCTATTGTCCAGAGTTAGGAAAGTGCATGTATACCATTGAGTGGAATATGAATATGGTAAATGCAACTGCCATACAGGAACAACGAGTACTGCAATTTAATTCCATCTACAGTCTTTACAAACCAAGTCCATGCATTCATTTTCGCAACCCGAGCACACAATGCATGGCTTGAATTCAGGAGCATGTCTACTTGTAATCTAAGGACTGCTTTGATTTAGTGCATGGATTAATTTGGTTCATTTTTATTTTTGTCTAAGTGATGCTAGTGGCTATGTGCAAGTAGAAAGGACAAGCTTTTCTCTGAGGCCTCTAACCAGTGGCCTTTCATCAGAGGTGTGGAGAGGGGTAGCTCTCATCATGCTTTTTCCATCTGCTGTATTTGCGAGAAAACAATCACTTGTCCGCAGTTTTCAAAGCAATGGTGTCCCTACCCTCCTCTGTGCCGTGTAGGGCAATCAGGGGCATTTTGTGAAAGTTCTACAAGTAGTGTGATTTTTATTTATTTATTCCTTGTAACATTCCTCACTTGGGCATTCTGCTATCTTGATTTTTTTTTTTTTTTTTTTTGTTTTGGCCCTGAATATGTGTAGCAGTTTTTACTGCTGTTAATGGGGTTAATGATTTGGGGCTGCAGTTTCCATTATGGTATAGACTCATTTTGATATTCCATTAAATTGGCTCAGCTTTCATCATTAATAAGAATACCATACATGGAACCTGTATTTATTTTGGGGTAATTCAAAAAACACTGATTTCATAACCTGAAATTATAGCCAAATAATAAGCAGTGGGGAAAATGTCTTTTTTTCCAAGATGAAGTCAATACTTCCTAAAGTGACACATTTTAATACTACAGGATAGTAAGTGGATTTTATGATATAATTGCAACAACACATTTCACTAATGCTGTATGTAAAAGCAGGACCCTGCTGTAACGTTTACCCATTAGCAGTGTGTAGTCATCTGAAATTGCTGATATGCAATTTATTGTATCTTTTTTTTTTTTCTTCCTACAGCAGATTTTGCTTTTTAGTCTTACATCTGGTACTATGTTAAATCATCCTTGGCCCACTTTTTAAATTTGATATTTCTATGTACCTTCAGACATGACCAATGTAGAATCTTTGATTAAATGAATAAAGTGATTTGTGTCTCCAGTCCGAAGTTTCATTACTGAAGTTGGTTGGCAATTGCCAACACTTTGCAAAATGGCTATGAATTATTCTGGTGCAAAATCTTGGCAGTGCTACCCGTGTAGTTTTATTCAGTTTTGTGCTGTTCTGGAGAGATTTTTTTTAATTATTTTTTGATCCAGATCGTGTGACATTTTCATGATGCCGCTTAATGCACATGCATGTGATTTTTATTTCTATCATTAGGATTATTTATGCAGCAGAAAAGTGTAGTATTCATCTTAAGAATATGTGGGGCTGAGGCATTATTTTTTAACTTTAAAGCTGGCAAATTGCTAAATTAGTATTTGTGCGCTGAAAGCCCTGTCCCCCCCCCCCAAGGAAGTCTTTGAGGTCTTTAGGTTCTAATGTGGCCGTGATGAGGGAAGTTGCTTCACTGTTCATTTATGAAATATGTGACAAAAATTTTTGACAGGAAAAAAACGGTGCGATGCAGATGTGGCCCGTGGCCCGGATGCTGGCAGTGTTTCGTCGCATCGTAGTGTTTGACTGCCGTCCGGCTAGTTACTAAAGAAAGATGCATTACTACCTTAAAGATTTGATTTTATAGACTGATAGGGGGGTACGAGGGCCTGCCAGTTGCCCTGGTATCTTATAAAACAACAAAGAAAAAGGTTGGCGGTGCGTGGCGCCCGAATATCTGGATAAAAGGAGCAGCGACTCAACATCTTAATTGCATCGTCTTAAGATTGGCCAGTATCTGCACACGTACCGATTATATTTTGGTTTTAAAGCAAGCAGGACAACGTGGTTCCCTCTCACGTCGCCACAGGACCTGACTTGTCCTGCTGTAACGTCGCTGTCCTGATATCGTTACCGGAACGCCAGAAACATTTATAAAAACGGAGTAATGCCCAGAAAACCGTGGCTGTACCAGATACCATATCGTTTTTACAAATTAAACTTCAATGGGTTATAATGCTGATCGTGATTAACAGCATTCTGAAAGTGTTTCCTAACTCGGTCATAAAGTGGTCGTTTTAGTTTCCGTCGGTGGAGGTGTCATTTGCGTTTATGCTGAATGTCGTCCACAGGGGGCGACGGCGAACTTCTGCTTAAATTGGGCGCAGACTAGTAAAAACGTCGTGTACACTTAGAGGAGCTGGTGGTATAACAGCTAAAGCAACTGAACATGAATTTCCAGACGCTGCTTAAATGATATATGAATGTTTCCTTACGTAAATCGGTCAGACAGGTCTAAGCATTCAAGTTGACGTTCATGGATTAATGGTATTGCAATTGGCACCAAAGCCAAGGCACCAAGTGTGCATTTAATTCGACCTTAAATATAGCAAACCCAAATATAGGACGACGGAGAATGTCATCATGGCCGTGCGGGATCAATGGAAAGACTCCAAGTCACGAAGTAGGCTATACTTAAAAGATAATAACAAATGCCGTCTGTTATTTTGGATACATTCGGCACCGCCAAGCAGGGAAATCGATGCCTATAGGTGGAAACTTGGGTAAGGGGTTTCCCCCCAATTTTTTACGTAGGCGTATTTATATTTGATTTATATTAATTTAAGCATATTTGGCGCTTAGGTGACTTTGGTCCATTTTGATTTTCGGCCCATTAAATGTTAAGACCCTCGATTTATTAAAAAGAACTAAACTCTGAATTTAGTTACATTTGTATACATATATTGAACCACTTTAAAATGCAAATTGATTAAACAATTTAAATGGGCCTACGTAATATATAGTCACTTTGTAATGAAATGGGGGTCTAAGTCTTTACTGGCGGGGTCTGAATTTAATTAAAGTGAGAGAACACACTATTTAAACGAATTTATTTGAAAACTGCCCTAGTGACGCATCCGTGTGTGTTTGAATGGTTAGAGCTGTACCAAGCCATAAAAAGAAAATAAATAGCCCTTTATAATGTATATGCTAAAATATGCTTTGATAAAATTGTGCTTGACGCGTTTAAATTTTCGGGGTACGTGGAAAGTAAAAAAAAATAAATAAAATTTAATCACTCGGTTTCAGAACGGTTTGCTTTGCCTTCCTTTTTGCTTTTGGAAAATATATTTACTTTTAAAGGACTATAATTAAGCTATGTAAGTCAATTTTGAAATATAAGCCTATAATTAATTTCGACCCGAAGACCAAAAGAAGCAGAAATGGAGTTGTCAGAGTTGGATGCATTGAGATATGGGCCAAATAAAAAAGGTACATAATGCATAATCTGGAGCGAGGATCTATGTGAGGATATAGGATATATGAAATTAATTGTACTCGGTTATCCATTTCCTGCCGCCTATCCATTTCCACCGTTCTCAAGGTCAGCCGGCTAACCCTGCCTGTTTCAGTTTACGACAAATGCCTAAACAGTGGTAGTCTTTTACATTTGGATTTCCTTCTCGAAAAAACTGTAGTAAATGTTTGCTATCGCCTACTTTGTATGCAGATATACTCGGGGATTTTTAATGTTCATTATAGAATAGTCTCTTAAATTTAATTAATCAGTTGCTCGTTTTTTGTCGCTAGTGTAAATTTGGATCATTCAACCTTTCTCAAGTTCCACTAGGTATTTCGATGGCTATTTCAGGGAGTAATTGATATTCATTTTGATTTGTTTTTAGTTTACAGATAAATGTAGTTGTGTGTGTGTGTGTGTGTGTGTGTGTATATATATTCATTTAATGAGAGGTTGAGGGTATTTTAGAGGAAGCGGTGATCTCGAGCGCAGATTAATTTGATGGATAGCCTGTATAGTCTATAGGGGGCGCTGTACGATACCATTTGGATTAAATCCACCTGTATGCGAATTGAACTTAAAGCAAAATTCGAATTCTATTGCTGGTTCACAGGCACATGCACTTGCTTTCTTCGGTTTGCTTTTAAATTTACTGTTTTTTTTAAGAATGCATGATGTAATTGCTCTGTTGTAATGGCATAGACTGGGTGGTTAATTCATTTTAAGTGTGAGTTACAAGAAAACCTGATAAGAAGTAACCTTAATTTAATCATTAAAAAACAGACAGACTCATTTGGCAGATACTTTGATTTGTTTAAACGTATTGCTTTTATAGGTACTTTTCTAGGCCTATATACAATTCTTTGGTGGAGTAGGAGAGTTTCTGACTTATTAGTTCGAATCCCTGACCAGCAAGGTACAACTGAGGTGCCCTGAGCAAAGCATGGCCCTCACACACCGCTCCCTGGGCGCTAAATAATAGCTGGCCACTGCTGTATTACGTACGGTTTAAATGCAGAGAACTCATTTCGATGTTGCGTGTGTGGGGTGTTGACAATTAATCGCTTTACCTCATATAAATTCTTGAAACTTTATGTAACTATTATACATTCAAACATGTCCATCTACGTTTATTTATTGCTGCTGAGATGCGAGTCTCGGCGTGTGGAGCTATCGGTAGGGGACGGTAATGATGAGGGGGGGTTACAGAGCTGCCATATGACGGGGGACGTTCGCTTGCCTGATCACCCTGACTGCAAGCTTACGGACGTGCTATTCACAGAATCACTGAATAATTAATTTGTACGGTACATCTTTAGGAAACATTGGGAAGGCATACCCTGCGTCCCGGGCTGGTACCACCGCCCCGCCCCCCTGCGCCAGTAGCCTCCGCGATGGGCTCCGGATCCCCCGCGATTAGGGTTGCCACCTGTCCCGGTTTCCTCGGGATTGTTTTTTTTTTTTTTTAGCAACGGTCCCGGAAAAATGTATATTCTTTCCCGGAACACGAATTGTTTTTTTGTGAAATGGTAAATACAATTTAGAATTTCGTTGTGCCAAATAAGTTCCCACATAGTTTCGTTCTACTGCTATTATTTTCTTTTCCAGGTTATGTTTATACATCCAATGCTCTGTCCGTAAACAGTTAAAAACTTGTAAAACACAACGATTGCCAATGTCTACACTTTAATTCGGCTGCTAGCAGAAATAGGGAAGCGGACCTTATTACCGAACGGCTGCCCGGGCTGACGGTCCGCGGCGCGCATCTACAGCCGCGGGCCCCCGGGACTTACATTGCTGGATAGAGGTAGTTAAAAAATAGGGAGTCCTACAAACATCAATATATTTAATAGTATAATTCAGTATATGATACAGTGTATATATAATGCACTATATAGTGTTTATATACTATATACCTCCCGCAATGAAAAAAATTCGCGAGTGCCCCGGTTTTTCGCAAATCGGAGGTGGCGGAGCTACCCGCGACCCTGAATAGGACAAGTCGTTAACTTAATTGATTGACACAACACCACTGTTCTTATGGTGCTGGCACTTCGCTACTGGGGACACTTGAGCATACGATAGTAATTCTAGAGCTATTTGACCGCGGGAAAATTAAATCGGGGAATTATTGCATTTGTTCGTCATATGCGTCCATTCCAATCCGTGTATTCCATATTACGGAGGGGGAAAAAAGAACAACTCTGTTAAAGTGCGTTAAATATTATATTTATTTAAGGATTGAATTTGCGGTAACATGTACATACACTATTCCACGGAAGGTAGAGTCAAACTGCATCATTATCAGTAGGCCTATAATCTGCGATTATTCGGTTTGCCCAGAGTTACGTGTTTAGTGGTGCACGTTTTGTAACAATTAGCTATCTGGTTTAAAGTCTACACAATTATTCCGATATTCAGAAAAGTATACCGTGGGAATAAGACGCTTTTCAACCGAAGCGACTTTTAGTAATGCAAAGACACTGGAGCATTATCCGGTAAATACTGTAATATACCACCTAATTTTCTAACCAGGCAGTCAAAAGGTGTAATGGAGACTAAGTACCCCAGGGGACGCGCTGGCGGTTTGTAACTCTCGCCCCCAATACTATACTTACCGCCTCCTGCTATGCTGATTGATCGTACATATTAAACTACCAAGCGAAGCATTTAAACCACCATATGCATTATGCTAACCAAACATATAAATGAAGGAGAAGACTTTTATGGAGACGTAGAGTACTCCGGAAACTGATAAGAACAGATTGGCAGGTCTGAAATATGTACCGTTTACTACAGAATTCAAGAGACCGATCGCTTTTGCGGGGAAAATGTTCGGTGAATCAGCGACCGTGAGCACGTGACCCGACTGGTTTTCAGTCGATCACTTATAATGCGTGTGGTCACGTCGCCTGGGGTGCAACTGTCATCATGGCAAAGGAGTGTCTTCGATGGGATGTTACCAAAGTTTAAATTCCACGTATTTGCTTTAAGATGGCTTTATTTTGCTCTTCAGATTTGCCTCGCAGGTGCTACAGACGCATTTAATCTCGTTCCAGCAGCTTCTGAGTGATCTGTTAGGTAAACATGCGTGAGAAGTAGGCAGTTGTGCGCGCTTCCCTGCGGGCATGAAACACGAGAATGCTATGACATCCTCCGTGAATTCTGCCCGGGAAGTTTCCAGGAGCTAGCGCATAATTAATAGAAATTGCGCGTTATTTGCTACCGTGAATAGCGACTCCCGAACATCCCGAAGATGATACACAAAGAGGTGTTTTTAAGTGCATGGACACGTCTGCGAAGGACACTTTTCGACACCAGAGACTGTCATTTGCGTTAAAGTAGGGGCGAGTAAATTATGAAACTGAACTCTATCTTAAAGTAGCTGACCGGACATGCACTGGAAGGGGGAGGGGTGTTGAAGCTTACCCTTAATCACGACCCTACTCCCGAAAACCTTGATTTGTAGGCCTATGTGTATTTTCTATATTGAAAGCAGCATCGGCTATCAAAATAGGTTGTGGTGCGTAATGATGCTCATTAAAAAATACATGCATGAGACTTCGGCCGTTATAGTAACACATTTTATTTCTGTCACAAATTGATGAAAAGCATCTATTGTATCCAGACGAGCCATGCAGCGCGCGCAGCCCCGTCGCCGCTTTCCGCTCCGACTTAAATCGAGAGTCTGCGCAGTGCGTTTTTGCCTCCCACTGCACGTGTTCCTGTCCGTCTGAAGTCTATGGATGTAATTTATCCCTTAAGACAACATTCCTGCCGTGATTGCTACACCGAAAGACTGACTGCTACGCTCCTTTTTCTGGGCTATAAAATTCATTTTCCTATAAAGATTGGATGGCTTCTCAGGATGACTGCAAAACGCTCACACGGGACTACATAAAACTGCACGATTCACTTAAAAATAAATTAAATAAGATTTAATTTACCAAGATATATAATCCAGTCAATGTCAAGGTAACACGGCAGAAGTTTGGTGGAATTCCCCCCAAACTCTTTTCCAGGAAACTGAATTCACTTTGAATGTAATGAATAGGAACAGGATTTCCGTCGGTTTTTATCTGTTACTCAGGATTACCTGATACGTTTGTTAATTCGCAAGTAAAACACACAAAAATATTTGTATTTATTTATTTATATTTATTTTGTGTGTTTGAGTAAATCAGTCATGCTCGCTGTGTTAGTATAGAGGAATCTCAGACTAGATAGACAAGCTTTTTCCATTTCCTTTTTGGAAATTCAAGAGATCATAATGCTTAATGCTTAAGCAGAGCTTTTCCCCTCATTTCATTTCGTCATTGAGCCCCTCAGTGTGACAGGTAGAGCACGTGTAATGTCATGGGTACCTTAGCAAGGCTGCATGCTTAGCAGCAGTGTGCGTATATACAACTGATTACAGCTATTCTGTAAGTCCTCCACTGCTTATCCTGGTCTAGGTAAAATAATGAAATATTATGCTTTACGCTTAGTGCATCTCTCATGCTAAAACTATGTTTCAGAATATATAAGAACTGGACATCTAGTTTAATTTGTAAGCATTTACATTTGAGTAAAACATTCCTAAAACTATAAATGTATTTCTAAAAGCAGATACAAGTACAATAAAGGTAACTACACAGCCTAAACAATCCCATAGGAAATACTTTAGCTCTGTTTCTATTGTTAGAAAATACCTTTGTTTAATCATCATAAATTGCAGGAATAAGGTAGAATACATCAGCTGAAGTTTAACTGTATATGTTGACTGTCAGCATAAGCATTCATCATCAGTTTAGTACTCACTGAAATTGCTTCATCTGTCTGCAGACAAGAAGCAGAAAAATATTAGCATGCAACTGGGTCACGTTACCAAACCAGTGACTCGCTACACTTTCAGTTTTTCAACTTTACTGCATTAATTTAACAAACTATGGAAGTTTCACAGAAACCAACTAACATGAAACCAGTCTTGCAAAAGGTCAGTGGAATCCTAGGGTCTGTCCCCAGGCGCCTGTCTCTTATAACTCTGGTTGCATTACGCAAAATCTGAGGCATACCTTGGAACAGTATATAAGCATCAGGCAACCTGAACTGCTGTCAGTGGCAGGTGGGTTTTCTTCGAGGCTAATGGGTTCTTGCTCGGGCCAATAGGACCTTTGTTCCAAGACGTGCTCAGGCTTGTGCCGACTCAAAAACGTGTACTGTCAGTTCTCAGGGCTGCCGATCTTGGCAGAAATAAATGTGGATTTACCTGGAAAAGAAGAATCATTATAACCTACAGAGCCACGATGTTTAGGCATAGGGCATTGTTTTTTTAGTTGAGGTGGTCTTGTGAATCAGCAACCTTCTGTTCCAGGAGAGTCCTTGAACAGATGTACTTAACTACAACTATTTCAATTTTAAAATGTATCCGAATAACAGCTAAAACAACACAAAAAATAAACATTAAGGTGACGAGTGTAAGGAGTGATTTCTGCAGCTGCCGGCTGGCACCCACCTCCCACACTGTGGCGGGTCAGCGCCCCTACACGGGGCTCCTTCCGCAGACTGGACCCACGCTGAGCTGCAGGCCACCTGGCCTTCACAGCCCTGCAGAGTAGGAAGTCGACAACGAATGCCGGTCAATGGCAGAGCACATCTGTGCCCTCTGTAAGGAAATGACTTCCCGGGCAAATACTTCATGCCAACGAAGCCCTTTTCTGTGTGACAGACTTGCTGGGTGATATCACTGGCATTTCTTATCAAAACCTCAAAGACAGGTGTGACATCAGTCTTTGAAGGCAGTCTGCTTAACATACTACAGGAAGAGGTGTAAATTTCTATGATAGCAACAGAGCTAATTTTGAGATGGCACTAGCAAGGTAAACACAGGGAGCAAATCCACCTGTCAGCTGCAATTACCGCTCTGCTGCAGCTTCTGCGATGCTCATTCTCAGCACTTTATACACCTGCTTTAGCAGCCTGAGTTAATGTTCCCCTGCTGGAGCTCAGCTCATTGGACAAAAAACAAACAATCTTCAAGAATGATATTTCAAATTATTGCCTCCTAAGACTGTTACAATCGAGGAGTTAAAATGTTCAAACCTCAGGAGAAAGTTGACAACATAACTTAAGAAAAACAACTGAAGTTTCTCTGAATCCATGGCCTGTCTCGTCTTCTGCGGGTTCCATACAATCACCTTTCATGACAGGCAGATTGTCAGTGCAGCTTTCTGAAGGTGAGACTCACTTTTCTAAGGCTGTGTTTAAAAACTTCTTCTTAGGAAGCTAGGCACTGCCAAGATGGTGTCAAAACATGTTTCTCCAGTGACTCTGAGTCAGGCTGGCACGCTATGACACAGCTGAGGGTATGTCAGGACGGCTTACAGCGAGTGCGTAGCTCTGGGCGGCCCATGGGCCCTGCCAGCCGGCCCCCATGTGAAGCAGACACTCCAGGGCGTCCAGGAGCTGCTCCCTGCGCAGAGTGTGCAGCCTCATCTGGCTGGGAGCCACACTGCCCCCCAGAGCTTGCGTATTTGCATCCAGTGCGATCAAGGCACACTGCAGCGCGCTCAGGCCTGGTGGTGGGGGGCAGATAGGAGGGAGACGAAGAGGGTGGGCATGTTCATGAATGTGAGTGCAAGCCAGCAATTCAGCAGACACAGGCGGGGGGAGGAGACTGGTGCAATAAAAGGCCACAGGTTTTGATTCTTACAGGTTAGTAACTTCTTACACATGAAGTTAATGTCCTCCTGAAGTGTGAACATATCACTATACACACAGATCGTGCATCAGAGAGGCACTATTGGGGTGATATGCACGTCAGAGAGGCACTATTGGGGTGATATGCATCTGCAGATTTATTTTGCACCCGTTTGCTGCACACATTGTGTTTTGCGATTTTTAAATCCATTTAATTTTGTCATACATACCGTTTGCATCTCTGGCTTCGATGTCCAAATACATGCCATTATTTACTGCTTGTCTCAAAACCTATAACAGAGAAACAGAAATACATGGATTTATAATTGGAAGGTTGCTGGTTCTGCTGCTGCCTGGCACTGCATCTGAATTACCCTGCTAACTGGGTTGCTTTAGGGGTAGGTATAATCTGTCAAAATGCAATATTTGAAGCTAGTAATTTAAATGAAAGAGGTATGACCGGCCCTGATGGGGGCCAATTCTGCAGCAGCCGTGCTCAGCCATTGTCTCTCATTTACCTCTAGGACTCTGATGTAGCCATTTTCAGCACTGAGGTGGAGGCACGTCTTCCCAGACTCGTCCCTTAGGTTGACATTGGCACCGAAGAAGAGCAGGTCAGCCACCATTAAGTGCTGGTTCCTTTGGGCTGACAAGTGAAGCGCAGTCTGCAAGAGGAACAGCAAGACGCTCATGAGATAATCCACCCGTCCCTCACGCCCTCTTTACGGTGTTCTAGGGATCCACTCTCGTGGCCGTAAGTTATCGTTAGTGATTCACATCGTCGGCAAAATCGTGGCCCGATTGTGCCCGCACCCGGTAAGCAGGGCAGACACACGCTCGGCTGGCTCCTTGCTTTTACCTTTCCGCCTGAATCTCTGATGTCCAGCTGGTTCAGAGCAGCCATCCTTCTGGCAATGACATGGGCTAGTGCCCTCTTCCCTTCAGTCACTGCGCTGTGGAGCAGTCTAGCGAAAGGAGGTGGGCATTGGGTACAAAGGCTATTCATAGAATGCATCAGCCACGATGACCCCTGTCATCAGGGGGCACACTGCCGTCATCTGCACCCCCATAAGCATCTCCCTCTCATCCCTAGTGACACACTACCTGTGCACGATGACCCCTGTCATCAGGGGGCACACTGCCGTCATCTGCACCCCCATAAGCATCTCCCTCTCATCCCTAGTGACACACTACCTGTGGCTTTAGTGAAATTAAATGATAAACATCTGTAGCTAAGGCAGGAGTGCTTCTGTGCCCCTGAAAGACTAGGAATGCCCCGTGTTGTTCTACTAAGCCATTTAATTAGGACAGATCCTGAATAGCAGTGATTTTGGAGAACTATTTTAACTTTTTCGCCAGGTGAGAGATGGAGATAAAATGCACATCCTGTAACAGACTCCTACTGGAACTTATGAGGAAGATTTGCAGATCATTTTCTAGGAAATCTGAAGCAGACATGACAGACAATGCTTCGTTTATGAGTCAGATAAAGTTTTCACTGGAGGCGCAGTTCAGGATATACGCTTGTTTTCCAGAAAAAAAAGAGATTAATATCTCCACTGAGTAATATTCCTTGGAAAGTCAACAAACGAGCAAGCAACCCACCTCCTGGCTGTACAAAAATATGCAGTTGTGCTGTAAAGGTGTGTGTATATATATATATATATATATATATATATATACACACACACACACATATATCAGGTTGGTATTTTTCAAGAGTTGATTGCGAATAGTTTTCACATAATAGTTAACTTAATTTTAGCCTACAAAGGAGCTGAGATTATTCTCAAGCCTCAACAGCAAACAAGTAATGTCTTGCCTGTCATGGTAGAAGCATCAGTGTGAACATATTCTGTTTCCCTCCCATGAAATATGTAGCCATGATATTTTCCATCATATAAATAATTTCTTGAGTGGTCAGAGGACTAGGCTACCACAAATGATCCATTCCTAACCAAGTGACGCTCTGTAGGACATAGCAAGAGATGTCAATCCAAAAAGCCATTTCACAAAAGGTGAAGTCGACCGACGGGTACGGGATCCAAAATGGGCATGTCATGCGACTCGGCCCTACTGTAAAACACGATAGCGAGTTTAGGGGGTGCCGCAGGAAAACTTACGTTCTTCCCTTGTCATCCGTGGCCAGGAGCTCCTTCTCAGGAACTCCCCCCAGCAGTGACTCCTCCTTCTGCAGCTGGAACAAGAAAAAGGACATTCCATCCCAGTCACTGGCCAGCTGCCTGGCCCTGCTGATCGGGATGATTCCCTGGTCCTGGTGATGCTCCCTGCTGAGGTCTTGGGGGCTGTTAGGGGAGGAGTTTGGGGGTGATGGTGCCAGCCATTTGGCACAGCTGTTTTGAAACGCGAGGGCTGGTTGGGGGCTGGGGAGCCTCTCCTCTGAATCGTCACTGTATAGGCCGCCCCAAATGGTGGGAGAGGGGACCATGTCTTCTGTGTTCATTGGGTTAGGAGAGAAGCTCCATGCTTGATTCCTGGGGCTTGTTGGAGAGACCTCCGAGGGTGTCGGGCTCTCCTGAATCACAGCTGAGCTGGATCTATGGCTGTGTTTGAACATTTGGTTTTGACAGGGGATGTCTTCCCCTCGAAAATCGTCCTCCCACCCAGAAAAAATGCCAGTCGAAAAGGCCCCTTTGGGGTGTCCATTTTTGCTGGCTTTGAGGTCTTCCTCTAACACTTCCACAATAATGGCCAGGTCCTCCAGACTCTTGATTTGTTTTTTATTCTGAAGGAAGAAAAATCTCCTTAACCAACTTCTGTACTCATGCACAAAATATGACCGATTACTTGTACATTATCTTCTGCCAACAAATCACTTAGATTTTTGTTTTGTGGAACACCTTTAGATTTAATTTACTCTAACTTGAGCGATGGCAAATAAAAGCATCTGCTTTTAGTGATGTGGTGTAGACTAGACCACTAGACAACCACAGAAAGACCAGAATGATTTAGAGACAAGCCTTTCCCACATCTTGGCTAAGCAATACATTCAATTCAGTTTATTTTTATATAGCGGCCTTCACAACAGAGTTGTCCCAGGGCGCTTTACATGGGTGTGTTGGAATACATTAGTGTATGCAAGACAAAACAGAGTGAAACAGAGAAAATGAAATGCATAGAATGAAAGAAAGAAAGAAAAGAAAAAAGAAAGGAGTACGATATTGTGTAACATTTAAGTTTAAGGTCTGCACCATAATGATTAATAAAGTCTTACTAATATTTGATAATATATTAGTAAATAAAAAGATTCACTTACCATAAAATTTAGAAATGTATTACCAAGATATCTTACGTGTCAACAATTAACAAAAGATCTTTAAGTCACTTGCAATTAAAACAAGGCATGTGTAAGCAATGCATCTGTAACCATACATCAGCTCCCTAATAATTAATAAACTGTTACTAATTATTTCATAATATATTAGTAAATAAAAAGATCTTACCATAAAATTTTTAAATATCGGTACCACTTACAATAAGGATCTCTTTGGTAGGTAACTCATTCATTAAAAAGAGACCCTAACCCTAACCCTGTCTATTAATAATTTACAAAGTGTTACAACGTAATTAATAACCTGATTATAGACCATTCATAAACCTATTATAAGGGTAGTCTTATTGTAAAGTGGTACTGAAATGTTTCACAAAGATGTCTTACTCCTGTCTTCCAATGTTTTTACAAAAAAGCTATTTTGTAAATACCAGGAGCAAGATAAGATAAGTCCTTAACTATTGCTTTAAACTTAACTATTGCATTAAAAGAAATATGTTTTGGGCTATTAATTCTATTAAATTAAACCAACTATAGGCAAAATCAGTATACAGCGGCTCCCAGGGTTTCAATGGTCCGTGTCTCGATATTTCAACTTTACGATGTTTTGTATTTCTTTCAAATTATTCAACAAATTCAACACTTTATTATAAAATAGGCTTTGTGTTAATGATTTTGCCCAACTGTAGGCTAAAATAAGTGTTCTAAGAGTTTAAGGTAAGCTAGGCTATGATGTTTGTTTGGTTAGGTGTATTAAAATAAATTTTTGCCTTATGATGTTTTTGCCTTAAAATGGGTTTATCAGAACATAACCCCATCGTAACCTGGGGAGCGGCTGTATCTTGAGTTTGTGAGCTCACTGGATTATATATTGGACCCAAGGGCGTAGATTTGGGCATGGATGGTCAGGGCATGTTCCCACCAATATTGCGGGAGTACCGGTAATGGAGGAGGTGGGGGGTGGAGCGACATCTCAAAATGCCCCCCCCCCCGCCGCTGTGGGAACCGTCCTTGACCCCTGAGGGGTGTGGGGCTCTGGGCTGATTTGGTCTCTAACAGAGTTGAAGCCAAATATACTCCCTTGGTTGGATCAGAAATAAAGGCACGTAATTGGGCCCTCGATCTCGGATCATGTGTCTGCGTATAATGATGCTGTAATCCTGCACTCACCGCCCTACTACGCCGATCCCCACTGGAAGCCACGCGCTTCTTCTCCCCTGCACAAAACACTGCAATTTAAAACATGCATAACATATTTTTAAATGTGAATTTATAAATCTCAGTTATGGATTAAATACATTTGATGCCTTTTATCATTTTAAAAATGAATAGGCCCAGATCCCTTCAATACCTGAAGCTTTTGACGTCTTTCCTGTGGTGCCCTATTGGGGAATAAAAGGTCGTTAGAACGTAAGCCTATCAATAAAACGAGATTTTATACTTTTTTGTGTTATAATCATAACATGGATGAGGGCAACAGAAAATTGGGGTATTCTTGTTGTACACGGTTAATCCTAAATGGCGAAGTGATCACCTGCAGCGAAGCTAGGTCCGCCCCCTTGGCAATGCGTATCCGTCTAAGCATGTCCCGAACTGGCATTCTCACCCGGACTCCCAAGTACCGTTTCTCTGGTTTAGGCTCAGACATTTTACAGCCTGACAAAACAGGAACATTAGACTAATCACCGTGTGCGAGGCGTACTCTGCGAAGAGCCAGAGCCGCACTGTGCACGGCCGCGACGGTGCGCACTGAGCGGGCGCAGCGGGATACCCAGGCTTCGCACGCAGACTGCCATCTCCTCAGTATGATTGTAATTAGTTAGCAAGTCATCAGGATAACAATGTGTTTATTGATTATGATAACTTAAATAAACTTCAGATATCCAGTTGAGGCTATTTGGAAACTTTAAGCCAACCTTTTCGTGAGTTTCGCGTTTCCCCTGACAAAGCGCCGTCTTCCCCCGAGGTCTTCGTCTGGCTAGAGGTGCAGACCGGGGGGTCTGGTTCGCTTTTGGCCGTAGCGCGCTCCCCTGGCAGCGGCGAGCAGTCGCTGGGGTAAAAAGCATCACCTCGGACACCCGCATCCTGTCCCGGCTCATGCATCTTTCAAGAACAAATCGTCCCTAGATTGGATCTTCGGTCAGTATTATCGGTCCCCTGGGAAAAATCTGCTGTTTTAGGAAGGAGCTTACGATGAACAGTTGAAAATTACCCCCACTTAAGAAAAAACGGTTATTGATTTCTAATTATTCTGCATTCAGCATGTTAGTATGAGGCAGAACGCGGAGATCGGTTCTCTCTGAGCATCTCACCTGTAAATCCCAGCATCTGCCCTTATATCTCACACTGTACTCCTGGGCGTGGACTGGGAGCTCAGTAGAAGCTGCCCAAGTTTACCTGAATCCAAATTTCCGCCCTCTTTGAGGGCTTACATGGCTTGCTGTTGAAAGTAACTTTCACTGAAGGAAATACGGTTGTTTATGTGAAGTATCGCTTTCACATTCATTCTGCGTCTATACATATTCACTCTGAACTGCCAGCTCAGCAGGGACCTGTGGTAATTTGACAGTCCTAAGCTTTCAGAATTAATAGCCGAACAGCTAATATGAAGACCTGTGGCTACGCTGAAAATCGTACGAGCACTAAAGCAGGCACTTGAATCTTTCACGGGATTTATATGAATATGAGAATCTGGCTTTGTTCCTAAAGATACAGTATTTACAAACCACGGAAACTATGGAAGAGTCTAGGCTTGTCTAACAATCTAGCCCTAAAGTGTAACTAAATACTGGGAACAGAGGCAGTTCATTGGAAACAATATCCGTATAGTTAATTTCTCCTTCAGGATTTCAGGCTGGTAAGAAGCGCGAGCGCAGACGCTTATTCCAATCTTTGTCGCCGCTTTGTGGCCGAAGAAACCAGTCGATAGGATATTTCACGGCTCCACCTAGTGGCTGCACGGCTTTATTTCATCCATCCATTCCTGCAAACTCACATGAGGCTGGGTGTGGAGGTACTCATCCCTATCACTCCCGCTCCTACTCCTACCACTATTAAGAACAACACCAGTCCCTGTGAGTGATGATCAGAGCTGCACCTGGTGGAGCCATAGCGCATTCAGCATCCTGTCTTCTGTGGGAGGGCTCCCCTGGGGCTTGTGGATGTTTGTGTTTCTTTGGGGAACTGTCACCTACTGATTTTCCACACGGGCAAGACGACTTTTCAGGTTCTGGATACATAGGTCATTATTTAAACGTTTCTTGGCAAGGTCATCCTCAGAATTAACACAGTTCACCTATAAGAGGTAACGTATGGCTTGAGGACCAGTCAGTAAGTCAGAAAAACTGCGGATACTGATATACTGTATATGGCCAGGTGTTGTGGAGCACTGGGCTTCCTGGAAATGCTTGGCCTTACAGTCTGGTGCGATAGTCAGCTTCTGACTTCTCCCATATCACGGTCTGACAGGGCTTCTAAGCCTGAATTACACTCTCACCCACAGAAGCCTGTACTGGCCAAAGTGGTTGTTTTAAATGAGTCATTCTTGTGTGTGATCCTAGTTAGCTACATTAGGAACTTGTTTTTGCTCTACTTATGAAGCCTTCAAGGGGCACTGAGCACACTGCTTCTGGGAAATGTTAGCCTCAGGTGGCCTAACAAACACTCAACATAAACCAGACACCACTTCATCTCACCTGAACATCAGCAAAGTTCTCAGTCTTCAAGCCCCGAGGGTTTGGAGGTTATTCTCATGTGCTTACTTGCAGCTAAAACATTTTTGGAGGTTGTGTGGAAGTCTGTGTGCTTCTATACACATTGTGTACCATCCAATGCACAGAAGAAGGGAGCCTGAACCTGCTTCCAAGTCCCCCAATATTTATTTTCTGTTTATCTATCTATTTATTAATATCTGTGGCTCTTCCCCCACATCCTGGGGGGCCACACTATGTGTTGTGGGCAGCGCCTTGAGCTTAATGAGGCCTGTGATGGACTGGCATCCAGTCCAGGGTTAGCCCCACTGCCTGGGACAGGCTCCAGGACCCCCTCTGTGACCTGGTACTGGATAAGTGCCTGGAAGACGGATAGAGAGCTTAAATGCATTTAAAACTTGTCTCTGCTTGCCTGCATTGACTTACTCCAGTATGGTAATAGCAGGGCACAGGTTCTTTAGACTCTCATAAGGTATCCACGCCATTGTCTTTCATTACTTATGGAATGCTTAATGTATGAGCTTTGCTGACATTTGTGTGATGCATTCATGACATGCCCACTGCAAGGGAAAGAAAAAACAACAAGAAATTTGGAATTATAAATCTGAAAAGGTGTGCTAGATGTCACCAAGCACATCCCTTTGACGAATAAAGTTAAAATTGTGGCGTCCACCGTGTAGTTTAGAGAATTATGGCCATGAGGCGACACACAGTGGTTGCGGACAGAGTTGTGGACGTAGAATGATACATTATTTATTTCAACAGTCACATCTGGTCAATATAAAAAGGTGTAACCCACAGCACACGATATAAAACACCACGGCAAAATGCCCATAACACTGTCAGCGCTCATGTGCGAAGCACATGGAATGTCCATGAGTCACATCCATTACCGCGTCCATTGTTGTCGTCGTCCGAGCAGTGTAGTATCTCAGATGGCCACGACGGGTCAGGCTTAAAAGTAGTCGAAAGTAGCGCCGAAATCTGAATTCCTATCTCCAGTAGTGTTCTACTGTCATAGCCTAGGTCACCAAACTTGAAGAGCTATTTGTGAGTGAAAGTAAAATAAATAAAGAAAGAGAGAAAAAAAGCACAGTCTGTACGGAGCGGTCAGGAAGGCGTCTGGACGCGGCCGCGCCATTTTGGTTGACCATAACGACGCACGTAAAGAATCTTTGAATCTTTAATCTTGAAGCGCTAAAAGCGAGGAATAGAGAATCCGACCAGCAGGGGCTGCTATTGTATAAGATTTTTTCGCCCTTCTCTCTTGCAACGCGTCCTTCTTGCTCGTTTCCCTTTTTGCTTTGGAGTTCGTACTTTTGAGTGCGTACTGTACTGCACGTATGTTTTAGGTAGAGCTGTAAGTTTATTAGTGGCAGGAAATACTTAATTGCTATGTTTATTGTGTGACAATGTAGTATATTTCATATAACTTAATATCAGTTCATTCTGGACAAATGAATATACTACCCTAAAAGAAAGCTATGAGATCACAGTTTATTCTGTTTTATTTTTGCATATACAAATATCAAATGACCAGGCCCATGTCTCAGGAGGAGCGTGGCCAAGGGCAACTTATTCTGGGCTTCATATGAGGCCAACATAAACTAAGCAATGGAAAACATAGTTTTGCATTCCATTCTGTTGTTTTCCAAGTGGGATATCTATTTGTGAATTTAAGTTCCATCCAATTACATAAGTCTTATCCACCAGACACACATTTGTCATTTTCTTCTCACAGGAAAATCATCTTTGATAACTATCCACTGGACTGAATGTGGTCGAAATGCTGAAACAACAGGATTCGCTTTTATCTCTGCTCTCTCTTTTGGCTGCTTAGCTGAACATATTTTTCTGATGATATCTTAGTTATTTCTCATATCTCCATTGCCAAATTTAGTATACATGACTAAAAAAGAGATAACTAGTTACAATGAGTTTAAATTGGGATATCTAGTAATTTTCACTGTGAAAAGATTATGCCCAAACCTTTTCCATGCAAGGTATATGCAGATCTTTACAATGTTAAGTATACATGAACCTTTACTGTATAAAGTATACATAAACTTGCACCCTCTTTCTGTAAAGCACCCATGAACCTTCACTGTGAAATATTTTCCTCAAGGAGCTGATTATTATCATGCCTGGATATTTCTCACAGCTAAGGAAAGATCTGGATGCAGACAGTTAAACAGGTTTAGTAAGTTTACCTTTGATTCCTAAACCTGTTTTTGTTGTTCATGTAGATTAGACCGAAACTATCAAAGGCATTTTATATGGTACAGTGAAGTCGACAGGTGCACATTTTAGGGTTTCTACAGAAAAAAAAATGTTTGTTTTTAATGGAGGCATGGTCAAAAAGCCATGAAAAGGAAGCTATATAACTGGGGCATGCATGTGAATTTGTTTAAGGCTTTGTTTCGTGTCAAAGTCTCTAGCTGTCCTACTGTAAGTACACACTACATATTACACGATATTTTAGTAACTTCTCAGCATTTGCTATTACAGTATAGTCCCTTGATTTATTTGACTCACCCTTACAGCAGCTGAGGAGATTCTGCTCACCACCAGTCTCACACACTTACTATTCTGATATTGTCATATACATATGATTTTATTTTTATCCCTTTTGATCATTTGGTCTCCTGCATCATTGAATGCAATTTACTCTGGGACATAATGTAGGCTGTCAGTCTCTTGTGTTGCTAAGCAAATTCTACACTGAGATAGTACTCAGAGTACTCACTCAGAGCAATAATTTTATCATGGCAAGCATATCAAAGTCGCTCCAACTGTCCACTGGTTCTCGACATTATTTACATTGACTACAAGAATTCACAATGCAGAGTCAAAATCACTCCGGTGACACCAGCACCTCAATGACCCGGTCTAGGCAAAGCTGAAATTTATGGCTGCGCAGCTTTTTGGAAGCTGTTTGTATCCATGGCTAGTGTACAAAAATGCATAACCTGTTATAAGGAACCCTTATATGGTCCGATAAGGGATCTTTCATCTTTCTTCCTGCACCATAAACTTTGAAGGTTTAGAGAAAGACACAAGATGCCTTCAACCCAAAATATCTGTTAGCTATGGCAAGGATCGATAATGGTGCGGGTGGCCATCTCATAGAAGTAATTTGCTTTGATGATTGCTCTACATAGTCATCTGACTGCCATGGAAAATGCAGGCATTTTAGAGGATCAGGTCACCCCAAGGTGAAAACACTCCTCGTGATGTTCCCAAACTCCAAGATAATGACACCTCCACATACGGCCTCCTTGATCACAAGATCCCTGAAAATCATTGAACCTTTCTGGAGAGGTCTGCAACACAGAGAGCTTCTACCTTCTTTGTCCCTGAAAGCACTGGAAGCTTTTCTTCTTGAAGAATGAATTGATATCCCGCTACAGACAACTTAGTATGTGGCAGCCTCGCACTCCTGAATATTCCTGACAGCCTGGTACCAACATGGCTCTGTGTGGCCTTTTTTACTCATCGTTTACTCATTTTAATCATCAAGAATGAAGAATTAAATAATAGTAATAATAATAATAAGTCGAGCAGGTAGATAAATACGGTTCTTTCTGATTGGCTGCGGCCTTACAGCATGGCAAACAGTCACTGTGCTGTTTATGGTTCTGCAGAACAAACAAGTAGACCAGCTCTCTTCTGCAATCATTAATCCAGCCCCACTCACTCTGATCTTCAAGAAACATTCGGCATGGCTACTAAGCACAAAGGTGAAGGAGATATTGTAGGAATAAGATTCCTGACCCCAAAATGACTGCTGATGGATACACCTGTAGATACACCATATTGTTTACTCCTGTTATGAATAAATACATGTTACAAGTAAATTCTAAGTGACCTTGTGGAGTTACAGTGCAAGGGCCGTTAAGGTAAAAACCAAAGCCAGCTTTGTGCCATGGAGTCAGAGAAAGAGGAAGTTCACGTTAGTGTCAGAAAATGTTTACCTCTTGCACTTGTGAATCTTCCTGGCAGCTTCACACTAGCATGACACTCTGTGGACTTTTGTTGACTTCCTAGTGTAAGATTTATTTTACAATTAATATCAATGCTGGAATTTTTTTCACAATCCGGTATCCAGTGATTAATTGGCATTGAATAATTTGGAATATAATTGACAGAGGTAACCGGGAGAAATATTAATGATTAATCATATAGGCAAGATGTCCTTGGGAAAAAGGTCAGTAATTACAGGCTAGTGTGTTTATGTGCGTGTGTTAGTACAGGTTTTGCTTTACTTCTGAGGGCCAAATGACCTCACAAGTATAGAAAATTCAGACTTCAGACTTCATTTTTTAAAAATCTGTGAATGCAATCAAAAATTAAAAAATCCAAAAGTCTTGTATTGTATTTGGTTACTAAGGTTTGTGCTGGGTTGGGGGTAAAGGTGTTGTGATTGGAATTAGGGTTTTCCTATAGCAGTGAATGGATGGTCTGCACTAAGACGAATACAAATGTGTGTGTTTGTGTGTGTGTGTGTGTGTGTGTGTGTGTGTGTGTGTACCTAAGTGCATGTGTTTGTGTTTGGGAGAAAGTGTGTGTGTGTGTTGAAAGTTCCTCAAGTATGATGTGAGCTGAACTGTGTCACTCACCTGTGGGCTGAGCTTGGCATAGAGACTGCTACGCTCAGCAGGAGAGGTGATAACCGACTCTGATAACAGACTCGTCTCCAGTGGAAGGAGCTCAGTCTCTCCTTCATGAAAATCACAGCTTCATTGTGACCTGCATTCATAGAATGATACAAGTCCTGCCTGGACAAATCACACAATCTTTCCATTGCCTTGTGTGGTAAAATTAAGTGAGGGCAGTAGAGACAGATAAAAGTAATTTATTCTCAGGCAAAATATTTTGGCGTTTCCAGGGAAAAGGAGACCAGCCATTCCCTGGCCAGTTAGCTCTCAGAAAAACACACAAGGATTTGTCATCACCGTGGGACAGGATTAGATTAGATAAAATGAGATGGGATGAAGCCTGCATAGTATGTATCACTGACCATAACCCTAACCCTAACCCATGATTCACATTAACTAGCCCAAAAGAAGCAGTAAAACCAGCCCACTGCTTGTGATTTATTGATAGATCTGTTTATGGTGAGAATTATTAATCTAGAAAACCTAACCCCAAAGATACCGTTTAAAAAGTAATAATGCATAAAACAAAGATTCTAGTTTGTGTCAATGACTTGTATTAACAGGGTTGATGTCATTTGACAGGTGACAACTGGGAATGGTATTTGCTGCCAGTGGACGTCGCTTTGAGCTGGAGATGGGTGGAGCAATGCGAGGACTCCTGTGCGGGAGGGGAGGTGCTGCGTGGGATGTGCATCCTGGCGTAAGGCATGTGTCAGTGCAACTCTTTGCAGTGCATGGCCCCCTCTAGAGAGGACACCGTGGGAAGGCCGCCATGGCAGCATCCGCCAGGCCCTTTGTCATCTGCTGTCTGCTCTTGTTCTCTCTCAGATTAACCTCACGATGCTGCTACAGGCTGTTATTGTGTCCCCTCTGGTATGAAAAGTACATTAAACTACATTTATTCCAGGCGGCGCCTCACAGCACCCATAATGCATTGCGCCACTGCCTGATGTCTCCTGCATCGGCCGCCAGTCTGCTTGCCAAGCTTACATTTGTACACATGAGCATATTATGATAAAGTAACAGAGGGCATTACCCCCAAGCATAAACCAGCTAGTCCTCCACCTTGTGCATATTAAAGGTTCCTGTCAAAAGAGGAATGCTCAGAAATGTAGCCCAATTTTAGAAATATGTGGTATCCAGTTTTCGGTTAACTTGCATCCGGAGTTATATCCAAGGCAACTTCAATATAAATAATGAATGGTACTTCCTTTGAAAGGATGCATGGAAAGCCCTTCCAGTCGGCAGGAGGTTCAGAGCTATAAGGTCAGGGTAATGAGAGTCACTGAAGACCAGAATGCTGATCATTGTAAGGAGAGCTTTGCTCTGTCAGCCGGCATTTGTAAACTCAAGGGTTCTTACATTCTAAGGACTTATAGTGCATGTAGTTTGTTGTTGTACATATTTAACTACTGACGATGTGATGAAAATCTCACTTCCGTTGTCCAGTGACAAAGATTAGTCAGTGTGAGTAATCTTTGTTTACGCTGTTTAATTCCCCTGTTGTCCCTAATAGGATAAGGGACACACCAAACTATAAGGTATAAAAAGAGCCTCCCAGAGAGGCAGAGTCCCTGTGCCGTGAAGCCGGGGAGAGATTCCTCACTCTGTGAAAGACAACATGGGCAAATAGTGCAGCAGTTTAAGAATAATGTTCCTCAATGTAATATTGCAAAGAATTTGGGAATTTCATCAACTGCAGTACATAATATCGTTAAAAGAATCCAGAGAAATTTATGTACACAAGGGACAAGGATAAAATCCAGTATTGGATATCTGTGATCTTTGGGTCCTCAGGAGGCACTGCATTAAAAACAGAAATGATTCTATAGTGAAAATCACTGCATGGGCTCAGGAACACACCCGAAAACCACTGATTTGTAAATCATTGCATTTTGTTTTTATTTACATTTCACACAGCGTCCCAATGTTTTTGGATGTGTGGTTATAAAAGGGTAAAAAGTGAGTTACATAAGACTTTAGAAAGCATTTTGTCTGCTTTCCACAGGGACCTGTCTGTTTCTTGTCATCTGGAGGGTCATATCCCTACTGACAACCAGCACAACCCTTGCAAAGCTGCTCCGCAGCTCAGGTGAGCTGCCATAGGTGCACAGCCATGGTGGGAATGGTCACAGTGCTCACCTGTGTAATGGAGTGTGTCAATGCAAATGCTTCCACTGATCAGGATGGCAGGCATGCTGAAAACCACGGATGAAGAAGTACTTCGAAGTGACCAACAGAGGGAGCCGACAGACAGGACTCATTGGCCCTGAAACCGAGGTTTGTACCCTAACTATCCTGTGCTGGCATAGCTATCAGATGCTTAGTTTGATTTTAGGCACATTATTTGTAAATTAGCTTGCTAAGCATCTGAAATTTCTCATTTTCAATTATAAACTTTAATTCAAACCTTACATTCACTCAAGGTTTATACTTTTAGAATAGAATAGACTAGAATAGAACGGCCTTTATTGCCATTGCACAACATGCAATGGAATTTAACGTGATTATACAGCAAGTTTGACGTAATATGCAATGACTAGCACTCCCTGTGAAGATGCTACAGAGTTGACAGACAGACAGAGCTGTGAGACTGGGTACAGACAGATTAGACTTCATCCATCTGCAGTCGGCTTATGCGGGTCAGGGTCTCTGGGGGACATGAGCAGGGCCCCAGCAAAGTTGCGTGTATTAAAAGAAACATGGATTGCAGCTATATTGGAAACACAAGTACCTAAATATAACAGTAATTTGCCTTGTTTAAAGCCACAAGAAGTGACTTCAGCTATAAGGCATGCATTTATTTATATCAAAAGTTATCTTCCCAAAAAGTGGTGTGGAGACCCAAAGTGACCAGAATATCTGTCACTCTGAGGGGGGTGCACATCCCACTGTTTCTAGCCGAAATTACACTAGTGATACTTGTACTTGCTGTACTGTACTTAGCGGCTATTGTACAGTACACAATGCACACTACCTAGAGTAATGGTGCCAGGCGTACCACCGCCTACACTTTGTTTTTACATAGATGTCAAAATACAAACTCTCACACCAATTAACACTCTTGTTTCACTCCCTGTTGTGTGTTTTTACTGATTGTAATGAGTGATGTATAGTCTAGTCATGGGAATTCTAAAGTAAACATAGTGAATAAATGATATCTACATAAATAGAGCATGCTTTGTGACACAGGCTAATTACAAGAGACACACTGGTCTGTTTCATTTCATTTCCTCTTTTCTCAGATTTACTGTAGATAAACAGGACACTGATGGAGCTGGGCTATGACAGGTGTGCTGCAGGTGTCAGTCTCGGGACCCACCTACTTTCTGAATTCTCAACAAGCTGAAAGCTCTGGACTTGAGAGGTGAGGGAGGTTAATATTAGGAGGCATGTTTGATCAGTTCCCTGAGAAGGTACTGTCTCATGTGAATGATTTACCTCATACAGAGGGGGGTTTCGGGTTGGACGGTTCCATCGGCAGTTACATGTGCCATCACAATTACATGGTTACCGTGCCTCTTTATTTTTTTCTACAAAATTATTAAAATAGCAATAATGTATGCACCTTATTCACTGTTGTCGATAGACTGACAAACTGGTCAGTATCATATCCTGCTGAATTTTTATCCACCAAATCATGCAATGCCTTTGCATCTTATTTCGCAGATAAGATTATGAGGATAAGACAAACAATCTGTAATTCCATCTCCGGCAAAATCCTGATATCACCTGTACCTTTGCCTAAGACTACTTTAGTTAACTTGCCACATTTTCAACTACTAGATCAGGAAACCTTGACAGAAATTGTTCAGCACCTTAAACCTACTACCTGCTCCCTTAACACTCTACCTACAAGGTTCTTTAAAGATGTATTTAACTGTATAGCACCAGAAGTGCTGCAAATAGTTAATAGTTCTCTACAATCAGGCCTTTTTCCAAGGGCCCTGAAAATAGCAGTTATCAAACCACTTTTAAAGAAGCCCAACCAAGATGCTTCTTTAATAAGTAACTAAGGGGGGACATGATCCAGGTCTATAAGATCCCAACAGATCTGGATGCTGACCAATTAAATAGTTACTTCAACATTAGTTCAAATAACAGAACTCGTAGCCATAGTTGGAAATTAGTGGGAGAACATTTCAAACTGGAGTTAAGAAAAAAGTATAGTTGTGTGTCATCTGCATAATTATGGTAAGAGATGTTATAGTGTTCCATAATCTGAGCATGGGGGAGCATGTAGATGTTGAATAGAAGAGGCCCAAGAATGGACCCTTGAGGAACACTACATGTGATTTTTATTCTCCCAGCTTCATAATTACCTATTGACTCGAAGTAATCCTTCTTTACACAGCGTGTAGCCTTCTCTCGTTTGTAAATTTCTTATGTTATTATGTTTTTATAGGCCTATATGAAACCTAACTTTATTAGGAAATATAGTTGAAAAGGTTATCAACAGGCTAGACAGGCTAGAAAAGTGGGTGGGACTTTATGGCACAGTGTTAAATTGGTGTGAATCATACTTACGAGATCTTACGACATCTACATTACAGTGTCACCATGTGACTATAGTCCCTTAGATTCAGTGCATGGAACAAATCATGAAATGGATATGCCAGAATTTTCAGCAATTGAACATTGAAAAAATGGAAATAATTGTTTTTGGCCAAAAAAAGGACTGAAAGTAATTGCTCACCTTGAATCCATGACACTAAAACCTACAAAGCTTGGGGACCCTCTGGATGTGGGTGTGCTGCATTGCATCCCTCTGGATGTGGGCATGCTGCTTGGGGACCCTCTGGATGTGGGCGTGCTGCATTGCATCCCTCTGGATGCGGGCGTGCTGCTTGGGGACCCTCTGGATGTGGGCGTGCTGCTTGGGGACCCTCTGGATGTGGGCGTCCTGCTTGGGGACTCTCTGGATGCGGGCGTGCTTCTTGGGGACCCTCTGCATGCGGGCGTGCTGCTTGGGGACCCTCTGGATGCGGGCGTGCTGCTTGGGGACCCTCTGGATGTGGGCATCCTGCTTGGTGACCCTGTGGGACCCTCTGGATGTGGACGTCCTGCTTGGCGACCCTGTGGATGCGGGTGTGCTGCTTGGGGACCCTGTGGATGCGGGCGTGCTGCTGGGCGACCCTGTGGATGCGGCTTGCCTACTTGGGGTTTGAGGTGCTGCTGATAGAGGGGGAGTAATGTGGTGTGCCCAAGCAGGTTTGTTGCTTCAGCATGTCTCAGCGTGCCTCAGGAAGGAGGGGTGCCCCGGCGCTTTATGTGCGTGAGGCGAGGTCCAATGTGATCCTAAGATGCTCTGCTATCGGCCCATCGCAAGACACACTCATATGTACGTTACAGGGAAATTGGGCAAATCAGTTGGCTATCTTTATGTCTGCAGACTTCAGCAGGAAACTAGAGTAACTAGGAAAGCATCATGATGTGGAGAAAACATGCAAATTCCACACAGGGAACACAGGCAGGATCCAAAAACCCCCAAAGTGGCAGCATGAGGCATCTGTGACACACCCTGTGCTACCTTGTCACCCTTAGTGAGTTTCTGTCAGACGTAGTCTTAACAAACACACTGCAGTACACTGCACTGTCACATTAGATTACTTGACGCTTCTTTAGACAATGTGATGTTACATTGCACTATCAACAGTTGTCTTCCATCAAAAGCACTGCCTGGTATTGTGAAGTCTTTAGGAGAGCATCCAATCAAAGGTTGTGTTTTGATGCATCAGCAATGAATGAAAAAGGGTGTACAACCACATTTCCAAAAAAGCTGGGAAGCTGTTTAAAGTGAGTGTTTTTGCATGCACAAGCTATGCCTGGACAGGAACTCATTATGTTAACAGTGAATATTTTTGCATGCATGAGCTACGCCTGAGCATCATCTCAGACATGTTGGCGTGTCCAACCCCAGGAACTCATCCTGTTAACAGCGAGTGCTTTTGCATGCATGAGCTATGCCTGGACAGGAAGTCATTCTGTTAACAGTGAGTGTTCTTGCATGCACAAGCTATTCCTGGACAGGAACTCATTCTGTTAACAGCGAGTGCTTTTACTTTTGCATGCACGAGCTATGCCTGGACAGGAATTCATCCTGTTAACAGCGAATGCTTTTGCATGCACAAGCTATGCCTGGGCAGGAACTCATTCTGTTAACAGCGAGTGCTTTTGTCTTTGCATGTACGAGCTATGCCTGGACAGGAACTCATCCTGTTAACAGCGAGTGCTTTAGCATGCACAAGCTATGCCTGGGCAAGTAGTAATTCTGTTAACAGCGAGTTTTCTTGGATACATGAGCTATGCCTGGACAGGAACTCATCCTTTTAACACTGAGTGCTTTCACATGCACGAGCTATGCCTGGACATCTCCTCTTAAGGTTTAACTTAAAACATTTTCAGAACTTTTCATTATTTTTTATTAAATGATGATAAACTGGTTTCCAAAGAAGTGCCCCTTCAGTTGATTAAGCAGAAAAAGCCCCTGCTGTTTGAACTTGGAGCAGATGACATCAATATTTGTTCTCTTTTCTTCCTTGTTCCTTGTACCAGCGAATTCAAGCCTTGGATCCCAGTGGAGACATCACTTCTGGCAGTTAGTGATTGGCTCAGGCTGAGGAGCCAGATTAAACGGGCCAGTGATTTACAGCAAAGGATAATTCCACATGCTCTTCTATCCACATACAGCGCTGGAAAAAATTAAGAGACCACAGCAAAACGTTTAGTTTCACTCATTTCTCAATTTGTGGGTATGCTTATGTTTAAAATATAGATTTTTTTGCAAACTCCAGCCTGGCTCTTCCCTGCTTTTCATTAAATAAGGGCTTCTTCCGTGCTTCATGGGACTTCAGACCTGCTTCTAGGAGCCTGTTAAGAACTGTCCTAGCTGTGCACCTAACTGTGCGCACTTAATGCTTCCCATTCCTGTTGAAGGTCACTTGAGGTCATCCTCCAATTTTTGCCAGATAAGCTGACAGTCATCTCTGGCATTATAAAGTCACTTCCCCCCTCTACCTGACTGGTTTCTGGTAATTCCCAGTGTCTCCTGCTTCACCTTGTTCTTGTGTAGGCTACTGCTGTCTTAGAAACTTTCAGCCTGGAAGCAGCCTGCTGCTCAGTGTACCCTTCTGCCAGCAGAACCAGGATTAAAACAGGATTGTAAAATGCAGATATTTTAAAAAATATAGAGTGGGCTCCTAATTTTTTCCAGAACTGTACTTCTCCCAGCACCAAGCTAATTGTTTTCGGCGAAGAGAGAGGGACATAAGCTGTCTGCGACTGGGAATAAGGCACTAGTGACATGAATGACATCTCCCATGCCCCACACCCTCCCAACATGGTTCATACTGAACATACACTTTATGAACAAAAGTATTGGGACACCTGGCCATTACACCAACAGGAACATGGTGCGTCACTTCTTGTCTGAGTTTCTGTCGTTACTAAATGCTTCTAGTTTGCAATAATACCACTTACAGTTGACCATGTAATATCTAGCAGGGAAGAAGTTTCACAGTCTCACTGATCGCAAAGGTGGCATCCTATGACAGCACCATGTTTGAATTTGCTGAGCTCTTCAGAACGATTCATTCTTACACAAATTTCTGAACCGGACTGCATGGCTGAGTGTTTGATTTCATACACCTGTGGCAATGGGTCTGAAGGAAACAGCTGACGGACTGAAAGTGTGTCCCAGTACTTTAGTCCATATAGTGCATGTTATGGGGAAACAGCACATGAACAGAAAGGTCATCACCTCAACCTTAAAGATCACACATCATTCTTCGTTAAATGCCTGTCCTGTTGACATATACTTTTGAATATATCAGCCTGCTCTTGGTACTTTGGAATTTGCCTGGCCAGACCCCCCCCAAACCCCCCGGCGCTGTGTGGCCTCCGGCACATGTATTTATGCTCTAGGGAAGATGGTGGATAAGTGAGTCTCTGTACCCCATTCCTACTCCTGCAAGGTGAGAAGCCCATACTTGAGTGAGAATTTCTTATTGGGGCAGTTGAATAGCTTTTTAGTCTTCAATCATTTTTCTTCTGTCTTTCCTATTGCATTCTTGGAGAATACTTGCAGTTGTATCCCCTTTGTATTTAGATGCCATTCTGATTACCAGCGGTAAATAGCTATGTGTCAATTTTCTGAGCATCAACGCTGATAATCAGAAACTCTATGCAAACCATAGCATAAACAATGTCAGAGGAGCAGGGCAGGGGGTAATAAACAGAGGGAACGTTGCCCTGAAGCTTAGGAGATACGATCTGTGGTAAAGGTTTGCCTGTAGGTCAGCAATGACCTGAGGTCTGCTTGCCTATCACTTTTGTTCAAGTAACTGTGACCACTTTCCCCTACCAGGGTCTATTAGAGCCTGTTCTTAGATGTGTATCAGCAAAGGAAGTTTGTTTACAAATGCTTGCAGTAGTATTCAGCTGGTTCCAAACAAGAATGCAGTTTTGTTAGATGGTGGTGCACTTTAACTCTTATTTAATCTCGTTGTCTTTCTGCTGAGCTGACGTAAACACAATGTTTACTTCCTTATCACACCACAGTGGTGTTAATACTACTAGCAAGGAAATCAGGAGCAGTGATTCCTGTGGAGGGCCTGCACTGCAGTCACTTTCACACAGGAGCACGCCTCCTCAGACAGACAGAGACGAGACACGCTGTAACACGGGGAAGCTGTGAGCTTATCTGCTTAAATTAAATTTATATATTAAATTAAATTATATTTACCTTTACTGTATTTTTTGTCATTTCTATTTTCTGTAACTATGACCTCCATTCCTATAGCTTGCTTGTTGTATCGCCTTCTGTTTTACTGCACTGTGCACTGGGACCCAAGGAATCACATTTTGTTCTTTTACGTTGCTCAGTGTGCCAGTGTATAGGAACCACAATAAAGTCTTTGAAAATGAAATTGAAAGTAAATTATATGAACCTGATTTTGAGGCCATGGAAATACAGAAAGCAAAGCCTGAAGGCATAAAAAGCTTTGGGACTTGGTTGTACAGTTTGTACAAGAGTTGAAGCGACGAGAACACCAGTGGATATTCTGCTTATATGTGGACAGGTTTGTAAAAATATTTAAATTTTTTTCCAACTTTTATTTGGTCAGAATTGACAACTGCAAATCCACGTTTTGGAGCATGTATTGCAGGTAAAGTGACGCACATTCGGATTTCACCCCAATTGCCTGGATAGCCCTCTGTCTGGACGGCTGTTGGGTGTCCTCTTTTTCCCCTCCTCCCTACCTGCCACCCCATCAACAACTAGTGCCACTCTCTCCCAGTGTTGGCCCAGACCTCCTCCTTTGCAGAACCATGCCAGTGATCACCCTAATTCCAGATGTTCCTGAGGATTACAGCAATTAATTGCTTCTTTTCTTTAGTCTGTAAAACCTTAGCTGAGATTTTCTCGGATGGCTCTTTGCCGTTTTCGATGCATTTTTGCAGCATCCAAGCTGAACGCTGATGCTGCCACTTGATCGTTATATCGTGCATTGGCCTCATGTGCAAACCCTCTGTAGATGCTTCGCCCGGGTGGCTCTAGTGTGGACGGGAGGTCTCTGTCCTTTGCTTATTTCATTGTCACCTCTTCAAATTGCCATCTGCTAACTTCATTTTCCAAGTGTGTCATTCAACAGGCTTAGGGGGTGATAAAATAAAATCAAGCCTCTAAGAGTGCTAGATGAAAGGCAGGTTGTATTTTGTGTGGTTTTAGGATTTACACTGGAATCATGAACCACAAGCAGCAGAAAATGTCAGAAGTGGGTGAGAATGGGTATAGTCTCAAAGTAAAGCTCAGATCGAATCAGTTAAAACATGCCAATCAGCTGGGGGTGCGACAGGGGGGCTAAAACATGAATCTGCAACTGAGTGGTGCTCCATTAAAAATGTACGAGCTGGGAGGAGTTAACTCTTTCTGCTGGTTGCACAGATTGTGCTACTCTCCAGTTCTGAGTGGGCAGGGGCCAGTATGGTCTTCATGTTGCCTGTCCTGAGTGTTTTTGTAGCACAGCTTAGGGGGGCAGTCATGCAGGGGCTACTTCAGGAAAACAAAGAAGGGATGCAGGGCCCAAAGACGTGAGACTGCGCTCAGAAAAAACAGAACACCATACACTCAGCATTCCCAGCGTAGGCGTACATTCCTGCGAAGGCTTTTGTAATGCGCAGCATTTCCCACATCTGGCTTAATCAGCCTTTTCCCAGGTGACTACAACCAAACATCCCCCTCCTACACTGAAGTATAGAGATTCCCAGTAGTGTCAGCTGAATTATTTAGCTCACCTGAGCTGAAGTCTCGTTCTGGAGGGCCATCAGCAATCCATACATAACACAGGACAGCTCGAGTGGTTGTTGTCCCATGAGGTTTTATCTGTTGTTTTTCCCATGCCTCTTATATATACCCCTAGCTGCACTACCCCTCTCCAATGCCTTGTTTCTTGGACACCATAGCCATTGTTGATGCAGTGTCCCAGGACGGTTATTGATTCAAGCTCGAGTTGTTCTCGAGCTCTTCTGAAAATGGTGGGTGGTGCAGTTGTTTGTAAGCAGGAACCGTGAGTGTTGTGCGTGTGACCGCATGATGGTTCAGTAAGCATGCAGCTGTGAGGAAGGCGTGACTGAAGATGTGTAACTCAATAGTGCCTGTATACTTTGCTTTGCTTTGGGGATCAGAGGTAGATATGTTACCATATTAGATAAAGGCCCTTAGGCATCCATGTCAGAGCTGCCTTTATTCATGAGTAGTGACATCCAACATCCCCCAAAATGTTGCTGATTGGGTTTTTATGTTTATTCAGCAGAAACTTTGGTCCAATGTGAGGTAGATAGTATCTGTATGCCACGAGCAGGAGGAGGGTTTTGGTCCCTTCTTTGTCGACTGGAAATGCCTGTGATGCACTTTGTACACACTGTGGTTATAACAGTGCCATATAAATAAATAAAATAAATAAAATTATGACTGATAAGCATATAGCAGTCAACTTTGGTGCAAGTGCCACTTGGCTGGCCTGTCAATGATAAAAGGGGCAGAGTGTGGCTCAGCAGGTTAAGCTCTGTGCCAGTGACTGGAAGGTTGCTGGTTCAAGCCCCTCCGGCCTTTTGTGGGCCCTTGAGCAAGGCCCTTAACCCTCACCTCCCTAGGCGCTGCACAAGTGGCTGCCCATCACAGCCAAGCTTACTCTCATGGAGAGTAAGGTTGGGGGAGGTGAGAAGTGAATTTCCCCACGGGGGTCAATAAAGTATCTCAAATAAAAAAAAAGTGCAAGACAAATGAGAAGGAGAGCTTTCTGAACACTGCTTAAAGTCTGAACTTCTCATAAGCTGAGCAGAATCTGAAACAACCTAGAATGAAGGTGGAGCACTCTGTGGGGACATACTGTACATGAAGACAGAGCAGGCTGGTGGACCCTCAGGCACTGTTGCCTTCTTCCTCACGTCTTGTGGCCTCACCTTTGACTGAAGGATTTGCATGTTCTCCCTGTGATGGTGTTGGCTCTTTCCAGACACTCAGGCTTTCTCCCATAGACCTAAAATATACTCTTCAGGGGGCCCTACACTGTCCTCAGCATAGAAAACCATAGCATGGACTTGTGAGGAACAAGACAGGAACATGTTTGCATGTGTTTCAGCTGAAGATCTCTCTGAAGCTACGAGCAGCTTGCAAAAATCCCCCGGGCTGAAGCTCCTTTGCATCTGCCCACTGAACGCCCCGGGCTTTGAGGAGCTCTCACTTGCTTTGGGCCTGGCACTTGAGGAGAGATGCGGCTGGCGAGTCGCGGGTGCACCAAGAAGCCTGGGGACTGCGTGATGATGGTGAGGACTCTCCCACCAGTGAACAGTGCTAAACGGCAGGGCTGAACTGCCGCTGGACTAAATGGCAGGGCTTCTCTAGGGCAGGTCATGTTTCTGTATTGGCAAAATATTCTCTTGTGACTCTGGGTCACAGGTGAAGTCATAAATTGTGTTTTTATTGAGATATTATGCACATAGGATACTGTTTTATGTGCTATATTATGGCTCTTAATTTTGCATGCATGTCTATACTTACTAGATCTGTAGGTTTGAGAATTTAAGGGTATGCTACTAATTTCCTAAAGTCTGAGTCAGTGAAAGGGACATTGGTAAGTCTGAGTGACAGAAGTCAGTCCAAGGAAACCCTAAACGGGAAAAACTAGTAGGTGGAGGATGGAGGTGGTGTGCCATAGGAATTTTAATTTTGGTTAAATATCCATTCAATGTAAACTCGGTTTTATGAAACACCATATTAAGTTACCAAGAATGATGCGGGAAATGCTGTCTTCAAAAACAAGCTTTTCAAACACACACTCAGCCTGTGTGTCAGGGGCTTAAGCGCCCGTGATGATCAGTGAACCTTGCACACAGGTGTTTCCGTTCCAACTCTGATGCGGACACTGCTTTGGCTTTCGGCCGCTGTCTGAAATAATCTTTGCAGAATCAGAGAAGCCAAACTACTGATTTCTGAAATTACACCTCATGGCTGTCAGGTGTAATGGGCCAATGTAAGTCTCTGCCTATAGTAATTAAAAATAAGTAAACAGCCTTTTATTGCCCCCTTTTTCCAATTTGATCACTTTTGTGCTGGGATACCTGTGACTGGTGTGCTTTTCTGAGGCTTCACAAGGTGACAAAATATTATAAAAACAGGAGGGTTCCTGAACTCCTGAATAGTGACACACCAGACTAACTGATCTTTGGTGAACTGAGTTTAAACACTGTGTGTTTGTTAATTTAGAAGCTTATAAACATGACATTGTGAACAAGGTTAGCGAGATTCGTTCATCTTTGATAAATTCAGTGGAATCATTATGTGAGGCAGATCTTATGCTGAAATGTCTCGTTTTTGCTCTTCTTATTCTTGCCGAGGTCTTAAAAACACTCTTACACCCTCATAAAATGCAAGTTCGGGTGAAGCCCCCCTTAAAACTAAAGTGACATGTCACTTCTCTGTGGCTGGCAGATTAGTCATATCAGCAGCAGCATATTCAGAAAGCATTGGAGGGCACTTTGAGGCTACCTGGTCATACAGCTAGGAGACAGATTTGAACATGAGGCAAGAAATATTGCAGAAAAAGGGTGCTGATCATCAGGGGAACACAGCTGTGGTTGGAATACAGTGACATCACTCAAGGTTTCATCTCTGGCACATAAAAAGTGGCCGATAGTCTCTCGTGGAGAATATTCACCTTGCAGTCACCGCCAATGTTTGTATTTTCCCAGCAGACTGTTAGTGAGACACTGAGCCACCAGGAGCAGAATATGCACTGGGAAAAATGTAAGTACTCCACTGTTTGAAGCTGATGATTCTTAAATCAGGTGTATGAACACTGAGATGTTCTCTAGTGGTTCTGTCAGGAGTATGAAGGTTCTGTTAGAAGGTTACGGTCCAACTGGGGAAGTTCCACAGTGCTGTTAAACACCCAATCAAAATTCCAAGGCAGAAGATGTTTAATTAAAATCAAAATACAAAAACTGATATTGTAAAGTAGTCACATTTTAATGATCGGTTTTATACTGAAGTAAATGAATGTGTAGTGATTGTAATTTCCTGCTGCAATATTCTACATCTATATGCCTTTGGCTGGGGGCGGGTAGTATTTTGGATGCACATTTGTGGGAGTTTGTGGCTGAAGTATTGTGACTAAGATTAGCCATTACTACTTGATAATCATGTAGCCAAGCTGACGGTGTGGAGGGGCGGCTGCTGAACTGAACTGAGACATTTTCTTTTCTTTGCCAACCTGTTGGTGACTCATTTGTTCATTATTTTGTTGTGCTGCAGCTGAAATGGAGAGAATTGAATTAATACATTTTTCCATAGTTGTTTCATCCCCCAGAGAATGAGTCACACACAAGATGTATTTAGCATATTTATCATTTTATTGTTTTATGATCAAGCTTAAATGGGTCACATAAAAATTAAGGGTGTTCAAGTAATTTCAAAGATGTTTACCTATTTAATAATGAAAGAAAGGATAGTGTTGTAGGAGGTAACGTGACGTGCCACAAGTAAGCTGGGATTTTTCGCATTAGTTTTTATTTTTCAATCTAAGAGGTTAGATAGAGGTTACCTTAAGAAATTCTAACTCAAACATTTTGAATGAATTCTGTTACACTCAAGTGGAGCCTGACTGCGAGCCGAGGCTTTTGCGAGGGTTAGGGTTAGGGTTAGGGGTTAGGGTTAGGGTGGTGTGTTAAACCGAGGAAAACACGAGACAGACCCACACATCTCCATCAATCTCTAAGGACCACCTCTCAAATTTGTTTTTCTTAAAAGAAAAAGGTACATTTACATAAAAACAAATGCAATGATGTCTTGCAGCATACTTAATTTCAAAATCTAAACAGAATGTTTGTTTCTTGAGGACGACATTGCATTCTGCTGTCCGTAAGCCTACAGTTAGGCATGGCTCTAAATCACACTGATCAGGGAACAGGTGCTGAATCAGGAGAGACTCTACATCTCTCTGCTATGTAATCTGCACTGATAAAATATTAAGTGAGCATCCACACTGTGGTACAGCTCTCTGAATGTGAAAGAATAGAATCAGTCATCAATTTAATAAGCAGATTTTGGCTGAACCGGGGATCTGTGTTCCGATGAACACTGTGCTGCCTAGAGTTACCCAGGACGGTTCGCTAGTGTTGATGTTGGTGTCAAAAAGAAGACAACTTGGTAAGTGTGAGGTGGGATGCTTTCTGCAGAATGACATCTCCCATGTTACTGGGTGATGGCTGTCTATGCCTCCTCTCTCATCTGTGGCTCTGAAAAGACTCCCGTAACTCCACACAGCAGCTGGAAAGGGGGAGACGTAAGGCAAAGCACAACTGAGAACCCTGTGGTTTTGAGATTTTCCTGAGAGAGCCATACCACACATGAGAAACTCTTAAATCTTTGGTAAAAGGTATTTGCAGGAAGTGTGCTTTCTTATGTAAATATCCCAGTGCTAACCATTTCACAGGCTAACCCCAGGAAATACTAACCCCAGCCTGTCCAATTCATAGGTTGTTGTTGTTTGGATGTCCTCAGGCAAGTATAAGCAGGACCCACCAACTAAAAAGGTAAAAAAAGTCAATACCAAAATGTCCAATAAGGAGCCAATTAAGTATTTTAGTGACCGACAAGACCAAGATACCATCAGGGCAGTTTTTTTTTCCTTTATGGCAACATATTAATTTTGATATGCAAAGCTGAGCAACGGCTACTGAGGCCTGAAGGCTAGCGCAGCTGTGTCATAGCCGTGTGCCTGTTTCTACCCCCTGACCTTCCTCTTTTTTTGGAGCTTTGCAAGAATGTGTGTGTGCATGTGTGTGTGTGGCTTACGTATATATTATGTTTTGGGGACGAAATGTGCCCACAATGAGATAAAAACCTGTTATTTTGATGTTGTGGGAACATTTTTTGGTCCTGACAAGGGGAAACTCAGTTTTAGAAAAATCAGTGTCTGTAATCAAAACACTACAAATGCCAAACATGCTGCATTTTGTTTAGTTACATATGGTTAAGGTTAGGGCTGAGTAGGGAATAAGATTGTCATAGCTGGGATTAGGGTTTTTCCGATAGAAATTAATGGAGAGTCCCCAGAAAGATATCAATACAAACGTGTGCGTGTGTGTCTGTGGATTTGCAAAGATCACACTTCAGGACCAAAATGTCCCCAAAGTGTGGTTAAACCATCTTTTCAGGTCCCCATTTGGAAAACCTCAATTTTATAAAAATCTGTGAAAGCAATCAAAAAACTAAAAATGCCAGAAGTCTTGTATTTCGGTTGGTTACTTATGGGTGAGGTTAGGGCTGGGTAGGGGTTAAGGGTGTCATGATTGGGATTAGAGTTTTTCCATTAGAAATGATTGGAAGGTCCTCATTTACAGAGGTATGCGAGTCTGTGTGTGTTTGTGTGTGTGTGTGTGTGTGTGTGTGTGCGTGTGCATGTGTGTGTGCATGTGCCATCGCAGAATGCATCTTCTACAGAGACAGGGTCCTGAAGTTGCTTGAGATTGTCTGCACTTTGGTTGGCTGTAGATGAAGTTCACTGTAGGAGTTTGGGTGGTTTGGTACAATATCTAACCTAGATTTGAGTGTTGATACTTGCTGATTTGGGATGCTAGAAGGAGAATTTGGCTGCTGGAAAACACACAGTAATGACCTAGTTGCAGATGTGGCTTTGCCTGTCCTCTGTCACTTAATAATGGGAGCCTTAAAACCGTTAAATGAGTCTTTGATAACAATCAGCCACTGCCTACTTTTATTTCACACGTTGTCCTGTTTGTCAACGCTAGTTTTTTAGGCTTATGCAGGTTTCGTATGCATGGGGGGGGGGGGGGGGTCACCCTCAATTAAACTTTCACTCAGGACTCCTCTTAGGATTGTGGAAGCTCCAGTTTCCACTGTAACTTCACAAGGTTCACACACAGAGGAGCTTTCTGACAGGGTTCTTCCATGAGTTCAGCAGCACAAACCCTGCTGGTAGCGTAATGCAGAACCCCCCCCCCCACCCTTTACCATAGATGTGGTTTAAGGTTCTCAGAAACTGTCAGTTTGACAAGGGCGGCTCTTTGTGGGCTAGTCGGTGTATCCATCTAAAGCATAAGACAGAGCATTCTGCCCATGTCTGAAAGCAGTATGACTGGGCATGGGAGGAGAAAGAAGCCAAGCAAATAAGAAACATATTTCAGGACTATAAGAATTCATCTAGACATCTGATCATTATGCATTTGTAGCATCTAGATAATGGGTCAGACAAGAAGACAAGAAACCATATAAGAAAAAGATAGCAGGACATGTCTTTACTACATATGATATACTGCACCATCAGAGCTGAGAAATGCATATGAGGGGCTTTATAAACATAGAAAGGTGGACGTGAGGACATGAATCAGTGTGTGTGTGTAATCTGCTGTGCATCTGCTATCATCGTCTCATGTTCTAGGGTTAAAAAGTTCATATTACAGGAAGAGGCTTAGCTGGTAGAAGATGAAATTTATTTGGTGGGTTCAACTAGTGTTACTTTTCTTTAAAACAACACAAAAGGGGGTTTTCATGAGCTCTTGTATGGTGGGTTCACACAAAAAAAGCTGCATGCTGTGCAGCAATTTCAGACATCTGAGCTAACAAAGGACAGCAAATGCACATGGGACTGAAGAGCTTCTGGGAAACCTTAGTGTGCTTCTCTGGAAGCATGTGTAACTGCACTCTCACCCTGTGTGTGGTGTCTTAGTCCCAAAGAGGGACTAGCTGAAACAGAGTGCCTCTGAAAGATTCTCGTGTAAATCCCTTGTATGCTTACTTTAATGTACTCATCTATGGGGACCCTGAGTATTAGAACAGCCTGGGAAATAAATGGATAATATATGAGTTTCAAGCCCTGTTGAGGAAAATTCTATTTTCTTATTATACTCTAATTACTCTGTCATGAGTGGGCGGAATGGAAGAAACAGGAGCAGGCATTTATATGAAGAGATCAAAACGGGAGGCTACAGAGAGATATGACTTGCATGATGAAACTAGGAAGCACAGGACTAGGAAGCAATTAAATACATGACTGATGAGGGAGCAGACAAGAGGCAGCTGGGAGTGGTTCTCATGAGGGCAGGAATGAGAGGTAAGAGCAACGATCAACAGGTGTGACTCATTAGGGCCGCACTAGGGAGGAAACAGGGGGGTCGGAGGGGCAGGGTGATCAGTAAACCCACCCCGCCCCCCTGAAGCGTGCCCTCCAGGCATGAAAGACAGACAGGAGGGGACCAAAAGGACCAAACACCAGAGCTGAAGAGAGATGGGACACTGGACTAGGCAGGGAACAATGGGTCACATGTGATGAATGTTACACCAAGAACAGCCCTCAGGACAGGACCAGACAAGACAGGACAGTGTGAAGCACCAGATAGGCACAAACACCTGAGCAGGAGAGTGAAGAGGAGACATAAGGATGGGAACTGGAGGGCAGCAAGGGACCTACAGGACAAGAACAGAGACAGGAACAGGAGGGCCTTGAGGCAGTGGTGGGTCTCCAAGAGACGAGGTGGGCACAGATAAGGAGTCAGTGGAGGTCGTAACAGGATCCAACCTGATGTCAGGGAACAGCAAGGTGGGCACCTCCTGGACAGCAGGGAACAGAGTTGGATCCAACGACATACTTGGAGACAAGCTGGACTGAGCCAGGACACCAGGAGGCGAGTGAGGTTGAGCCGGGGCATCTGGAGATGGGCATGGTGGATCGGGGGCATCTGGAGACAAGCAGGGCACAAATTTATTTTGTTTTCCAAAATGTTACTAATATCTTGCTGGAAGGCTAGATGAACACCCTTTCAGTTTCCAAACCTCTCCTCAGGGGCACCTCAGTCATTCCATGTATATGTGAAATTCCACCACCAGCTCATTTAGGTAGTTAACTTCAGAAATGGAATAACTCAATGAGGTATTGAGTATTCAAACAAGCGGGGTAGTGGGGATGAGAAGTAGATGGGTGATTTGGACGGTCGCCGCAAGTAGGGGGGGCAATTTGTGGAGCTGTTTTGAGATGGCCCACACACTTTGGAAAGACATTATTGTTGTACAGCAACATGAAGAGCATTTAAATGTCATGTCCTTGACTGTATAAGGCTTTGGACAGTCCTGTAGGTAGGTAGGTAGGTAGGTAGGTAGCTAGGTAGGTAGGTAGATAGATAGATAGATAGATAGATAGATAGAGAGATAGAGAACTAAATAACCAAGAAGCTTTTTTTTCTACTGTAATCTACAATCTCATGCTTATTCCATGGCATAACACGTTAAGCAGTCATAAGACCTGCTCTAGAGCACATGAGCACTGGTGTGACCATGACTGTAATCATAAGAGGACATTGATGATTTTTATGGACACCACTCTGATTTGTATCTTTTCCCGTTTTGTTTCAGTCATTCATAGTAACATTATCTGCAAACTAAGAGGTCCAAAGAGTGAAATAAGCTTTTGAAGTAAGTCCATGGAATGATAGGTCCATTAGAAATGATTGGAATCCTGACCCCTGTGATTTACAGTGCACCCCACAGCCAAACCTTTATCAAAGGGGAGTAAGACTTTATTTTCTCAGTAAGTGTTAGTCATGTTCTGATCCCATGTTGCTGTTCATCATTAATCAGCCATGACGGTTCATGTGTTTCTCACACTAACTACATTATTTCAGGATATGTTCTTGAGTAGTAACTGAGCAATTTAGTTATTCATAAGATAAAATGTGAAGTGTTACCCAAAAGGGTTAAAAAGAAAGATGGACACTATCAAGGCTTAAAAGGCTTATCCTAGGTTTATTGTGCTTGCGTTGCTTTCAATTCTAAAAGAAATGGAGATATAACTACTGGAAAAACGTACCGTGCAAGAAAAATAGATGCCGATTCACCCATATAACAAGAAAGTGAATGATTTATAAAGTGTTTATAGTACACAAATTTGCCATGCTAAAACAGCGTTTGGGTTTAAGCAAACACACCTGTGCGTACTAATAGTTCAGCTGCCCTGGATTAGTTTGATTTAAGTGCAGATGTGCCTCATTAGTGCATCTCAGAGCTACTAGATGCTGCCTTTATTTTATAGCAACCTGCTAATTGTAAATCCCTCATTTCTGTCAGGCATTTTCCCAAAATCTTTTAAACTGCAGTCATTAAACCTCTTTTAAAATCTTGTTTCCTCCATTCTAAACAATTACAGACCTATTTCTCTTATAGGCAAGATTCACTTTTTTTAAAGTAACGCCTGATTTGATGGTTCTAGATTTTGAGCATGTTGTAGCACTGAAACCACTCTTACTTAGGTTCTGAATGACATTCACATAAATACTGAGTCAGGAAAAAAATCTACTCTTGTGCTTTTAAATCTAACTGCAGTGTTTGATATTGTTGATCATAAAGGTTTATGGTCTAAAGAGCCACTATGAGTACCCTTCCAATGGAAAGGGGGGGCATTATGAAGTGCTCTTTAATTGGAGAAAATGTGATCCCGTCTGGGGTGCCCTTCCAAGTGAGAAAACACCATGAAGTGCAGTTGTAATGGAGAAAAGAACATCTCTGACAGGTGCCCTTCCAGTGACCGAGAGGAACATGGTGTCCCACTATGAAATGCACTTTCCTGCACTTGCAAGAAAATTAGATGAAAGGAGAAAGTGAAGTTCGTAAACAAACTTCATGTTGGCTTGAGAAAGCTAATCAGATCTGATTGGCCGTTGGAGGCTCTGCCCACTTTTATAAGCCTTAAACCACAGTCACCCATTGATCAACTGTGCAAAGTTTGGGGACCGTGACATCAAAACTGTAAGAATGACAGTGGTTTAAATTTCCCCAATGAAGTGAATGAGTGAAATCTGATTGCATATTTGAAGCCCTGTCCACTTTTCAAACCTTGAACAAGTGGCACCCATTGAATTTGATTGGGAGAAATTTGATTGGCTGGAGGAGAGGACCTGGGTTCGAGGATGACCACAAAATATTGCCAGTTAGTTTTAATGAAGTGAAGGTGGTTAATGTTTAGTGTGACCCAAGAATCTGTGACTCAAGTTCAGTGAGTTTACCTTCAAAGATGAGAGAAGCAGCAGTTTAAAAATCCTACCAGTTTGAGTCAATGGGAGAAATGGGGCGTTGTGGCTGGATAATGATGAGATAATGAAAAAATAATGTGGCTGGTGCACAAACATCTGACTGCAGCCTTAGGGAAAGTGAACATTTGGCGAAGTTCCACTGTGAATCAATGTACATATAACATTGCATTTTATATTGTCTTGTTTACGGATGCAGCCATGTAACATGTCTGGTTTCTACATGCTGTAGAGATACTGTGATTTAAACGATACCAGTGAAGCGGGGACCAATGTATCTAAAGGCTCAGGGGGAATCAGGGGGACTCCCTCCTGTGTGTGACAATGCCTTTGGCCTCAGCACTGTGCTCCTGTGTCGTTCCGTGCAGCGGCATCGGCTGAGCGGACGAGTGCCAAGCCCTACCAGGGGGTTCGGGTGAAAGATCCCGTCAAAGAGCTGCTGAGGCGGAAAAGAGGAAATGACCTAACCAGCGCCAAGCCAGCACCTACGGCAGCGGTGAGGACACGGAGGGGCACCTGACACATCACTCACACCTTCTATAAGGTTCCTTCACACTCGAACCCCTTTCAGAATCAAATCGCAAAACAAATTCACTTTTTTTTAAGCTATGTGAGGAAGAAGCTGAGGATGTCAGGATGACCGGTCATTCCACGTACTGCTGGCAATTCCACCTTTCTCCCCGTCCATCTAAATTTCGCATCTATGGATTATTTCAAATCAATGAGCACGTAGGATGTGAGTCAGTGACACTAAAGTGGGGGGAAAAGCTCAGCTTATAGGTTGATTAGTACTTGAGGACCGTAGGAGAATTCTGCGGGACAGCTTGGAATTAGGTAGGCAAGTCCTCAAATGACGCGTTATCTGAGAGAGCTGCACGCTCATGCCCTGACAAACCGCAGCATGTTGGGGGGGGTTATCCTTATAGAGTCCAGGTGTTTTTCCATGTCAGTTTAAACCTTTCCTGTGCATCGCTGCAGGGCTGGGCAGATAGCCAATGCAAATCATGCCATCACACTGCCAAAGCCCGTGGCTGCTCCAATGACACCGCCCAATGCCCTCAGGACGGCACCTCCAGACACCCAAGCTGCCCAGGTCCATAGACTCCAAGAGGCCAAAGTATTTTATGATGTCTCATTAAAGGAAGAAGCTTGGAGAAGCTTAGGACGGTGCGGATTATGTGGTAGCATTTTCATATACCGGCAAAGAGACTTTTGGGACGACGTGATATTTCCTGCCACAAACTACTCGGTTGGCTGCCTCAAGTTCGGGGCCATGCGGCCCTTCAGTTACTGCTTACAGGCAACATCACATGACCATCGCAACATCGTCCTCTAAAGTCGCATTCCGGGTAGAGATCTGTAAATAGTAAGTGGCAAATGAGGCCTTAATATTTCAATATTTTATGCCCTCATCTAGTATTCCTTTAAATGTTTCTTATATCCTCGGATTTCCAGTAACAGAGCAGCAGATGGATCTGTAAATAACTGGTAACCAGTCTGAAATGGTGCTTAAAGGCAAGCTCGCCCTGTTGCCCGCTCACTCTCTGCTGGGAGCATCACTCTCTGCCGGGAGCATCACTCTCTGCCGGGAGCATCACTCTCTGCCGGGAGCATCACTCTCTGCACTGATGATTATTATTAGATTTCCATTGTTTGCTGTCAGTTGAAACTCAAGACCTTAATACTTTTTCATTTTTATAAAACACATCAGGGTCCACATTTGATATTCTTAGCAAGCACATGACCTATTCCATGTAGCTAAGTATGTATTGTGCTCTTTTAATGAAAAAAAACAAATTCTTACTCTTTCGGCTGATTCAAGGCAACTTTGCCTCAAATGTAAATAAGTTTCTCATTCTAGGTGGTTTTGCCAAACGCAGTGCTGTCGTCATATCCCCAAATCGGTGAGTCCTGAATCTCGCTCCTGATTCTGCACTGTACTGCAGAGGGGCCCATGCTTTATGTCACTAGCTTTTCTGATTCTCAAATTTCAGAACTTGACAGCAGGATCCATTCACTGATGGGATACCAGTATATGTGTCAATTGTTGACTGACTGTTTTGTTAGACAGAATTCAGCAAGTTCTCTTTGAATCAGACGTGCTTACAGATTAATCACATTTGCATCCTTCCCAAGTGGGGAAAAATACCACCTCTCTAAAACATATATGGCCATAAATGTTAATAAGAATAAAATTATGAAACTATAAAATGTTAACAATGTGTCAGCAATGAAAATAATTTGTTTGGCCAGGTCCCATCATTTGATCTCATTTGATGCTTCCCACACATTTACATATAAAGCACACTTGAATTTGCAAGCATTCGTTCATGTGGAACCCAGCTTGTTTATAAGGGCCAGCTGAATGCTTTGCACTGGCTTCTTTTCCTTCAGCACCGGTTGGTCTTTCTGAGGCTGGCTCTGGCGACCCGGACTCCCTGGCAGCGGACGAGGGGACAGCATGCTCGGGGTGGATCGCACAGCCAGCCCCCGCGACTCTGCAGTCCATGGCTCCCTGGCCGTGCACGGAGTACCTGCCCGCTGAGCACGGCGGCTCAGCCTATGCCAATGACATGTATGTGCAGCCCGTGTGCCCCGGCTACACCGTGGTGGGGCCACCCTCGGTGCTGACCTACACACATACTCCCCTCTTCACCAACTTCGCTGTGAGTATCGCCGCTGGTTCCATGGTCCTCATTAGAGCATTCCAGAATGGGTCATTGCTGCTTTACGGATGTGAAATCTGACCAAGGAGAATAAATATGAGATGGCTGATGAATTAGCACTATAGACATTTCCGGTTGATTATACCCACTGCACTGGAGTTACTTCTCCATGTAAACTCTGACCTGACCTGATTGCCCTTCTGCTTGCCATCACAGAGCAGAGCCCCCCCGTCCGCAGCTCTGCCCCAGCTGGATCTCCCTGACCCCTCACTCACCTACCTGCCATGGGCCCAGCCCTTGGCTACCTTCTCCACGGCAGCTGCCCAGTGCCCCCCCTGTACCACCGCCTTCCAGGCCCCGGCCACCACAGCCCCCGCTGTGCCAGAGCCGGACCCGCAGCGGCTGGAGGCAGCACGCAGCACGGCGGCCAGTTTGCCCCTGGAGAAGCTGCTGGAGGGAGACGATGACAAGGACACGTACATGGGCAGTCCTTTGCTCTTTATCGAGGATGTGTGAGGGTCCCAAGCCAAGTGCACGTGTGTGTGTGTGTGCATGTGTGTCTGTGTGTGTGTGCGTGTGTGTGCACGTGTGTGCGTGTGTCTGTGTGTGTCTGTGTGTGCACGTCTGTCTGTGTGTGTGCGTGTGTGTCTGTGTGTGCATGTGTGTCTGTGTGTGTGGCTGTGTGTGCGTGTGTGTGTGTCTGTGTGTGTGCGTGGTTGGCTGTGTGTCAGTGTGACTTGTTTGGTCTTTTTTTTCCATCCTCACTTCTTAAAACTCCATTTCATAAAAATCTGTGAATGAAATCAAGGTAGTTAAAATGCCGAAAGTATTGTATTTGGCTTGGTTACTTATGGTTAAGGTTAGGGCTTGGTAGAGGTTAAGGGTGTTGTTACTGGGATTAGGGTTTTCCCATAGAAATGAATGGACGGTCCCCACTAGGATAGTAATACAAACTTGTACTTGTGTGTGTGTGTCTGTGTGTGAAAGTGTGTGTTTTTGTAATATTTTATACAGACAAACTTTGGAAAGTAGTATGCAGTATACAGTGGGGGGCAAAATTATTAGAACACCTGACAGATCTGAAAATGTTGACTTTTTTGCCTCCAGAACATGATTTCATTTTATATTGTTCATGAAATGGTTGCGCACAACAAATATCAGATGAGATAAAGATCAGTGAGGCCTACTGTTTTTATACACTTTTAACTTTAAATTTGGTATGTCCACCTTTTGCAGCAATTACAGCAGCATATCTCTCTGGCATAGTGTCAGTATATCTCCTGGGAACTTCAACACTAATGGTATCCCATGCCTTCTGCAATTCAAGCCAAAGGCTTTCTTTTAAATGTACAATAGATCAGTCCAATTTTCCAACTCGTCACAAATGTGCTTGATGGGGTTGAGGTCCGGACTTAGCAGAGTGATTCTCCTTATGAAGGCTCTATTCTATTGTTTATAGTGCATAATGAGCACTTTGTAGATATTTCATTTGTTTTATGGGTATTTTAATGGCCAATTCAACAAAAACACCTGAAACCTTTTAAAAATGTCAAGTATTCCAATAATTCAGGCCACCACTGTACAATCCCATTTAAAACCCACCATGTCTTTGCCTGGCCAAAAAGAAAGTCACACACTATAATGTTTCACCTTTAGCTTTGATTATAGTGCACATTCGCCATGCCATAGTTTCCACAAGCTTATGCAATATTTTGATTCAGATTTGCATTCATTTCCTGCAGAGGTCTTGTATGACGACAAGTGAGGTGAACCACTCCATAAAATCTTCTTCAGCACATTCCAAATACTTTTATTATGGTCAAGACCCTGAGTGGGTCAATTCATGTGTGAAAATGGTTCCTCATGCTCTGGATCTTTCCAGGTTTGAGCCCGATGAATCTTCTTCTTGTCTTGGAATATGCCAGTGCCATTAGGAAAGGGAAAATCTATCAATGGGATGACCTGCCATTCAGTATATTCATGTTACTTGCCTTTATTTCTGCAAAACGTTGCTGAGCTGAAATAATTATCCAGTCATTGGCTTTTAAGTATTTGCTGATTCAAATTCAAATGGTGACTTTTTTCAGCCAGGCAGTGTATATGTTTTGCATTTTCACTTTTTTGTCTAGCATTTTCTAAAATTGCTAATTAAGAAGTGCTCTGACCAAAACATACAACCTGACGGAAATGAAGAGCAATGCAAATTGCCGGAAATCTCCATAGCAGTACACAGATACAAATATTGTACCATCAAAGGCTTCAGTTGTTTGCTTCTGAGGAAGTGCATTTTTCTGAGGAAGTGCATTAGGCTTCAAATGGTTTGATTCAGTGTACATTTTATTGTCCTTCATTTTTGTCTTTTTTTCTAGATGTCTCTTCTTTAAAACCTAAACCCGTGATACAAAGTTACTAATTAAGATATTTATATTGCATGCAACATTTACAAGCATTTACAAACAAAACTTAAAAACTACAGGTCATAATATTTGGTTCACTGTATTTTAGAATTTCACCATAGACCAAGGTTATTCAAATAGGGTAATCTTGCAGAAAAACGCCAGTTAAATGTTTTGCTTCCAGGTTGTTCTGCAAAAACATAGATTTCAACATAAAATAAAGAAAATGAATGTGACGTGAGTGTATCTTGATTACTTTTCTGAAACTTGATTACTTCTGTCTTCACCCTTCGTTACTCATGGCGGACCATTGTCACTTTTATTGCCACCTTTTGTTAAAAATCATAAATTCATTTCTTCCCCTCATCAATCTATACTCAGTCCCACACAATCACAAAGAAAAAACTGAATTTTAGAAATGTTTGCATATTTATTAAAAATTAAAAATTGAATCGCAATTGAATTGAAAAGCAGCATCATAATTTTCGTGCCAACAAATTTGGACTCTGTAAGTTAGGACTTTGTTGTCTTCTTCGTTTGACTTCCTCTGCTGGCCCCTGAAGGTTGCAAAGCACTGTGAGACATTGTAATGGTATGAAAATGCGCTATACAAATAAAACTGAATTAATCTTTAGAATGGTCGCAGAGTGCACAATGTATGTCAGAACAAAGCAATGGGATCAAAGGAATTGCCTGCAGAGCTCAGAGACAAGACTGTGTGATGTTTAGACTCTCAGGACTCTCAGGTCTGGTGAAACCAAGATTGAAATGTTTGACCTCAATTGTAAGTGTCATGTATGAAGGAATTCAGGCACCGGTCATCACCTGTGCAGCACCATCCCAGTGCTGTAGCATGGTGGTGACAGCATCATACTGTGGGGGTCTTTTTCAGTGCCAGGGACTGGGAGACAGGTCAGGGTTAAAGGAATGTTGAACAGAACAAAGTACAGAGATATCCTTGATAAAAAGTTGCTCCAGAATGCTCTGGTCCTCAGACTGGCCTGAATGTTTACCTTCCAAAAGGACAATGACCTTAAGTACAAAGCAAAGACAATCCAGCAGTGGCTTAATGATAACACTGTGAATATTCTTGAGTGTCCCAGCCTGAGACTGGACCTGAACCGAATAGAATATCTCAAGAGAGACCTGAAACTAGCTCTCCATCCTCGCATCGTACCCAAGGAGACTCAAGGCTGTAATTGCTGCCAAAGATGCTTCAAGTAAGTACTGTATAAAGCATCCTAATACTTACTGAACACTACATTGCCAAATGTATTGGGAAGCCTTCTGTTACATACACATGAACTTTAATGATATTCTTAATGCATAGGCTTTAATATGGAGCTGGCCCATCTGTTGCAGCTATAACAGTTTCAGCTCTTCTGGGAAGGCTTTCCACAAGGTTCATTAGTGTGTTTATTGGAATTTGTCCAGGAGAGAATTTATGAGGTCAGGCGCTGCTGTTGGACGAGAAGGCCTGGCACACTCTAATTCATCCCAAAGATGTTCTGTCAGGTTGAGGTAAGGGCTCTGTGCAGGCCAGTCAAGTTCCTCCATAGCAAACTTGCTCATCCATGTCTTTATAAACCTTGCCTTGTGCACTGGTGCACAGTCATGGTGGAACAGGACGGGACCATTCCCAAACTGTTCCCACAAAGTTGGGAGCATGAAATTGTGCAAAATGGCTTTGTATGCTGAAGCATTAAGTGTTCCTTTCACTAGAACCAAGGGGCCTAGCCAACCCCTGAAAAACAACCCCACTCCATATTCCCCTCTCCATCAAACTTTACACTTTGCAGTCAGGAAAGTACCGTTCTCCTGGCAACTGCCAAACCCAGACTTGTCCATGGGATTTCCAGACAGAGAAACATGATTCGTCTTCACTGCTAGATGATGTCTTCACTGCTCTTCACATGATGTCTTCACTGCTCAGGGTCCAGTGGCGGTGTGCTTTACACCACTGCATCTGACGCTTTGCATTGCACTTGGTGATGTAAGGCTTGGATGCAGCTGCTCGGCCATGGAAACCCATTCCATGAAGCTCTCTATACACTGTTCTTGAGCTAATCTGAAGGCCACATGAAGTCTGGAGGTCTGTAGGTATTGAGTCTGCAGAAAGTTGGCGACTTCTGCACACCGTACGCCTCAGCATGCACTGTCCCCACTCTTTGATGTTACGTGGCCTGCCACTTCCTGGCTGAGTTGCTGTTGTTCCCAATTGCGTCCATTTTGTTATAATACCACTAATAGTTGACCGTGGAATATAAGGTAGCAAGGAGATTTCACTAATGGACTTATTGCACAGGTGGCATCCTATCGCGGTACCACAAATGTTTGTAGAAGCAGTCTAGGTGCTTGATTTTATACACCTGTGGCTATTGAAGTGATTGGAACACCTGAATTCAATGATTTGGAAGGGTTTCCAAATACTTTTGGCCATATGGTGTATATCAATATGAAGTTTTAGTTTTTTATTTTTGATAAGGTTGAAAAAAATTCTCAGATCCTGTTTTTGCTCTACCATTATGAAGTACTGAGTGTGATTGATGAGGGGACAAATGAATGTACATGATTTTAGCATAAGTATTTTAGCATAAGGTCTGAATGCCTTTGGAATGCACTTTCAACATTAAATATAAATATTGCTTAAGCTGCTAAACAAGTTGCCTGCAAATGTAAGTGATGTACTTTAAAATGTTGCTTTAGTTGTTTGATAGTTATTTTTACATTTACCCTGAAAACCAGTTGAACTACTATTTAGTATCAATATTATTGTGATAACTGTATCTAATATGGACATGTGATGGTCTGAGACTCAGAAATACTTGTTGTGAGGGTGGTGCAACAAATAGCCTTTAATTGTTTTGCTAATATGGGGGCTTTTGGGCAGAGATAATGTAAAATGCTTTGAGACAATGTAATGTTGTGAAAATGTGCTGTATTAATAACATTGCATTGTATTGCATAATACCGACTAAAAGCCCAAAGTGAGAGTGTGTGCCCCAAACATCCATGAAGGTGTAGAGCTTTCAGACTTCCGGAAGACCAGCACTCACCATCAGACAGCACACTACCTGACAGGCAGCTCCTTCAGCTCATCCCCTTTGGGTGCGGATCCCAGGTTCACTCCTGATCTCAGGGTCTGTCTGGAGATGCACCTTTGTTTCTATGACCATCCACAATGAATAAAAGATGGTACTACTGTTAATCTTTTAATTTCCATGCATATCCTGCATTATGTCACACAAACATTTTTATCATGGTAGTTAACACCCTATTTGCATGCAGGTTTTCAGCCAAGACATCATTTTCACCATTAATTAGTGTCAGAGCCACAAAGTACAAAGAAATGAAAATTACTTGCAAATAGATACCCCGAGTATACAAATCTTATGTTATTAATCTAGTGAAAAACTAAAGAGCTTATTTAAGTAGTTGCTCCACTTCTGAACTGCTGGTTCCTAGAAATGTATTTCCAGTAATTTCCGGTAACTTGAAGACGACATTAATGTGGCGATCAAAAAAAAACGCGTTGCAAAGTTATGTTTAGTGACACTCCCCAATACAAGCAGTGCTGTCTTCTTTCAGACAGAAGGAAATATCTGGACATGAGCTCATCTTACATACAAACAATCCATCCATGGGTAATGGGCTTTAGTGAAGAAAAAGAAGAAAAAAAGAGTGCTAGAGGAGCCAAAAATCATAGTGTGGGTTGGCGGGCAGAAAATAAGGCTGGCCGGTGCCATAACAATTATTCATTTGGCGACAAAGTCACACTACAGACTCAACGACCAGTGGCATTACTAAGACCAAATGAAGTATCATTTTTTATCTAACCACATATGCAGACATACCTGTCATTTTATTGCACTGTATCACAGTAAACACTGAACGAGGGTCTGAATGCCATGCAGGTGGGCCCAGGACCACCTGTTCTGCCACAGTCAGGGTGACGACACAGTCTTTTGACCAGAGCAGCAACAAAAGGCCATCAAATCTGGGGTTCCTTGTCTAATTTTGATTCCTGCAGATATTGAACACCCATTCAAACAATCTCACACACTCACTAATGGTCACTAAAGTGCACTATATTAACTCTGCTGAAACAGATTTTCACTTTCATTTAATCAAATTTCTTTGGAATGTGTTTAATTAAATCACCTCTTTGACAGGATGGAGATCAGCTTTTACTTAACAATCCTAAACAGTCTCTCTCTAAATGTGACAATGTACGGGGCTCCTTATGAACACCAGATTCAGTCAGAAATCCAGTGTTTACCAGCACCTGGCATCTGTAGAACAGCATTGTGAAGCACCCAACAAACTCCTTTCCATTTATGTATCCACCTGTCTCGGTCTCAACTATATACATTGAGTGAATTAAACATATTTACTTAACAACCTCTCCTCCATTTCTAATGTCACACATGCGTAGGATTAGAAAGCGTCAGAGAGGCAGCACTGCGATCATAACAGAATCCTATGTATCGTACTGCTCTATGTTCCAGGTCATCTTGAGAAAAATTAGTATTTATCAGGTCTGCAGTATAACACCGCAATAGAAAGGGAATCCGTGTCTTAAACTGTATGCTCCTGTCTTTCTGTTAAGCTGTAAATGCACTAAAATACAAATTCTTAAGGCACAGAGAAACTGGTCTGCAATGCAGCACGGAGAGAGAGTCTCCCAGAGCTGCCAGCGCCTCTCACGTCGCAGCATTCTGCACCTTTATACCCCCAAAGAGATTTGGGAACACGTCCGCGCACTCGCCGGGAGACACGGGGCGCTGTTAATATGACTGACAGTGTGAGTTTTGAAATTAGGTTTCCAATGTTGACACGGCTGTTTGGAAGCTCATTCTGCACAGATCACTCACTGGCAAACAAACTGTGGGCCGTAAGAAAAATCACCAACCAGACTGGTCCGTATGAGCCTGACTGGGCCTGTTTATATGGTTTTTTATTACTCACTCTTGAAAGTAAAGCATAAAATTGGCAGATTTCGTGGTGGGGGATGATGTCAGCCAAATTCACAAATCACAAGTAACAAAATGGCACTTTATTAATGTACGCATTATTGCACTGTGCAGATAAATTCCATGGAATCCCGAACTGCAAACTATCTTTAGCGTGGTTAATGCAATGGGCGGCGTTCACCTGAGTCCCAAAGGTGTGATTCATCACGATGAATGAGGGCCTGTCTGCCAGGTTCACACGTGCTGTTTGTTTAACTTTGTCATATTTTACACGTTGTTGCCCCATTCCCAGGCAGTTTTTTTTTATTTTGTGTCAAGACCACAGCATCAATCTAATATCTGTGCCATTTTAAAACGACGCCACCTTCGTGTTGCACGGATGGATGCATGGATGGATGGATGGGTATCATATTGCTTAAATCACTCTGTTGGTACAAACTTTGTTACTGACGCTCCTGGAGGCCATATGGCTGGGCTGAGCTGTTTATTAAATGAAAGCAAAACTTTTGTGTTCCAACATTTTTGGAGTAAATAAAAGCAACTAGTTGTTTCAAATACCATGGTATCCGCTTGAGAAATGCATTTTCCATTAATTAAAGTAATTGTCAATCACATACTCTTTTAAAGTGAAGTAATTAATTAATTGTCATTGTTGACACACCACAGCACACAATGCACAAAAATGAAATGTGTCCTTTGCATTTAACCCAAATGTGACATTGTGACACAGCTGTGGGAAACTAATGCTTTTAAACCATATGAACAAGAAATATCTGAGAAACACTGAACTTGTTCATCAAATCCTCGGTTTACATGGACTTAAGAACAAGAGATTTTCTTTCTGCTTTGTTTCTGTTTTTTCAATCGACATCTCAGCTAAGATGAATATTTAAAAGATACCACCATACATTAAATTAAGATAGGCCCATGTTACATCACAGTAATGATGAATAATGTGCATGCAGAAACATTGTTAATTTATCATTGAGAGACCCCATTAATTTTTTCACACTTTGCTGCTAATTCTTATATTTGACCCTAATGACTCCAGTGAATTCTATACTGTCTGACTAGAGTCTGTTAAAGCATTTACAACTTAGTTAGTGGCTTTTAATTTTCTCCTTAAAGAATGATAACTCTGGGCGAAACTCAGCTGCCCTGTCGGGATAATGTTGCCTTCATTAAAAACAGCTTGTTATCAGTTGATGTCTACTCCAAAGTTCTGAGACTGAGGGTAACTCCTGCTGTCATTCAAGGCAGAAAATACCCTGGGCTATAATGTGAAATTAAATGTCTGTGAACCACTTTTTTTGCTCTTGAACATTTTACTCCAGTTATGGGAACCAACATGATCTCCAAACTTTTTTTTACAGTATGAGCCACTTTTACAAATAAAAAAATCTGAGGAGCTACACAGTTGTACCTATGGGGCCCCCTTTGGTCGATTATGCTGATGGGGGGGTGTGTTTCTTGACCGACTGGAAATGTCTTGCCAATTGAGTGGTTGGCAACCGCTTCTTTGGATGGATGGAAGCTGGCAGGCCCTGTGTAGAAGCTAGTTTTAGAGCAGTTTACCCTAACACACTGAAAGCCTCATGCACTGAGGTTTTGCCAGTGATTCCCACCTATGATGCAATGTTTACAGAGCCTTCTGCTGGTTACAGTGCCCCCCAACCAGCTACACATGGCTTGTGACCTCATAACCTGATGAGGTGGACTAAGAACATAAGAACATAAGAAATATACAAATGAGAGGAGGCCATTCGGCCCATCAAGCTCATTGGTAGATAAAATATCTGTACTTTATATTTCTGCTCCCTGCATTTGTCTACGTTAAATTTCATCTACCAGGTATCTGCCTAGTCATTAATTAAATCCCACTGTACCCACTGTAGCTGTTGAGCCACTAGTTCAGTAGAATTTAAGCAGGATACCTACTTTAGGAAATCTTGGCCTTATATACACATGGGAGCATTGTATTGGATATAAGAACCCTGATATTTTATATGTAAGCCTTTTATGAGGTGCTTCTTAAACAAATTTTATGAAAAGAAGTAAGCAAAACAAGCAGTTTGGAGTGAGAATTTTAAGAAAACCTTAAACAACCTGCCTTACAGAATCTGATATAGTCAGGCGAGAATCTATGTGAGTGTCCATATTTCCTAGATTAATTTTTAAAGCAGTTATAGCATTTCTTCTTGACCGAGGCTATCACTTCACTGTCCTTCATAGCCTGGCGGTTCCTATGGTGATGACAGCAGCCAGCCTATAAGTGTTTTTGGTACTTGGGCTTCTGACAGTTCTCCAGGTATCCAGCATGTTCCTTGCTCCTTAACTTCGTCTGTTTCTCACAGTCGTTGCCAGTCACACAGTGCCAGTGGGTGTGCCGGTGTCCATGGTTCACAGAAAATTCATCTGATGGGTCTCAGCGTTTGTTTGTGTTTGGTTCTCTTACTCCTGTGCTCCATCATGGTAGGAGGAGTCAGCTCGAGGATATAGTTGTGAAAACACTCTCCGTAATCATAGCTCTTTGTCATTTTGATGAAGCTCAGTTGGACTTGTCTGAAAGGTTTGTGTACATGTATAACAGGCAAATGGAGTTTTGGGGCTGTGTGTGTGTGGAGGGGGGACTCCGGGGCTTTCCAAGGTCCTAAGTTACTGAGCACTGCACTGTGAAATCAGAAGTTTTTTTCACTGGCTAGATATTATCAGGCATCATAAAATCCTAGTGCACAGATGGGTATAAGTAATAAATACATACTGAGGCGATTGAATTTCATAGGTAGTGTTTTGCCGTGTTTGTTGTTCAGCGGTTCATCAGAATGTGTGCCTTGTGTTGAGGTATATTTAGAATCATCAAAACTTTGTAGTGTTTAAATTAGGACTTTACCATTCTGTTCAGTTGTCCTCCCCTGCTGGCCCCTGGAGGACAGGCTCCCCCTTTGGCTCTGTTTAGGGTTAGGGCTTCCTCTGCCGGCCCCGGGAGGATGGGCTCCCCCTTTGGGTCTGCTTAGGGTTAGGGCTTCCTC
>JAODKM010000035.1:3933329-3946676 GCA_026780845.1 Petrocephalus sullivani | reverse complement strand
CTCTGCTTTATAACACTGCAGCATTCCTTTATGCACAGCACTCTTAAGGTCCCGCCACAGCATTTCCCTCAGGCTGAAATTCAGACTGCAAGGTGCCCAGGTCCTGTTGTTGTTCGTCTGAGGTGGTATTTAACTGCTTGGGACCAGATGATTTTTAATTATGTCCTGACACGTAAAACCTTAGAATTGAAAGAGCGTGTACTTCTTTTTTAACATGACTGTAAATGTACATAAAGTAATAATTCCTGAAAAACTGTCCTATACTTCTACGACTGCACAGTGTTTCAGGACTGACAATTGCAACTCTATTGTAAAACTTAAAAATCATTACTTTTACATATGCCTGGCTGTTCAACAAAGAAACAAACTCTGGAACTCTGCAAGCAAACCCCCACATAAATCCATAATGCAGTTTTATTAAGTAACTTAGCTGAGACCTATATGATGTGCAGTGTAGTTTTGATCTATTTGTACACTGTTTCCTCTATACTGTAAGAAATTATTGATGCATTACAAAACATTGCGTTATCAACAACTTCTGAAGGGGGACATTTAGTTGAAATAAAATTTCAACTAAATGACTGAGGCTTTTTTTGGGCAAAGGATTGCAGTGCTGGGCTAATGGTTAAGGAAGTATCCTTATGATCAAAAGGTTTTTGGTCCGAATCCCTGACTGGTTTAAACTATCATTTATTACATTTTTACTGTTAAATTTATACATTGTTCCGTAATGATTTACAGAGTTATTCTGGCAACCACAGCTGTCAGTATTTTTCTGCAAAAATGTTTTGTTTGTTTGTTTGTTTGCGTTGTAGTTGAACTTGAGAAACTGAGTTGACTTAACTCAAAATCTTAGTGAAGCATGTTGCCTTGAAATTTTGAGTTGAGTGAACACTTTTCTTTTTACAGTGTAGAGCTATTTACTGTTTATTGTAGTAATTCTGAACACAACAGATGTGTGACCCCAGCCGCCGTAACCATGACAACGCCTGGTCCCCCTGGGCACTGAGGGTGAGAGGGTATGACTTCTACCTCAGTTTTTTTTTACATTTTTTGGTAATTTTACTTTGTTATTGTAGGAATCCTTGGGTTACCACTGAGACCAAGCACAGGTACTAATACGTTAAGCCTAATTTACCTGTGTACCTGTCAGAGGTGGGAAATGTTAAATATAGTCACCCTGCCTGTTACAGATTTGGCAGCTACTGAGCAGGGCCACATCAATGATATTACCCAGTCACAGCTGAAAAGGGGAAGACATGATGACTTGTACTCTGAATGTCAGCCGTATACATTATAAACTGAGCATAAAATGTGTTCTGACAAATCCCCCATGACACGTAAGTCATACGTTACACCAAACGCAACGTGGAGCCGCTTTACATTATCTGACGAGAACTTAAATATTATTGAATGCTGTTGCCTGGGCGTAGAAACTCAAGGAGGAACACGAGCTACAGGATGTGAGAAGTGAGTCAGAAATCCCAGACAATAAGAAGGTCAGTTCTTTTCTGTTCAAGGTGATCCAGGTAAAGGTTTAAAATATCAGCTCAAGCATGAAGCCAGGTCACGCAAATGTCTTCCAACAAAGGGATAAGGACAAAATGTCATAACTGGAGTCATTAGTGGACGTTCTTTACTTTAACTTAACTAAGTGACCGTTATTAGCACCTCAGATTGCTATTACATTTTAACCCATTGGCAGTGGAGGTCAGGACTCTGCGATTGTCTGGCTGAGACAGTACGAGCTGTGCGAACCTAACTGTAATGCACAGCTCCCTGCAGCCTGTTTGCCCGGGGCATGGAGCAGAGCAGGCACTTAAACAGACCCGTGAGCAGACTGCTGGAAATGTCGAAGGAATGAACGGGGTGACGTGTTGCTAGTATTTCAGCATACGAAAAGAGCTTCTACAAGACTTTTGGTTTATGCCTTATCGATTGACAAAAACAATAAAGGCGCGAGTAAGATCCAAACACTGGGCACTAATAATCCAGGGTACTTGTCAACTTGTTTAAAAATCGTTGTAGGAAATTAACAAAAATTTTAACAAAAATCTCTTAACAGAAGGTTGGTCTAATTTAAATCTACGTGTGTATCTGAAGTATTCACTGGAGTGTCGCCTATAGATGAATGTAGTAAGTTCAGGAAAACTGCACTTATTATCACAGTTTCCATTAAGTGGACTTTAAGTTCTCATTTCTCATTTAAAACGCTCCGACTAAGTAACTGACTACATGTAATTTGTGAATCAGTAGCTACTTCTAAAAACAAACACATATTAGTGAAAATGTAAGGAAACACTACATCTTAAGAAATATATACATCTTTATTGTTTACGTTGAATTTGTTCGGAACTGGAAACAGGAAATGTTTCCCCCAACATCACTGCTCAGCAACGCGCACCAAAACAGCACAAGACACGTGCGCCTCAGCCGCACCCTTCGCTGCTCCCGTTAGCGGCAGATAAAAGCGTGCAAGTGGTTTGGAAACAGTGGGGGTCTCAAAGGCTGAAAAACGCCGATGCAAAGACACACGGTACGCTGGTAACAGACAGTAAGTGACAGTGAACTAGTTGCATAAAGCAGCTTGTTCTGAAATGTAACTGGAGGTTTCATTTTAAAGGTAACACATTTCTGAACTGCACCCATCCCTCGTGAAGTAGTTCTGAGCCATCGGTGTGTACAGGCAGTCCGACGCGTACTCCGGGGCGGTCGGGCTGCCCTGCGGACCCGACCAGTGCGACAGGCAGTGGCAGCGCTGCAGGCTGCACTGCTGGTAATGGTAATTCTCTACGGCGAAACCGTAACTAGAGTCCATCCGAGAAGGAGAGCTGTAGCACGAGGATGAGGAGGAGTACGAGTCGGGGGGCGAGAAGCTGTTGTAATCTGGGCTGGGAAGGTTCAGCGACAGTGAGTCGGGAGATGAGCTTGAAACCTGGAATAGTAAAATGATAATGGGTCACGACAAAATAATGCATTAAAGCGTGCAGGTACATATTTGTGCAGTGCAATTTGCTCATGCAACCGACTTCAATAAATCAATAACAGTATTAACTGCATCACATTTCTTTTTTATGTGCATTTCACAATCTGTTTCTCAGATGCCAAGCTGCCCATTAACTAGCAAAGAGATCGCATTGTACAAAAAAAAAACAAGGCTACGGATAACGTCGCCGGTCAGCACGCGATGGTGTTCGCGATATAGAATCCGAGTATTGGTATTTGAAGCCGACAAATCAAAGTGTTACAAAAGCTGTAATACAAAAGCGTACCATTCCACCGATGTGACAGTCATAAGTCGAGAGAAAATGTCCATGAGACCAGTGCTGTGCGGAGGAGTCCGCAGGTAGAATGCTGCTGAAATTGTCTTGCGGAAGCATGACGTTAGGATAGTGATTGTCAAAGGCTGCAGTCTCCAGAGGGATATCGCAGAAGTTGTCGGTGTATGGGGACGTCTGGTAACTGGCATCCGAAACAGAGGTCCCCGAACACACGTCAAAATGATGGGCTGGGAAAATGAATAAGGTATATGAAGAGGGTGAAGAAGCAGAAGACATTTAAATGAGTATATGCTTCAGAAGTGATGTCATGCGAGCCCTAGCCAACAGTTAAATCACATTTAAATGCAAGTTTATAAAAGGGGGCGAAAACTCAGCGCGAATGCCGACCCGAGTATTTCCATTGTTTCTGTAACCCGAGTATTCTGCGCGAAGGTCGTTGGCACGCAATGTAAGTTTTAGTTTGGACATAACTTCTATGAAACCGACTTCATAACGGTATAAATCTAACTGTGTTTATTTGTTTAAGCCTACTGTTATGTTATGTGTGGCATTCTTGGGCGATTTGCATAGATCGTGTGTTGCACTCCGCCCTTTGAGGGATTTAAATAGTATCCAGATTGACTCACATAACCTGGTACAGCTTCGGTATAGCTTCTCACACCCCGATGTGCTTTCAGCATTTGTACAGTTGAATTGTTACAGCAATACGTTTTTTGAAGGGATTTACTCTCGTGTAGCCTATATGCATAGTGCAACTGTTTACAATAAGAATAACTGAGAACACGGGCGATTAATTTAATATTTTATGAAGTCTTTACATACTCCTTGCAAATATTATGTGGCGTCATTCTGTCGTGTTTGGCCTCTTTTGAGTTTATACGTGTTGGCTTGTTCTTGACTAATTTAAAATAGCATTGCCAGATTATTTAAATCTTACCAGGAATAGGTGTGGCGCAGTCATCTTGGACCGTGAAGTTCTGGGATACCTAAGGAGGGAGGGCGACAGAAAGCCGCAGAGGGAAGGAGGATAGGGGAGAGGGTTCTCATTATTAAACTTCACTGTTCAGTCTCTTCGCTCCCAATTTAGGTCTATATGTTCTTTTTGCCAAGAATTGTTCCTTATTCTCGACAAATTATGGGTACTTCATAATCGATCATTTTTAGATGCAGTGTTAGATGCAGTGTTAGATGCAGTGTACACACCGTTTATTTCACCTAACCTCACGTCGACAAGGCCTGCAAGAACTAAAAGTGTGTACTGGTGACATTTCTGGCTGTCACACGTACACCACGCCCCCTAATTTTCTGGAGGTTTTTTCGGAGTTTTTTTTTTATGTATTAATTTTTAATGAATTTTATCCGTGTTTCGGGTAACTGGCTCATGGTCAGTCCGTAGATTCAAGAACATAATCAATGAATTTACATTTCCCTTGTATGTGGAGATAGGGCGCGACTGCATGTGCTTCTTACAAGGGCGTAGATTTGCTCTGGACATTGGTGGGGACCTATGACTAAGTGGATTAAATTATTAGTGGGGACATTTCAATGGTCGGAGGATATTGGTGGGGACACGTCCCCTCCGTCCACCCTAAATCTACGCCCCTGGCTTCTTACATCATAAAAGAAGTAAATGGTAATCCTAAAAATTTCGATTCACCAATTTTTCCCCAGAAAATGCGGTTGTCTTCGTGTGGACAGTCGAGCTACAAACTCTTTTCTTGTATAGAGACCCCCAAACTCCCCCGAACCTGTGCCATGCAACCAGGTGGACAGCTGCTATGTTTCACAACAATAAAGAGATATAATGTGACTCATGCGATAAATGTACAACTGCTGATTATTTTGCTTCTTATTTATTTGTGGCGTGGGATTTTTGTTTATTTATTTTTTGTTTCATATTTATTCATTCCTTTGTTACTTTGCTGCGGGCCACTGTAAAGCCCATACAGAGGCCCGGTTCCGTCAGTGGGATGTGCCTGGCACCAGTCTTCCCGCTAACCCCTCCTGATTGCGCGGAGATTGCTCGGCCTTACCGTCGAGCTTTTAATCGCAGCCTGTCGGGCTCTCTGCTTCTGCAGCAGCTCTTTCACGGTGGCCTTCACTCGCACCCCCTGGTACACCTTCGGTTTGTCTGTAGCGGGAGAGTCAGTCAGATGTTACCAAAACCTGTGCATGCTCATCTGCGCGACTACACCCACGCTTTCTCACGATTGCAATATAAAAGTGATGTATGCTTCCTTTTACTTCTTGCAGCCTACTTGTTCTAAACATTCTGGAGTTCACAAAAGAAGCCCGAAATAGCCGTTAATTAAAATTAAGCCGCTAGGCGGTTTCAGTGGCCATACGTACAGGTGAGTATAACCAGCTAGCCTATATGCACAGAAAGGTTAATCCGATGTGTTTCACGAACAGTGCTTTTCACCCCGAAGGTTAAATCACACAAACTTAGAAGAATTGTTTATTTTCAAATTTATTACAAACAGCTGATTACAGACAGGTTGTATGGACTCCAAGCAAAGGAATGTAATCTGAGCTCGTGTACTGCATGGTAATTGTTCCCCGGTGTATGACAAGGAGCGGGTTCGCGTTTCGGATTACAGCTGGAACTGGGCAAACACCTTCTCGGCCATTTTAAATGCAGACGAAGCCGGATAAAATACACCCATAGGCACTCTAAGTCTGTAAAACATGCATTTTGAGAATTAAACAGGAAAGCAGGAACGTGATCATAGGCATAGGCTTTTATCATGTCTACAAAGTCGAAAAATAGATAGTAAAGAAACAAGAGAATAGGATTTTAAATACTTTGCCAAAGACCCGAAGGACGAACAGCTAAAAGACTTGTAGACGGAATATGAAACGTTGCGTTGTAGATCATCGACCGTGTGACATTCTTCTGTGCTCTCAAGTAAGTAAAGTTTGTGTGTAGAACCGATATACATGTAAAGAGTAACCTTAATGCAGACAGGGGTTTGCGGTCTTTGTCCTGCGTGCCCTCCGGCAGGGCGCATGGCGAACAAAGTTAGCCTCCTAGGAACCAACCCCAGACCTCAGATTATCCTACCCGACACTCCGACTCTTAAAATTACGAAAAATAAAACTAATTTTATGTCTAGAACCCGGTCTTGCGCGTATATTGGTGTGTGATCTGTAGCCCATGTGTATTCAACTGGGCGAAAATGAATTAAAAAGGTATGAAAACAATTATCAAAGACATAAGAATTAAACATAGAACACGGCAAACAATAGCCATGTGGGCATATAATGTAGCGATTATTTTTGTTTTAAAATCCCCCCCCCAAATTCTATTGGGCATAAACGCGGCGATTCGCCGTCATGTAAATAAAGGTTCTTCCGAAACAACGCCACACAATGGTTACACCGATTAAGACACCTACGTGCCCATAAACTCTTACACCACCGGCAAAATGGTTTTAAAGGCGATACGTTGCCAACAAAAGCTTCCCAGGTGTACTGATTAAGCGAAAACTTCTTGACCCGTCCTTGATAAATATTCATATATTAAAATTACGGTATATTTTCCCCTTAAATGTAGCAAATAGTAAAGCTACAGGAAAGAAATACGATACGCCCATTCTAACTGCGTATTAAAAATTGCTTTCACGCGTACTTTACTTTTCTTTCTTCTGTTTTAAAATAACGGTTGTTCATTCACATTACCAATATCCGATGCCTGCACAAAACGGTAATAACGCCAATAATCCACGAACTTATTACTATAGGCTACGTCTAGCGAAAATTAAATTGTTACAGTCACTACTGTGGTTATGCATTTGAAATAAGCAAATAAAATTCATCAGGAACGTCTGTAGGTTGCAAAGTTACAAAATGGCCCAATAGTTTTAGCATTATATCTCTTTCCTTCCGAGACACTTTACTCGTAAAAGCAGCGCACGTGATATGGTACTTGCATCCACAGAATGCATCGAACATGTCTGAAATCTCTGTACTTACATGTAAGGCTAGTTTATCGGCGATAATCTGGAGTTCGCCAGCATAATCAACATTAGATTCTCTCTTTACATGGAGATAGTAGTTTGGATCAAAGCTGTTTGTCTTACTATCTAATTGTATTGCTTTTGTTCCTGCTATACTTTTGATATTGACTTACATTTTTCTCTTTTATATTTTTCAGGTACATTTCAGATTAAAAGATTGAAAAGACGAAGAATCTCAATGAATTAAAATGGTTATAAACTCACCAGACATGTTGGCTGAAAGAAGTGGAAACCTCTGCAACAAGTGTTTGCTATGAGCCTCTTCAGTCAGTCAGCTTTGGCTCAATTATATGGGCTAGAATGAAATAATTACAAAAGTCGCACTAACTCTCAACAAAAACGTCTTAGACCTGGTCGAGGACATACAATAATATTGAAATATAGCTGGGGATATATTAGTTTGAGTATTTCTCTCCCCATGCCTACTATTTAAAACCTCTAGAACTCAATGATTTGACAATCAATGATTGCGCGATACTTTCAATTTGAATATTCAAAGGCTTCACAAAAAGAGTGTTTTTTCAGTGATAGATGCTATATTAATGCTTTAAATAAGACCCCCTTTAATAGAATATGGTGCTATTTTGCTGCTAGACTCAAAATAAACTGACATTTTAAACATTTTATGTACCTTTTAATACCGATGCGGTTAGTCCCCAAGACAAAGCATTATTTCGCTGTCAGAATCCAAAGCTGCATCTTAATAGCTCAAAACAATGCACATGACATCTTTGATATGTGTTACAATTGACAGTTATAGCAAAGAACCATTTTCATAGATGTTTGCCACCATTTTTGACAATATTTAATACAACACTGAGCTTGTGGGCGTGGCATGTGGCAACAGCCATGTCGTCACTGGCTGTGCAGGGAGGCCATTCCCGGATGTACCCAATATTACCCACCTGCACGTATGCGACATATACGACAATTATAACTTGTCACTACTATGATTTGTGCGCAAAGTTAATGGGTAATGTTCTAGCAATAGAATGCCTGAACGTAAGTAACGGCATTCGTAATGCAGGTAGGAGTATGTCAATTAACTACACGGCCACTAAATTTGCCCAATTAAACTCCATGTAAGAGAAGCCTAATACACCGAGGTCTATCAATGGAAATGGAAATGATAGATGTTAATGATAGATGCTAGACAAAAATTAAGTGCTTTGTTGCAATATTATATTTTATTTTATTATGTTTGCAATAACAACGCCGTAATCTTTCAAACTAACTTCAAAATGGCTTTCATTTACTTTACCAAAAAATAAAATGCCCGATTATTTGTCACCTTTGTTAAAAAAAGTATCTTTCGTCCCCAGAAATACTTAATTGTACTAGATTACGTTCAAAGCTTTTTGGCCTTTTGATTTATAGACGAAATAGGCCTGATTCAGTTTGCACTTTTGACCGTGTTATTATTATTATTATTATTATTATTATTATTATTATTACTATTATTATTATTATTATTGTTATTCAGATTATTGAAAATTACTACATTCAGTCCTAATCTGAAAGCATCCCGCCCCCTTGTCTCTCTTCAAACACACATGCCTACATGGATAGAAACGGTAAAAAACAAAAAAAGTAATGATTGTCACTAGTCTTCTAAGTCCTGACACTTATTTTATATAAACATATTAGGCTGTAGCAAATGACAATACTAGTGGTACCCAATTCCGGATTTGAGATCCATCTCCAAATCATGTTTCATAAACTTCTCCAGTCGTTATCTTTTTTTTTTTTTATTATTTTTGACCAATCACAGGGATTACACATCGCCACACCTATTTTTCTTACTTCCATGCGCACCGAATTAAAACTTTTAATTTCATACCAATTATCAATTATACAGTGTCATATGAATTTTTTAAATCAATGTTGTACAACGGAGGGTTGTAGTATTATTCTATTAGAAAAATGGTTTAAATAGTAATAATAATGAAAAGAACAGGACAATGGAACGTAATAATAAGTTAACCATTTATCCAATTATCCATGCGTATTTATTTTACGCGTTAAATGTAGACGTTTTTGAACAAAACAGAAGTTACCAATTGCAGTTGTTATCGCACTATGGTAAGAATTATTGTTAGAATCACTGTATGTACCAGAAGGTATGTGTCATATTTTTAACCATTTATGTAAAGAAATGCTTTTTCCGAAAGCCAGTTCAGAAATATGAAGATCGGGCAAGTCATGTTTTTATAGGAAGTCAAAAATATGGTTATTCAGTATAATTATACATCAGAAGCACGCTTTTGAATTAGACGCGTGTTTATATGTAAATAGACTCTATTTACACTAAAACAGTGAACTGTCTTTGGAATGAGCGCGGTGATAATGAACCGGAAAAGTTGACATTTCTGTGCATTTCTTGCCATCGTGTGCTACCGTTTGGCTCCTTGTTTGTATGAGATAGAACAAAAGTATCTATCATTGCTGAATTATACAGAAATCGTGTGACGCTGACTTGAAGACTGTTGGTCTCATAATTATCTCATGCTTACCAAACAATTTACTCATGCTGACCGATCATCGACATCATGTGTCTATCGTTTTAAGATATTATTACATATACTATAATTTGATGGTTAAAGCGTTATAAAGCGTTTTTCCAGAGCAGCGTCTGCAGCGCCATCTAGTGTACAGTTCTCGACCTAAATCTGAAAAAATGAAACGAACTTTTGCAATTTACAGTAGAGTACGAGCGCAGGCACATTCGAATGCTTCTTTGACACGCACAAATACACACCTTTTTGTGAAGACTCTCCTTTCATTTCTATGGGCATGACCCTAATCCTAACTATGCTAGCCATAACCCATACGCAGACCTAACCTTAAGTAAAAGTAACCAAACAAAATACAAGACATTTGTTTTTTTTTATCATATTTAAGCATTTTTACAAAGTTGAATTTTCCCTTTTGGGGATCAAAAAATGTTCCCACTAGGGAAAATATATTAGGTTTTTATTTGATTGTGGGCACAATGTAATGTTTACAAAGCCACATATAAGCAAACACACACTGAGAGCAAAGTGCAGGGGTAGGCCATGTGTCCAACATCCCAGGAGCCCTATAGCAGGTTTAGGGCCTTTGCTCATGGGCCTAATTGAGATGCCACTACTGTGTCATGCCCAGGCCTGGACCTGGCTCTGAGTGTGCATGCCACCAAGTGCAAACAGTTCATCTAATTTATCTACTGCAAACTAAGGAAGACAGCTGATTCATGAAAAGAGGTTGAATTACCTCAAATTTGCTGGTCTTTATTATTCATATAAACTATACTATATATATATATATATATATATATATAGTATATATACTACTGAATAATTTACTGTGAATATCTTCTCACGGTCATTTCTGGAAGCCTGTTTCCACCACGTGAAGAACAAATGTAGTTTTTACGAGATACAAACCCATAAAAATGAAAACGTTTCTCATAATTATTATGCAGTACCTCGTAATAACGAGAACTTTCTCATAAGAAAGTTTAGCAATAAAAAATAATAATTTAATAGACACAGGCACATTTCCTCAAACTAAGTTTTGTAGTGTGACCATGATGACACCCTAGAAATGTATAGTGATTTTGGTGGAATCACACTTTATAGTAAGAAAGCTGTTAAATAATTATTGCCAATAAAAATTCTTTAAAAATAGCCACAGGGACATTTCCCCAAACTAAGTGCAGTAGTACGACCGTAATGACATCCTAGATATGTACACTATGTACACTACAACCTATGTACACTACAACCTATGTACACTGTGTACACTGCATCCGATAGTAGAAAAGTTATTGAATTATTTTGAAAATCTTTAAAACACAAGCACATTTACCTAAACAAAGTGGTGTGGTATGACAATGATAACACTCATTGTCTCATTGGTGCAGCTCATTGTCTACCTTACCGCTGTTGCAAAGACCCGTAGATTGATTTGTAAGATTTATTGAGCCGCGAAGTTCGAATCTGTCAATTTCTTTCCATCCACAAGACGCAAACAGTGGTGTTTCTTCTGTTAAAGCCAGTTCTATGGCAATGACAGACGTGTCACCTCAAGCTCTGGCGTGTACATGCAGTATCTTCTGCGATCGGAGGCCCTGGAGGTTTAGTGTGCAATTTTTACTTTAATGTTTTTGGTCTTTAATTACTTTATTGTTTTATTATGTTGCTATCAGATCTAAACGAAAAACGTTTACACTAATCTTTAACCACTACAATGTGTGACTAAGTGTTGCATTTGCCGTGTAACACCAAGCTTTCTAAAGCATGACGCTGCTCTTTTCCCCAGCAGATGTTTCCATTATAGTCAGAAAATATCATGTATAGGCATGATTTTTTTGCATGCAATGAATCACATGTGTACTGAGGAATAATCTTTCATGGCATTACATTTAAAACAGATTTCAATAAAACACGCACCTAAATATTTAAATAAATCCACTGGGATCCCAGAATTCACATGAGATCGAAATTAAGCATTAAAGTTCCCATATCCATGCTATTATTCCTCTATTCCTCAGAAGTGCTGTGTGGGCGGGGGGGGAGAGGTAATATCTTTGCCCCGGCAGGGACCCCGTCTCATGAACCCCCACCACCCATAAAGCACAGCCAGGATGCAGCTGCTTATTAGGTAAATTAGGTCTTAGGCATGGGAGTCTGCATTACTGCAGGGGAGGGGCTTCACTTGTGTTACGGCTCGGACTGCGTTGTCAGGGCAGAATCCAATGAGCGTCTGTAGCTACTGCCAGTCTCTGTGTTTAGGGTGTGTGGGGGGGCAGGTGGCAAAAAGTGCAATAGAGATGCAATAGGCAGCTATTGCTAAAGGTTTTCTTATATTGCTGACATTCCTATTTTCAGCATCCACATTGCCTATTCTGCATGTGGTCTCAGATTGGGCCATGTCCATGGGGGTGGGGGGTAGCTGGGAATGGGATGCTTCTTATGTTCCTGCAATATACACCGATGACAAATGCCAAAACATTATGACCCATGTGACATGAGTAATATTGACTTGTAAAAACAGTTAATGTCAAGGTTTGGGGTGTATTAGATCTAATCGTGCATTCCTTTACCCTCGGAAGGTCGGAATCCGAGTCAGATTCCGAGCCTCGAGGCCGGAAGTGACGACATGCGCGCTCCCATCTCCCCAAAAGCCGAGACAAAAGCTCGGTGCAGCGCAGAGTACACCGAGTTTCGGATTCAAGATGGCTGCCCAGTGCAAAGACTGTAGGTGGTGCTGTGATATTTTACATTTTTAAACACTTTAGTGCTGTTTGAGTCAACCTCGTAAGCTATGTACACCGTATAGTGTTATTGTAGTTGATAGATGTGTTGCTACGGTGAACGGCACACTCTTGGAGCCGTTTGTACTCCGAAAGAGCGAGCGCAAGGGCCACTTTCTTGGAGGCTTCCATCTTGGATCCGAGTTCGGCAAATGGAATGTATGACACTGGGTTTTCCTCGGTTTTTTAGCGGATGTGACGTCACTCCGCGCTCCGAGCTCCAATCTTCGAGGGTAAAGGAACGCACGAAAAGCCAACAATCTGTACTCATAGTAAACATGTTTAATGCGAAGAAGTCAGCAAAGCTAAATATGTGAATGTCAGCTTGGTTTGGCCAGATGACTGTATCAGAATATGTTGAAAATGGCAAGGCTCATGGGGTGTTCATGGTTAGCTGTGGTGAGTACCTACTGAGAGTAGTGAGTACTTATTGAGAGTGGTGAGTACCTGCTGGAAGTGGTGAGTGCCTACTGAGAGTGGTGAGTGCCTATTGAGACTGGTAAGTACCTGCTGGAAGTGGTGAGAACCTACTGAGAGTGGTGAGTGCCTATTGAGACTGGTGAGTACTTGCTGGAAGTTCTGAGTGCCTACTGAGACTGATGAGTACCTGCTGGAAGTGGTGAGTGCCTACTGAGAGTGGGGGGGGGGGGGGGGGGGAGGCAACGTTGGGCCGGGCCAAAAAGGGGCGCCGAGGAAGTTTAAAAAGCAAAGCAATGAGAAGCAAAGAATTGGAATATTTTTAAAAGGAGAG
>JAODKM010000035.1:3907451-3919988 GCA_026780845.1 Petrocephalus sullivani | reverse complement strand
GGCCTGACTGATGGCACACAGGTCCATGATGCCGGTCTACTCCCCTGGGGCCTGACTGATGGCACACAGGTCCATGACACTGGCCCAGTCCCCTGGAGCCTGGCCTGACTGATGGCACACAGGTCCATGATGTCGGCCCAGCCCAGCTTCACTAGCAGGGGATGGATTAGGTGATATTAATGACATGTGTCTGTCAACCTATTCACAGCTTTCCTTCAAATATAAATATAAAACAGAATTTCTCTTCTTGCTTTATTCAGAACATGACTCTGGAGGGATAAATATCTCTGAATAAATGCGTAATCTGTTATTACAGCTGGCATATAGCGCTGTAATCATAGTGTGTGCAGGTGCTATCTTAAAAAAATAAAAAAGAAATGACGTTACCAGGTGTATTTAGCCTGAGCTAGCTTGAAAATACATTTTTGGACCTATTATTTGCATGGCGAGTTTCTTTGTATATATTTTTATTTTTGTTATTTCTTAGCTGACGTCCTTGTAACTTGCAGAAGGGCTGAGTCCTTGTAACGTGCAGACGGGCTGAATCCTTGTCACGTGCAGACCGGTTGAGTCCTCCTCATGTTGCAGATGGACTGAGTCCTTGTCACGTGGAGACGGGCTGAGTCCTTGTCACGTGGAGATGGGCTGAGTCCTTGTCACGTGCAGACGGGCTGAGTTCTTGTCACGTGCAGACGGGCTGAGTCCTTGTCACGTGCAGATGGGTTGAGTCCTCGTCACGTGGAGACGGGCTGAGTCCTCGTCACGTGCAGACGGGCTGAGTCCTCGTCACGTGCAGATGAGCTGAGTCCTCGTTACGTGCAGATGGGCTGAGTCATCATCACGTGCAGACGGGCTGAGTTCTTGTCACGTGCAGATGGGCTGAGTCCTCGTCACGTGCAGACGGACTGAGTCCTTGTCACGTGCAGATAGGCTGAGTCCTTGTCACGTGCAGATGGGCTGAGTTCTTGTCACGTGCAGATGGGCTGAGTCTTTGTCACGTGCAGACGGGTTATGCTCCAGACCAGTTGCCCTCCTTTAGGCAGATCATCCATGAGTCTCACCTCTCTAGTAGCATGTACTTACTGTGCCAAATTAGATACCATCTAGACATGGAGGACATGATGAGTAAGAGAGGCAGCAGCCCTTCCCGTGCAACTGCGGCTGAGTCTCAGCACATCTTACTCTCTGAGTGCTCTGAGCACAGATTCCCTCACCGTGACATCCTGCTCAGCCGCCTCTCCGAATCTCATCAGGTCTGCTGCTTCTCCCTGTGCTCACCAAAAGAAGCCTGCTCAACCAGTTGAGATTTACATTGGATTTTTATTCGAGAAAACCAAAAGTTTCTCAAGAATGGCATAAGCTAGAGTGTAATGGATTACATTTATTTGGTAACAGACCAGTGGAACAATCGTTACTTATGTATCAGACATACTCTTACAACTTACCTAATCGGAAAATCCTAATGGTTATGATCATTTGTGTCTACAATTAAAGCAGAGAGTCAATATAATATTGTATACACATGAATATTATGTCTGTCCATTCCTGGAAACTGGCTTCTGTTCCTCTGTTTCCTTCATCATTCAAGCACAAATAGGTGTAGGTGCTGTAAATTAAAAATATCAGCGTTATCAAATCATAACATGACATGCCACCTCTGTGGTCATCTTTGTCCAGCTCATTAAACAGACTTTGGCTCCCTGATACATCAGCCTCCACTGGAAAACTACAACAGCAAGCCTAACAGCCATTTGTGGTTCTTTCAAGAAACAATTGGACTTTATACAACACATCAGGTCATGAAGTACTTTTAGGGAACATAAAATTTAATTGCATGCATTACAAGACCAGTAAATCATCCTGGAGATACTTTTATATTGCCGTAGACCACCGTGCTCAGCAGAGCATAACCTGGAGGAGCCCATGAGTGAGAACGTGCTTGGGCCGATTTTATTGTTATTATTTATTCACTGTTTGTCAGGTGCGGTGTGAGAGGTTCAGGCTGCTCCTGTAGTGCAGCGTACAGAAGAGCTGCACTTTGCATCACGCTTTGCAGTAGGTAACCTTTCCATGTTAGAGTGCCTAAGGTGTACGATACCCTCAGAATGACTGCCAGGTGGTCTCTGTGGGTGCAGCTGCTGTCTCCAGCCTCCAGAGTTGCCGCATAGAATTTCAAGTGCCGCTGCTAAGGTCACCTCCGAGGTAACGACAACAGAACATGCTGTGTAGTCTAGGAAGGGGGGTGCAACTTCCACTAACACGTTACTTGAGGGGGCACATGTAACTTAGTAACTCAGTTACTACTCAAGTACTAATCATGCATAAAATACATGAATTGCATAAAATACATTAATCATTATATTGATTGATGATGAATGAACATGGGACCAGTACATAACTAACACTTAGTTTCTGGCTAATTAGTACATTATTAAGAGTGTACTACTAAATTATTTGTGTTTCCCTCTCTAATAAAGTGTTACCCTACCTCTCTGATTAAATAGTTTGACCACAATTTGCACCAGCAGATTGTGGTTTAAATCATGGAAACTGTGTGCCAGAGTGTTTAGTCTAAAAATATACTGTCTTAATCATGTTATTAAAATGTAAAAAAAGCCAAACTCTTTTTAAATAACTTTAAAAGCATGGGCTGGTCACAAAACAGACAAACAAAGCAGCTACGCTGCTTGGGGGCCCAATACCGACATCAGACTACAAGTGCAGGTGTAAAGTGGAGAGCACATTTCCCATTTCCGTTTATTACTCCTTGCGCGGTTCTTTTATCTGCCAGTGATCACATTTGTAAGACGTCTTTTGGAGGGACAGGTTGACTCAAGCTGTGTTTGGTTAGGCTCATCCAAGAAGCAGAGCGAACATTTGGCTGGACAGGCTTGGTGTAAACATTAAGGATAACGTGTGTTTAAAGTTGCCCCTAAAACTTGGTTTGTTTGCTCCTCTATTGCCAAAATGGGGCCCCTGTTACTTCTAACAGTAAAATTCCTTTTGATTCCTGCTGTGTTAGCAAAATGACCAGCATGCTTCCTCACTGCCATGGTGCTGCGTCTGTTAATGGGGAGGTAAAGTATAGTGACATAGTATTTTTGTAGGTTTGAGGGACATCTGTCAAATGCTTTGTTTAGGCCATATCATTGTGAGAGTTACTTTATAGTTGTTACTATAACGTTATCGTATAACTCGATCTTAGTTTTGCGCTTCCTGGACAAAGGTAATTGGATGTTACAAAGGACAGGAAATAACTGTTTTAGAGTTAATAGATTTAAGTCTCATGAGAAGCATTTTCCTTTGCTTTCATTTATTCTGTTTGAAGAAATTCAAGACTAAAGAAATGCCCCTCCAAAGCTCTTAATCATTGGCTCATCTATCAAAGAGACTAAACTGTAAGTGAAATGAAATGAGTTATTTATGAGCAAAACGAAATGTCTCTGGTGATGGGAGTGCAGTTTAAGGACGACCTCACACCATCCCCACTCTGCGCTCATATTTGGCAGGAGCTAGAACCTTCTCAATAGTCTCTCAAGAAGAAGCAGAAGAAAAGACCTTCTGGTCACAGTTCCTGTAAATCAGTCTGTCGCCGAGACAAACTGGCCACAGCTCCTGGCTGACATCAGGACCGCTGGAAAATGTCACAGAGGTCACTGGGGTTTTTTCTGTCGCTGGTGTCAGGTTGAGTTTTCCACTACTCCCGAAAAAATGAGATGGAAAGACGTCTGCGCTGAAGGGATGGAAAGTCCACTCAGACTTCTGGAATTCTCAGCCTGCTTCTGCTGCCGAGTCTCGTATTCGTCACATTGCCAAGACAATACTTTAACAATTCTGATAATCAGAAAGTCAGGGCTTCCTTTTTTAAAGTCTTGTGAACTTCCTGAAGGGATTCATATTTTCCATATTTTTATTCCCAGTGTTATTCATGTTATAACACTCTGTGCTCTTCGACTGTTTTGCTAGTATTGACACACAAACACACACACACAAACAGATAGAGTCCATGTATTCATATCATTATGGAACTCTAAATTAATTTCCATGGACATAACCATAATTCCAACAATGACAACCTTAACCCCTACCTACCCTAACCATAACCATAAGTAACCAAAGGAAATACAAGACTTTTGGCATTTTTAGTTTTTTGATTGCATTCCCAGATTTTCACAAGATTGATGTTATCGTTGTGGGGATTTTTTCAGTCCCCCAAGGTAAAACAAAGACAGCTGGTCCCCACAATGTAATTATTAGAAATATAGACCCACACACATACTCATGCATATACATAAAAAAATTAAATAGATGCCTCAGGACACTTGTTGAGTTTCCAGCTGGTCACTGCCATTTTTCAGTAGGTGCTGTTTGCCTCTTACTGTAACACATTCTTCAGACCTCGGCTATACCAGCCTGAATTCCCAGATAACTAACCCTAACCCCATATGCGGTTGGCCAGTCTGGCATAGCGTCCATCCGCCTTCCTGTCACTTATGCCGGCCCCCCGTTTGGGGGAGGGAAGCAGCTCAAGCGATTGCTGAGAGCAGGACCTTCATCAGCCACGACTCTGTAGGAACTGCAGAGCCGTTTCAGGCTTTATGGGTTAAAAGTTAGGAGGCCACACACAAGCCTAAAGACTACATTATGATGATGAAAAAAGTCTGATCTGTGAAGGATCTCAGGAATATTTAATCCCTTTCTATCTACAGGATTATTTTGAAATAGGATAGCTTCTTTGACAGATTTTATAATTGATTCTCAGCCAAACTGCGTAGAAATCTCCATAGCAACAGCAACAAATAGAAGACTATTATGCGAACAAAACCCTCTCAGTCAAGGAACTTACTAAAAGCTTGAGTCCCATATTGTTGTTGTAAAAACAATATGGACATGTGTGGTAGGTGATCCTGCCGAGAGCTGTAGATACGCAGCGTTCTGGGTACTTCTAATATTTTCAATCCAGATTTAGCACAGAAAGCATGTTATTAAATGTTCCTTTGCTGCAAGCCCTGAGTAATTGATCAGGGCCACACCTCCTTAAGAAGGGCACAAAAGATCATTCTTGCCCACAGTTACTGCTAACAAAAAACATCCCTGGAGGAGCTGATATGAGCCGCTGTCCTGAACCCTTGGCCTAGATGTCACTGAGAACCTGCACTGAATTTGTCTGTCCTTCTGCTGTAGTGATGCCATAGATAAAGGCCAGAGCTGGCTGTGTGCCAAGGAGGTCGGGACTCCTGAACCCTTGGCCTAGATGTTAGTGAGAACCTGCACTGAATGCATCTGTCCTTCTGCTATTGTGATGCCATTGATAAAGGCCAGAGCTGGCTGTGTGCCAAGGAGGTCGGGACTCCTGAACTCTTGGCCTAGATGTCACTGAGAACCTGCACTGAATGCATCTGTCCTTCTGCTGTAGTCATGCCATTGTTGAAGGCCAGAGCTGGCTGTGTGCCAAGGAGGTCGGGACTCCTGAACCCTTGGCCTAGATGTCACTGAGAACCTGCACTGAATGCGTCTGTCCTTCTGCTGTAGTGATGCTATTGATAAAGGCCAGAGCTGGCTGTGTGCCAAGGAGGTCGGGACTCCTGAACCCTTGGCCTAGATGTCACTGAGAACCTGCACTGAATGCATCTGTCCTTCTGCTGTAGTGATGCCATTGATAAAGGCCAGAGCTGGCTGTGTGCCAATGAGGTAGGGACCCTGCTAGTCTACATCTGCATCTGGCATCTGAGAAAATGCACTTCCCCAAACTGTTACACCTTCATACATTTATAGTTACACTTTATCCATCCATCCGACTCCTGTCCCTCTGCCATGGGCAAAGGATGATGGTTAGATGGCGGCAGCCTTAAGCTCTGAGGACGGTGAAGCGCTGTGTGCTCTTTGCTGCAGAGGCGGCTGGAGGTGCAGCTCTCCTTCCCCCTGTCTGCCCTGCCACCACTCAAGCCCTCCGACAGGCGCAACTGGTGTTCCATTTATCTGCGAGTTTCTGGTTTGAAAGAGAGCCGGGAAAGCTGATGGGCTGGTGGTGGTCCAGGGGTGAGCCCCAGCCCATGCTGTGATTCAACAAGCCTTTTCCCAGACCTGTTTGGGATAAGTGCCTGAGGTATTGTAGCATCAAACGGGCACCATTCTCAAATGCTGCTAAGAGAAGTCACACACGGAAGCCTCCTGAGCCAGCATCCTGTTTGCTCGATTTATGCTGAATCGGAATTCACTTTGAAGTTGGTGGTGCCTGTAGTCACAACAGCTTCTATGGATTCTGTTTTTTATGTATCTATTTTGTATCATTATTGAAACATTTTGAAAGGCAAACTTTTTGTTTCACATATCTGAAATGAAAATAAAGTGACTGGACTTGAATGTGAGCGCTCAAGCCAAACTTGTATCCAAACTGCATTGTAATATTCAGACGTCTCGGGACATGTTCAGGTTTACCTCGTTTATAGGCTGACTGCACATTTTAATACATACTCAATGCCTCTTGTGTTCACGGTTTGAAATTCTGCTTATAATAACAGTATAATATCAAAGTATCTGCTTACAGTATAATATTTGAATGCAAGACGTATTATATACATTACTGGGTAAGGCAAGCAGCTTAAACTGGATTTTATTATTGGCCTTATATGATTTGATTTCAGTACAGTGGTAACTGTGTCTGTATAATAAAATAACAGCGATTGTTAGTATCCAAACTGTGCCGACAGTATGACATACATAGAAATGGCAGTAAACTGTAGGCTATTGTGTGAGTAAAACTCTTACAGTCGAGGAACTTCCTAAGTACTGGAATCCCACATTGCTGTGGGAATTAAAGATTCCTGAAGAGAGCTGTGAATACCACATAATTGGTTCCTGCCCTTTTCTCCTTTTGTGGGTTTTTCTTAGTACAATGTTTAGAAGATCCTGTTTCTGTAAGCTATTAGGACACTTCATGACTGAATGTCTGTAAATACATGCATTGATATGCTCCAGTAATCCAGTCCCGCAGATGCTATTCACTAAGTGGTACACAAACTGCTACATTTGTCACCAGATGTAGTCTGACCACATGATCACATAATACGACAGGGCACCGAAAGATGACTGATCTCCACACCACCATAAACAATTTATTTCATAAGATGATTTTTTCTCCCTACTAGTAGCAGTGTGAAAGGTATCCAGAGTTGGTCTCTGGAAATTTTTGTGAGCAAGACAGATATACTTTCTGAGACTCCATGTAACTACTTTTATTATTGATGTGTTTGGCTTCCTGTTTCGTCATGTGTGGTATGTGCGTTGGAGAACCTTACAGTATTTTCCTTTCAAATTTGATCAGATACTCAGCTCTCCTGCTACGTTAACCGGTCCCTGGGGCCTGGCTGGTGCATGTCAGTCAGGAGGCAGATGCCTCCATCTGGTAGAGCTGTAACCTCCTCCTGGTACAGCACAAACCCCCTGATACTCCCATCACAAACATTTATGTGATTTATAGCCTAAGCTTATTGTTAATCAGCAATAATTTACTATTATATGTTATTGTAAGATTTTTTACATTGCATTGCATTGCATATAAATATTTATAAGCATGCATAACACTTCATAGCCATGTTTAATGTGCATAATTAATGCTTTATGAAGCTCTCATCTAAATTGCGCTACAGATATCTTCATAATGCAGTACAAATCATCCTTAATTCTTATGCTGACCATTTCTATAGTGTATTACAGATGAGAGATTCATTATTTGTCTTTTCCACCACATGTAAAGAAGAAGTAACTTTTCCGTAGTTCGTAACTTGTGTCTTGCAACACTTTTAAATGACCGCAGGCAGGGCAGCCCGCACTCTCATATGGCAGCCCGCACTCTCGTGTGGCAGCCCGCACTCTCATACGGCAGCCCGCACTCTCATACGGACGGCAGCCCGCACTCTCATACGGCAGCCCGCACTCTCATATGGCAGCCCGCACTCTCACACGGTAGCCCGCACTCTCATACGGACGGCAGCCCGCACTCTCACACGGCAGCCCGCACTCTCATACGGACGGCAGCCCGCACTCTCACACGGCAGCCCGCACTATCATACGGACGGCAGCCCGCACTATCATACGGACGGCAGCCCGCACTCTCATACGGCAGCCCGCACTATCATACGGACGGCAGCCCGCACTCTCATACGGACGGCAGCCCGCACTCTCATACGGCAGCCCGCACTCTCATATGGACGGCAGCCCGCACTATCATACGGACGGCAGCCCGCACTCTCATACGGCAGCCCGCACTCTCATATGGACGGCAGCCCGCACTCTCATATGGCAGCCATGTGTTTGTTGTCCCCTGTAACTGTAGCCGGAGAGGCCAGCGTGGTGCTGTGGGTGTCCATGGAATCCGGCTGGCCTCAGGTGGAAGAGTGTTCTTGAAATACGCTCTTGCTTAATCTGGCCAGCAGCAAGTGTTCTGGTTTCTGATCGCCAGACACCATGTTTACAGAGAGAGTGACAGCGTGCACATCCAGACACTCCATCACAACAGCAAGAGCGGGAATGAGGTCTCTGGAGAACGGCGGTTGGGTGACTTGAGGAAAAGTAAATTGCTTTCTTGAAGGCATGACTAACGGTTATAAAATTTTGATGAAGTACACATTGCAGTTGGAGACAATTTGTTTTATTTAAATATAAGCACAGGACCACTGTAATTGAGGAAAGAGGCTTTTTGTTGATAAGGCCAGATCTGTTCGCTGTAAAAATCCTGGATTTCTGCAAATCTCATCCTGAGAGGCGTATTACTCCTGATGACAAGCAGGACCTGAACAGTAACCAAGACACATTTACAGAGCAAAATAAGGGCAGGTGATGAGGTTTCCTGCTGCGCGGCAGCCCAGCAGACAGACCTCCCGGCTGGGGCTCGCCGCGCCTCCGGCAGACAGGCCTCCCGGCTGGGGCTCGCCGCGCCTCCGGCAGACAGGCCTCCCGGCTGGGGCTCACCGTGCCTCCGGCAGACAGGCCTCCCGGCTGGGGCTCACCGCATCCCCGGCAGACAGGCCTCCCGGCTGGGGCTCACCGCGCCCCTGGCAGACAGGCCTCCCGGCTGGGGCTCACCGCGTCCCCGGCAGACAGGCCTCCCGGCTGGGGCTCGCCGCGCCTCCGGCAGACAGGCCTCCCGGCTGGGGCTCACCGTGTCTCTGCCATCCCTCACTCTGTTAGATTTATTTATTTTTTTGATCCCGGTAGAGCCATTTGCTAAAAATGTTGGGGGCCTGTTTCACAGGGCAGGGACCTGGCTAGGTAGCTTTCCCGGTAGCTCAAACAATTTTCACCGCCCTTCTGAGACTGCAGAGAAACCAGACCAATCTTTGCATGTGTCTTAAGGCAATAAAAACAATTTGATTTGTCTGATTTCTGATCCCAGTACTTGCAGGATACCAGACTGTCAGAGAACAAATTAGAGACATAATTTCTCATATAAATATTTCACATGTAGGAGGAAGGCCGAGTACCTGGAGAAAACACATAGAGGCAACATGCAGGTCAAACACACACACACACACACACACACACACACAGAGCTTAGGGCAGGAATGAAGTCACACCACCTAAGATACTAGACTTAATATCATTGAAAAAGTACACAGCGTTCTCACAATAAGAGAAGGACCTTATCGAATGAGCTTTTGGGCGATATATGTCTCTTAATGACCTTGCTCCATTTCAGTCAGTGAGCTTTATTATTCAAGGACAGGAGGAGTTGGGCTATGTCTATTGGTCTATGTTTAACAATGTCCAGGAAAGCACTGACACTAATATTAACCTTTGACTTTTGGGCCCAGCCTGCAGAGGGGACTCAGAGAGCGGATCAGATGGGGTATCCTGGGTCCTGGGGGAATTTTAGTGTGGGGGTGCTACTCCTTACTTTCCATCATGACATGCCCTTTAAGGGCCCCCATTGCAGTCAGTAAATAACAGGTACCCTGCTGTTTTATTGGGGTGTGCCTTTCTGCAAAAAAAAAAAAAACAGCATGCACTGAGGTCAGAAAATGACTTTCTCTGCTGTGACGTCAGTGGAAGACCCAGATACTGAGGGAAACTGCTTTTACGACTCCCCTGGGGGCAGGCGGTTAATCATGGATGTAAGATCATGGCCGTTCCATGGTTACTCTGTTTGGGAGATGCTGACTGGAGGAGACCCTGCAGCCTGAAACAGCGGTGAGGCCATCACTTCCCCATTATTAGCACATGCCTTTTTGCAGCTGCATGTTACTGCCAGTCATGTTCGTCCTCTTGTCTCCTTCTACGTCGCTCACAGCTCTCACTGATTCCTCTCCATTTGTCTCGTCTGCATCCCATAATCCATCCCATTTATGTCTTGCTGCTATTGTCCTTGAGGCTGCTCTCACACTGCATGGGTGATGGTTACTCTTTTAGCGCGTCTTCCAAAGCTGGAGCATTTTATATTCCCCAAGCTCAGGAGAGCTGAAGGCATTTTTGTCCAGACAGACCCAGACGTAGCCCCCCTCCCCAGCCTCTATTCGTTTCCACATTGTAAGCTCTGCCCATAAATTAGTTTTTATGGGTTTTAGGATTAGGAGCACATTTATAGGCGTCTATTTTAAATTAGGTCCTCTCACTTGGCTTCCAGGGTCCTTCCGGGGAAATGCTCTGGGAAACGTGGGCAGTTACCAGTCAAGACTGCGTGGTTTCCAGCTGCACACTTCGTTGATAGGGTGAGATGTTTGAACACCAACCTTTATGTCAACATGACTAAAAATGCAGAATGGAGAATACAGGTATGTCAAAAAATGCATTTATTAACAATCTGAGCTCATAATTACTGAATCTTACTCCTTTTTGAGTTTCCTGGTCTTGCATATAGGCAGATGTTATGGTTCCAGCTGGGCATGTGGTTTTTGTAGATCATGGAGAACTCAATGACATCACAGCTCATTTAATGGAAATCTCTACAGACATTGAAAGATTGGCTGTTGTGACAGGCCTCCCCGTCAAAGAGAATGCGTCTCTCTGTAATCAGCCGCAAACGGTAGCGGTAGACTTGAAACTGCAAGTCAGACTCCTGAGAATGTGGTTGTGAATTAAAACCATGTGCTGGGTATGTTAGTGTGTGACCATGAATTAAAACAATCATTCATGAATGTGGAAATCCATTCAGGGTCCAACTGCTTCTCCAGTGCAGGGTTGCAGGGAGCCTGGAGCTCATCTCAGGAAGTGCAGGGCGTGGGGCCAGTCCCTCTCAGGGCCGCATGACAGAAAGTGGTTGCTAAGGTAAAATTAAGCCTCCAGCACATGAGAATGTGGCTATAAATTTAAACGGTGACTCAGGCATATCAGAATGTAACCCTTCATACCTCGGGGAAAAAAAAACAATTGACCTGCTATTTTATTGATGACATCATTTTGTGGACCGACATTTTCATACAGATTTCATTGTCCATATTATCCTAGAAAGTGCTAAAATATAGGTGGAAAATTCAGTAAAGAAGTTCTGGTCAAGTCTTTTATAAAGCCAGTAAGAGAGCGTCTCCAGGTATTTGATGGGTCCCACATTTAAAGCCTGACAATTGTCTGGATGAAAACAGGCCACTAAGCCATGACAAAGGAGGTGAAGATGCAGGTTTAGTCACCATGAGTTTGGGAGCATGGCTCCCAAAGGTGTTTGGACAAACCTGCCAAAATAACTGAGATAGTCCAAGTTAGTATACACCAATTTTCCAGGATTCAGATAGTCCAAGAGTAATCACATTTTTTTTCTTCCAGTCCAAATGATTTTTTTCCTATAAACATACGGAATGGGAAAGCTGGGAAAAGACTTTTGAAAACAGACATCAAATTGAAAACAAGGTGATGGACTTAATTTGTTCACTGCATAATATTTTAGAATTATTTATATTTTTTATTTATGCTTTTTGTCTGAATTTGGACCGGTTCTTTGAGCTTGTAGCCGTTAGCTGTTGTCATTTGTCGGCCAGAGCGCATCTCAGATCATGCAGCCCAAACAGAGAGCTGCACTGCATCCAGGCTTCTCCGGTGTATCCCCCTCTGCATCCCACTGGAACTGTGGTGCAGAGCTGCTCCTCCGGTGCTCTCCCAATGAGTTCATGTTGACTCATGACCTGTATCTATGGTTACTCAGCAGAAACAGGTGAAACACGGAGCACTTTCATGTATTTGTCTTTAGCTTGATGTTTCTGGTCAAATCTTTTGTCACTGCTTTACACAGAGCCCTGTTTGGTAACAATGAACGTTTTTTGGATGCCGATGTCTGGCTACAGTGGTGTCGCATCAATCCTTTCAAGGCCTTTGAGCTCCATTGGAATCCCATTAGCTTTTAATGTTCTTTCAGTTACGGTTTTTATCTGTAGTTTCTTAGCTTTGAGCATCTAAGGTGTTATGAAACTCATATGGTACCTTCTCTTCAGCCTTGCTAGGCCTGGATTACAGGTCTCATATGGTACCTTCTCTCCAGCCTTGCTAGGCCTGGATTACAGGTCTCATATGGTACCTTCTCTCCAGCCTTGCTAGGCCTGGATTACAGGTCTC
>JAODKM010000035.1:3877128-3891797 GCA_026780845.1 Petrocephalus sullivani | reverse complement strand
AACGCAGGCCCACTGTGACATTGTGCCTCTAATAACTACCCGCTGCTTCCTGTCTGTTAACCAGTTTTCAATCCAAGCTGCTACAGTTCCTAAAATTCCTGCAGCTTTGAGCTTAAGCAGGAGCTGTTTGTGTGGGACAACATCAAAGGCCTTCTGGAAATCTAAGTAGATCACATCATAGGCCGTTTTGTGATCAATTTTTCTTGTAGCTTTCCCAAAGAACTCCAGTAGATTGGTTAAACAGGATCTACCTCTGGCTATCCCTCAGAACGTTATTAGAATCCAGGTAATCTACCATTTTTGCTTGGATTATGGCTTCCATTAATTAATTTGTGAGCCCTTCTCTCTACATGCTTCTTCTCTCCTTTTTGCTATTGGCCGCCAAACACGCGATTACATAGCGATCCCATTTTAAAGCTTTCTTTCCAGCCCTCTGAAGAGCACTTAGCTATTTAGGTTTTTTTTACGCTCTCTGTAAGGTCCTTTTTCAAACCATTTTATAATAAATTTAAATAAATTTTAAATAAATTTTATAAGATTTGCTTAATTAATAATTAATAATTGCAGATTTCTAAGAAGACGTTTCCTTGAACTTGAAATTGTTATTGTGTACAAAATTATGTATTTAGGAAGAACAAACTTTTTCCAGATACATCGATATGCCGCATTGGAGATGTGTAGATATGAGCGGCCTGCAAAACATTTCTGCAGCTGATTAGGCAAACACTAAATATGCATAAAAAGGCATTCATTGATATTATTATATTGGATGCAGAAAACAATCTGAGCCATTAAATGAGATGTGACCCTGTACAGGATAAGGGGTGTGGAAGATGGATATTTGGCTAGATTAAATGAGTTATAGGAAACATGGCTCTGCACATGGGACAGCCAGCTCCCCATCATCCTATGTTCTCATTCACTCCCCGGCAGCTGTCAGGGACACGAGCACGGCAATAATCTTTGCAATGGCAATAAAATCAATTATGTTAAAAGAGACATCTTTATTCTCATATTTTACTTTACAGCTTTGTGAATTACATATTATTCTGGAAGACAGCAGCATCTCAAAAACTGTTAAAATCTGATCTCCAAAAGATACAAAATTTACAAAAATAAATAGCTTTGAAAGGAAGCTAAAATAATAAAATATTTAGGTCCTTCACTGAAGGGATACAATGCCATTATGTATTGGATTTACTTTTTAAAAATCTTTTGTACATTTCTGGAATGATATATCACACAATTCCACAAAGATATATTTAGAACAAAAAGAAACAGATTTATTTTAAAAAGCATTGTATTCGTTTAGAATTTTAAATTGTGTTTCACTGAAATCAATGTCATACATTTTTGGATCTGCCGGCCTTCATTTCCCTGTCATGAAGGTGCCGTGACTTTCGGCCATGCTATTGGTGTGCTTTCTTTGGTCGAGTTTCTCTTTGTCTCTGATCACACTCCCTGGAAGCGGGAGCCACTCTTGAAGACATTTACACTAGATCTACTATACTTTACTGAACAGAAGAAAAGGCAGGAGGCCCACCGACTCTGTCACACTGCTGTGCACTACATCTGTCTCCTGACTGTATTTGCAAGGAGAAGGTCGACTCTGAGGCTAGGCATCCTTTCTCAAGTGAAAAAACCTGATACCCTCATATACCTACATATATAAATCAGTAAATGATTTGCTCCAGCTATTGTTTACTAAGTCTGATGCTCTTCAGTTACAAAGGGGGATTGTTCCTAAGGTTTTTTACATTCTCATGTAGATGTTTCTCATCAGGGTAATTCCCTGTTTCCCAGACATTATCAAACATGCGGCATTTTCAACATTAAGCAGGAAAAAACTTTGTAAACATCTAGAGTAATACGTCTCTTGAAAAGCAGCAAGAATAGTGAAACTTATATAGCCAAATTCTCAAAGCATTGCAAAAATAAACTAAACTGTAATGGACAGGAAAGACATTTTCAGAGCTATCTGCAGAGATGTAAAACTAGTTACAATAAATACATGCTTGTCAAATATGCAGAGATGTGTTGCTTTGGTCCATAATATATTCAAATTTCAAATTTACACATGACACATACCTAAAAGCACATCTTACTGACACTAGCTTGTATTCCAGGGTCTGTGAAAAGGCAAAAAATGAAGCCAAAAATAAATTATATTCTAGTATAATCTTCAGACATTGGGCACAGACTGTTGCATGACTTTGGCCTGAACTTATCATGAAAAGAGGCAGGACAAAGCCAGCCAATAAACCTGCAGCACGCTGCAGCAACAGCTTATTAAAGGTTTTCGGGTGCAGTGTTTCCACAGACCCAAAAAGAGCTTGTTGTTTTGTGTTACTTTAAATAGATCAGGAACCATACTTCAAAGATATACCTGACATTTGATTATTTTTTTGTTTTGGTACTTTAAAAGATGGCTAGTTTTACCAGCAGTTAATATCAGAGATTAGTCTAACTGGTCAAGTTTCTGGACAAGGTCAATTTTTTGCTTAGCCTGAGCTGAAGAACAACAGGGTCTGCAATGGAATGGTGGAGGAGTGTGATACTCCAATGATGTCTGTCAGTAGGACACAGAGAAAGGCAGCTTCCCTTTGTGGCTAGAACAAGCATACAGTATCGTCACCTAACATCTATAACAATCTTACGTACTCTGAGGTAGATTTCTATCGGGTTAAAAAAATGTCAATAGTGGTTATTAATTAAAAAAACATGAAGACAACAACAGGACTTTAAGTTAATCTTAGAAACAGGCCAATGCCTTGTAACTCGTTTGGGTCAGTTAGTGCACTATCCACTCTGTTTCAGCCTAGTTTTCCTGCTTGTCTTGGAAGCATGGTCTCGGCTGGTTAGTAGGTCACTACTCTGTCCCACTCTGCCACCCAGGTCACCCTCATTGGCTGCCCTGCACTTCCTGTTTCATGAGTGCCGGGTCCAGGCAGTCCTGAATGAGACACTCTCCTGAAACTGGCTCAGGAAAGCGGGCTGGATCGCACCGCTCTGGGTCCACTGTCTTGCCAGTGTAGTCGGTACAGAAGGCACTGCGACGCTGGATGCCCAAACCACAAGTTCGAGAGCAGGAGGACCAGGGCCCCATCTGCCAGACAGGGCAGGGCAGGTCAGCACAGGCCCGAATATCTGCAGGCCTCAGGTCCTTGTCGCACAAGTCAGAGAGGAAGCCGCCGGCATCCCGGCACTCGACGTCACGCCGCGACCAGCCGGAACCGCAGGTCTTGGAACATTCCGACCACTCAGCCAGCGACCACTGGGGCACCCCCAAGGGCTGGATCACGTGGGGGGAGTCCTTCTTCTCCTTGGCCTTGCTGAATGGCACATCCTTCGGGAGGAAGAAGGTGTACTTGACCTTGGGGGGTGAGGCCTCCCCAGCCGTGGCCAGCAGCTGGATGGTGACGGCCTCCTGCAGCCGCTGGAAGCTCTGGATGCGCTCCAGCGTGGTGGAGGATCCGCTGTAGCGTAGCACTGCCCCCCGCACTGGGATGTCCTGCTCCACCATCGACACGGAAAAGTTGCCATTCAGGATGTAGCTGCCATCCTCCCCGCGGATGGCCAGGTAATGACCGTCGTGCTTCACGGCCCGGTGGCTGCGCTGCTTCACGTCGATATTAGTGGCCCCAGCTGGTACGGTGACAATATCAGTGTAGCCATAGCTAAGGAAAGAGAGGTACACAACTGAGGAAAATCCTTTCGGTGTTCAGCTAACAGTAAGTTGGCCGGGAAGGATGGGAGAGAAGGACAACCAGCTGAAGGTGTTTGGCTCAGATCTCATAGGAAGTTCCTCTGAGCATGGATTACTCTAGCTGAATTGCTTTCCAAAAGTTAGTAATAAATAACAATAACAATGGTGGAGTAAGGATAGTAAAGGAGTAAAGTGAGGAGTAAAGTGAGGAGTAAAGCTCCACACAGATACACAAGTAATCAACATGCTGGTGGCATGGACACGATGGCTGGATTTGGCGCTGCTTACACGGCCTTGCTCAGGGAACCCGTGACTTTGCGGCAGCTGGACCCGTCCCCAGCACAGACCCCGCATTTGTCCAGCTTGGCACTGGATCCGACCTCCTGGTCACAGCCGGCCTTGACGCACTGGCCCTGCACGCAGATGGAGGTGGTATCGGGGCCGCACGTGGTGCCGTCGACAACCTGTGTCAGCAAACCCAAATGCAATTGTCAACGAGAGCCCGTCTTATTATTCATTTGTTCATTTTCCACTGCTTATCTGGCCTGGGTCACAGGGACAGCAATCTAAGCAAGGTCCTGCCTTATTAGAGATCTTATAAGTGAATGAGACATTAAGAAAACTTCATATACATTTTCTTGGTAGGCGTCAGGTTCTACCTTGGCTTCAAACACTTTGAATTCACTGCTGCCTTTCGCCCTGCAGAAGAGCTTGCACCTGTCCCGAGGCGAGACGCCGGTATACTTCGGGATCCACTCCTTGATGTTTCCGTGGATGTCCAGGTAGCTGAAGCTGTTGTATTTCTCACACTGCTCTTCCCTGAAGCTCTTCCCTAACAGGACATACAGGCAGAGGAAAGTGTTTCTGTTCCTGCCTGCAGCCTGGGCTCACAGACAGAGCCAATGTCCCCAAAGAAGGCAGACGGAGCCTCACCATCGCCACCCTCGCACGTCCTGGTGTTGCAGGCGCGGTACTTCACCCTCTGGCCCAGGCAGTAGCTCCCTCCGTTTCGGGGCTCGGGGTTGGTGCACTCACGGTGCGAGAACTCCACCCCACCGCCACAGGTGCGAGAGCAGCGCGCCCATGGTGACCACGCCCCCCAGCTGCCATCCACGGCCACCTGTAGGGGGCAGCAGAGACAGTCTGAAGGTAGGAGACAGGAGCTGGGCCCTGAGGCCACATAGACAGCGACCTGGGGCCAAGCGGACAGCCTGTGTGCCTGGGGCCATGTGGACAGTTTGCAGGTCTGGGCTGGTCCCCAGCACACATACATTCCTGCCCCTGTGTGTCATTGCTTGCGAAATTGCGAAATGATCTGCTTGGCAAAGGTACAGTTTGCGCATGTGTTTTTAAGGAATTCAATGCAGGATTGTGGCCAGCAGATCCGAGATCAGCCCCAGAGGCTCACTAGCGGCGTGTGGAGGGGAAGGGCGTAGGAGAGCGGGCGGCACTGTGGGCACACTCTGCCGGACAGGCGTGTGAAGAGGAAGGGCGTAGGAGAGTGGGCGGCACTGTGGGCACACTCCGCCGGCCGGATGAGAGGAGGGGAAGGGCGTAGGAGAGTGGGCGGCACTGTGGGCACACTCCGCCGGCCAGGCATGTGGAGAGGAAGGGCGTAGGAGTGCGGGCGGCACTGTGGGCACACTCCACCGGCCGGGCGTGAGGAGGGGAAGGGCGTAGCAGAGCGGGTGACACTGTGGGTACACTCCTCCGGCCGGGCGTGTGGAGAGGAAGGGTGTAGCATAGCGGGCGACACTGTGGGTACACTCCTCCGGCCGGGCGTGTGGAGAGGAAGGGTGTAGCATAGCGGGCGACACTGTGGGCACACTCTGGCCGGGCGTGTGGAGGGGAAGAGCGTAGCAGAGCGGGCGACACTGTGGGCGCACTCCGCCGGCCGGGCGTGTGGAGAGGAAGGGTGTAGCAGAGCGGGCGGCACTGTGGGCACACTCCGCCGGCCGGGCGTGTGGAGGGGAAGGGCGTAGCAGAATAGGCGACACTGTGGGCGCACTCCGCCGGCCGGGCGTGTGGAGAGGAAGGGTGTAGCAGAGTAGGCGGCACTGTGGGCGCACTCCGCCGGCCGGGCGTGTGGAGAGGAAGGGCGTAGCAGAGTAGGCGGCACTGTGGGCGCACTCCGCCGGCCGGGCGTGTGGAGGGGAAGGGCGTAGCAGAATAGGCGGCACTGTGGGCGCACTCCGCCGGCCGGGCGTGAGGAGTGGAAGGGCTTTGCGAGCAGGCGCTAATGAGCAGCTTACCTTGGGTGATGTAGCCTCATCCAGCAGCACACAGACCCCCAGGAGGCAGACTCGGCCGGCTCCGCACGGCGTGCCATCTGCCCATGGAAAGCTGGCGTTCCTGGTGGTGCAGTGCGGTTCTCCCCATTCCCTGCACCACAGCTGGCTGCAGATGTCCGAGTCGGACGTGTTGGGGCAGTGTGCGAACTCCTCACCGAAGGTCTGCTGGCACTGTCGGTCTAGCCCGTAGGAGCGGCCCGGGAGCGACGTGGGCAGGGGCAGGCCGCTGTCGGGCTTGTCCAGCAGGCAGTCCCCTATGGGAAGGCAGTGGCTTATGATTGTCGTCCTGAGACACTGCTGCTCAGGGTTATTAACTGTGGAGTGGAAGTGGGCAGAGAAAAGACAGAAAGATACGTCTGGCTCTTTTCAAATCTATCTGCTGCTCTTCCCTCAGGCCGGCAGGATGTTCCGTTCAAAAGGAAATAGGGGTTATGTAACCACAGCCCATTTGACTCATGCAGCTGACATTTCAGCAACGTGTCACAGGAATGTGCATCTGGAGGAGTCCAGGAAGAAGCACAGAACCTGCCCTTGGGGGTCTGAGTGCGTCAGACTCCGCCGGAAACCCCTTAGGCCTCAGCCAGGACCTCATCTTGTTTTAAGGGTCAGTTCTGTACTGGAGATGTTCCTGAGTTAGCATGTATGCAATTTTTGGAGTTATTTCTCTGAAACTTTGGGAAAAAATGTTGTTGATGACATGCTGGTCTACTGCTAAAGCTAAAGAGCTACACAGAGTCTAAGCAGGGACCTGCCTTATTAGCCATCTTATAAGTTACAGTTAGCAGGACAACTTTAAATACTGACAGATAAAGATCGTAGAAATGGTTGTATATAAATCACTCCCATTTCAAGATCAATAACCAATAGGAACTACTTAAAATTTTCAGACACAATCATCCCCAGACTCTGAACTTGCCTATCAGCTGCCAAGGCCTTCCAAATCGCATTGCTTGCACAATGGGGTTGCCCTGCCATGCACATGTAGCGACGGCCCTCGGTAGCTGCAACCCGGGAAGAGGGGAAGCACATTCTTAAGCCTGTTTTTGCTGCACTCCCAGCTGAATTAGTTTGTGTGGTTTCTCAGACTGTAATTTGTGGCTTTGTAGCAAGTCAAAGCAGAGAAGGTGCAGTGAAGAAAAATCTCGTTCGTGAAAGCTGGCTCTGTGGCTATGAGGGCATTCTTTTTCACCTTCCAATCCCAAAACTGCTCTTGGCTGGCTGGGCTGCATCTGGCCTGGGTCACATTCTGGCCAGCGAAAGCCAGCGGGTGTTGAGTTTTTAATTTGACAGTGGTGAAAAGGTTATAGTTTTGGCTTAGTGTGGAGTACGGCGCATTAATTGTGCGTTACGCATGTCAGAATATGACATTGCTTTAAATGAGCTGTATTTAACTTCTGATGCCGAGTTTGTCCAATAAATCTGACAGCGTTCGGTAGAGGGCAGGTCTAAAATCATTATGAAATGAAACTAAAGGGACGGGTGTGCGCCCTGATTATACTCAGATGGTCTGTACTTTACTGGCAGAAAAGGGCGTCTGCATGCCGCCTACATGCAGCGGCCCAGACAGGCTCTGCAGACAGACCTCCACCACGACTGAGACAGAAATGCTGATAGAGCCACAGAGGAAGGTCCTCTGGGTGGCCGGATCTAACCCTAACCCTAACCCTAACCCCGAGCCCTTTCACCTGACAGGCGCATTAGGGCTGATGCCATCTGGCCACTCACCATGTCCGTTGTCAAAGAACTCCGTGATGTAGAGGGCACTGCACGGAGACCAGGGAAGGCTGTGGTTAAGGTGCACGAAGAGGGGGGCCATCACATGGTGCAGGCCCAGGGGGCCAAAGAGGCCTTGGCAGTTCTTGGAGTCGTCGTGTGGCATGCTTAGCACGTGGCCTGCGGGGGCAGAGGCCGCAGTTACTGCCGGTGTGCACAAGGGATGAGCAAGGATATGATAATGAAGGCATAAGGGCGCTCTATCCCCTTTTTTACTGAGGGGTGGCAGAAGCTGCTGTGACCTCTCCGGTGGAGAGGGTTAGGCCCCAAGCTGTAGAAGCAGCACAGTGTCCCGCCCCTGCCGAGCCTCACCTAGCTCGTGTGCCGCCGCAAAAGCAGCCTGCAGGCCGTTGTCCTCAGTGACGGAGCAGCTCCGCTTAGGGTCACACGCCGTGCCCACATCAGCGACGCCCAGCGTGTCGCAGCTCTGGTGCCCACAGATGTCCTAAGGGGCGAGGGGAGTCATTTCAAGGCAGGCAGAGTGCTCGGCCCTCCCCGCCCAGCTCACACGCTTGCCAGCACGCCACGACTGTCACTGTTTCCATTGTAAAACCAACCAAATAAATACTCCTGGCAAAGTGCCTGATTCCGAGACGCGGGAGCGTAGCGAGTGTGTGCCATCTAGCACGTTTGGACCAACATGCTCCGAATTCCTCATGACTGGTGTACACCATTCTTGGGCTTGTGACAGACCACCAGGCATGCAACACATGATTCAAACCATATCTGGGTCCAGAGGAGAGGGAGCAGGGCTCTGCCTGTGCATACTGGGGGAACCAGTGGGGCTCTGAGCAGTGAAATGTGTTTACATTCCTGCTGTGTTATGGCGCTGTCATTGCATTAAGTTTCTGGAAAATATCTCATACTCACAAAGCTGGTGGACCCACAAAAAAAATCTAGCGGTAACTTAGTGCTCAATGGCTTCTCAGTATGTTTAAATTGACTGCCCACTACTGATTGCCCATCAATGCTATAAGACATTACCACAGTGTTATTTTGATGTCACAGTTGTATCACAGGGATGCTACAACGATGTCATAGTAATGCCGCGACAATCACTGATACCACAATGATGTTGTGGTGATGTCATAATGACATCACACATTGCACTAGGTAAAGTACAAAGTAAAGCCAACAGGGGCTCTGTCACCTCTCTGGTGAAGAGTAGCGCTGTGTCATAATGCTCTGGGTGTCTCTGGCTGGGGGGGTTGAACAGCTGCTGCCAGGCACAGAAGCTGCGCAGCGTCACTCCCCCATTGCTGGAGACAGACGGCCCCAGCTCCTCATCTTCCACGACGAGCATCTTCACCACCACGATGCTGATGGAATTCTTTATGCTGGGGTGCTTGTAGATCTGGGCCACCATGGCGATGAGGGTCAGCACGTAGTGCTGCAGGGAGAGGCAGATGTGCATAGCCGTGAGGGACCATGCAGGCTTCCTGAGCAAACACCAACACACCAACACAGCAGTGTTGCAGACTTTACCAGAAGCCCCCCTGACCTCACATACCCATGAGGGATTATTATCATCTTTCTCAAAAGCAGCTGCATCGATCCCTCAAAGCCAGAAGATTGTCTTCCCTGGTGAATCACATATGAAGTTTCGGAAAGTTACACTGCCTAATTGTGTCCTAATCTTTGATGAGGTTTATTCCAAAGCAATCCAGAAGGAGAGAGGAACATTAACAGTGTTACATTCCTGTTTTTGTCTACTCCCCTCCTATGAAACATACCACAGAGAATCTCCTATTGGTGTGTTTGAGAACCAACAGGCTTTCTGCAAGGCTTTATGAGCTGTCGTGACCCCGAGTAGGATCAGCAGTTAGACGTATGGATGGTTTTTACGAGCTGCAGGGAATGCGCGAGGCACACTGCTGCGCAAACGCGCTGCGTCACGGCAGGTCACGTGCTTCGCCTTTAAGTCCGCGAGCTGCTCCCTTTTCCTATTGGCTCCACGAGTGCGCGTGGCTGATAAGCAGTTCCATTTCGTTACTATGAAAGAATTTCAGATTTGGCAGAAAAAGTAAATATAACGGAAATCCATCTGACAAATAAATGATCATATCTCTCTCTCTCTCTCTCTTTCTTCTTAAGGACAAAAATCTTTCGCTCATATAACATTGAGAAATTTAGGAAGCATCCGTGAATTTTAATAAACTTGTTTTATTTTTCCTTTTTCTTTTTCTCTTTTATTTTTCATAAAAAATAAAAGTAAAAGTGCACTGCTAATATTTTCTTCAACAGCACGGAAATTCATTACTTACTTGACTTATTTACTCTTCTTTGCTTGTTAAAGCGGGTTTCTTAATTCTCGGTTTGCCACGTGCTAGACTTCAGGTATAAAGAATAAACTTCTGTGTGTGTGTGTGTGTGTGTGTGTGCAGCGATATTAAAATCGCAGCACATTACAGTGAATACTTCGAAATGTTATAACTACAGACTAAATAAGAAAAGCAAACGAATTAAAATCAATGCACATATAAATGAAGCAGGAATCGTGAGTGTATATTAGTTTAAATAGACATTTTGAGATAATTAGAATTAGTAGTTAGGCTAGGCTATCCTAAACGACGAAAACAAGATCAGTGGCACTACACAAGCTTCACAGGCACCTGCACCTGATGACTGATGGCTAGCGGGGGTGGGGGGGGGGCAGAGCCGTGGGCATTTTCAGCGTAACCAGACTTTTTCCCCTTCACTTATTTTAACTGCCGTGGTATCAAGGAACAATGTTTTAGGAAGGGATTCGTTGTCGCTGCATGTCAAGATGTGAAGATCACCAAGCTCTCCCCACCCCCAAAGGTGTCTGAATTTATTTCACGGTAATTATGAGCTTTGTAAAAAAGAAAACAAGAAAGTGCCAATGAACTAAGCTCATTTGTGACGGCGAGGCGGATACGAATGCGTGGGAAAAAGTGCTCTATTTAGACAGGCTTCAAGCCTATTTTATATTACACCGAACACGTTTCAGAACGACTTGGGTAGCCCGAGTCACTGCAGGGGCCCCCACCCATGCTACGTCTAATCCCACCAGAAGAAGCATCTACTTCTGTGAGTTACGAACATTAAATGGATACCGTGAAAACAACCATTATTTGTTACTGAAACCCCTACCTAGCACAAGAACTTAATATATTAAGAATATAACAATTAAACACGTGTTTCAATAATAAAACCCATTTTGCACGTTTTAGTTCATTTATAATGCGGGATGCATGCGTATGATTCGGCAATGCACAATAAAGCCACGTTGTAATTAATTAACTGTTTATTCTTTACAGCATGTACCTCTGAACTTGGGTGGGATTTACATTTGTGTGATTATAGCCCATGCCTATAATTGTAAGCATTTTAAATATTATATAATAAGTATTATGAAGCACAGAAGGAGAAGAAGAAGGTATGTCCTACCTTTATTTCGTCGCCGTGGAAATGTGCCATTGATGAATCCGCTACCACCAGAGTTTCCACGTATCTCGGTGCCGACACGAAACGTCTCCTCCTCGCCGTCCGGGGCTCAGTCACACTCCGCCGGGGCCAGGCGCCTGCTCCCGTCTCATCGAGGGTGCCTCTATTGTCGCCGTGCGTGTTCGCAAAAACCCGTCTTTTGACAACGTGTGACTGTGTTGTGGATTGCAGGGACCCACGGTGAGCGAGCATGGGCTCAATTAAATACTCGTCTCCTTCCGCTATAAACGAGCCGTGGATCCCGTTACACAGACTGACAGCAACAACAGAGTCCTGGTTGAAGTTCACACTCCCCGAGTAGAAGCAACTTCTGAGATTTCCTTCGGCTTCCTCTGTCCAGTTGATGTTTTTGAGAAGGTCCGTTTCAGCTTTGAAATTGGGTGCATCTCGCCAGTCTGCAGCATGAAACCGGGCTGGCAACTGCGTCCTTTTCATGCGCTGAATCTTTAGGTTTGGAGACAAAAAGCTGTTGTCGGGCGTCAGATTTAAAATGAATTTTTTACCGAAGGCCATAATTCTGAACCTGGGCTGTTCTTCACTCCGTTTCCAAAAGCGACCGCCACTTCTCCTGCTTAACTTAACAGGTAAAACTTCTTCTGATTCATACAGCTCAGAAAGAGCGAGGTTTGTAGCATAGAGAATTAATACAAGTATGTGTCTTGAACGCATCTTATACTGTTACAATCCACAATCAGTGTTTGAAAGTTTGTAATTATATGTAAAGCGCTTTCTTTTCTATTGACTTTCTATTTCTTAACCACGCGACCGCAAAATAAATATCTCTTGATTCCAGTAATGGTTACTACACATAAGTATTTATTAAATTGCCATTCACTTAGCTTAATATTATATTACTGTTATAATAACTCGGCGTCTCAAATAGAAAGAACTAAACCTATAGAAAAGCAATCCTGCGGAGGTACTTCCAAATAATTCTAACATTAGTGCTGTAAAACCAGTCTTGGTCTGGAAGTCTCTAACATTATTGTTACATTAAGCCTGCATACTAGTGATGTGAAAGACCTAACCAACGAACTACCTACTCCGCGGCACCAGCGGACGTTTCTAGCAACGCTGGTATTTATACCTCCCTTCCCTTCTTAGACTAAAGAGGTTTATTTTTGATATCGTCGCCGTATCGCTCTCTCCACCCTCTCGAACTTCACTAGAAACCCTGAATCACAGCGATCCAATGAGGGCTGGCGGACACTCCCCCCTTCTTAAATAGCACCATTCTGACTCGCAGACGACTATTATTACCCTAGTCCCTTCGCTGCGAGGTGCCCATAGTGCACATAACCAGCCGTCCGCACGCCTATTTCTACAGCACCGCACGGCTACATCAGACACAGGCCAAGGATTTTCCATTCTGTTATTGCATAAAAACATCAGGCTACACTTCGGCGACAAAAATACATCCATGTTCTTTGATTTGCTTTATGTTAAAACCAGCCTTTTTAAAGCATAACTCCAGTACAAAATTACTTTACTGTGGCATGTCAGCCATCAATGCAATAAAGAATAAAAAATCATATCCTCTTGATGCTAAGGACAATACCTCCGGGAGTGCCATGTTACATCAAGTAATCTCAACTGTAGGTGCATGTTACTGACACATTATTAGTATATATCAATAAAATAAAAATGAAGTGTATATTAAAATATTATCGTTGAGACTTTGGACACAGACTGTGTTTATGCTACAAAATTACTTTGGACTGACACTTATAGTCCGTGCAGAAATGGTTACATACTGGTTAGACCATGGGCGATAGGAAAATAATTAAATAATAATTATTAAAATATTCATTTTACACAGAGATGGGCAGGTTTTATTAAATGTAATTAAAATAAGTATTTAATTACTGTTAGGTATTTTTTAAATGTTTATTTTGTTGGACAGGAAAAAAACAGGTAACTCATAACAGAAAAGAGAAAATACTTAAAATTATTAATAAAATGTATAATTTTATTTATTCATCTACAGACTTTTGAATATAGCCAATCACCATCTTCGGCTAGGTGCAAATAAATCACGTGACCCATCCTGCTGGCCCAGCTTGCTGGTTGTGAGCTTCAGTTTCCGATGACCAGTAATCCAAAGAAAGAAGCTGTTCGGGTGCTCAGTGCAAATTGCCTTAAAGTATGTCGTAAGAAATACTATCAGATACTGCTCACTGAATGCCATTATAGGACAGGAAACAGCAGTCCTGTGCTCTAGAACTTGTTCATTATCTTGCTAGTCTGCTAGTGGTATTCTAGTTCATTTCGAAAGGCATGCTCAGGCAGTGGCATATTGTAGTTTGCCTAGCTACTTTTGTCCCTAATGACAAAATTAATTTCTATCAGTGAAACGTAGGTGTTTTATAGCCACCAAGCCTGTGAAAATGTAAGACTGACTGGTGAACTTGACATGGAATATTATACCGGACACATAATATATATTTCTGAGCGTATATCTCAACTCTTTGAGTTTGCTTATGTTTGGTGCCCTACTGTTAGACACAGCGGGAAATTCAGGCATTATGATAATGAATTTCAGAAAGCACTGGTATGCCTCCCTACGTGTGCACACGCACACACCGGCACTCCTTTCAGCCACCCCCACTAATTCTGGGGGGAACACTAGCTATAAATTAAGGGCCTAACAATTCTAAGTCTGAGACCAAAACCGTGAGATGGTGAACATTTGTATCGCGGTTCTGTCTCCTGGATTCCCCCCAACCCCAACCCGCTGCTGCAGATACCGCCTGTTGAGCTCACATCACATTACTAATGTTACAAAAGTCTTTTTTTTTTCATTTCACAGTTTCACTTTTCACGCTATAGCACATGTAAATCGCTAAAATTATTATTCTCTGTAAAGTTTGGAAAAGCTGTAAATTTTGCAAATATTACACATTACTAAAGCTGTAAAGATATACATATTTGTCTTGTACTGTTACTATTTTACACGTATTTTGTATTTTCAAATTACAAATTACTTGTATTTTAATTAAATACGTTTTATAATACCAATAGTTCATATATTATATAGTTACATTTGATGAACAAGTATTTGTAATGTGTGACAAAATAGTTTTTGATTGGTGCCCATCGCTGACTTTACATTTTTTCCAGAATTTTTAATTTTGTGACCCTGAGCATTCTAAAAATTTACAGGTATGCAAGCCTACAAATTTAACTCACGTTTATTGGTAGAGTGTGTAGCCTAAAATTGTAGGCATGTTGTTGTTTTCATCCCTTCACAGTAATCATATTTACAGTAATACATATTTTATAGTTTATACTGCAGCATCTCACGTTTTATAAATATAAGGAGGATTATGTAAATTTAAACTTTGCTCCACATACATGTAAGTCTAATCCAATACAAAATTTGACAAATTCAATCAGATCTATCCCTTCCCTTGATGTAAATGTAAAGAAAC
>JAODKM010000035.1:3861489-3874444 GCA_026780845.1 Petrocephalus sullivani | reverse complement strand
ATGTAAGTCTAATCCAATACAAAATTTGACAAATTCAATCAGATCTATCCCTTCCCTTGATGTAAATGTAAAGAAACACGATTTTTTAAACGTTTTAATGCCATACAGCACTGTACTGAAGGCCTACATAATATACTTCAATATCTATATATCTAAAAAAAAAATACTATACATAATATAAATAATAAAAATAAATAATTTATACATAATACATAATATAAATAATAAAAATAATTTTCTGAAAAAGTGAACCAGAGTAGATTTAACAACTCTGGTTCACTTTTCTTGAATTTTGTATGTTAATGTTTAGCCCTAATCATTCCACCTTTGCTCAGCCTTTACAAACACAATTCGTGAGTCAACTAATAAAAATGGCTGGTAGGAGAACAGAGAAGTTACCTCTTGAACTCTTGTTTTAGAGCTAAATAGATTCTAGTTGAAAATCGGAAACCAGGACGTAGGATCGTAATCCGCGCACCACTAGGTGGCGATGTTGTTTTCCCTTTCCCCCCCTCAATCCAAAGACACGGCGTATCAGTGTGTCTTAGCTGGTGCGTGAATTTTGGACGTGATATACTAACCAAGGGATAATGTGGGTCCTGAGGCTTAGCCAGATGAGAATCAGTGGGGTAAATGACATTTAATAAAGTGATGTGAGTGTGTGTGTTTCCTGCGATGGACTGGCATCCCAAATAGGGTGTTTCCCAGGCCTATGCCCTCTGCTGTCTGCGCTGGGTTCCAGGACGAAAGGTTTGAAGATGGATGGATGGTATTAACATCTTTTAATACTTTCAATACAATAAACACGGTTCGATATTACAGTATAATAGATTTTTAATAAACTAAAATAAAATATTTAAAATTTTAGCATTAAAGATTATACTTCATAATTCGCTACCAAACGTCCTATTGAAGCCTATGTTTTGTTAATATTAAAAAATGCACATAAATGTTACAGCTTTTAACTTGTGAAAATGATATACACTCACAGTAAGGAGGCAGTAGTGAACAAATGGTTAGAGAGGCGTGCCTGTGATGAGAGGGTGCTAATTCGATTCCCCGATAAGGTACTACTGGGACCCTTATGCGTGGGCACTTCTGCGTCGGGTATGAGTTAAATGCAGGGGACACATTTCGCGTGGGTCGGCAACAATGACAATTTTTCACTTAATTACAGTTAAATATTTCATGTTACATTAACACTGGTCTCAAAAGTGCATAGCCAAATTTGTGCACAAGAGGGCGACTATTATCTGTTTAACTATGACCAAACTTTTAGTCGTAGATTATTTATAATAATAATAATAATAATAATAATTAATTGGTCAGACATTCTAAATTATTTACTCAATAAATTTAACAAACAGTTGCATATATTTGGAAATTAGGAGGTTGTGTAACAGTACAATTTTAATCCCTTGATATGCAAATATCGTTTATGAGCTTATGCAAACAAGTCATCCAATATTATAATTATAAATTCCAAATGAACTCAGATTTGATATTTTGTGATTTATATTATTCGGATGTAAAGCCGGTTGTTTCATACAAGCTAATCAAAGTGCACAGCCCCATGGAGAGGGAGCGCAGGCTGTTCCTCGTGTTGGAAAGTGATAATAATATTTGGAGAGCCGGAAGTGCCCGGGGGGGGCAAAACATAAACGTAGAGGAATGACCAATGAGCTTTTTCAGCACCTCCCCAAAAAGTCTGATTACGATTCTTCAGTGTTTACACATGACGCATAAAAGCTTCAGGACCGGAGGGTCGTTTTAACAGACAGGTACACGATGGGGACGGAGAGCTTGCTGTGGGTGTTTAGACTGACAAGGCGCACGGCTGCGTACCCGTAGGCTGTAGTGACTTGGATAAATAATACTGCGTACACAGATTACATTATTATTACTTGCACTCTCCGGCTATCAGATAAATATTTATATATATATATATATATATATACACATATATATTACGTGGAAGGTCTGTTGTGTAATTGTATGGTCTCTGGCGCAAAATGTTCATTTTTATTAGGAAACTTGTAATCTTAGACGCACTTTTATGCGTCAACGTGATCCTTTCGTTGGAAAATGACATTTGTTATCCAATTCGAATGGACCGCCAGTATTTTGCAAACCATATTTCCTTTAGTCAAGCGAAGGACACAAGCGAAGAGCCGGTTGTTATTAAATTAACTGCGTTCAACCAAGATTTTAATCTTCATCTGTTACCAGACAGCAGTTTCATTGCATCTACTCTGTCCTTGTACGGCGACACTTCGGCATCCAGTGCCGCTGTACATCCTGATTTTAGTGGCTGTTTTTACTCGGGCGACGTCAATTCCGCGCCGGACTCGTACGCGGCTCTGAGTTTGTGCAAAGGCGTGCAGGGCGCCTTCTTTTTTCGGGGCTCGGAATATTTCATCAGTCCGGTTCAGAATGACACCGACCTACTTCGCGGGACCCCGGAGAGGGCGCATACGATACGCCGGAGGGAACGATCTCACCGGAGCAGCAAGTCTGCCACCAGATGTCCAGTGGAAACCCCTTCAAATAAAGATGTGTTTAAGTCTTTGGGAAAATATAAAACGGCAAAACAACATCAACCCGGGAACTTGACGAAAGGTGTGTTAAAAAATCTGAGCAGATTGAAACGATTTGCCTCCATCCCGAGATATGTCGAGACCCTGGTCGTTGCAGACGAGTCAATGGCTGAATTCCACGGTGACGATCTTAAACATTACATCCTGACCCTGATTTCCGTGGCCGCCCAGCTTTACAAGCACCCCAGCATCCTCAACGCCATCAACATCGTGGTCGTCAAGCTTATAGTCATCAGTGAAGCTGAGAAAGGACCCAAAGTTACGGCCAACGCCGCCCTGACGTTGCGCAACTTCTGCACGTGGCAGAGAAAGCTGCACAAAAACGCGGAGCAGCAGCAGCGGAGCTGGGACACGGCGCTCCTGTTCACCCGGCAGGTAGGGCGCCGCGCTCCTGTGCACCCGGCAGGTAGGGCGCCGGGCTCCTGTGCACCCGGCAGGTAGGGCGCCGCCCGGCAGGTAGGGCGCCGGGCTCCTGTGCACCCGGCAGGTAGGGAGCCGCGCTCCTGTGCACCCGGCAGGTAGGGCGCCGCCCGGCAGGTAGGGCGCCGCGCTCCTGTGCACCCGGCAGGTAGGGCGCCGCGCTCCTGTGCACCCGGCAGGTAGGGCGCCGCGCTCCTATTCACCCGGCTTTTTTACATTTACGAAATATAATTAGCCTACGTTTATTGACTGAACTACGTTTGTTACATACGGTGCATCCGGTCAGTCGCTGAACGTATTTTTCTCCTTATTTGTGTTATACATTTTGTTTTCGGAGGAATTTCTTGGTTAATTGTGCCAGACAGTGCGAACCTACCTGCTTACATGATAAAATACATGGATACTAGAATTTGGCAACGTATCATTTGTGTATGCTTTATTTTTTGCTTGTCAACGCGATGTTAACTTGCAAGTAAATCAACCGGCAAATAGAAATTGGTAGCATAACATCCACAAGTCATATGCTTATGGGGCATAAAAGCGTGTGTCTGTCGAAAACAGCGCCAGGAAATTGCGGGGGTCTCCCTAAGGCCACCATTGCATAATTTCATGATTATGCAAAGCATTCAACATGAATAATGGATGGACGTATGACCCTTTCATCCCGGGGGGGGGGGTTATACACTGATCTTTTGGGCTTTATGGCACAACAGCATCCCCGCTGTTGTTATACCACCTTAGCCTCCTGCACGGATCGTTTATGGTACTGAACTACTACAGCAAACCAGCTATAGAAGACAGTCCATTTTCTAACTGCTTATCCTGCTCAGGGTTACAGGACACCCGCAACTCATGCCAGGCATCTTATGGCATAATGCTGGGGCAGGACCAGAAGGTACTCCAGGAAGATCGGTATCAATCCTTACCTATTAGGGGGCTCGGATATTGGCCATATCTGAGGGAGTTTGACACCCCTGCTCTAGGAAATAACACATTGATGAATGTTTATAATTCGCCACCCCCTTGGACACTGCAGATGGAATTCCACAAAAGATCAAACCCAACGTGCCCACCTCCCTGCTAGGTCCGAACATGTTGGGGCTGAATCTCAGCTTGAAGGTGAATCAGTCTGTTGCATAAAAACCAAGCAGACCTTTGTAGCCAGCACAGGATTGTGTGCCCTCAGCTAGGCGTGTTTCGAAGTCCAATCCTCAAGTGATCAAAAATCAGACTAAAGACAAGTTTACAGGGTGTAGGTCTGCAGCAGTTAAGAATCGACATGGTTACTACTGAACATCCCTCTTTAAAGGGGCAGTCCTCTCCTCCCAGTCGGTGGCAGAGAGTCCTGACATAGTTCAGATAGATCTTCAGATATGATTTTATGTGTCTATCTATATTTATTTAACATGATTCCCAGTTACAGGAAACATTCATACATCCCTTTGTCTAATGTTCAAAAACATAATGATCTTTAATAACATTTTTCACCAAGCGGAATTGCTTGGGAATTTTAGAGTGGGTATCTTAGTTTTGAAATAGAGCTGATGATATAGGGTCTAGAGAGGATATGGAGAGATGAAAGGTTAGCACTTCCTGTAATTATGAAGGGCCATGGGGGAAACAGGCTGTGGCTTTGGAAATCCTGCATGAGATGCTTCTGTCATTTTCCAGATTTTTAGTGCCGTTGCTCCATGTAGCTACATTTCTAACAGCATTTGTCACGTAGAAAAGGGCTATTCAACTTCATGCAGTATATTTTACAGTTTCTATCTTCCAAATAAGGCCTGTTTTATGCATTTTAAAGAAAACATTTTCTGTTAGTGCAGTCTCTCTGGAAGGGTGGCAGATTTTCAAAGTAATAAACAATGCTGCAACACTAGAGTTTTTCAGGGTTTTATTTTATATGCTAAAAATGTCTGAAACCTCGTCAAAGCTGAGTTTAACCTGAATAAATGTTAATTGCCTGACCAGTATTGATCCCTGGCACTTTTCAGAGCTTTGGAGTAGATGGCAAAGTAAATCACGTTGTGTTGTAATTTTCTGTGTTATAATTTTATGGGTTCTGTTGAGCTGAAATGGTCCCCACTGAATTGTACACAATTAGCATTTCAAATCTTTCACATTTGTTAAAATGACACTGAATGCAGAATCAGCCATCTGAGTGAAACATCCAAAAAAATGGGTCCAGTTGATGTGGCAAAATTAAACATGGGGTTAAAAACTAAGATTCAGGGCTTTAATGACCTCTTAGGCACAGCCATCAGCAGTGAATCTGTTTGCGGGAGGGGGGGGGGTGTCGACCGCGTTGAGAGGGCCGCTTACCTCGGCAGCGACATTCATGTCTCTGGTGACTCTTCCTATGAAGTCAGATGGATTGGGAGAGCATGGGGGTCATGAGGTCGCTGGAGAAGGGTGTGTGGCGCTCCCGATATCTTTGCAAGCAGACGAAGGTCCAAGTCTTTAGAGTCCTGGTGCTTCCTGTCTTGCTTTATGGTTGTGAGACATGGACGTTATTCAGTGACCTGATATGAAGACTGGATTCCTTTGGTTCTGTGTCCCTTCGAAGAATCCTTGGGTACCGTTGGTTTGACTTTGTGTCGGACGATCGGTTGCTCAGAGAGTCCCGAATGAGGCTCATTACCTGCATTGTGAGGGAGCGCCAGCTGCTCATGGAGTCCCGAATGAGGCTCATTACCTGCATTGTGAGGGAGCGCCAGCTGCTCAGGGCGTCCCGAATGAGGCACATTACCTGCTTTGTGAGGGAGCGCCAGCTGCTCATGGAGTCCCGAATGAGGCTCATTACCTGCATTATGAGGGAGCACCAGCTGCTCAGGGAGTCCCGAATGAGGCTCATTACCTGCATTGTGAGGGAGCGCCAGCTGCTCAGGGAGTCCCGAATGAGGCTCATTACCTGCATTGTGAGGGAGCGCCAGCTGCCCAGAGAGTCCCGAATGAGGCACATTACCTGCGTTGTGAGGGAGCGCCAGTTGAGGCACCACGGCCATGTGGCGCGACTCCCTGAGGATGATCCGGCTCGTAGGATCCTCCTTGCAGAGGATCCGAGAGGTTGGACCAGGCCGAGGGGACGCCCACGTAACACCTGTCTGCGGCAGATGGATGGCCATTTCTGGAGGGTCGGGACTGGACCGGGTGTCTGCGTGGGGGGGTCACCAGTCGGTATCCTCAACTGTCGGGGACTGAACTAATTTTTATACAATTGTTACCTCTTTCATCTTCATATGCTTTGGTGTTATTTTTTAAATTTGACTCATTCTGGTGAGTCATCTGGCTCTGCAAGAGTCCTGCACTCACTGTCCTTCCAGCTTCCAGATACAGCCAGATACTGCTGCTTGTTTTACTTAATCCCCCCCGATTAAGTGAAACAAGTAGCAGGCATGAAGAAGGTCTGCAAATGGGAATAAAAAAAACCTGAGTCATATGTTCAGTTATGTTCTGGTTTTATTTTTAGATCAAGGTTGCTCACAACCCTTAGCTTAGCACCTTACCAGAATGAACTCCACTGAAACGATGACACTGAGGATGGTTATAGGTGTCAAAATATCAGCTGCAAGTTTCCTTCTAGTAATCCAAGCACGCTGAGTGCTCCTGGTTCTTCTTCCTAGTAAAGTCCTCTTTCAGTCAGGTAAGATATTGCATGGGACCCATCTGTGCATGGGATCCACCTACATCGTGCTGTCAGCGCCACCATCAGACCCTAGCAGATGTCAGTGGTGTATCCTCCCGGCAATGGCTGTCAGCCCTGGTGTGAGGGAGGCTCTCTTTGTTCTAGCTAAAATCGCCGGCCTGATGTATTATTTTCCCAGAGGACTTTGCTGTTGACCTCACACGTCGCCGATCAGGTCTGTGGGCTCCCTCTCACCATGGGTCTCCTTTGGTCCCTGCAGAATCTGTGTGGTGCCACCACGTGCGACACGTTGGGGATGGCGGATGTGGGCACCATGTGCGACCCCAGGAGGAGCTGCTCCATCATCGAGGATGATGGGTTGCCTTCAGCATTCACCACGGCGCATGAGCTGGGTGGGTGGGCAGGGTTGCTGGCCTGGGTTGCCCTTGTTATGTTCGGCCATTACTTGAGAGAAAAGGTGTAACGGGATTTGCCGGCTGGTTTCTTGCTCAGGCCACGTGTTCAACATGCCCCACGACAATGCGAAGGCCTGTGAGGAGACCTTCGGCCAGGTGAAGGAGAATCACATGATGTCACCCACGCTCATCAAGATCGACCGCAGTAGGCCCTGGTCGGCCTGCAGTGCCGCCATCATCACCAGCTTCCTGGACAGCGGCCACGGTTCGTCTACCCCACGTCCTCCTGCTGTGTTTTTCTCTTCGCTGTACTCATTGTGTTCCTCTTACAAATTTTTCTTATTGTCTACTGTCGTAATTTAGACTATTATTTTATGAAGCCACATATGTTTGACAGATATGTTCAACTGGGTACAGCAAATTACTCAGCATCCCACAACAGGTACAACAGAGAGGTACACTGCAGACAACTAGGCCCTCGAAATTCAGTATTAACATTACTACTGTGACGCAGGTCTTCCCAAATATTACAAGTCATCTTAAACTGGTCCATTTGCTTGTGGAATCCTTTGGGAGACTAGAGAAAGGTGAGCTGCACGTAAGGCAGAGAGGTCTGGCTGTCTTTGAAGAAGCAGGCTGGCTGCCTCCACATGCCGCAGGGGCCGACCTGCCACCAGCTGAGATGGACTCAAGGATTCAAGGAGTTGGAGGCAGTTTGGGTGGTGTGCAGGATGTGGGTGATGGCATTCTTTGTTAATCTGTTAGGGCGGTAGACGAATTGGAGTGGGTCACTGGAGCTGGAGATGGAGGAGATTAAATTTTAAACAAACCTTTAAAAAACCTTCAGGATTACCAATGTTAGTGCAACAGGCTGGCAGTCATTCAGACAAGAAGGCAACGAGGGGATTGTGGTGGACCTTTTGAAGCACATGGGGACCACAGACTACAGCCAGAGATTTAATGAAGATGAAAAACTACAGCTAGCTAGTCAGCATAGCTGGCACCCAGAGATGCTCATGCATTTCCAGCACCAACACTTTGTGTCCCTAACAGCGCACCATATTCCATATGAAAGCTCGTTATAGGCGCTCATATCGCCGGTGGTGAGACCACAGTTATAAGCTGCAGTACATGCCTTGCAGCTGGTTCCATCAACAGTTTCTGATTGGCAGAAGTTTTTATTGTGATCATGGGGATAACCTCAGCAGCCAGCATGCTAACAAAGCTAACTGTTACTTTCAAAAGCGTGTTTATGTTTCCCAAATACTGGTTGTGAAACACTTTTGTAGCTCTGCTTGTACAGGGTGTAACAGTGGTCCAGAATGTTAGCTACCTTAACATTCTGGGGCTGCCTGTGACTGATAACAAACAGCCCGTCAGAGTTAAAGATAGCTCCTGGACCCAGTTATGGGTAGCTGCTGGACCCACCTGAGTTATGGGTAGCTGCTGGACCCACCTGAGTTTCGGGTAGCTGCTGCACCCACCTGACTTACAGGTAGCTGCTGGACCCACCTGAGTTAGGGGTAGCCGCAGGACCCGCCTGAGTTAGGGGTAGCTGCAGGGCCCGCCTGAGTTAGATGTAGCTGCAGGACCCGCCTGAGTTAGGGGTAGCTGCAGGATGTGCCTGAGTTACGGGTAGCTATAGGACCTGCCAGAGTTAGGGGTAGCTGCAGGACCCGCCTGAGTTTGGGGTAGCCACTGGACCCGCCTGAGTTAGGGGTAGCCGCAGGATCCGCCTGAGTTAGGGGTAGCTGCAGGACCCGCCTGAGTTACAGGTAGCTGCAGGACCCACCTGAGTTACAGGTAGCTGCTGGACCCACCAGAGTTAGGGGTAGCTGCAGGACCCCCCTGAGTTTGGGGTAGCCGCTGGACCCGCCTGAGTTAGGGGTATCTCTAGGACCCGCCTGAGTTAGGGGTAGCTGCAGGACCCGCCTGAGTTACGGGTACCTGTTGGATACGGCTGAGTTAGGGGTAGCAGCTGGACCCGCCTGAGTTAGGGGTAGCTGCTGGACCTGCCTGAGTTACGGGTAGCTGCAGGACCCACCTGACTTACGGGTAGCTGCAGGACCCGCCTGAGTTACGGGTAGCTGCAGGACCCGCCTGAGTTAGGGGTAGCTGCTGGACTCGCCTGAGTTAGGGGTAGCCGCTGGACCTGCCTGAGTTAGGGGTAGCTGCTGGACTCGCCTGAGTTAGGGGTAGCCGCTGGACCTGCCTGAGTTACGGGTAGCTACTGGACCCGTCTGAGCTACAGGTAGCTGATCCTGTTATAGGCCATCAGCATTTGCCAGGCCCAGCCAAACATGTAGATAATCACCAAGACCCTGCTAAGAGTCCCACTTGCTCCACAGTCCAAAAACAGGCTGCTTGGACAGACTGATGATTCGTAATGACCTTTAGCAGGGATTCTTTACTAATCTTTCACATGGAGAGTACTAACTCTGGGAGAATGTAGTGTCGAATATGGTGGCTGATGAATGAAGGTCCTTAAGTTGGTGGTTGCTCTGCTTTGCCCTGGACTCCTGAACTCTGTGCTCCTAACTGAGCATATGGTTTAGGGTTTTGGCCCCGTTATCCAGTGTGCAGTTAGCCATAGGGCTGCGCCCTCACTGTAGTCTGCTGCTGATCCCCGTTCTCAGGCAACTGCCTGCTGGATGAGCCAGTGAAGCCGCTGGCTCTGCCCAACGGCCTGCCTGGCTCCAGCTACAGCCTGAGCCGGCAGTGCGAGCTGGCCTTCGGCACAGGCTCCCAGCCCTGCCCCTACACGCAGCACTGTGCTCGGCTGTGGTGCACCGGCCGTGCCGGAGAGCAGCTCGTCTGCCAGACGCGCCACTTCCCCTGGGCGGACGGCACTTCCTGCGGCGACGGCGGCATCTGCCTGCGGGGGTTGTGTGTTGATAAGAGGGATGCCTCCAAGGCCCCGGTGAGCACCGCGGGGGAGGGTTACCTGTCCATTCAAACATTCAATCGATTAGCAGATTCAGAACTCAAGACAGGGTTTTTGGGGGTGTGTTCTGCTTTATTTTCAGGTGGATGGAAAATGGGGCAAGTGGGGGGCGTATGGCCCATGTTCCCGTACGTGCAGCGGGGGGGTCCAGCTGGCCAATAGGAACTGCGACAACCCAATTCCCGCCAACGGGGGCAAGTACTGCCAAGGAACCCGAGTGAAATATCAGTCATGCAACCTGGAGCCCTGTCCTGAGACAGGTAGGAGGACACGCCACAGCCACATGACATGCTCAGGAAGACAAAACTACACATCTGCCTCTAACACCACTGCCCCCTACAGGGAAGAGCTTCCGGGAAGAGCAGTGTAAGGCCTTCAACAGTATTAGCCTCAACACTAACCGGCTGGCTCCCTCAGTGGTGTGGGTCCCCAAGTATTCAGGGGTTTCCCCCAAGGACAAGTGCAAGCTTATCTGCAGAGCCAATGGGACAGGCTACTTCTACGTCCTCGCACCCAAGGTTAGCATTTAGCGTCAATCAAGTCAGTCAGACCAAGCAAAAAGATGGTAGAATATCGAATCACAGCCTCAAAATACATGCATATTCATGCAACCATCTTCCAGGGCAGAGTCACACTTTTAGCCTGAAACCTGTGTCAGGAAACGGGCCCCGAGGCAGGGGCCCCCCAGGATGAGATGTATTCGAATTACTTTTATATGAATCATGTCAATAACTGTAAGAAGAAAGCTTTTAATGAAAAGGATGAGAAGGCATTGCACGCATCCTTGAGGAGTCCTCCTTATCTCCTGACTGCCTCCTGGCAGGTGGTGGATGGGACGTCCTGCTCCCCAGGCTCGTCAGCTGTCTGCGTGCAGGGCAGGTGTGTGAAGGCCGGCTGTGACGGGCAGCTGGCCTCGGACAAGAAATTTGACAAGTGTGGTGTTTGCGGAGGGGACGGGCGCGGCTGCAGGAGGGTGTCAGGATTGTTCACCAAACCCATGTGAGTCCCCCTCATGCACCCGATGTCTTGGTACGTCTCGCGCATCTCCAGCCAGCCCGCCTTCCAGCTAAACCACCCCCTCTCTCTTTTCCAGGCACGGCTACAACTTTGTGGTGATGCTGCCTGTCGGCGCCTCCAACATCGACATCCGGCAGCGCGGCTACCGGGGCCTGGTGAACGACGACAACTACCTGGCGGTGCGGGACGGTCAGGGCCACTACCTGCTCAACGGGAACTTTGTGGTGTCGACGGGGGAGCGCGACGTGGCCGTGCGGGGGGGGGCGCTGCGCTATAGTGGCACGGCGGCAGCAGCAGAGACATTACGCGCTGTGGGCCCCCTCCGCGAGCCTCTGGCCATCGAGCTGCTCTCCGTGGGCAAGATGACTCCACCCCGCATCCGCTACTCCTTCTATATAGCCAAGGAGGACAAGGTGCTGAGAAAGGAGGGCTGGAGCTCATCACAGAACAGTGTGCTGAGCACCGAGGGGCGCCAGCCACACCTCCCACAAAAACGGACCCCAGAAGCATGGTTCGTGGGCCCCTGGGGGTCCTGCTCCGTTAGCTGCGGCAACGGCCTCCAGAAGCGGCTGGTTCGCTGCCCTGAGCCGACTGGAGCCTGTGACCCAGTCCGGCGGCCAGGTGCCGTGCGGGCCTGCGGGGAGCCCTGCCCAGCCTGGGATGTGGGCGAGTGGTCGCCCTGCTCGCGAAGCTGTGGTAAGGGCTTCAGACGGCGCGTCCTGCGCTGCGTCTCCCACGCCGGCCACCTGCTGCATCGGGAACAGTGCGGCGGCAGCAAGAAGCCACAGGAGCTGGACTTCTGCACCACCCAGCGCTGCTAGGCACTGCCTCGCCCGGGAACGCACACTTCCTCATCATGTATACGTGTGCGTGTGTCTGCTGGCAACGTGGGGCAGAAACAGGGGCGCGCTTCCCGGCGCTGGAGTGACGCGACATCTACCTCTGACCTGGCATGAAGACTCTTACGCACATGCTTGCTCATGCAGGCGATAATGACACGTGTAGGTGTTTGTGCAGGTGACAGAAAAACTGACAGGTAAAACTGCTTCTTAACTTAAAATGAGTGAAAAAAAATAGTCACTGGATTTACAAGGGTCAGGAGAACTATTGCAGGTTTCCAACCTGACCTGCATCCACACTGGTCCAGCGATGTCGTCGTACTTCCAGAAAGTGTCTTCTCACTCTGCTGCATCCATAGCCTCCAGCTGCATGTGGGCTCCTAAACGTTCATTGACATGCTGCTTAGTAGATGAAGTGGATTCGCATCCCCAAGTTGAATGGCAGTGTCTTAGGGAGAAACGTCACACACACATTCCTCTATCTGGACCCTTCCTGTCCTCTGTGCAGTTTGTAGAAGCCCTGCAATCCAGCTCACCATGCTGTCCCATTTGTTGTCCGGAGAGACTTTGTCTTCCATTTAAAAGATGGTTCCCGTATTACTTGCGTCTTCTTCGTGAAATTTTGTATTTCTTTTATTCTTTCGCGCATTAGGAAGCGTAAAGGACGAGTCCTGTACTCGCTGCGCTGTATACTGTGTATACATTGTGCACAAATACATGTACATAGCATTTTACTCAAATGTTTTGCATTTTATTTGATCTTAGAGTATTTATTCCAAATAAAGACATTTAACGTCAGCTTCATTGTAGACTCCCTGGTCTTGGCATGTGAGGTTCGTGTGATTTCCCCAGAGCAGTTATCCTGACAGCATTATGTGTGCTTGGCCATAATCATTTGAGGACTTCTCGTGTCAGTGGGGGAGTGGACTGTCCCACCCGGGGCCCGTATAACAATATCAGAGGAGGGGACTTTTCCACTGAGGTCCTACATCTCTTTTAAAGAGGTGGACTGTCCCACCTGGGGCCCGTATAACAATATCAGAGGAGGGGACTTTTCCACTGAGGTCCTACATCTCTTTTAAAGAGGTGGACTGTCC
>JAODKM010000035.1:3825640-3836703 GCA_026780845.1 Petrocephalus sullivani | reverse complement strand
GGGACTAACATAGCTGGCACACAAGTACAGATTTGGGTCAGCGAGAACTAAAGCAAGTGAAGACCATACATAGTCCCATATATACAGGGACTAACATAGCTGGCACACAAGTACAGATTTGCGGTATAAAGATTAACATGCACAGTACTGTAATTTCTTGTCATAACAGCGCAAAGGTACATAAAATAAGTACGCATGTGCACTGTTATGTTATTTATAATTAGTGAAGTTTAATCTGCCTTAACAGGCTTAGTGTGATATATAAAAAATGTTTCATTTGATGTTTATATAAAGGCTTCTGCTAAGTTAGAAGATGCTGTATTGAAGAATGTAATTGGGTTGATATTTAAAAAAAATGCCTAAAAATAGAATTGATTAATACAGTCATGTTGCATATGTCAATCTATGATTGTAATGTATGTGATGTAACAAAACTAATGTTCATGCTTTAATGTGCACAACAAGGCCAATGGGAATAGCCCAGTGAATAGATGATTCTCTAGATAAGTGGAAAACAGAAACAGCAGGTAACATAAGCCAGCTTTCACACACGGCACACCTCCGGAAAGCCCACATATAATGCTGTCATCCAAAACACTATTTGTTTCATCAGACGTTAAGTCCAGTTCCTTTTTTGGCGCAGAGCTGCTTCCACAGCTGCGCAAATGTGCAAATGTTTGTCTAAGAATATTGATAATGTTTTCTACTCTCAAGACAATAACAGCTGTTTCATACGCTCAGTGGTAGTTTCATATTCCAAGGCTTCAGACAAAAATTGATACTTAGAGCAAGAAATTCTATCTGGGACCTAATGAGCCGCATTGTCTATGTTGCCTAGACGATGAGGCTCAGTAGAAGCAGCTGATTTCACTTTGGCATCTGAGAGTAATTTGTCCTCCCTGTGATGTCACAGACCTGAGCCTGGGGCTTCTACGGAGCGCTTGCCAGATTCAAATGGCACACAAACGCTACGATGCTCAGCCACCATCTGGGGTCTCTCAGCATTCCCATACTGTAAAGACGCGGCGCAGGGCCACGGTGCAGCGGGCGAGCGGACCAGGCCCAGCTGGAGTGCTAGTGCAGTGCTAACAAATCCGTCTGGCTAAAGTGCCCATGAAAAATGTCCCTGCACAAGCCTCTGTGCCCAGCTGAGGCCTGGTACCACTTCCCGGTTCTGCCCAGGAAAGACAAATCTCATCCAATGTTCTGCTGCCCTGCAACACATTAAATACACCCACTTCCAAGAAAGCCAGGCAATGAGATTTAAGGTAAAGCAGAAGGTCTCACTACATCTAACTATGCTTGCAGCACATCCACCTGATGGAGATGTTTGTTTGCTCAACTTCAGATGTTCTCATCTGCTCCACCTCAATCTAGTTTGTTGTCCTTGTTGGTACCAATAGAACTGCTCCGGAAGAATGATTCCCTTGTTTAGTATATCTTATGAATGTCTCTAAAACTTAGTTAAGACACACCTTATGTGTAGCATGTAATGTCTTGGGCCTGAAAAAAGCCTCAAACTTCTCCTCCTTACAAGTGATACTGACTAGTCTTCTGTAGGTGGCTCAGTGTGGTTCCATTGAATGCTGTAGTCTGAACTCATCTGAGGCTACATGCAGAAGATACATTTCTGGCAGACAAACATTATAATATAACAATACAATAATGAACAAAGCCCTTTCGAATATGCTAGACTCATTTTAGGCATCACACTTTTATGTGCTTTAAATCTTGTAACTTGTCACTGGAGTCAGCAAGTTCGACTGCGGCCTCTGTGCAGGAGAAGCCCCAGTAATGGCTTTTTAAGGGATTCAGGGCCCCCAAGCTGATTGGATAAAGGGTGGTTTTCTGTCCGGAATCTTTCACTGTGGGGAGCCCAGGAAGACATACAAGACGCTCACCCCCAGAAGCAGAACCAAAACATCCTCTCTTCCAGAAACATCCAGAATCAAAACATCTTTTCTTGCAGAATGGTACATCGGGGGAACGTTTACTTAGAACAGCTGGTCCATGTGACCTTCCGAGCCCTCTGCACTAGAAGCCAGAGGACTTGACCCCTGACACTGTACAGCGGTATGGAACTCCGTACAAGGAATTCCTTAACTCAGATTGGCCATGAGAGCCCAGAGACGAGGAGGGTTTGGGGTTTTTTTCTGTTCTGTTTGCCTCAGAACCAAGTGCTTTCAGCTATTACGCCATTTTTTGAGGCCAGGGGAAACAGCCCTCAGTGTGAAATACAAGATGAGCTGGGATGCTTTTAGTGAGCATTATCCATCCTACAGAGTAAATCGTATTGTACAATAAATTACTTCACTATACAGATGTAGAGGTTTGGAGGAGGACAGCGTCCATTGAGGAGGTTGTACAGAAAGCTCATAATGCATTCATTGCCCTTTCTTAATGGAAAGAATATGGAAGGGTATCAAGCAAACTGTAGGCAGGTGATATCATTCAAGAATAATCTGAAGAGCTTGTTGGAATAAAAGTAATGCCACATGTTACACAAAACATCCCTCTGATAACCTTCCATTTAGATTCAGTGGGCCTGTTTTTCTGATCTTTATATACTCTTGTAAGGGAGTCCTCTAGTTTTGATGTTCTCCCCTGGTTCTGTGTGCTTTGTTCCATGTTCAAACATTTTTTTGTAATGAAGGTGTAATATTCTGGTGCAGAACGATGATTAATATTGATTTTACATTAATATTTGTTGGTATTTGAAATGTAGAGACTACAGGCAAGTCTGTTGTTGATGGTGAAACTTGTTGACTATATAAGAAGCTGACCCTCACTCTTTGAATGGTAAAGATTATTTATACACTTCAGGTCTCTATTCCTCACCCTGGTGACTCTTAAGATCCCTACAACTTCACAGGATCTCACCAGCCTGCCATTCATCTGCTTAATTGATGTTTAAAAGCAATGATGTAATTTCATTTAGTCTTCTAGCAGGAACCATTCATCACAGTGTGTAACAGACAAAATGGACACTACAGTCAATACAAGAGGCAGCAGCATGAGGCCAAACTCCCCATTACACTGACTTAAACAGAGGTTAAACCGGAAGCTTAGCAAGTTTGCTGTCCAAAGAACCTGTATACGAGTCATGAAATTGCATTTTGAAATTGCAGTGCAACCCAAAATAAAACCATCCTGGTACACAAAATACTCTATTTTCATTTTTACAATGACGGCACTCATGCACTGCATGTCTATCCTCAGATGAACGAAAAGCAACGAAAAGCCAAATGTGCCATGGGTCCACAAACCAGGGGACTCTGGTTTGTGGGCACTGTAACAAACAGTCAGAAATGACCGGTTATCTTGACCTTACTGGCTACACTGAACAAGTATGAACAAATCAGGCAGGTTTCATCCAGAGGCATGACTGATGAGCTGCTTAGAGTGCAGCAGGTGGCGAGAGAGTCTGAGAACGGGGCAGAGGACAGCTAGTCATCCACTGTCTCTTTGGGCACAAACACCTCGCTCATCATCCGCCAGCTCTGTGGACAGAGCACATTTCAGCTGCAAAGAATATAAAACAGCCCTGTCTGAAGAAACAACGTTGATGGATCACCTGGATACCCCAGCACATTTTAGAGCAGACGTACCCCCAAACCCGTATGACTGCAGGTGTGAGGCTCCCTCCCACACCATTCAGCAGGGTCAACAGCATCATGGGCTGTCAGTCAGACAGCCAAACACAATTTTCTCCACTATGAGCCCAAGCAGAGGGCTCTGTTGGTCAAAATGTCAGTGAGATTAATGTCAGTGCAGGTTTATGATGGATCCGCATCATAGTGCAGCTCATTAGAGCAACATCTGACAAGCAGGATCAACATCTGCATGAGGATCCCCCTATTGTATAGCCAACACACTTGAGGTTTGCCTCATCGTGTAGCCAGCACACCTGTGGTTTGCATCATCATGCAGCCAAAACACTTTTGCCTCATCTTGAACCCAACAAACTTATGGTTTGCCCCACTGGGAAACCAACACAGTTGAGGTTTGCCCTGTCATGTAGCCAACACACTTGAGGTTTGCCCCATCGTGTAGCTAACACACTTGAGGCTTGCCCCATCGTGTAGCTAACACTCTTGAGGTTTGCCCCATCGTGTAGCTAACACTCTTGAGGTTTGCCCCATCGTGTAGCCAACACACTTAAGGTTTGCCCCGTCATGTAGCCAAAATACATGAGGTTTGCCCCATCGTGTAGCCAACACACTTGAGGTTTGCCCTGTCGTGTAGCCAACACACTTGAGGTTTGCAACGTCATGTAGCTAACACACTTGAGGTTTGTCCCATCGTGTAGCCAACATACTTGAGGTTTGCACCATTGTGTAGCTAACACACTTGAGGTTTGCTCCATCTTGGATCCAACAAACTTGTCGTTTGCCCCACTGGGGAGCCAGCACATTTGTTTTTCTGCCCCATCAAGTGACTAAAACAGAAAACATTTGCTACATTGTGCAACTAGCATGCTTGAGAAGTACATCACTGGGTATCCATCAAGCTTGAGGTTTGCCCTATTATGTAGCTAAATCATAAACTGATTTTTTCAGGTTTGGTCCCAGGTAAAGCATTGAATTTCAAACACTGGAGTGAAAGATGTGTTTAAGTACTAATACCACTGGGAAATGCAATTAATATTGCATGGCCTTAGACAACATTCACATACTTCAAGAACTAGAATGCAATAAATCTTAATAGTGCACTTCTTTTGTTAAACTGAAAGGAACCAATGATTATTCAGGGACCATAGGACACGGATAGATATTTAATTGTCACAACGACATGAGTCATCACTCAAGTTGCCTGTAATATGAAAAAGAGTATTGTTATTATTATAATACTTTAACACAGTGTGGTGTTAATTACAAGCGACTGAGAAATACCTACAGCTCCAAAAGTTCCTAATTCCCTTCACTTACTGGGGTGCCATGGCACTGCTGCATCATCAAAGGAAACTCGTCGTCAAGAGGGCACACTCCCCCTCACTGCGCTTCTGAGCTCCAACACTTTATGGCATGATCTGACCGGGTCAGCTCTGTTGAGCTTTATATATAAAAGCCAGAAAGAAATCGTAGAAGCAAAAGTTTCATAATGACAAATCAGCTGTGACTCATGAAATCACCAGATGATCTTTGCATCTGGAATCGCAGCACTGAAAATTCTGCACAGTGATTGTATGTGAGAAAACGTGTAGCTAATGTGTCTATTGGGTTTCGTTCTAATCTTGCAGTGATATATTTGTGTATATCTCTTAGGTTCTGCCCTGTGCTGGGGCTGTGAATTAGTTATAGTTTACAGCTCATGGGAACAGGTGCCTTCTCTGTGACCTTGGGGGTGATAGTAACCAAGAGCACGGCCCAGCAAACCTGAGTAAATGGGGAATCCCAATCAACCAGGGCTGAAGTAGAGTTTCTTCATGTTTGTCTGAGTTTTAATAGTGAAGCTACATCAGACACCACAAATAAAAACCCCTTTGTAGTATAAAAACCATTTCACAGAGAGTAGGCTGTACAAAAAAAAGTTTGTAGACTGGTTTTGCATTTCACTGGAGAGCAAGTGTAAAAGAACTAAGAAAGTGTGAAAATGCTGGGCACAGAGGAGGAGAAAATCTTGCAGATAATGGTAGTGTGCTGTGACAGAAAAAGAGAAAAATGTACAATAGATTTGAAAAGCTTGCAGGGTGATGAACTAGAAGATTAATGCAAGCATTTCAAGTGCCTTTTAATATAAAACAAACTGTGGTTAAACAAGTGAATGGTGCTCTGGTGTAAATATATCAAGAAGACAAGAGAGGCAACGGAAAAGGGGTCTCAATGTGCGACCTAGCCAAGAGCTGGACCACTGCACGTACTCAGCAAGGCTCGCAGCACAAGCGGCCCTCCCACACATAGCGTGAGTGTCACTGTGACGGCCTGCCAGGGATGGCTGCCAGTGGTGGCTCAGGCTGGAGGGGACTCAGTGTGTCTCTTGGGCCATTGCCCTCCCTTACAGCTGAATGGGGTATGAGCTGACCCCAGTCCTGTAGGCTCCATACGGAGAATTCTCCATCCATCTATCCATCCATTTTCTTTACGCACCTGTCCTCTGCACGGTCGTGGCGGGTCCAGAGAACTGACTGACATAAACAAACCTAGATGAACACATAGATGAAACGGTATCAAAGGAATGCAGAACACTTCTGTCCTTTTGCATATTTTCACATCTTGTGCAGCAAAGTGCCTTCGGGAGATATTTTAACTTCTGAGTATTTTGGCTTAATGAGGAGCATCTTGTCTGTAAAGAGGCTGGAATAACAGCTTGCATTCCCCTTGCTGTTGAAAGCAGTTGTGGCCTGATTGCCAAGTTTCATTAATGCTTCGAGCTCATGGTCTGGCACCAAAGGAAGATGGGAGTTTAGTGCAGAAGCTGACCTGCACTGCCGTGCTGCAGGAATGACGCTAATGCCTGGCTCATCCCCCACCTGTTCTCAAAGCTCACTATCACGTTGTGCAAAAGTGATTTACCCTGCAGCTACGCCAGTGGACATGTGTGCCCCCACCCTTAGAGAGGATCTAAATTTCAGCTAGGGGAGGTTTATGCGATTTCTCAATTTATGTCAGCTGCAAAGAATCCTAAGTATGCTTGGAGCTCTGTACTCCTACAGTCATAGCACTGAATTCTTTCTTTCTGCATTCTTTCAAGAGATCTCCACCGGGATACTTTAAAAATCAATGAAAACGTTGAGAAATCATTTATTTGTCTTATTTGCTCTAAGGTAATTATCTAAACCCTGCCTAAACGGCCTATGCGCTGTGGAAATACCAGGTTAGCATGCTGCTAAAACTCCAAGCTCTGCCCTTCTGAAGGGGGTATAATGAGAGCCCTCCGATCAGGGGCTGCTTCACCTCCATCATGTCTGCTCACCATCACATTCATCTGCGGCACTAAACTTTAACGTCCCCCAGACAAACTTGCGCAGGGAAGAATATACCCCTTATTACTAGCCAATATTTTATAAAACAAGAGGCCTTGTTCCCACGGCACCTGGCGCCCATAATGGCTAGTGGGCCAGGGGCCCGATCCATAATGAACTGTTCCAGTGCCTGAGCGGGCGGTTCTAGCTCATAAACAACAGCAGGAACCAGAGGTTTCGGGTTGGATTACTAACACCTGTCATTTACAAACTAGCAGACATTTAAAGCAGCACAATGAAACTCTGTAATACATGTGACTTATAGGAGTCAAGGTTGTTTATCTAGTACCCTTTTAATAACCAGACAAACATTTCCCTGTATACATAAAAAACGGATCAACATATAGTATCAAACAGTTACTCTTGAGTTGATCTGGCAAACAGATCCACACAAACTGACTTGGGCCAGTTTGTGGCACGGTTATTAGGAGAAAGGTTTCTCTGTATTCGGATTTATGGCGTATGGACAATATAGGTGCTGTTTCTCCAGGGACGACAGAAATCACAAGGAATGTGAATCTCTACGGAACTAGGAAGGGCATTATAAAGGAACATACCAAGTTACAGGTACTGGGAGGGGGGGCAGGTGAGCTACATGATGGGCATGATCATCGTCAGCTGACTCTCCCCCGCACAGGAATGCCAGCTTCGCCCTTCCACCATTCACCAGTTAAACCACTTAAACCACTGCATCTCCCACATGTCAACCAATGACTACATGTCACATAAGGTATTTATGCTTTTGCGAGGCCTGCCTCATGTATCTCCAGCCCAGAGATAACATAGCACCATTGACGCTAACAGAAACAGCTGTGTTGACCTCAGTCATCGTTCAGTGTGGCCAATCTTAGCCTGTCTCAGTTTCCACCTTTTAAAACAATCGCTTAAGCAGGAAAACCACATTGGTCTGGATGTTTTCCAAATCAGATACTTAATTACCCCCAGAGTCTTACGCAAATAATAATAATACTTCCCACTGAAACACAGAGGGTTACAATGAAGCCTGTTAGTCACATATCCGTTGTTTGTGGCACCTTCTTCGCATTGATATCAGATCCGGAGGACTCTGGCACACTAGCGGCTGCCATGTTGGAGTCTTACTTCCTGTGGGTGGGGGGGTCTAAGGAAGTGTGACACGGGGTGAGTCAGCAGCGTCCTGAAAGCCGCCAATGGGCTCACACAAGGCTGGCTTCAGGGAGCTTATTGGTGCCTTTCAAAGTGTGTGCTGCATTTACAGCTAAACACAACTGCTTCTAGTCTCTACTTTATGTTTTTAAACAATACAATTGTTTGTACAATTACAAGAAACATGATAAGTTACTGTACTAAGAACATACATTTGACTGATTATATTTTTACATTTATTATCATTTATAAGGACCCAAGCTCTATGGAGCACCATCGTTCGTTGAGGGGCCAGGAGTCGTGTACCTCTGAGCACCATAGGACGTGTGCTCTGTGGAGCACCATCGTGCATCGTACCTCTGAGCACCAAAGGACGTGTGTTCTGTGGAGCACCATCGTGCATCGTACCTCTGAGCACCAAAGGACGTGTGCTCAGTGGAGCATCATCGTGCATCGTACCTCTGAGCACCAAAGGACGTGTGCTCTGTGGAGCACCATCATGCATCGTACCTCTGAGCACCAAAGGACGTGTGCTCTATGGAGCACCATCGTGCATCGTACCTCTGAGCACCAAAGGACGTGTGCTCTATGGAGCACCATCGTGCATCGTACCTCTGAGCACCATAGGACGTGTGCTCTATGGAGCACCATCGTGCATCGTACCTCTGAGCACCAAAGAACATGTGCTCAGTGGAGCACCATCACATCACTCAGTAAGTGCTGGAAGTCCTGTACCCAAGCCTCCATGAACAAGTGGGAAGAATGATGGTAATCAACACCAAAGTGCAGTTATGAAGCCCCGATCTCACTGAGGAACCTGACACCTCCATGTGCGCAATCACTCAAGGTTAAAACATGAATGCAGCTTTCATGCACTTTGTGATTTCTTTTTAAAGGAAACTTCGAACTATAATTTGCATGCTTGTTTTGAAGAGGAGACATCCTTCAGATGGCCATCTTTACTGTGTTGGTGACACCCTGTATTACGGCACTCAAACCCCTCTTCCAGAGCAAGGCCCAACATGTCAGCTATCAGTTTCAGGAGGTCCACGTTCTATGCATCTTGTCAAGGTGTGGAGGACTGAACATAAAGCAGAACCCTCCAGGTGTAAGAGCCAGCATTTACTGCACATTTGGGAATCGTCAGATTTGGAGAGTGTGACAGATACTCACCTGAAGTACTAAGCAGCTCGTCACACCAGTCAGAGGGCAAAGGGCCGTCTGCAAAGCCACGTCACCCATAGCAACTAAGGATTGTCCCTAGTTCCCATATACTGTAGGTTACAGGCAGACAGCTGGTCCTCTTCTGTGATAAGAGGATTTGGACTAGGTTTGCATTGTGTACAAAAATTCAGCAGAAACCAAGACATAAAGTGGTATATTGGCAAGACATACTTTACTTCTTATAGCAGGCCGGTGCGGTTTCTGGGAATCCGGAGCCCTGGCTTTAACTACATCTATAAAATCAGCGAGCTCCTAACCTTCATCCAGACACTATAGCATTGTAACACAATCTTATTTATCTTGGCACTTGTGCTAATAAATTGTAATTAAACATTATTTAAAAAAGTTGCCTTACAACTTCAAAAACAGTATTTCATATGTTTTTTAAAGTCCATATTTACTAAACACACATAAAGAAGAAAAATTCCTTTTTGCCCAAAATTAAAGATTCATAAATATAGTGGCCTGCAAAAAATGTCAAAACTTCAGCATGATATCAACTATTCGGTATTGTGGATACTATAATTAGTTCAAATAATTAATCATACTTCTGATTCAAAAACCAAAGTCAGCCCTGGAGAGGTATATTAAAGACTTTACAGCATGCTTATTTTAAATTCGTCATTATTTAAATATTATTGGTAAGATATGAGAAAGAAACTGAATGAATTCTGTAAAAGCCCAGGTCCTGAATCAGTGCCAAATAAAATTCCATTCATGTTCAGCACTAGAAACAAGCCCAGTTCATGCTGTTAAACCCTACATATAACAGTATGACATAAGCTAGCTTTTATCATAACTTTAGTGTAATTCTACCATATAGCTTCAGGTTCTTATAAATAACATGCTTTGAAGGAGCAAAGTGATGGATTACAGTGCTATAGCACCCTGTAGGGCATGCACGATATTCATATCGTCTTAGCCAACGGGCCACACATCACACTCACAGACAGGCAGACAGCCATAGACAGCGGAGACACTGTGAATTGTGTGTCCTGTGACCTGAGCGCCACACTTTGACACGGCTGGAGTGAGCTGTGTGCGAGCTGAAGAGCCTCGGCCAGTGAGGAAGACTGAGCCATGTCTGAGGGTGTGTTCCCACATTGTGATGTCATCGAATTCCATTCTCGCCTTTCAAGAGATCTGCAAACTATTATACTGGAAGGGCAACAGTAAGGGAGTAGGAACGGAGAGGCCATGGTCTGCGTAAACTGTGATATGCAAAGTATTACAGAAGCATTTTCTAAAACTGAGCTAATGTGGACTTTAGCCATACTGGTTGGGTAATGGCAAACACAGCAGAACCAATCAGTGACAGCAACTAGGACTTTTACAAAACACACCATTCCATAATTCCAGGAGTGCTTTAATTAGCAACATCCTAATTTCCAGCACAGATAAAGAAGGCAATCAGAAACACACATAAAGCACATCAAGTTATAGGGAGCTGAATTGTACTGAATCAAGTCTGTTTCTAACTGAATCCTGTCTAATCTTCAACCACAGTGTGACAGCATATTTCTGTGGTAAAATGCCTCTTACTCATTTCCTAATCCTTGTGTGTCCCTTCCAGTGCCCGTTGCCTTGAAGACGTCACACACAAGCTCATGGGACCTCCCATCTACACAGACTCCCAGCATAAGTGTCACTTTGCTTGGCTCTTCTGTTAGTTTCCAGCTCCCCTTAGAGATGCCGCCTGATGATCCTCCGATTCCCATCCTCCTTGAGGTCTCTACACCGGTCCATACGCCGA
>JAODKM010000035.1:3808174-3825540 GCA_026780845.1 Petrocephalus sullivani | reverse complement strand
ACATGTGCTCAGAGTCTCTCGCAAACGCGCTGTGGCCTGCTTGGGCATATTCAGGCCTGCTCTGACATGTCCACATGAGGTCTCTACACCGGTCCATACGCCGAACATGTGCTCAGAGTCTCTCGCAAACGCGCTGTGGCCTGCTTGGGCATATTCAGGCCTGCTCTGACATGTCCACATGCATCAAACACCTTTTGCAATACATACGCACAATAAAAAACAGTGGGATCTTTGAACACTGTACACTGTGGGTCCTCACATTCTCACACAGAGTCACATTCCACAGCTGGCATGAACCTCGAACGCTTTGCAGAAATCACAGCTTGGTTTCAGTCAAAGCAGATTAGCAATTGGTCAAGACAAAAAAAAGACGGAACATTATTTTGGCTTCTCGGCTCGTAATGATGGCTTCTCCCATTTTCCTGGCATGAACTGGAATGCATTAATTCCTTTAAGGAATTACTCTTCATCGACCTCCCAGGAAGCCGCATTTATGCTCATTTGTAACAGGTTTGGTTGCCCCAGCAGGCAGTGCTGCTACCTCGCACCTCCAGGGTTGGGTGTCTGATTGTAGGCCAGGCTCGGCGGGCAGCGCTGCTGCCTCGTACCTCCTATGCCGTGTGTCTGAATGCAGGCCAGGCTCGGCGAGCAGCGCTGCTGCCTTGTACCTCCAGTGCTGTGTGTCTGAATGCAGGCCAGGCTCGGCGGGCAGCGCTGCTGCCTCGTACCTCCTATGCCGTGTGTCTGAATGCAGGCCAGGCTCGGTGGGCAGCGCTCCTGTCTCGTACCTCCAGTGCTGTGTGTCTGAATGCAGGCCAGGCTCGGCGAGCCGTGCTGCAGCCTCGTACCTCCAGTGTTGTGTGTCTGAATGTTTAGCGTTTGCTCGTCTTGGGTTAGACACTGGAGGAGAAGTCAACCCTGAAAAATAAGCCTTGATAAATGATTTTGCACGGTTCCCCTGCACAAAGACTTTATACTGTGTGCTGTCACGCACAAAGAACTGTTACCAGTCTCAGGACAGCTGTCTTCCAGGCTGTCCTTGCTTTACGAGATGTCCGACATTGTTCGTGTTCTGAAGCAGGGTAAACGTCTTTTCAAGACTCCCCACAGGTAATAGCGAAAACAGCAATTAAAAAGGGGGCAGTCTTGTGTAAAAACGGCATTAAACTGCCCTCTGTACAGAAGTGACCTGTGCTGAATGCCTGCGTCAGCACAGTTAACACAATGACAGAGTTAAACCCAAAGGGGATTTCTTAAAGAAGAAAATCCCATTCAACTAATTAGGAAACAGGCAGGCGAGAAAGACAAGGAGAACACTCAGTCCCTCAGATTTATATACTCAACATCAACCTTAAAGCTCACTCTGATCCCTGCATTCTGTCTCTGCCGCTAATGAAAATATGTGGGGGGGTGGGGGGTGTGTGTAAGCAGGGATCACGCCGCCAGTGCATCGGTCCCCGTCAAACGTCCGCATTACCAATAGGAGGTCGATCATCATCTGAAATCCATCCAGAAATCAGTTTCACTCAAACTAAAAATGGGCTAAAATACTGGAGATGCTTAAAGCTTAGATGCCCATCGCTCACATGTCAGCAAAACTGTCCCATCCCTGGTCAGCCAGGCTCATCACTACCGATAGACTGGGTCGCGGGAAGGGGGTGGAGTCAAGACTCCTGCTCTACGGAACACAGCAATTCCTCCCCAAGACAAAACTGTAGCCTAGCCGTAATGTCACAAAGGGTGTAGGTTTATTCCAGCAATAAGCGCTGGATAACTTCTGGAACCCGGGCTGTCTTGTCCTGGAACTGGACCTTTTGTAGCTCCCGGCCACTTTTGTGAGTCGCTTCCACACCACACAACAAGAACTGGGACCTTTACGCTACATAAGCAATAATCCAAAGAGAATGTAGGTTTAACTTCACATAATTTCATACAAAACCACACTGCCATGCCAGAACAATGGACAATAAATAAGTTGCTTTGTTAGTTATTAGATTAGATTGATTGAGATCAATACAGCCTTTTATTTATATTTTATTTACTTGACCAGAGACATTTTCATGATTCTTGTTAAATCTGGCCAGCAAAACAATCTTTAGTTTTCCACAGAATAAAAAAACAATGTAATATTATCCTGCTAATAAGCACTGGCAAGTTTCACTGCCGGCACCATTGATATTAGGCAAAAGTAGACAAAAGTTGGCAATGGAAGGTAAAAAATGTGATAACTAAAGCTTAAATGAAAAAACTTAAATGAAATTGGGGAACAAAAATAATGCTCTCTGCTTGATTGTTGCTCCACTGTACCTCTTTTTCTGTGCTTCCACGTAACTTACATGTTAGTGGTTGTGGTCAATCCATCTGCAAGCTATGGCTGTAAGCGCCACCCAATCAGCAAGCTATGGCTGTACGCGCCACCCAATCAGCAAGCTATGGCTATAAGCGCCAACCAATCAGCAAACTATGGCTGTAAACGCCAACCAATCTGCAAGCTATGGCTGTAAGCACAAACCAATCAGCAAGCTATGGCTGTAAGCGCCACCCAATCAGCAAGCTATGGCTATAAGCGCCAACCAATCAGCAAACTATGGCTGTAAGCACTTCCCGAGTATTTGTGCTCGAATGAAAAGTACCGTATCTGGAGTATGGACTAAAAAAGGGGTCTGGAACTACGATCAAGGAACTACAACAGTGCCTAGCTTCGACAATATCCCCGGGTCTGGAAAAAGGTTCTGATTCCAGGATAAAGTTCCAGCGGTGTAAAAATGCATATTGTGAATCATCAAAGCAAACTCCTACAGATCTCATATTCCTATGGATACATTCGATTCACTGCAGCATGTCCTGAATACACGGTAAACGATGAAATGTAGCCACAGAGTACAAGTTAGGCTTGGCAGATAGGGTCTAAACACACTCAGCATGAAACAGCTTCACTCATACCTGCAAGCCATTTACTACTCACAAATAATTACAGTGTCTGCCATTCTCCAATTCTCTAGTCAGCCATTATCTCCATGGACTTCGGACATCAATCGTTATTATGACCACTGGAAATGACTTCTGTGATTTCTGGCTTTTTTAGCTGCCAGTGAAAGAAGAGTAAATCAAGGTTTAGTTCTCCAAGTTTTACGCAGTTTTTTTTATTACATTGAGTCAAAGCAGTCATACATATTTGAAGTTTAGCTTTGTGAACAGATGTTAGGGTGGTACAGCCCTATCTAGCACAAGCTGCAGTGAGTCTGGAGCTTCTCCCGGCAAGCACAGGGCACATGGCAGGACAAGAAGCAGGATGGGATGCCAGGCCATCACAGCATAAAGGGGTCACAGATACGCCTGACTGGGTCAGATGTTAATATGGTACATCCACCAATCCATTTAGCCAGAACACGGCTGCGGTGAGCCTAGAGCCTGTCTCAGCAGGACGAGGGCACAAGAGTAAAGAACAAGCTGGATGGGATACCAGCCCATTGCATGGCATGCATACTCACACACTAAGGGCAATTTAGCAACATCAATTCACCTAAACCACATGCTTTTGGACTGCAAGAGGAAACCATGGCAACAGGGATACTCTCATTGGGGTGTGTGATACAAAACATCCAAATGCCTGTCTTCTTCAGTGGTGGCCATTTTTCATTTTCCCACTTAAAAGACACATTTGCCTGTTCTCTCTGTATTTCTGCTCTTAAATGCTGTACTTAAGTTTAAGGCAATGCAGTGGGACTCGAGAGAACACTTTTCATTAGCCTGAGAGGGCCTGCTTTGGCAAATGGACCATATGGCTGATAGATCACAATGCTCCTCTCTGTTCATGCTCACATTAAACACATCATATATACATGTGTTTTATCACCCAGTAACCAAACCAATGGGCAGGTCATCATATATGTAATAGAAATAGTCTTTGTCAAGCCAGGGGACTGGTTATGACTAATCGCATGGGCTTTTGCTTGTATGGGTCACTGCGGTGGAATAGTAGGTAAACAATAGTATTCATTCATTGCTAATGCTGACTTGTGTAATGTGGTGTGTTCATGAAAGGAACAATGGAGAGATCTCTCAGGTCCTCACAATGAGCAGCCCAGGGATTTATGAGTCTTAGGAAATTGCCACTTATGTGCTTTTGGACATGAGAGACTCCTGAGACGGATGAAGTTATACAGACAGACACAGTAAAACAGAAAAAGCATCATCACTATGCAAATTTTTGTGTTACAGAAAAGATAGCACATGATCAGCATCCTTTTTATGGCAAATTTGGGGTCATTGTAGGTTTGATCACACAACCCTCTTGTATAATTATCAACCAAATGATTGTCATATAATCATGCTTCACCTATAGGAAGATAGTCCAGCATTTTACAGAAAATCTCGGAGTCTTTGTGTTGTACCCAGTTCTTCCTGGATACTCTTGACTGACATAGATCAAAGTCATCCCCTTACTGCAGCATTTGTTAAGTGTCTTATCTGCATTCCGTGCTCGGGCACAGTTAGTGATCACACTGCACATACCGTACCCAAGTCCAGGGGACTGTGCCTCAGCCCATCTCATCAAGTATGGTTACACTAGGTCAAGCAAACTGAGCTTTAGGGGTTTAAAGCCTTCCATGATCTGTTCATGATGGAGACAAAAGGCTTGGACTGAAAAGGTCATTCAAAGATGATTTATTCTTCCCCTGAGCCCATAAAGAATCGTTGTGTCTTTTCACTTTGATGACTGCAGTTACTCAATTTTGCCAATCTTACCGTGGGGCCAGTCCAGTTGATGCGACTCGAAATTGCCCACTTCACGAAAATAAGCAGATGGCCTCCAACAGAGAGTGGGTCACCCGGCTGTTCCCCTCCCTTGCCCACCACCCCACCTCCTTCCCAGGTGCCCTGGGCGGCAGTGTCAGGCCCAGGCTAAGTGTTCCACTTGTCAGGCAGCCAGAAGACTAGGAATGTTCCAGCCCGCAGTCCAGCATCAGCAAAAAGAAATATTACACTGAATGGGAACACCACCCATCTGAGCTGTGTCGAGTCAACACAGAGGTGCGTGGGGGGGGGATGGGTTTATCCCCCACATCCATCAAGTATTAATTGAACGCCAAGGGGGTGATTCCAAACTCTGCTGCTGCTCGCTCTCGCTGCAAATCAGCAAAGTAAAGGTACAACAAAGGGCCCCCAAGAGGCAAAGGTAAGGCCCCCAAGAGCAAAGCTCAGGCCTTCAAGAGGCAAAGGGCCCCCAAGAGGCACAGATAGGGCTTCCAAGAGGTAAAAGACCTCCAAGGTGGGCAAAGGTGGGCTTCCAAGAGTTAATGGTAGGACCTCCATGAGGCAAAGAAGGGCCTCCAAAAGCCACAGATAGGGTCTCCAAGAGGTAAAGGACCTCCAAGAGGAACAGATAGGGCCTCCAAGAGGTAGAGCCTCTAAACGGCACAGATAGAGCCTCCAAGAGGCAAAGGGTCACAACAGATAGTAACAAATATGTATGATTTTAAGGTTTACAAACATTTTTGAATGAAATGTTATTTACTTTACCTGCAAAAAAATATATACTTACAGTTACATTTACAGTTAGTGGAACTAAATTTAACAGAAGCTAACTGGTCCATTTACAGTTTCTTTGAAATGATTCTTGGAAATTTATCTTGAAGTGCAGAAGTTATGAAAAAGTCATGGAAATTTGGTGATTAAAATGTGCATGGACCCAGGAAATATAAATTAATACAAGCTAAAGGCTTCTGTTACATTTTGGCTTTTGATTTCTACTATGTTATGTGATATATCTAAAATGCGTGAACGTTTTAATTTTCTGTATTTTTATATGAAAGTGACCTAAAACATCATCAGATTTTAAAACAAGTCCTAAAAGATCCAATAACATATCTGCGTGTGGCAAAAGTAAGTGAATCATGCTCTCAGTATTTGGTATGACTCCCTGAAAAATTAGCAAAGACCATTGGGAGAGGAAGCAGACTGGTACCAATGCCTGGTGCTCTAGCCTACGTAAACAGGCAGCTATAAATATCAGCTCCTTTGTGCTGGTGCTGATAAAGACAGGTTCTGTTCTGGCCCATTTACAGAACACGGAGCACATTACAAACACATTTACTTTGTAAATGCAAAACACATTGGTGGTCCATAAACAGTCCTGTTTTTATCTAAACTTGTAGAGCATGAGGAAATCCAGACATCCAAACCACAGAACGACAGGCCGATTCATGTGAAAATGCCTGATGCTTCACAGTGACGTGATCTTTATTGATTGGTGCGCTCTGCTGCTAAATCCAATCACAAAGCAGTGGGAGAGCACTATGAATCCTGAGCCCTGTGATTAAATCCAATCACAAAGCAGTGGGAGAGCACTATGAATCCTGAGCCCTGCGATTAAATCCAATCACAAAGCAGTGGGAGAGCACTGTGAATCCTGAGCCCTGTGATTCCATACTTTCAGTCAGTTAATTGCAAGAACAGACCTCTATCATAGCTATGTTCCCTGTGCTTTAAATCCCCTAGTTAGGGTATCTTACCTTTCATGGCCTGCATGTTTGGATACATTCCAAATCTCCTTGTCCAACTCAGGCACATTCAGAAAGTGGTGTTACTGCCTGCAGAACCCAAACTCAAAGAATTTTGGGATTATAAACAGAGTGGAGGAGTGAGCACACCCCATGAAAATAACAGAAGAGGACTGCGGTCTGCCAGGAGCACTGAAGAGGCCCAAGGTGAGACAGAAGCCATCAGCTGAGCTAGACAGTTAGACGGGTCCTGTGGGGTCAAAGAGGAGATGTATTGGGTGTACAGATTAATGGTTGTTAGGTTGGTAATACATGCTTAATTTAAGATAACTGTCTCAATGCACCTTTGGAAAAATCACACTGACATGTATCTCATAGGTTTGTCCTAAAAGACAAAATTGAATCAAAAGCTATAATTGCGAAACATGTAGAAATAGGATTGTGGTCAGAATGATGTGGTCAGAATGATTAGTCAGTCACTTAACAAGACTAAACAACTAATTCACTTAGGAGCCATCTGGTCAATTCAAATTCGAGATCTATGTTTGCTGGTCATAGTCACATCATCAATGTGGGATTGCGAACTTTAATATAAATGCGCCGAAGAGCAAAAGGCGCTTTTTTATTAATTAAAAGTCAAAATTAAACTAATAAATCAAATTAAAAGTAAGTTCTATTCATGGAATTCATTCCAACATTGGGGACGTGCAACAAACCTCACCATAAACGGAAAGAGCTAATTCACAGGGTCAAACTCTTAGGAATTTACAGGTTTAGACATGTGAAGAGAACAGATATTAGCTAGCAGCTAATGTTATGGTAAATGCATAGGAACTACAAGCCTGTTTTGCTGAGTGAAGAGCCACATCTTTACCGTCGTGCTCTCATCAGCACCTTAAAAAGTAAGGAACATGAATACATGTGATCTGCAGGAACCCCACAGGTTTTCAGGGATGTTGAGAGCTTCGTTGTACTTGGTACCGTAAAGCTGAAAGCCAGACCCACAAAGACCCATTTGATGTTGATGCAGGGATTTATGGGCAGCCAGCACCTGGAAGTGAAATACAATTAAGAAGAAGGTGAGGCGCTGAAAGAGAAGCCTGCAGACAGGCTGCGATCCCATGAACGGCTGGAACTGAACCTGGCTGGCACTCTGGTGAGGCTCCCTGAACCTCGTGGCTCATGACGGCTTCATGGCTTGTTTCCTCTCTCAGAAGAGCAGGGAGCCGCCCTGTAAATCTTGCCTCTTGGTGCGTCACAGGCCTGCCTGGATGAAATGCATCATGCCAGTGCATTGGGTCACAGTTTGCCTCCTGAGCAAAAGCAGATAGCCGTCTCCTTCTCACAGAGGCTTCTGTGTTCCTCAGAAGCACTAAGCTGCTTTGGCATTGGGGTGGGGGGGTACCATGCAGGCACCGCTCTCCGCTCCCAATGTTTATATCCCTGGGTTCCTGCTGGGTTCTTTCCGTTATGTTTTGTGAGACAACATTTCCATAACACGGAGGACTCCCGTGGACCTGTGCACCCGTTTCGAGGCAAGATGCATAAAAAATCCAGTCCCCACTTTGTGAAAGCTCTGCCATACTAGCACAGCTTTCAATGGACCTGTGTCAGATAAATGACATTTCCTTTCCAATAAATAAAAGCTACGTGTTTCTTAAAATGTAAATTCATCAGTGGGCAGGTTTATGACGCTGTGGGCACAGCAGGTCAGGGTCAAGGCTGACCGGATCGACATGAAAAACATAACGACGGCTTAATCTCAGCAGCGTCACCCACCTCTACTCACTGAAATGACACATTCCCAGCAGGGATTAATCACCTTAAAACCAAAAAGCCTACAGATTTGGTGCATGAGCAGATGTTTTATGCACTGGCTCAGCTTGCCATGATGTTTGCCAAAAGCCTTTGAGGATCTCAAAAACAAAAGTTGAGATCATTGTCACACCTTTAAAAAAAACCATCCCACCAGATTAAGAGACATCCTGACCCACAGAGGAAATACGCCTGTGGATAACAGCTGAAGCCAGCCCCAAAGTAGGCCTTTGCGTTTTGGAAAGGCAGGACCATTTTTCTGTCTGTGCTAAGTGAAGGTTCTCTGTCAAGACAATTAAATCAGGATAAAACACGACTCCAGGTTTGGCTTCTGTTACTCTGTGGTAGTATATCATGGAAGAGTTTTGACTCATTTGTGGTAGTCAGTTGGTTGTGTTGAGCTCCATTCCCCTTTCCCTCTAAACTGTCAGTAATCTCTGCTGAAGAGGGCCATCTTGACCTTGTCCTAATTCAGCATTTCAGTTTGTTCCTCTAACCAGAATGGCTAGAGTTCATCCACCCACATTATCCCTTGAAAACCAAAATATTTGTGATTGAGGCCAGCCAGGTAATTCTTCTGCAGTCAGGAAATCGGACCACATCCTCTGGTGTGACAATAACCCTGTCTGCTTCTTTATTTTTATCTGTTAATATCTCTTCACATTAGGCCAGCTTTGGCTTATGTGACACTTATATGTTACTATACTGGCAGGCCCACCCTGCATGGCTACACTCTGAGCTCTAATATGTCACATACCTACATATACATTTTTGCTTAAATTAAATTATGCAGCAAACGGTTGCGTGTGCCTCCGTTTTTGGGTTACCTCAGTTCTCTGGTATTTTTTGCAAAGGATTAATTGACTGTAGTTTTTTTTTTATGGGACCACATATGTGGCAGGTAGTGACTTTGGAGAGAACCGAAATGTAGTGGTGACATTAACAGATCTTATGTGGGCTGTATAGCATCTTAAAATAATTACAGGCAGAAACGCAGTGCTAAATTAACTTTTACACCCTTGGTGGGTCCTCAGCACTCTATGTTTGTCGAGAACGCAGAGACAGACACGTACATATATATCATATGTAATATATATATATAATCCTACTGAATGCTGAATTGTCCAGATGGCTATAATGACAGTTTATGGTGTGGATGGAATTTGCAGAATGAGCGGTAGCTCCTGACGGCCCTGTTCACACTTTGACTCAAGTGGTCTCTGGAAGAGGGAGATTAACACCCTATGCCCCCCCAGGCAACAGATCAGAAACGCGTCCAAATTAGGAGCAGGCAGACAAGTTTCCTGGAGATCCGGGTATACGTTACACGTCGCCTGCGTCACAAGACACATAGTTTTCCAGGCATTCTCGGCAGCCTTTAAATGACTAACAGATAAACGTCTTATGAGAATACCTTAGCGGGATGCGAGGACACGCATGGGGCGGAGAGCACAGAAATACCAGTGCCAGAAAAACACCTCACACCTAAGCACTGCTAAACGTCGATATCCCTAGCAGATAAACTTCTGAGAAGGTACACTGACTAGCTTCAGAGGTTATCCAGTGACTTACCCCCAGACCTGGCAAATTGTGCAGTAGGCAGATGTCAAGGTCATTGTTAGGTCAATTCTGCTCACAATCACAACAGCAGTTCTAGCCAAATTTGGCAGCATGGACACTGCACAGGAGCTCCGCACGCTCAGCCCACCCATCAGACGGCTCCCGGATGCTCATCCCTGGTCTTTTCAGCACCAGCATGTCACCCTCCTAGCTGACAAATTAATCTTTAATTGTACAACCTCAATAGAAAGGGCAATGTAAATGAGGCAGCAGGGCACAGCTGGCAAACGGGGGAGGGTCAGGCACAGGGGGGCCTCCCCCAGTGACCGCGCGGCCTTCTGAAAGGAGTTCAGATTAACAGAGAAGAGGCTCCCATGTTAGCCGACACTTAAAGAAGTTAAAAAAGAGTATGTGTGGGTGAACCTGAGCAATGTTAGATGTCTTCCACCAGACTTTTCATAAGACCAAACCTTTTCACGCCTTTATATTACATACATTTGACTTTTCCACATGCGGGGGGGTTGGGGTGTAGGCCCCGCCATCTGGAAAAACAGTGGAAAATGTTTTGGTCCCCTTGGTGAGGGAAGCAAAAAGATAAAAAAAAAAAAACAGATTAAAAAGATCACTGCGAGATCACAATGAGATCACTGTGAGATCACTATGAGATCACAATGAGATCACTGTGAGATCAGAGTGAGAACCGCAAGCAAGCCTGGCTCCCTCCAAGCCAGCACTGTGCCTGCTAGGTTGTGTGTGCCCCATTTATGAGTTACTAAACTTTTTTCGTGTCGTCTACTGAACTTTGTGTGTCAGCTGCAGTTTTTGCATAACTCCCAAAATGCCCAGTTTAATTCCTTGTATGCCACAGCACATATGTATGGTATCATCAAAACAACCCATCAGAAGATACTCACAGCTGGAAGGTAGATCTTCAGAGCTGGATATTACATGTGTAGGTAATACTTTAAAGTCCTTATAAACCAGGGGGTGTATATACACAGTATAATTAGAGAAAGGTGAATAATTGCCATTGTTCACACACCATACAACAATGAAATGTGTCCTCTGCATTTAACCCACGTGACATCATGACACAGCGGTCAGCAGTTATTTCAGCGCCCAGAGCTTCAGGGTACTTGCAGGTTGGGGACTCTGAGCGGCAACCTTCCAAGTGCACAGTCGCTTCCCTAAACATTACACTCCGCTGCCCACTAAAACTGCACACTGGTGTTTAGATACGGACCCAAGGAGTTCAGTCCTTAGCCAACTGTAATCCCTCTCCATGCACGTAATGAATCGTTGCCTTTTTAAAAAGAGATAAACAACACTTGTATATGGGTGATGTATCAGGGGGCAGAGTGTGGCTCAGTGGGTTAATGTGATCGGAAGGTTGCTGGTTCAAGCCCAGCCTTGGCACGTCTGTGGGCCCTTAAGCAAGGCCCTTAACCCCCAGCTCCCTGGGCACTGTACGAGGTGGCTGCCCTTCATGGCCAAGCTTGCTCTCATGGTGAGCAAGTCTGGTGGAGATGAGAAGAAAATTTCCCCACAGGGATCAATAAAGTATCTATTATTATTTATATGTATATATAAAATCAGAGGAGAGCAGGCCTACTGTGTTCAACCAAGCTGCCAATAACATGGTCTCCCGAGCCCAGTGCGGGCCTTCTGTCCAGCCAGGCCTGCTATTCCATAACCATGGATCAACCGAAGCCTAGCCATACATAGCTACCCTCATTTCTTCCCCACATCTCCCTTGCCTGATCTGGCACGACGCTTACGCCATCAAATCCAGCCAAGGGATAACAGGAAAGGCAGAGGAGAGCCACATGGTTTACAAACAGAGTCTTGGTGACTGATGTCATCAAGGCTTCACACTCCACCTTCCAGGAACTAGACATGTAGCAAGGGTCAGTCTGCGTACAAATTAGGTCAGGCCTATCTGTAACTTCAAGCCACAATCAATCAAGACTGGCAGTAACAAAAGCAGCCTGGACACATTCAGGTCAGTACACCTGCCAGGGGCCCAACTTTGGGGGGGGATGCCTGGACAGCCCGGTCTCATCATGATGTCACAGAATATCTGTGTACGGAATATTAAGGCTGCACAGTGGGAAAGGGGACAGGCTTAGCGTTACAGCTCTACACTGTCACAAAAAGGAAGCTTATAATTAAATGTAATCAATGAATAATGATGGTTGAAAAGTGAAGAGCTTGATCAGTTCCCTCAGTTGGGCACATAGGCAGTTAAGCCAGTGAGGGGAGGGGGGGGGACACGTCAGGCCCCACACAGAGCTGAGTTCCCAGGCTGGGCCGGCATCTGTGCCACGGAGCTAACAAATGTATTCACTTCAGCTGAGGCAATGATGTCATGGCGAGTGATGTCACAAAGAAAACTCTGACTGCGGGTACACCCGTGTCTCCATACAGCCGTGTGCGTGTGTCACGTGCCGGCTCTCACCCTGCCGAGAGCAACCTCAGCACGGATCATGCACGCCACATGCACTCCGCTGTCTCTCCAAAAATCCCCTCCAATGACGGATCCAGATGGACAAACACAACCTGGACTGTGGACAAAGTGCTAAGGCAATGAAGAGGGGATTTTCTGCAGGTCAGATTGGAATCAGAGGGGTATTAGGGGTTTTTATGGGCCAGTGTGGTTTCAACCCTAAACTATTCTGGTAAACCGAGAAATTGTCAGAACCAAAAGCGAAACAGTGTGCATGTGCTACACCGAACTCACCGTACTCTGAATTCATCAATAAGCTCAACCACAATAACAGTGGATTTCCAGCTCATTCAGGTCTGAGAATCGCAGGAACAGGTTACGAAATTTATGTCCAGACATTTTAAACAAAGGAAAAGCAGACGAGCGTCTCAGTGACACAGCCCAGCCGCCCCTGTGATGTCATTCCAGCAGCAGAGGGGGGTCAGAGCGTGGTGTTGGAGGCCCTGCTCTTAAGGCGCGCGCCGCGTCGAGTGAGACTTCGGCTGCCTGATCCTGGAAGTGTGTATTTTGTAGTTTGTTATGATTTTTTCTTTTTTTGTTTTGCGGATATTGTTATTCATTTATGAGATCCCTCATATTTATACTGGCTTCAGGACTCGTTCCTAAAAAACGCAAGCCACCCAAAACAAGGGGATAAATCATTGAACCATGACATAACATGGAGGTATCTTGAGCCAATGGCTGAGCAGTGTACATGGAACCTCCTGTTTTGCTCACGGCGTCACTAAGGGCCTCCGGCCTGCGAGCCGATCTCCATCTCTCTCATCTGTCAAATGTCATGGCAAGTGCAGTGAGAGCAGCACAGCCTCAGGCCACAAACCAGGAAAATCCACATGCATGTCCAAAGGTGTGACACCCTTTCTGCCGGAACTGTTACCTGCAGCTGCATGGGACCTCTGTCTCCAAGGCCCCTTCTTGGGGCCACGGAACAGCCCGGAAATACCTAATGCACATGATGATGTCTTGCCTCTGTCCAAGGGGCTGTGGTGACAGCGAGCCAGCTTTTCCGGCTCAGAATGAAGCCGCTCGACAGGGCATGCCGTGCCAGGGCCTTGAACATTTCCATCAGTAATGAAGCATACGGTGGAATGAAATACTGCTCCGTGGCCTGGGGGCACTGCCTCTCTAAGGACCCTGACTAAATAGCAAAGCACTTTCCCACCACGGAGGGGCTGAGCATGGAGCAGGTGCACTTAGCCAGCAAATCCCAGCCTCCTAAGTCTGGCCATTCGGGCGTGGGCCTGCTGTTGTTTCCCACCGGGATCGTTAGCTTCTCTCACTCATTCATTAGTGCCTCCATCGTCACTGCGTCACTCCGCAGAGGTCGGTCCTGCTCCATGGATTTCCTACTTTTCTGCCTCAATACCTGCATTTTCCACCCATTTCACTTACATATACAAATAGTGAAAGATAGTTCATTGCACTGTTCTTGAACTTTTCCCACTTTCTCCTCACACTGCCGAGTGTGTAACGGTACAAAAGGGTATGATTTGTTTACTAAAAGCACAGCCTGTGTTAAAGCAGTGTCCAAGCGAGGAGAACAGACAGCAGCACGATGGAGCTGTGCTTGACCATCTCGCTGGCTTGGTGCGGGTCAATCTCATGGCTGCTTGGGAACTCAGAGACAAAATTCCTGTCACTAGTGAAGGGGACCACGTTCCTTCCAGTTACTAGTGAAAGGGGCCATGTTCCTTCCGGTTACTAGTGAAAGGGAACATGTTCATTCCTGTCATTAGTGAAGGGGACCACGTTCATTCTGGTCACTAGTAAAAGGGATCATGTTCCTTCCTGTCACTAATGAAGGGGACCACGTTCCTTCCTGTCATTAGTGAAGGGGATCACGTTCCTTCCGGTCACTAGTAAAAGGGATCATGTTCCTTCGTGTCACTAATGAATGGGACCACGTTCCTTCCGGTCGCTAGTGAAAGGGACCATGTTCCTTCCTGTCACTAGAACAGTAGCCTGGGAAGAGAATAAACAGGTAACTTCAAAGCTGACTGCATTTAGCCAGCCTGCTGCCTGCCCTGACTGATAATACACAGATGGATTATTTATATTTCATGCAATTTCCTCTGTCTTCTTGTCTACTTGTGATTAATTATGGCTCTGGCTCAACACAGGAGGGCTGATTTAAAAGCTCGGCTGACATACAGCCAGGGAGAAACAAGCAGGCTGAATGAGTTCATTTATTTCAGCACCCTCTACAAGCACTTTAAAAAGGAGCTTGTAAATAAGTATACAGTAAGAGCAGCTTACAAAAGATAACATGCTTTAAATTCGTTTTACATGGTGGGAAAAGGCAAAGTTCCAGGCAGCATCCCCTCTGGGCATGCACAGCGCCTCTGTTCCCGTCACCGTTCCAGGGCGGCGCTGACCGGTATCCGGAGACGGGCGCGCATGGTGCCTCTGTTCCCATCACCGTCCCAGGGCAGCGCTGACCGGTTTCCAGAGACGGGCGCACACGGCACCTCTGTTCCAGTCACCGTCCCAGGGCGGCGCTGACCGGTATCCGGAGACGGGCGCGCATAGTGCCTCTGTTCCCGTCAGTGTCCCAGGGCGGTGCTGACCGGTATCCAGAGACGGGCGCACACGGCACCTCTGTTCCTGTCACCGTTCCAGGATGGCGCTGACCGGTTTCCAGAGACGGGTGCGCATGGTGCCTCTGTTCCCGTCAGTGTCCCAGGGCGGCGCTGACCGGTATCCGGAGACGGGCGCGCATGGTGCCTCTGTTCCCATCACCGTCCCAGGGCGGCGCTGCCCGGGTGCCAGAGACGGGCGCGCCGGGTGCCGCCGTTCCCGTCACCGTCGCAGGGCGGCACTGACCGGTTTCCAGAGACGGTTCCCAGGACATAAATGAATTCCCTTATTGGGAATTGTGGATTTCCCCCTAATCCAGGAGCCGCCATGCCATCATGCCCAAGGGTTGGCACAAACGGGAAGTGACACTTTTATGACACATCCTTTTCCTATTCAGCCTTGGGGAATTAGCTTAGAGCAATTGCCAGTGTATATGGGTGGTGAGGGCAGATTTCTCTTTGACCCCAAGGAACAAATTTGCATGACCCTTGCGCTGGCACACCTTCACCAGCTCTGTTGGGTCTACAGAACTTCTATATCAAGCATGACAGTCATAAGCTATAGTGCTACCCACTGTGTCTCACTGTCCTGACATGCAGGACCAGACTGTGGAGGTAGTTGGCCACCAAAGGGGATCTTAGACAAGTGATGGCTAACAGAGCACTCCCCCAGCCACCAGCATGCTTTGTGTTTGTGTAAAGCGCACTGGGCAGCTTAGAGACAATTCCTGTTGTATCACAGTGCTACATACATCACTTTGTTCTTAAAAAGGACAGCATGGTTTCTCTCCATTGTTGAATCCAGTGTTTCCAGTAAGCATGTGTCCTTCATGACTTTAAAAATATCTAACAATGGGCAGCACGCGGGATGCCCCACCCTTCCGCCACGCAGGCAAATTCCCTGGCCAGCTATTGCCCACCCTGAGTCACTGTGGCTGAAGAATAGACTACTGATGAATGAGGGACTGGAAGCAGGAAAGGGGAAGTGACCATGGCACCAGGGGAGGTGGGCAGTGCGGCCAGGCCTCTGCCAGGCTCCTCCACCTTCTGAAAGGATCCTCCCATACCCTGTGCTCAGGGCAGCCTAACAACACAGGTCAACTATCTAGTCATGACCATCATCAATGGATCTCTCCGGATATTTTATCATAAATGTCACACATCCTGAGGAAGCACCTGGGAAGGCACCGGGCATATAGACAGGTAGTGAAATTACCAGTTTGAACACCCCCCACTTCACCGTTGACAAAGTTTACCCATGGGTGACCTTCAGTAGGTTTGCTGAACAACACTTGGAATGTTTTTTCTGGCTGCGGGCCTGGAGATCACCACCACATGGAGCAAACCCATCAAGGATGTAAGAAGCCATATATGCGTCTTTCAATACGCCTTGATTTAGTGTTTTGGCCAAGCATGGGGAAAATGACATCATTCATCAGTGGACATGATATTCCTCTCGCTGCAGCTGACTGACCTGATGATCAAACGTCGCCAGGGATCAGCCTCTGCGTCCTGCTGATGAAGGTGACCATGGAAAGACTCTGCCTGCCAGAGTCACCATTCTACAAGTGAAATTCAGCAGTTATGCAAAACCCATTTCTGTATTGGGTACAGGCTCCCTTTTTAGTACCTAGCTTAGCACACAAAACACCACCCCTTGCTGTTCTGTGTTGGGTACAGGCTCCCTTTTTAGTACCTAGCTTAGCACACAAAACACCACCCCTTGCTGTTCTGTGTTGGGTACAGGCTCCCTTTTTAGTACCTAGCTTAGCACACAAAACACCACCCCTTGCTGTTCTGTGTTGAAGTTTCTGCAGTTTTTCCCCACAGTAAAGGCATTTATTTCAACATATAGAAGACCCCATGGTACTGATTTCTGACACACGTCCTCCAGGGCCAGCTATATTTTACTAGTACTTTATAGTTTAAAAGTTATACATTAATTTACAAGTTTTAACCCACTGTTAACTTGGACCCTAAAACATTTTAACAATAGTTTCACCTGTTTGGCTAAAACACCAGAATGTTAAGCTCTGCTCAGCTCTGTTCAGCCAGTTGTCCAGGGGATTCAATCCAAAAAAATCACATAAACGTACTGAAATATTTACCTGGTGAGCACATTCGAATTGAAATAAAGAAAAAAAGTGATCGATTACCTATACAGATAAGCATTAAGTGCCATCTAGAGGTACTTAAAGACAAAGTATAAATTACAACAAAGCTCTCTCTAACAGGAAACGTGCAAACTCGATACGAGTTTAGCATTACATTGAGAAAAATACTCATAAAACATTTGCACATTATTTTTAATGTAATATATCAGTACAACCGGGGCCGGCTCTACGCTGGGGCAAGAGGGGGCAATGCCCCCTTAAATAAACGTCCTGCCCCCTTAAATCAAACTTT